>JBBMOL010000048.1:3436717-4636717 GCA_037954665.1 Laguncularia racemosa | reverse complement strand
ATTTTTGCCCCCGTTTAGATTAACTAAAATAAGGCTAGGTTTACAAAGTAAAAAATAGAGCTAAATAAAATGGAAAAGAAAAAGATAAAAGGAATAATAAAAATAAAATAAAAATCTATATATTATTTTTTAAAGAAAAAACTAGAAAAAGTGGGTCTTGAAATGAAACTCGGGCACTTCAACTAGGTGAGACTTAGCCAAGGAAGTCAATTCAAATACAATTTGTTTGTAGTAAAAAAAGCTGAGAAAATAAAGAGCCTAGCTCGTTTGTATCCATGCCTGGTACCCAATGCGATTGTGAGTTCAAATCATGTGCTTTGCACATGATTGTCTTCTTCCTCCGGCCGAAAAAATAAATGCATGTTTGCAGCAAGCGATTGGGTAAGGGAAGTCATGTGCTTTGCACATGGTTATCTTCTTCCTCTGGCTGAGAATGTCGGAAGAAAGGGATGCGAATGAATTTGGCCACTTCAAACCGACTTTTAATGTAAATCTATCAATATTTAACTAAAAATTCGATAAACATCATAAGATTAACAAGAATTTTAACAAAAGAAAAAAAAATCAAATCAAATAGAGAGCTTTACACATTTTTATCCCAAAATTGATTCAATGTCTCCTTCAAGCTCGTTAATGGTGCCTATAAATAGAATAAAACCTTAGAAACCAAAAGGGATAAAAAAAAATCACAAAAAAAAAAAAATCACTCATAGGTACTAGTTTAAAAATTTCCACCCAAGACTTATACTCGCAGGCCGCCTCCTTTTCCTTAGGATAGCTCTACCAATACACCACCATGAACCTTCATCTGGGTGCTAATAGGACCCTAGTAGCCTCTACTTTTAGAAAAACCTAGCTTTTGGTCCCAATTAGATTAATCAAGAGGGGGGTGAATTGAATAATTACTTAAAATTTCACTTTTTCGCGAATCAACTAAAACTCTTGACTAATAAAATCATGTGAATAACAATAATGAAGAACAATAATGTGCAGTAAATAAAAGTAGAGAAGAGTATAATGCTCAGATATTTATAGAGGTTCCGCCTCGAGCGTCAGTCCTCTCTTCCAGCTCCACGCCAGGGTCCCGGTTGTCTATACCGGTTGTGTTTCACTATATCAACAAATCAAAGATACAAAACACAAGCCTCTTTAAGGCAAAGTTTCACTGTTGAGTCTTTCTAGCTTCTTCACTAAGCTAATCACTCAACTACAGTGATGAAACAACAAACAATTCCCTTTCCACAAAAGGAATCTCAACAACAACAACAATGAGGAATAACAAATTTCCTCTAGATCACATATATATGTAAAGATATTTGCTTGAAGATGTATGAGTCTTTTCTTCTCGTGTGTAATTTTTTCTTTCAACCACGTTCGTTTTTCTGTTTTTTTTCAACGTTCTTCACTCCACTTTTCATTTGAATTAAACACTTTATATATGGAGAAAATATAACGGCTACTTTCCACGTGATAATCTTGAATTTATTTTTGAATTTTCAATTAAAAAATAAGTTGGATCTGTTGAGGAAGATCTGCATTCGTGATATTCTTGTTGAGGATAAGCTTGGATAATTAGTTTGACCGAGATCTTCTTTGGATATATCTCTTGGATCAAGTTTGTTGAAGATATCCCTCACATTGTGGAACCATATCTTGATATGACAACCATATCTCTTATCCTTATCTTTGTAACTGCTGGATCTCCCAAAATATAGTACAAATATCCAATTTTAAATCTGGATAAAACTTGTAAATCCTATATGATCTCACTTTATCATAAAATGAAATCTTTGAATAAAATCTTGTGAAATTTTATGTAAATTAAAAAAACCCGTGATATAAAATCCAACTTTAGTAAAACACATCAAGTATATTACCCAAAAATACTTGACACGTGGAGCTAGGCCTTGAAATTTATTAAAACTATCGATATAAAATTTAGAACGTAATCTGGAAAAATTCATAATAGACATGAAAGTTTCTGAAAGTGCTTCTGAAGCAAACTTGTTAACTGTCCTGAAGGTTCTGAAAGTGCTTCTGAAACAAACCTATCAACTGTTCTCCTGTTATGAAGGTTCTGAAAGTGCTTCTGAAAGGTTACCACGATAACTACGGATACACTACACAACTTCTGAAACACCTTCTGTCAGAACAAAAATAGTCTTTATAACACTTTTGAAGGTTCTGAACAAGCTTCTATCTCCTTGTTCAACTTTAGAAAAAAATTACGTGCTATCTTAAACATTCATTACACTCATTCCTCTTTTGTTAAAATCAAAACTAAATTAGAGAACTTAACATTCTCCCCCTTTTTGATGATAACAAAACACCATTAGATAATCAAAATATACACAACTTTCATGTTTAAGCATATATTCCTATAACACATTGATCATAAGCACTCATAAGCAATATAGAATCATTATAAGCAGCAAACAAAGCAGCAAGCAATATATATAGAATAGATATAATAGAATCATTCTTCTCCTAGCATCAACATTTACCATTCTCCCCCTTTTTGTTAACAACAAAAGGGTATCTCCCCCTTAATTGATGCTTAAAAGATAACAAAAGTCTTTTACAAGTTGATTCGAAAACAAAATTTAAAAGAACTAAGATTTTCTAGATCTTGTGACTCGAGAGGTAGAGGGAGTGGTGGAATGTTTGGTTGACGAAGGTTTCTCTAGTGAAGTATCCAAGTCGATGATGTGAGCGCCAGAGTGAACATAATCTGGAAATTTGTTGGATAAGAAGAGCTTGATTTCACCATGAAGACTTGTGATAGATTGGGATGTTTTATCCGTCTTGGAGTCTAAAATCTTGAAGGAGTTAGTAACTGAATCTCCAATCTTCCTCACTTGAGAGACAAATTTATCAAATGCAATCACATTATTAGATAGATCTTGTTTGACTCTCACACTAAATTCATCATAAAGAATCCTATAGTGATGGAGATCGGTAATCATCTTCTCAGAATTCTTCTTGATATTAGAAAGAATATCAGAAGTTTGTTTAACTTGTAACTCCATTGATTCAATTCTCCTTAGATCAGATCGTTGTAGAACTTCATCTGTCAAAGTTGTCTTAACCAAATCCGATAGTTCATGTTTTAAACTTTCTCGAACAACATTCTTTATTTGTTCTAGATCAACATTGGATATAACTTCTTTTGTTCCACTCTTCCCAGCCTCTTCACCATATGATTTCTTCCCATGATCTGTTTCAACCTCTGTTCTTGGTTCTGAACCTCCTTCTTGAACAGATATTCCAAAAGGAACTATTCTTTTCATATGCTTTTGATGGACAAAATGTGCACCATCATTCGCATACCACAAACAATCCTTAACAAAGATGGACATATGATGAAAAACTTCTTTACCTATCCTCTTTAATTTACTAGGTTCAGATGAACTGGTAGGCAAAACTATCCCTTTAAACACAAACAATCGCATCAGTATATTCCCAAACACTGAACTTTCTTTATTCCTCCAAATTTGATCAATGACTCTAGAAGCCATGTCCACATTCCTTTTGTTAATCATTGCATAGATAATTTGAGCATGTTCAATGGACATTGAAGTAGAACTACCCTTTCTTGGACATAGACACTCAACAATTATCTTATGAATGATTCGAGGAAACAACTCGAAATAAATGACCATTGCTTCTTTTCCATAATCCATTTGCAATCCTCCATTTATAGCAGCCAACAGATCATTCCTAGGCATGTTCGTGATTTCTACATCATCATTTACATCATGTAGATGTAGACATTTAACCACATCTTCCTTAGAAATTAAAATGTCTTGATCACATACTCTGGAAATTAAGACATTCCCTTCCGTAAGACTTAAATTTCCATAAAATTCTTTGACACATTCCCTATAAACTAGAACTTGAGTAGAGCAAAGTTCCATGCATCCTATGGGTTCTAACAGTTCATTCTAGTAGAATCCATTACTAGTAAAGAAATTAAAATCCACAAAGCTACAAGAACACACCTCATTTTTCTTCTTTCGAAGAGATTTTGAATTTGAGGGTTTCAGAGTTAGTACATTCTCTTGTTTCGTTTGCTTCCTGGATGCTTTCTTGAGCGGAGAGATTTCTTGAATAGCTTTTCCTTTTCCTTGTGAAGACGATGCAGCTCGTTTTCTTTTGGTAATCTTCTTGGAACCTATGATAGATTCGGAATCAGGGGAACTCAGATTCTCACCTATGGAAGG
This sequence comes from Laguncularia racemosa, assembly GCA_037954665.1. Taxonomy (NCBI): domain Eukaryota; kingdom Viridiplantae; phylum Streptophyta; class Magnoliopsida; order Myrtales; family Combretaceae; genus Laguncularia; species Laguncularia racemosa. The sequence continues at coordinate 4,632,494 of JBBMOL010000048.1, read as the reverse complement.
TTCTTGATATTTTTTTGAAGAGTTTGAAGATTCATCATGAATCACTAAAGGCTTATTTGATGATTTTGTTTTGAATGATTTTTGTTTAAGGCGTTCTGATGTTTTAGGTGCCATTGGAGTTGCAATGAGAGAGAAGGAAAATAGACAGAGAGAAAAAGAACAGATTTTGAAGGAAGAGAATTAGAGAAGGAAGAAAATGAAGGAAAAGAAAAAAAATATTCTAAATGAATAAAGATTTTCAATATATTTCGAGGGATAAAAAAAATAAAAAGGGGTTACAAATTCCTAATTCATTTCTAATAAATTCAAATTTTACCTTTTCAAGAGGTTTAGTAAAAATATCTGCAAATTGATTATCGGTTGACACAAATTCAACATTTATATCTCCATTATGCACATGATCTCTAATAAAATGATGTCTAATTTCTATATGTTTTGACCTAGAATGATGTACTGGATTCTTTGTCAAATTTATTACACTCGTGTTGTCACATTTAATTGGCACAGTTTTAAAATTTATTCCATAATCATTCAATTGTTGTTTTATCCATAAAACTTGTGCACAGCAATTTCCAATAGAAACATATTCAGCTTTAGCTGTGGATAGAGCAACAGAATTTTGTTTTTTAGAAGACCAAGAAATTAATTTATCACCTAGGAATTGACAAGTACCAGATGTGCTTTTTCTATCAATTTTACATCCAGCATAATCTGCATCAGAATATCCTATTAGATCAAAATTCTGATTTTTAGGATACCATATGCCTAAATTAGAAGTATTAACTAGGTATTTGAAAATTCTCTTTACCGCTGATAAATGAATTTCTGTTGGTGCAACTTGAAATCTAGCACACAAACACACACTGAACAAAATATCCGGTCTAGATGCAGTCAAATACAATAAAGAACCTGTAAGACTCCTATAAAGTTTTTCACTTACCTTCTTTCCATTTAAGTCAGAGTCTAACCTTGATGAAGTACTCATAGGTGTTGTAACCTTTTTGCATCCATCATATCCAAATTTCTTCAATATTTGTTTTGTGTATTTTTCTTGATGAACAAAAATTCCTTCCTTTGTTTTATTTGAAGCCCTAAAAAGAATGTCAACTCTCCCATCATTGACATTTCAAATTCTGCCTACATGGTCTCAGCAAATTCTTGACACAACAATTCTTTAGTAGATCCAAAGATAATATCATCCATATATATGTCTATAACTAAGATATCATTATCAAAAGTTTTTAAGAATAAAGTAGTATCCACTTTTCCTCTATGAAAACCTTTAGAGATAAAAAACACACTCAATCTTTCATACCAAGCTCTTGGAGCTTGTTTCAAACCATATAGTGTTTTATTTAATTTAAAAACAGTCTGATTTGAAAGGATCTTCAAAACCAGGTGGTTGTTCCACATAAACTTCTTCCTTTATAAAACCATTTAAAAATGCACTTTTTTACATCCATTTGAAAAACTTTAAAATCCTTATAAGATGCATATGCAAGCATTAACCGTATTGCTTCTAGTCTAGCAACAGGTGCATATGTTTCGTCAAAATCTATTCCTTTTTCTTGTGAATAACCTTTAGCTACTAATCTTGCTTTATTTCTTATAATTTTACCGTCTTCATCTAATTTATTTTTAAACACCCATTTAGTTCCAATTATAGACTTTCCTCTAGGTCTAGGAACTAAATTCCATAAATTGTTTCTTTGAAATTGATTTAATTCTTCTTGCATAGATATAATCCAATTAGCATCATTCAGAGCTTCTTCAATCTTACTAGGTTCAATTTCAAATAACAACAAAAAATGATTTTCAAGATTTTGTAATTTAGCTCTTGTTTTAACACCCGATTGTATATTTCCTATTATTTGATCAGAAGGATGTACAGACTTATACCTCCAAGCTTTAGAAGCCTCTTGTTTAGATCTTACAACTTCTAAAGTACCTTCTGTATTTGCCTCTGAAATAGGTTTTGGATGATCAGATCCTTGAATGTTAACAGCAGGTGCTTCGGACTTAGGTTCTGAACTAACTTCTACTTTAGAATTGGAGTCCTTTTCTTCATCAGAATCAACATCCTTTAAATCCTCAATAAACTTAACATTTATCGATTCTTCAATAGTGTTTGATGACTTATTGAAAACACGATAAGCACGACTATTTAAAGAATATCCTAAGAAAATAGCTTCTTCAGATCTTTCATCAAACTTACCAAGGTTGAGTGGGTTCTTCTTCACAAAACATTTAGATCCAAAGATATGAAAATATGAAACATTAGGTTTCTTACCTCGAAACATCTCATAAGCAGTCTTTGATGTCATAGGTCGAATGAAAACTCTATTAATGATATAACAAGCTATAGAAACTACTTCTGCCCAGAAATACTTAGCAATTCCACTCTCATTTAACATAGATCTAGTCATCTCTTGTAAAGTTCTATTCTTGCGTTCCACTACTCCATTTTGTTGAGGAGTGTATGGAGTTGAGAAATTATGAGATATACCATGTTCTTCACAAAAATTTAAAAAACTTGCATTTTGAAATTCTGTTCCATGATCAGTTCGAAGACTAGTTATGGAAACTCCTTTTTCATTTTATATTTGTTTTGCAAACTTTTGAAAAGAATCAAAGGTATCTCTCTTGTGTCGCAAGAATATAACCCAAGTGTATCTTGAAAAATCATCAACAATAACAAATCCATATTTTCTTCCACCTATGCTTAAGACTCTAGGAGGTCCAAAAAGATCTAGATGCAATAATTCAAATGGTCTCTTAGTTGAGATTACATTTTTACTTTTATGAGAAAAAGAAACCATTTTATTCTTTAAACAAGTATCACATTTCACGTCTTGTTTAATATTTATCTTAGGTAATCCTTTAATAATATCCTTTTTAGATAATTTTTCTAAGTGATTAAAATTAACATGTCCTAGTCGTTTATGCCAAGCAAAAACATGATCATTCAAAGAAATTAAACAACAATCATTATTGATTTCATCTGGTTTTATAAGATAGATATTTCTTTTCCTAATTCCTTCAAATAATCTTTCATCATTTTCATTAAAAGCATAGCACTTGTCTTGATAAAAAATCATTCTATAACCTTTATCACATAACTGACTAATACTAAGTAAATTATGTTTTAAACCTTGCACAAGATATACATTTTCAATAAGAAACGTAGGCATACCAATCGTTCCAATGGCAATTATTTTACCTCTACTATCATCTCCAAACTTTACATACCCTTTTTCTTCCCAAGTTATGCTATTGAACAATGAAGCATCTCCAGTCATATGTCTAGAACATCCACTATCCAAATACCATGTTCCTTTTATTTTAGCTTCATGTCCCTGTACAAATAAAAAGAATTAAGTCCTTTTAGGAACCCAAGCAAGTTTGGACCCTTTAAAAGATAAGCTCATTGGATTTACTTATTGACTACTGAGCTTATTTCTTTTATAACAACAAAATTTCTCAATATGACCAAATTTATTACAGAAGAAGCATGCATAAGAATTAACATTCCTATACCTGTCATTTACTTGTTTCTGGAAATTCTAGTTTGTATAACTTCTGTTATACTTTCTGGTATTGCTTCTGTAGTACCCATTGTGTGGATACTTCTTGTCAGAATAACTTCTGTAACAGCCTCTGGTATTTCCTCTTTTAACAATATTTGTATTCAAAATGTACTCTTTACTTTTGAATTTATCAGTTAAGACTTGCTTAGCTTTAACAAAAACGGTATTTTGATTCGATTTTGAACTCGAACCATGCTCATATCCTAACCTATGTTTTTCATTCGAAACTCTTTGTGAAGAAATTAACATAGTCAATTTCTTATCACTTTCATCAAATTTCTTAAAGGTAGTTTTCAATGAACTTGACAGTTCATCAATCTTTACCTTCATGTTACTTGTTTCTGCTTCAAGTAATTGATTTTCTATTCTTAGTTTCTCTATACTCACATGCATGGATTCGTTTTCTTGTTTCAAGATATCATTTTCATCTGCAAGTAACGAATTTGTTTGCTTTACTGCCTCCTTTTCATTCTTAAGAGCTTTTATTTCATTTTCATACTTAGCTAATTTTGTATCAACCCTTTTTAGTGCCTTTAGTAGCTTACTCATTTCTACTAGCATGTCAGTTTCAGTTACATCTTCATCAGATTCAGAATGTACCTCAGAACTAGCCATTAAGCACAAATTTGCCTCGTCCTCTTCTTCTTCTGAATCATCTGAATTTGTCTCTGTATCCTCTAAATCACTCCATGTTGCTAGCATTGCTCGACTTTTCTTTTTATAATTTTCCATTTTCTTGATCAGTGTTGGACATTCGTATTTGATGTGTCCTGGCTTTTTGCATTCATAACATTGAATCTCCCTTTTCTCTTTCTTCTTTTCTTTCTCCTTGTACGCTTTTCCTGCATCATTATGCTTATATTCAATACTTTTCTTGAAAACATTAAACTTCTGACCTCTTTGCTTCTTGAGCAGCCTGTTGAGTCTACGTGCTAGAAGACTGATGTCCTCTTCTTTCTCATCATCGCTATCATCTGTTTCAGTTTCATTTTGCTTTATTTCCTTGACTTTAAACGCAATTCCTTTGGTACCGTCTTCTCCTCTTTGCATGGTCTTTATGTGTAACTCATATGCCATGAGCTTTTCTCTCAATTGACTGAGAGTTAACTTGTTTAGGTCTTGAGCTTCCTCTATAGCAGTTTTCTTTGCATCCCAAGATGGTGGCAATATCCTCAAAATTTTCCTCATAAGATCTGGATCTGGGAGTTTCTTTCCAAGTGATGCAAGCTCATTTGTGATAGCTGTAAACCTGTTAAAAGCATCCTTGACATCTTCATTAGATTTAAACTTAAATAATTCATACTGTTGAATTAAAGCATTTATCTTAGTTTCCTTGATGGTATCCGTCCCTTCATATGTATCGGATAGGATATCCCAAATCTCCTTTGCACTAGCACACGATGATATTAAATAGAACTCTGATGGAGCAATAGTAGTCAGTAATAAATTTTTTGCTTTGTTGTTCTTCTCGATAATTTTCTTCTCCAAATCTGACAAGGTTGAATCTCCGTTCAAGGTGATCAAACTGTCTCCATGTGAAATGACCTGCCACGAATCGTAATCATTAGCTTTAATGCAAGTTTCCATACGCATCTTCCAGTATGAGAAGTTTGAGCCATCGAAGTAGGGAGCTCGATTAACTGCAACATTATTTTCAACCATTTTGGATCACTCAAAATAGATGAGTCCTGCTCTGATACCAATTGTTGGTCTCAATTAGATTAATGAAGGAGGAGGAGGAGGGGGGGGGGGGGGGGGGGGGGGGTGAATTGATTAATTACTTAAAATTTCACTTTTTCGCGAACCAACTAAAACTCTTGACTAATAAAATCATGTGAATAACAATAATGTGCAGTAAATAAAAGTAGAGAAGAGTAGAATGCTCGGATATTTATAGAGGTTCCGCCTCGAGCGTCAGTCCTCTCTTCCAGCTCCATGCCGGGGTCCTGGTTGTCTATACCGGTTGTGTTTCACTATATCAACAAATTAAAGATACACAACACAAGCCTCTTTAAGGTAAAATCTCACTGTTGAGTCATTCTAGCTTCTTCACTAAGCTAATCACTCAACTACAGTGATGAAACAACAAACAATTCCCTTTCCACAAAAGGAATCTCAACAACAACAACAATGAGGAATAACAAATTTCCTCTAGATCACATATATATGTAAAGATATTTTCTTGAAGATGTATGAGTCTTTTCTTCTCGTGTGTAATTTTTTCTTTCAACCACATTCCTTTTTCTGTTTTTTTTCAACGTTCTTCACTCCACTTTTCATTTGAATTAAACACTTTATATATGGAGAAAACATAACGGCTACTTTCCAAGTGATAATCTTGAATTTATTTTTGAATTTTCAATTCAAAAATAAGTTGGATCTGTTGAGGAATATCTGCATTCGTGATATTCTTGTTGAGGATAAGCTTGGATAATTAGTTTGACTGAGATCTTCTTTGGATATATCTCTTGGATCAAGTTTGTTGAAGATATTCCTCACATTGTGGAACCATATCTTGATATAACAACCATATCTCTTATCCTTATCTTTGTAACTGCTGGATCTCCCAAAATATAGTACAAATATCCAATTTTAAATTTGGATAAAACTTGTAAATCCTATATGATCTTACTTTATCATAAAATGAAATCTTTGAATAAAATCTTGTGAAACTTTATGTAAATTAAAAAAACCCGTGATATAAAATCTAACTTTAGTAAAAGACATCAAGTATATTACCCAAAAATACTTGACACATGGAGCTAGGCCTTGAAATTTATTAAAACTATCGATATAAAATTTAGAACGTAATCTGGAAAAATTCGTAACAGACATGAAAGGTTCTGAAAGTGCTTCTGAAGCAAACCTGTTAACTGTCTTGAAGGTTCTGAAAGTGCTTCTGAAAAAAACCAGTAAACTGTTCTCCTGTTATGAAGGTTCTGAAAGTACTTCTGAAAGGCTACCACGATAACTACGGATACACTACACAACTTCTGAAACACCTTCTATCAGAACAAAAATAGTCTTTATAACACTTTTGAAGGTTCTGAACAAGCTTCTGTCTCCTTGTTCAACTTTAGAAAAAAATTACGTGCTATCTTAAACATTCATTACACTCATTCCTCTTTTGTTAACATCAAAACTAAATTAGAGAACTTAACATTCTCCCCCTTAACATCAACACTAGCCTTTATTCTTGGTTCCTCCTCACCTCACGGAATCAGAAAACCACCATAGACACCCTTCGGTAACCCTTCTGACCACCATCCTAAGATCCCTTTCACATGAAAACACCATTGGATTTGAGATCTACACCCTCGAAAACCTAGGAAACCACTCTTTAGCCACTTCCAACATCCATTAGAGCACCACTAATGAGGGCCACAGTCAAAGTTCTTCATTACGCCAGACTTACTCATGATCTGATGATACGCTCAGAACGTATATATAAAATGGGGGCATAAATTGCAGCAAGTGCACTGGTCGTATCAAGTAATAAAGTGGTGAAAAGTAAGGTTGTCGATCCCTCGAGGAACCAATAGAGTACTAGATCTATGGCAATTCTTATCAATATCTAGGTGATTAAAAAGGGGTTTTGAAATGTCTAATCTAAAAATTTAACTTAAAGCAACAAGGAAAATTTTATGAAGAATCTATCAATTATGAACAAGGGAAATTAGAATTCACCCTAGATTTGTTAATCAAATTGCTACCATGTTATATCAACTTGTGGTTATAAGTTTATTCAAGTGAGTTTAGAAAATCCTTTTTAGGGATGTTGACCTTAAATTAATTAGTCGGCTTCCGCGTCTCCAATTAACCAAGGAATCAAAATTATGTTCATACACCTCCGATGCTACAAACAACTAATGCCCTAAATCAATTAACCCTAATCCCTTAGTGATTAATTAACAAGAAACATTGCATTGTGCCCTCCATAGACTCTAATTAAACCAATTATCGCAACTCCCGTATTGACAATCAATCTAATTAAGAATTCCTAACAAATCCTCATCAACTCCCGTATCAAAAGGATTTCTAACAATTATAATGAAAGACCAATTATAATTGAAATCAAAGGAATTGCAATCATGAATAATTCTAATAATTCCTAATCATATAACATGGCTACAATTATCCTTTTAACATTCTAGGGTTTCATCCAATTTCCCACAAGGATGATTTAGAACATTATAGTATGAATTGCATAAAAACAATTGAAACAAATAGGTGCAATGGAATTCATATTAAACAACAAGATTAAACTAATAAATGGCATAAAAGAAAATAAAGTAAATGGAACAATTGCTATAATCTTCAAGAGCTTCAATCTTCCAAAATGACTCCTTGAATTCTTCAATTGAAAGCAAACTTCAACAAAATGACATTCTTTCTTCAAACTAAACTTTGGAAAAATCTAAAGTACCTAAGGAAATTCTAATGAGGCTAGAACAAAGAAGAAGAAAAAGAATTCTAAACAAAAGAAAGGATGGATTCTCCAACAAAAAGGGATGCTCCCAAGGTTCACACAAGGGGTCTATTTATAGATCCAAAGAGGAGGGGGATGAGGTGGATCTGATGAGGATTTGAGTCAGCAAATTAATTAAGATATGATTTTGGAGAGATTCTTGCAATGGATATCCGGGGAGTAATGAAGGCCGGCTCAAGGCCGGTTTAAAGGCCGACGGCTTTACTTCTTTTTGAGGCCGGTTTAATATAGGCCGGCTCAAGGCCGGCGGCCTTCAGTGTAATCCTTCTCTCACTTCTTCAATTTTGTGAAAAACTCCTCCAATTAACTTGTAATTTACTTTTGGGTCCTCAAAACCTGTATTTTCACAAAGAAAACACCATTAAGTATCATTTCTTTATATTTTCTTATAATATTGAAATAAATTTAATATAAGTCCAAAAGAAAATATAAGTATAATGTGATCTTATCAACATCCCCACACTTGAACTTTTGCTTGTCCTCAAGCAAAATAATTGATTTAAACAAGAGAAATCCATCATTGAACTTCTGGTGCCCATTGTTCTGACCATACTGAAATTTTTAACTAGTATATCTAGTTGAAATTTAGTAGTTAATCTAAATACAACAGATTTTTAATCCCAGTGTTTAACAATAGAAAACAATACATAGTCCATAAGGAAAAACATTCATTTAAACTTCATTGGTTATTAGCAAGTATCATCTCCCTCAATTTTACTTCTCTAAACAAGATAACAAGGAGTGAAAGCATATGGTATCCATTTTTTCCTAGAATTTCTCCCCCTTTTTTTTTTATATATGTTTTATTTGCCTTGATTGGCAGCGGAGTGAGACTTCACTCTTCTGAGGGACCAAAGCTCGCCCATGTCAACCTGACTTGCATTAAGGTACTAATATTTTTTCCTTTCCGCCCTTCTCGTTATTGTGAGTTCATTGAGTCGGCACATCCTGGGCTCATCGCCTAAGTGACCAGGTTTTAAAGGGACCCCTACGAACTCTTCCTCACACTAACATTTAAGATTGGATACTCTTAACTCACTTTCCTGAGTTATTGGAGTAAAGGCTTTTTTTTTTTTTTTTTTTTTTTTTTTTTTTTTTTTAAGGGATCACTAAGTAAAATATTTCCTTTACCTCTTTCACTAGGTGTTAAGGTATTCTCAAAGAAATTTCAAGAGAGATTTATCCCAACCAATTTTTCCTTGAAGTAAACTTGCTTGTTTTTTCAACTTAAGGACTCAATCTCAAGTTCAAAGGCTAAACATAGGGTAAACCCATTCTCTAGAGATTTTACTATTAAATTTTAACTATGTAAACTAATCACAACAGTTGGCGAGTGGGGCACCAATCTAAGTCAATTTCAAGATTCCATTGATGGTAAACACTTAAGGACATAAATAAAGCATGGGATTTGTAAGCTCATGATGTGTGCAATCATTATAATTCTACATTTATAATCCCTTCCCCACATTTAAATTGGACAATGTCCTCATTGTTCCTAATATATCACAAAATTAAGGGAACGAATGTTAATGCAGAAATTGAAATACTGGTACTTCCCTGGTGTAAAATTGTTCATCAAGAAGAAAATTCCTCCTAAAATGTCTGTCATCCTTGGAGTGTCTTGATTGCACCGGCGGCTCTTATCCAACCTTGAATTAGTTTTTTTTTTTTTTTTTTTTTTTTTTTTTAACAACACTAGTGTATATACTTTTTGAGCATGGGCTGCCTCCCATGAAGCGCTTAGTTTATAGTCGCTAGCCCGACTTTTCCAGTTCAAGTTCTTGAATCTCCTAAATCCACAGTTGTGGCGTTTCTATCAACATGTTCCCCTTCATAGTAATGTTTGAGAAGATAACCGTTTACTTTGAAAGTACGGTTGTCTTCTGCCTTCAACTCAACTGCACCATAAGGAAACACATTAACAATTTCAAATGGTCCAGACCATCGTGATTTCAACTTACCTGGGAATAGCTTCAATCGAGAGTTGTACAATAAAACTCTTTGACCAGGCAAGAACTCCCGCTGTAAGATGTTCTTATCATGCCATCGCTTTGCTCTCTCCTTGTAAATTCTCGCATTTTCATATGCTTCCTCTCTCATCTCAGCCATTTGATTCAATTGGAGCAACCTCTTTTCACCTGCAGCTTGCAACTCAAAGTTAAGATATTTTATGGCCCAGTATGCCTTGTGCTCAAGCTCCACGGGTAAGTGACATGATTTACCATAAACAATCTTGTAGGGGGACATTCCAATAGGTGTTTTAAAAGCTGTTCTATAAGCCCACAATGCATCATCAAGTTTTAAAGACCAATCCTTTCGGGATGCATTGACAGTTTTCTCTAAGATTCGCTTAATTTCCCTATTGGATACCTCAACCTGTCCACATGTTTGTGGATGATAAGGGGTGGCAATTTTGTGAGTAACTCCATATTTTAATAATAATTTCTCAAATTGCCTGTTACAAAAATGTGTTCCCCCATCACTTATTATAGCTCTAGGTACCCCAAATCTTGAAAATATATTCTTTTTCAAAAATTTAATGACAACCCTACTGTCATTAGTTTGTAGAGCAACTGCCTCTACCCATTTCGAAACATAATCAACAGCTAAAAGAATATATTTGTTTGAAAAAGATGAGGGAAAGGGACCCATAAAGTCGATTCCCCAAACGTCAAAAAGTTCAATTACAAGTATATTATTTTGTGGTAATTCATGTCTTCTTGAAATATTGCCAGTCCTTTGGCATTGAGCACAAGTCATAATGAAGTTCCTGCAATCATGAAACAAACTGGGCCAATAAAATCCGCAAGATAAAATTTTTGCTACTGTTCTTTCTACCCCAAAGTGACCTCCTGTTTCTTTGGAGTGACAGTGCTGTATTATGCTAAGCTGTTCAATTTTAGGCACACATCGTCTAATTACTTGGTCAGCACAGGATTTAAACAAATACGGCTCATCCCAAAAATAATTCTTCACGTCATGCAAAAATTTCTTTTTCTGTTGGAATGACAAACCATATGGTATGATTTTTCTAACCAAGTAATTAACTATGTCGGCATACCAAGGTAATTCATGGATGTCTATTGCATGCAAATGCTCATCAGGGAATTTTTCATTGATGGGTGTTTCTAAACAATCATATTCCAAACGTGATAAATGATCAGCAACCACATTTTCACTTCCCTTTTTATCCTTAATTTCTAAGTCAAATTCTTGCAGCAATAGAATCCAACGAATTAACCTGGGTTTAGCATCAGCTTTAGCAAATAAATACTTAAGAGCAGCATGATCTGTGTATACTATTACTTTAGAACCTATCAAGTAAGACCTAAACTTGTCACATGCAAATATCATTGCTAATAGCTCTTTTTCTGTTGTGGCATAGTTTTTCTGGGCCTCGTTCAAGGTTCTACTTGCATAGTATATAGCATGAAAGATCTTACCTCTTCTTTGCCCTAGTACTGCCCCCACGGCATAGTCACTAGCATCACACATCAGCTCAAATGGAATCTCCCAATTTGGTGCAACAATCACTGGTGCAGAGCTGAGCTTCTCCTTCAATATATTGAATGCCTGCAAACAATTTTCATCAAACACAAAAGTAGAGTCTTTTTCAAGTAAATTACACAGAGGTCTAGAGATTTTAGAGAAGTCCCTGATAAATCTCCTGTAAAAGCCAGCATGTCCCAAGAAGCTCCTGACTCCTTTTACTGAAGTGGGTGGTGGCAACTTCTCTATTACTTCCACTTTTGCCTTGTCAACTTCAATCCCTTTTTCTGACACCTTGTGACCTAACACTATTCCCTCTCGTACCATAAAATGGCATTTCTCCCAATTTAGAAGTAGGTTAGTTTCCTTACATCTTTTAAGCACACAGCCTAAATTTTTCAAACATGATTCAAATGACTTCCCAAAAACAGAGAAGTCATCCATAAATATTTCAATAAAATTCTCTAACATGTCAGAAAATATAGACATCATACACCTCTGAAAAGTAGCAGGTGCATTACAAAGACCAAAGGGCATTCTCCTAAATGCAAAAGTACCATAGGGACAAGTAAATGTGGTTTTCTCCTGATCCTCGGACGCTATATGAATTTGATTATACCCAGAATAACCATCAAGGAAACAGTAATAATCATGCCCTGCGAGTTTTTCTAACATCTGATCAATGAAAGGTAAGGGAAAGTGGTCTTTACGGGTGGCATTATTCAATTTTCTATAATCTATGCAAACTCGCCACCCTGTCACAGTACGGGTTGGGATCAATTCATTGGCATCATTCTTTACCACTGTCATGCCACCTTTCTTTGGTACAACTTGGACAGGACTAACCCATTTACTATCAGAAATTGGAAAAATAATGCCTGCATCTAACAATTTAAGCACTTCCTTTTTTACAACTTCCTTAAGAGTTGGGTTAAGTCTTCTTTGTGGTTGTACTGTAGGTTTACACTCAGCTTCAAGAAATATCCTATGAGTACACATTAAAGGGCTAATTCCCTTAATATCCGCAATGGTCCACCCGATAGCTTCCTTATGTTCTCTAAGAACATCCAAAAGTTGTTGCTCTTGATCACCTGTCAAAGAAGAAGAAATGATAATTGGCAAAGTATCATTTGTTCCAAGATAAGCATACTTTAAATGACCAGGCAAAGGTTTAAGTTCAAGCACCGGGGGTTGTGTCAATGATGGCATCGGTTTCTTCTCAGTGGTCCCCAGCTCCTTATAGTGTCGAGTCTTGAATTCATAAACTTGTTCAACACGTTCTTCTTGGGGTTCATCTTCACCATCACTCCAATCATCTAAATCCCTAAGAACTGACTCCATCGTGTCCACACCTGCATTCTCTTCCATGAACTCAGAGGAAAGCTCATCAACACTATCAATAGTGTAACAGGATTTACAGTCATCAAATTTCTTTGTAGCCTCATACACATTAAACGTGACTTGTTCATCCATAACTCTTAAAGTAAGCTTACCTTGTTCCACATCAATTAAGGCTTTACCTGTTGCAAGGAATGGTCTGCCAAGGATCATGGGTACCTCTTTATCCTCCTCCATCTCTAAGACTATAAAGTCAACTGGAAAGATGAATTTATCTACTTTCACTAGGACATTTTCCACAATCCCTCTTGGGTATTTGATGCTCCTATCAGCAAGTTGCAAGGTAACATGAGTTCCCTTGCACTCTCCAAGTCCCAATTTCCTAAAAATAGATAGAGGCATTAAATTTATACTTGCACCAGAGTCAATAAGAACTTTATCAAAATGAAAATTGCCTATGGTGCAAGGAACAGTAAAACTCCCCTGATCTCTTTGTTTTCTTGGCAAACTAGGTACATCATTCTGTAAGATCATTGAACATTCCCCTGTAAGCATCACCGGTTCATTCCCTTCAATCTTCCTCTTCTTTGTGAGTAAATCCTTCATGAACCTAGCATATGATGGCATCTGCTGAAGTGCTTCTGCAAAAGGAATGTTAATTTGCAATTTTTTAAAGACTTCTAAAAATTTAGCAAATTGTGAATCCAATTGTTGTTGCTTCAGCCTTCCTGGGAAAGGAATAGGAGGAACATATGCTTTCACTTTTGGTGAATTTTTCTTTGATTCCTCTTCCTTTTGTTTCCCTTTATCTTTTTCCAGGTTAACCTCCTCTTCCTCAAGTTTCTTATCAACCAATTCCTTACCACTTCTTAACATAATAGCATTTACACCCTTAGGATTTTGCTCAGTATTGCTAGGTAAAGACCCAGATGGTCTATTACTCAACTGTTGAGACATTTGACTAAGCTGATTTTCAAGATTCCTAATGGTGGCTTGTTGATTTTGCAACATTGTGTCAGTCTTTTGCATATAACTTATCATGAGTTCTTCCATTTTAGACTGACCTTGCTGAGAAGAGGTATTATGATTAGGATATTGTTGATGGGGAGTATTATGATTAGGACCTTGCTTTTGAAATCCAGGAGGTTTAAGTACATTGTTATCATTTCTCCATGAGAAATTTGGATGATTACGCCACCCTGGATTGTAGGTGTTTGAATAAGGTCCTTGATTACCTCTTTGGAAATTGTTGACAAAATTTACTTGCTCTCCATGGGATGAGGAGGAAAAGTTTCCAGATGGGCACTCAAGAGTTGAGTGTGGTCCTGAGCATAACTCACAACAAGAAATTTGATTAACATTGAAAGAAGGTGTAGAGGTAAGTTTACTTACCTGGGCGGTAAGAGCAGAAATCTGAGCTGTTAAGGTGTCCATGTCATTGACAGATGCCACTCTAGACTTACCTCTTTCATGTTGCCAATTATGTGCACTAGAGGCCATTTCATCTATCAAAGCACTAGCCTCATCATATGTCTTACTCATTAGTGCACCACCAGAAGCAGCATCTACCAGAGATCTCAATGTGTCATCTAAACTGAGATAGAATATCTCAATAAGGAGATTATCTGGTAATCCATGATGGGGGCATTTTCTAATTGCCTCCTTGAATCTTTCCCATGCTTCATAAAGTGATTCACCACTAAACTTACTGAAGTTTGTGATGTCATTTCTTAACCTAGCAGTTCTAGCTGGTGGAAAAAATCTCCTTAAAAATTTAGATGAGAGATCTACCCAAGTGGTTACAGAGTCTTGTGGCAATGAATTGTACCAAGCCCTAGCTTTTTCTCTAAGTGAAAACGGAAAAAGTTGTAGCCTAATTACATCATCAGATACATTATTCATTTTCACTGTATTACAATATTGAAGAAATACTGCAATATGCTCATCAGGACTCTCATTTGGATATCCTCCAAATTGATTTGATTGAACCATTTGAACGAGTGCTGGTTTTAACTCGAAATTATTAGCCTGAATTGTTGGTCTTCTAATTGCAGGACCTGAAACAACAGGTATCGTGTATTCCCGAAGTGCTCTACCAACACCTTGAATCTGATTGTTGTTCTCATCTGCCATGTTCTCTTCTTCCTTTCTTCTCTGCTCTCTTCTAAGTTGTCGCAAAGTGCGTTCTATCTCAAGATTAATTGGTAGAAGTTCAGCACTTCTACTCCTGCGCATAAAAAGAACCTTAAAGAGAATGGAAAACGATCACACAAAGATAAGAAAAATTAAATAACAAAATAATTGTGCCTAAATTACCAACAGAATTACGAAATCTAATATCTATTAGTTCCCCGGCAACGGCGCCAAAAACTTAATACGCTCAGAACGTATATATAAAATGGGGGCGTAAATTGCAGCAAGTGCACTGGTCGTATCAAGTAATAAAGTGGTGAAAAGTAAGGTTGTCGATCCCTCGAGGAACCAATAGAGTACTAGATCTATGGCAATTCTTATCAATATCTAGGTGATTAAAAAGGGGTTTTGAAATGTCTAATCTAAAAATTTAACTTAAAGCAACAAGGAAAATTTTATGAAGAATCTATCAATTATGAACAAGGGAAATTAGAATTCACCCTAGATTTGTTAATCAAATTGCTACCATGTTATATCAACTTGTGGTTATAAGTTTATTCAAGTGAGTTTAGAAAATCCTTTTTAGGGATGTTGACCTTAAATTAATTAGTCGGCTTCCGCGTCTCCAATTAACCAAGGAATCAAAATTATGTTCATACACCTCCCGATGCTACAAACAACTAATGCCCTAAATCAATTAACCCTAATCCCTTAGTGATTAATTAATAAGAAACATTGCATTGTGCCCTCCATAGACTCTAATTAAACCAATTATCGCAACTCCCGTATTGACAATCAATCTAATTAAGAATTCCTAACAAATCCTCATCAACTCCCGTATCAAAAGGATTTCTAACAATTATAATGAAAGACCAATTATAATTGAAATCAAAGGAATTGCAATCATGAATAATTCTAATAATTCCTAATCATATAACATGGCTACAATTATCCTTTTAACATTCTAGGGTTTCATCCAATTTCCCACAAGGATGATTTAGAACATTATAGTATGAATTGCATAAAAACAATTGAAATAAATAGGTGCAATGGAATTCATATTAAACAACAAGATTAAACTAATAAATGGCATAAAAGAAAATAAAGTAAATGGAACAATTGCTATAATCTTCAAGAGCTTCAATCTTCCAAAATGACTCCTTGAATTCTTCAATTGAAAGCAAACTTCAACAAAATGACATTCTTTCTTCAAACTAAACTTTGGAAAAATCTAAAGTACCTAAGGAAATTCTAATGAGGCTAGAACAAAGAAGAAGAAAAAGAATTCTAAACAAAAGAAAGGATGGATTCTCCAACAAAAAGGGATGCTCCCAAGGTTCACACAAGGGGTCTATTTATAGATCCAAAGAGGAGGGGGATGAGGTGGATCTGATGAGGATTTGAGTCAGCAAATTAATTAAGATATGATTTTGGAGAGATTCTTGCAATGGATATCCGGGGAGTAATGAAGGCCGGCTCAAGGCCGGTTTAAAGGCCGACGGCTTTACTTCTTTTTGAGGCCGGTTTAATATAGGCCGGCTCAAGGCCGGCGGCCTTCAGTGTAATCCTTCTCTCACTTCTTCAATTTTGTGAAAAACTCCTCCAATTAACTTGTAATTTACTTTTGGGTCCTCAAAACCTGTATTTTCACAAAAAAAACACCATTAAGTATCATTTCTTTATATTTTCTTATAATATTGAAATAAATTTAATATAAGTCCAAAAGAAAATATAAGTATAATGTGATCTTATCATCTGACCTGCAATCCAGCTTGGACTTAACTCGTGCGAAGCTAACCCACTTGACCTGTAACTAAACTGGATGTACGTAGTTGGTGTATTTCTATTATTTCTTTTTCTTTATTTTATTATTTTTTACTTATTTAGCTTATAAATAATATAAAATAAAATTAAAAAAATTAATATTAGAAAAAATAATAAGTGATAATAGGAAAATATAATAACAATAAATAAATATAAAACTTTGTTTTGCCTATTAAATAGGAATTAGTACTCATTGAGTTGGTGTGATGTATACCACCACTCGATGGTGAATAATTTTTAGTAATAAAATATAAAATTAAATAAATATCTAATAGTAAAATTACATAAAATAATAAAAATCTTTAGTATAAATAACAATGTTAAGAAAAAAAATACATAAGATAGGAATATAAGGGCCCTTTAGTGAAAATTCTTGAAACTTATATATGGTAATCGTTTAAGTTTTAATAGGTTAGCCCTTGAACCCATCAATCTCTAGTTATTTTTTTTTAAAACAATTCATAGACTAGTAGCTAGTTAAAGTTAATCCACCCAATTAACCTTAACTTATTTTTATTTTCCAACTTAAATTGGTGGCAACTCCTTTTAAAATTAATTTTTCTTAATTTAGTCAAGCAATCTATATTAAATGGGTAGCATTTAGCATAGGTTAAAATTAAGGAAAATGGTTAAAAACTAGACTCGACACCCTACGTCAAGAAAACTTCTCTCTATGTTCTTTCGCTATACTCATAAAGAATGCACAAAGGACTAACAATTCTATTACAAGGCAATGAGGGCAAAGCAATAAACTCAACAAACAAAGGGCATTTATTTCCTTGACTTAGGGGAAGAAGTTTAAATAAAGCAAAAGATTGAAACATGATGTCGAAAGAAGTTTTGCAAGTCTCTCGATTTCCATGCTCTACGAGCAAAGTGCATGCAATCCTCAACTGTTGGCTACAAGATAAAAACATTAAGTTGCTAAGAATTGAACGCCAACCTATGATGATTGAAAGAAAAGATCTCAAATATTATTGATATCATAGAGTAGTGAATCACCCCACTATGGATAGTTGGATCTTGAGAAGAATATTTTATGAATAGGTTTAATATGGGGAGCTTATCATCGAAGATAATGATGTTAGAAGCAACTTGCTCCTAATCCACAATGCTCAGATGGTAGCATATGAACCTAACAATAGTGATTGGTTGTGAAGTCCTAAAAATTTCGAAAAATTATATAAACAATTAAATAAAGTAAATAGAATAATAAATTCTCTAAAACGTGACTTTTAAATGATATTTGGTTAAATAACAAAATCAATTTAAATTATAGGTCTAGGAATTTTAAATGGAAATTTAGAGTGAATATTTATGTTCGGGATAATTGGATTAGCTAGACGTAAGCTTTCGTAATAAAATGCTAAAAATATAAAATTTAAAGATATTTTTATGCGTAGGCAAAGTATTAAAATAGAGGCATCTAGAATATGAAATATAATCAAAATATAATATAATATAAAATATATTTGTAACAAAAAAAAATTAGATTGCGTCAAACTAGACGTGTTAGGCAGCGCAGCAGGCATGGGGGGTATGACAGAGACTTAGCAGTCCCATCCTTGTTCCTTTCTATCATTTCTTCATCTTTTTCTTTTCTTCTTCTTCTAGCCCATCTTCTTTCCTTCATCTTTTTCTTTTTCTTTTTCTTCTTCTTCTTCTACAGCTGCCTTCTCATTCACCTCTGAGGAGTTGTGCTTTCTTCAGCTACATCCTGCGGTGATGGCGACTCCGATCATGGCAGCAGTAGCAACAACGACAGTGGCGGCAACATCGACGACATAGCAATGGACAGCGGTTTGGCGTCGTGTTTGTCTTATCTCCTTTCCCAACGATGGCAGAGGCAACAATAACCACAACAACAGCAACGGTGTGGCATCGATGACACAGCAATGGGCAGCAAAGACAGATGACACCCAGGCGAGGTTCAACGACCAAAAACAGCGACAGTAGGTACGGATGCTCCGGTTGGTGGGTGCTAAAGGAGGTACACGGTAGGTGGTTGAGTGCGTAGTGTGTGTGTGTGTGTGCGTGAGGGAAGAGGATCGCAACAATAGTGGCAGTAGCAACTATGCTGGTGGCCATGATGACAACCACGATAGCAATAACAAACAGCATAGCAACATCAACCGCAAGGACGACGGCCACCATGAAGACAAGTGAGAGAAGAGGATGAGAAAAGGATGATGTGTGTGATAAGGCGTAAGCGGCGGTGGATGGTGTATGAGGGTCTATTTGTATGAGTGTGAGGATGTGTGTGTGCATGTGAAGGGCATGGGTGTGTGTGAGAGTGTGTGGGTGTGCGTGAATGGAGGCCGTGTGTGTGTGTGTGTGAGAGTGTGTGTGGCTGTGTGCGTGGATGAGGAAGTGTGTATGTGTGTGTAGGAACATGTGTACGTATGTGTGGGAAAGGGGAGAAGGAGCAAGGTGTGAGGTGTGTAAGGATGTGTGTATGTGTGGGTGAAAGTGTGCAAGTGTGTATGTAAGGGCGTGTGTATGGTGGTGTGCGGAATGTAGGGGGATATATGTGTGTGTGCGCGTGAATGAAGATGTGTATGTGTGTGTGTGGAGGAAGATGTGTGTGTAAGTGTGCTTGAATGAGGATGTGTATGTAAGTGTGTAAATGAAGGTGTGTAGTGTATGTAAAGGTGTGGGTATGAGACGGTGGGTGGTGTGTGTGTAGGAATGTGTGTGTATGTGTAGGAAAGGAGGAAGCAAGTGCGTAGTGTATGTGAGGATGTGCGTATGTGTATGTGATGGTGTGAGGTGTGTGTACGAATGTATATATGTGTAGATGATGGTATATGGTGTGTGTAAAGGATGTGTATATGTGTATGTGTGGTTGAAGGTGTGTGATGTGTGTAAGGATGTGTATATGTGTTGGTGATGATGTGTGGTGTGTGCATGTGAACTTGAGGAGAAAAGAGGATAATAACGTGCAGTTGTCGATGTGTGTAAATTGGTGTATGATGGTTGTGTGTATGTATGTATAGGTGCGTGCGTGGTGTGCGGAGTGTGTATGTATATGGATAATGATATGTGGGTGTGTGTGCACATGATGTGTGGGAAAGAAATTCTGAGCAATCATTTAAGGCACTGATTATATCAGCTCATAGAAATGAGATGGAAGAAATAGATTGGTGGAGCTGGCATTTTCTAAAGGGTGAAGTACTTATCCTCAACTTTTCGGCCAACAATTACTTTTACACCTTTCATTTAACACATGCCCAAGCTTAGGGCCTTAATTATGATAAATCATGGCGCATGCAGTGAAATCCTCCACAACTTTATAGGCTTCAACAATTTAGCTATCCTCAAAAGCCTCTGGCTTGAAAGGGGCAAAGTGATCACACGTCGGAATCACTTAATGACGACTAGGACTATGACGACCATAAACAGGTGAGTGGGAAACTCCATGATGTGCTACAATGTTGTGCTTAATATGATGTGTTTGATATGGATGTGTATAAGTGTATGTACAAGTGGAGGTACATATATGTGCGTGAATATGCGTACTTTTGGGTGTGGAAGTACGTGTTATATATGTGTTTTTATGTTCGTACATTTGTGTGTATATGTATGTACACACATTAGGTATAATTATGTATAAAAAGTGTGCGAAAGTAATCATCCATTTGTAATTCTTCATAAACAAGGTTAGCATGGGTGTCGATATGGCCATGCTCAAGGCCGTGCTGACTTCAAAATACATTATTATCAATACCCAATTTAGCACGGGCTCCAACATGGGCGTGCTCGGGGCAAGATTGAACTTTTTCTAGCTTCTGACCATTTTTCTGACTCAGCACTAGCTTTAGCATGGGCTTTGCTGAAGGTTGTGCAGAATTGAAATTTGTTCTTTCTTCATTTTTTGCCAAATTCCACCTCGTCTTTTGTTCATATCATTCTTAAACCTTTATATTTTCTCCATTGAAACCTGGAATTAAAGTTTGATTCTATAAATACCCTCTTCTGAAACTAACATTGGCTTCAGCAAAGGCTGTGCTAAAGGTTGTGCTGAACTGAAATTCCAACTTTCTTCATTTCTCACCAAATTTCATCTCGTCTTTTGCTCATACCATCCTTAAACCTTTCTTTCATTTCCATTGAAACCTGAAATCAGAATTTAATTCTATAAATACCCTCTTCTTCAACCAACACTGGCTTCTAACATTTATCATATGTATAGAGATTAATATGTTTGTATATGTGTATTTGTATATTGAAGGTGTGGATATGTACATGTGTATGTACGTGTAAATGTATATGTATATGTATATGTATGTGCATGGTTATACATGTGCTTATGTATGGGAGATACATTGTATATGTATGTATGTGTTCGTGCATACATATGTATGTGTATCAATATATATATGTATATTGATGGACAAGAAGTATGTGTTGGCAAATGTGAAAGAGTATGGGGATACGTTGTATATGTATGCATGCATTTGTGCATACATATGTATATGTATCGATATATATGTATTGATGGAAAAGAGTATGTGTTGGAAAATGAGAAAATGTGGGTATTGGAATCATATCTGAGATGTGTGTATACGCGAATGAGAAAGATTTAAGTACAGTGGAAACATAATGGGTTTGATTGTGAAGAATTGGATTGGTATATATATATATATTTTATGCCTGTTGTGGAATAGTCAATGGAAATGCTTTATTTTTCTTATGTTGATTGGTTGTTATCTTATATTGATTGATCACCAAAAAATCGAATAATATAAGATTGTGATTTAAATAAAATGAGACATGCATTACATGAGACATTGCATAAATTTGAAGGCCATCACTGTCACAGGGCATCTGGAAGTAATTGTGATATTGCTGAACTGTCCTAAGCGAACTACTAGATTAGTGGATTGCCTATGCCTTGCCGGTTCCTTGTTCGGACTGTCTTTGAGGGTATTGCTCCGACTATTGCAGAGGCACGGGAGCGTCCGGTGTTAAAGTGAATGTATTGTGAACATCAGAGTGATGTGAAAGTAAACCGGGTTGTGAGACCTGGGCACTGATGGTGGCTTCAGAATCCCTAACCCAAGGTCAAGGGGGGACATAAACCCTAGAATTCACGTTGGTTACCGAAAGACCACGTGAACTGTTGCATTCATATGTTTGCTCATGCATAGCATATGTTTGATAACTTGATTTGTAATTTGCTTGTGTATGTGTAGCATTGAGAGTATTACACTCCCATTTACTAAGCCATAGTGTACTTACCCCCTCACAAACTCTTTTACAGGTAGTGATTACGAGAGCTTGGGATGGGATAAGATGTGAAGTAGTCGAGAGTTTCTAAAAGACCAGAATGATAGAGTAAGAAATTGATTGATAGGTTTTATAAATCAAATTGTTATTTTTAAGGCCTTGATGTAAGGTTTTATTCTATTTTACTGGTTGGTAGGGGATACCGACTCTCTGCGATCATGGTTGACCGTGGGGTATAGAATCCATAGTTATATTTTATTATATAATTATATGTAATATGACTAGTTATAAATGTAATTAACTAGTTAGAGTTTTACGATCTCTGACTTATAAGACGGTTATCATGTAACGGGTGCACACATACCGTGATGATTTTAGTGGAAACTTCTAGGCCCCCTTTCGGGGCGTGATAGAAAATTTGGTATCATAGCTTTAGGTTGTCAGAGATAGGAGTAACCTACCAAACAGTGAGATGGGGTAGAACTTGGGTAGATCGTAAGAGTAAAATCATAAAAGACTTAGACAATAGTCTATACATATATATATATATATATTTATTACTTTGGAGTTTCTTCTAGTTCTAAGTTACTTGGAACGTGTTAGCCCGTAAACTCTATATCCTCCTTCAAAACCACATAGAGGATATTTGAAATGCGATGAATGATGAGTCATAACCATCGAGCTTGAGGACAACACTACCACCGGGTGTAACGGCACTCTAAGAAGTAGACGAGGGTAGTGTGGGCCCATAACCCATAGGACTTTGGAATGAATTCATGTAGCATAGAAAGGAAACACGAGAACAACTCCTTAGTGATAGGCTCTACAATAGAAGGACCCCTATGAAGGGAGCTTCACTAGATGATATGAAGTTCTCTAGTTTGTAGACGAGTACCTTAGGAAAATAAGACACCACTCTTGTGTTGTCGAAATCTGAAGTTGGAATATCCTAACCATAGCGTTAGAGCGACATTATAACCTAACTGAAACAATAAGGAGAAAAATGGCACAAAATGGGTAGATGTACAAACACATATCACCCATTACCATAGCCCGAACGTTGACCAACAAAACTAAACTATACAAACGTACAAACTCCAAAATTTTGCAATCTCGTCACATATATGGGGTTGCATATGAAATGACAAGCTTGTGAGTAGTAGGAAAGGAAATCATTATGCCATGTGTGATGATGCGGGTAGTAGTGATCGATGTGAAGAATGTAGTCAAACCATAATGCACATCACAACTTGTGGAGTAAGAAATCTAGGCTTCAATGATCTAAGTCATTGCACTTCTATCTACGTATGGGATGCGTAAATGAGATGGAAAGATAAGATGATGCATGTTATGTATGTTATGGGTATATAGACATGGGGTAGGAAAGGCGGTACTACAAGGCCACAAATACAACATGCATAAATCCACATAAGATGTATATGGCCAAAGGAATCCTGGGAATCGAATTCAACGTTTATATGCCTATGGTATTGATGTAGGCATATTCAAGGATAATACATGGAGTTATAGCCATAAACTTAAGGTATAGAAGGTGAGTGCAAAAAAGTTTTGAGGACGAAACTTCTTGAAGGAGGGGAGAGTGTGAAGTCCTAAAAATTTCGAAAAATTATATAAACAATTAAATAAAGTAAATAGAATAATAAATTCTCTAAAACGTGACTTTTAAATGATATTTGGTTAAATAACGAAATCAATTTAAATTATAGGTCTAGGAATTTTAAATGGAAATTTAGAGTGAATATTTATGTTTGGGATAATTAGATTAGCTAGACGTAAGCTTTCGTAATAAAATGTTAAAAATATAAAATTTAAAGATATTTTTATGTGCGAGCAAAGTATTAAAATAGAGGCATCTAGAATATGAAATATAATCAAAATATAATATAATATAAAATATATTTGTAACAAAAAAAAAATCAGATTGCGTCAAACTAGACGTGTTAGGCAGTGCAGTAGGCAGGGGGGGGAGGGGGCGTGATAAGGACTTAGCTATCCCATCCTTGTTCCTTTCTATTATTTCTTCTTCTTTTTCTTTTCTTTCTTATCTTCTTCTTCTTCCCGGCTCTCTCCCTTCTTCTTTCTTTTTCTTCTTCTTCTTCTGTAGCTGCCTTCTCATTAACCTTCGAAGAGCTGCGTCTTCTCAGCTATGTCCTATGGCAATAGCGACTTCGATCGTGGCAGCAGCAGCAATGATGGCAGCAGCAGTAACATCAATGACACAGCAATGGACAACGACTTGGCAACAACAATCATAGCAATAGCAACGGCATGGTGTTGATGATACAGTAATGGGCAGCAATGATGGACGATGCCTAGGTGAGGTTCAACGGCCAGAAACAGCGACAGTAGGTACGAATGCTCCGGTTGGTGGGTGCTAAAGGAGGTACATGGTGGGTGGTTGAGTGCGTAGTGTGTGTGTGGCTGTGTGCATGCATGTATGCGAAGGAAGAGGACCGCAACCACAGTGGCAGCATCAACCATGCCGGCGGCCACAGTGACAATCACAATAGCAACAGCAAACGGTACAGCAACGATAGTATGGACAGCAACATCAACTGTAAGGACAACGACAACCACAAAGACAAGTGAGAGAAGAGGATGATGTGTGTGAGAAGGCGTAAACGGCGGTGGATGGTGTGTAAGGGTGTGTTTGTATGTGCGTGAGGATATGTGTGTGCATGTGAAGGATGTAGGTGTGTGTGAGAGTGTGTGGGTGTACGTGAATGGAGGCCATGTGTGTGTGTGTGTGTGTGAGTGTGTGTGGCTGTGTTCGTAGACGAGGAAGTGTGTATGTGTGTGTAGGAATATGTGTATGTATGTGTGGGAAAGGGGAGAAGGAGCAAGGTGTGAGGTGTGTAAGGATGCATGTATGTGTGGGTGAAAGTGTGCGAGTGTGTATGTAAATGTGTGTGTATGGTGGTGTACGGAATGTAAGGGGATATATGTGTGTGTGTGCGTGAATGAAATGCATATGTGTGTGTGTGTGGAGGAAGATGTGTGTGTAAGTGTGCTTAAATGAGGATATGTATGTAAGTGTGTGAATGAAGGTGTGTAGTGTATGAAAGAAGTGGGTATGAGATGGTGGGTGGTGTGTGTGTATGTGCGGGAAAGGAGGAAGCAAGTGCATAGTGTATGTGAAAATGTGCGCATGTGTATGTGATGGTGTGAGGTGTGTGTATGAATGTATATATGTGTAGATGATGGTGTATGGTGTGTGTATAAGGATGTGTATATGTGTATGTGTGGTTGAAGGTGTGTGATGTGTGTAAGGATGTGTATATGTGTTGGTGATGATGTGTGGTGTGTGCATGTGGACTTGAGGAGAAAAGAGGATAATAACGTGTAGTTGTCGATGTGTGTAAGTTGGTGTATGATATGGTTGTGTGTATGTATGTATAGGTGTGTGCATGGTGTGCGGAGTGTGTATGTATATGGATAATAATATGTGGGTGTGTGTGCACGTGATGTGTGGGAAAGAAATTTTGGGCAATCATTCAAGGCACTGATTGTATCAGCTCATAGAAATGAGATGGGAGAAATGGATTGGTGGAGCTGGCGTTTTCCAAAGGGTGAAGTACTTATCCTCAACTTTTCGGCCAACAATTACTTTTCCACCTTTCATTTACCACATGCCCAAGCTCAGGGCTTTAATTATGATAAATCATGGCACATGTAGTGAAATCCTCGACAACTTTGCAGGTTTCAACAATTTAGCTATCCTCAAAAGCTTTTGGCTTGAAAGGGGCAAAGTGATCATACGTCGGAATCACTTAATGACAACTAGGACTATGACGACCATAAACAGGTGAGTGGGAAACTCCATGATGTGCTACAATGTTGTGCTTGATATGTTGTGTTTGGATGTGCTACAATGTTGTGCTTGATATATGCGTGAATATACGTACTTTCAAGTGTGGAAGTACATGTTATATATGTATTTATGTGTTCGTACATACATGTGTATATGTATGTACACACACTAAGTATAATTATGTATAAAAAGTGTGTGGAAGTAATCATCCATTTGTAGTTCTTCATAAACAAGGTCAGCATGGGTGTTAACATGGCCATGCTCAAGGTTGTGCTGACTTCAAAACACATTATTATCAATACCCAATTCAACACGGGCTCCAGCATGGGCGTGCTCAGGGCAGGGCTGAACTTTTTCTTGCTTCTGACCATTTTTTTGACTCAGCACTAGCTTCAGCACGAGCTATGCTAAAGGTTGTGCTGAATTGAAATTTGGTCTTTCTTCATTTTTTGCCAAATTCCACCTCTTCTTTTGTTCATATCATTCTTAAGCCTTTCTTTTTTCTCCATTGAAACCTGAAATTAAAGTTTGATTCTATAAATACCCTCTTCTGCAACCAATATTGGCTTCAGCACGGGCTGTGCCGAAGGTTGTGTTGAACTGAAATTCCAACTTTCTTCATTTCTCACCAAATTTCATCTCGTCTTTTGCTCATACCATCCTTAAGCTTTTCTTTTGTTTCCACTGAAACTTGAAATCGGAATTTAATTCTATAAATATCCTCTTCTTGAACTAACACCGGCTTCCGACACTTATCATATGTATAGAGATTAATATGTTTGTATATGCATATTTGTATATTGAAGGTTTGGATATGTACATGTTTATGTACGTGTAAATGTATATGTGCATGGTTTTACATGTGCTTGTGGATGGGAGATATGTTGTATATGTATGTACACATTCGTGCATACATATGTATGTGTATCAATATATATATGTGTATTGATGGAAAAGAAGTATTTGTTGGCAAATGTGAAAGCGTATGGGCATACGTTGTATATGTATGTCTGCATTTGTGCATACATATGTATGTGTATCGATATATATGTATTGATGGAAAAGGGTATGTGTTGGAAAATGTAAAAGATGTGGGTATTGGAATCATATATGAGATGCGTGTATACACAAATGAGAAAGATTTAAGTACAGTGGAAACGTAATGGGTTTGATTGTGAAGAATTGGATTGGTATATATATATATATTTATGCCTGTTGTGGAATGGTAAATGGAATTGCTTGTTTTTTCTTATGTGGATTGGTTGTTATCGTATATTGATTGATCACCCAAAAATTGAATAACATAAGGTTGTGATTTAAATAAAATGAGACATGCGTTACACAAGAAATTGCATAAATTTGAAGGTCATCACTATCATAGGGCATTCGGAAGTAATTGTGATATTACTGAACCATCTTGAGTGAACTACTAGATTAGGGGATTGTCCGTGCCTTGCCGGTTCCTTGTCCGGACTGTCTTTGAGGGTAGTGCTCCGACTATTGCAGAGGTACGGGAGCATCCGGTGTTAAAATGAATGTATTGTGAACATCAGAGTGATGTGAAAGTAAATCGGGTTGTGAGACTTGGGCACTAATGGTGGCTTCGGAATCTTTAACCCAAGGTTAAGGGGGGCGTAAACCCTAGACTTCACGTTGGTTACCGGAAGACCACGTGAACTGTTGCATTCATATGATTGCTCATGCATAGCATATGTTTGATAACTTGATTTGTAATTTTCTTATGCATGTGTAGCATTGAGAGTATTGCACTCCCATTCACTGAGCCATAGTGTGCTCACCCCCTCACAGGTTCTTTTACAAGTTGTGGTTACGAGAGCGTGGGATGGGATAAGATGTAAAGTATTCGAGAGTTTCTAGAAGACTAGAATGATAGAGTAAGAAATTGATTGATAGGTTTTATAAATCAAATTGTTATTTTTAGGGCCCTGATGTAAGGTTTTTTTCTATTTTACTGGTTGGTAGGGGATACTAACTCTCTGCGATTAGAGTTAACCATAGGGTACGGAATCCATAGTTATATTTTATTATATAATTATATGTAATATGACTAGTTATAAGTGTAATTATCTAGTTAGAGTCTAGTCTAACGATCTTTGACTCGTAAGATGGTTATCATGTAACGGGTGCACACGTGCCATGATGATTTTAGTGGAAACTTCTAAGCCCCTTTCTAGGGCGTGACATTGGTGATGTTAATGATAGGGTTAGGCCTTAACATATCTTTTGTAATATATATAATCAAATTTCACTACTTATAATGAAAATTCCATTTATTTTTCTCATTTCTATATCTTTTAAGTCTTTTATATGCTTGCTCCATTAAGCTTAAGACATGCTTTGACATCTCAATTTCCATGCTTGAAGCCTAAGCAATGCCTTGGTGTCTTAGCTTTCATGCATTATACCTAAGTAAGCCCTAGCATCTTGGCTCTTATGCTTTAAGCTTAAGCTACACATTGGAATCTTAATTTTCACACTTTAAGCCTAAGCATTATCCTAACATCTCCGTGCTTATGCTTAAGTCTAGGTATTGCCTTGACATCTCGGCTTTTAGTCCTTAAGCCCAAGTAAGGCTTTAGCATCTTTAGCTTCTACACCTTAAGCTCGACCGATGTCTTGGCTTCTTAGCTTCCTTACCTTAAGCTTAGGTAATACCCTAGCATTTAGCTTTCATGCCTTAAGTCAAGGCATTAATACCCTGACTTCTCAACTCACATGCTTTAAGGTCAAGTACTTAACTAGCACTTACTTGATATGCTTTAAACCCAGGTAAAGCCTTGGCAAGTTACTTACATTGTTACTACCTTTGAGCACAAGATTCTTTTACTTAAGAGTGAAACTTGCTCATTCTCTTAAAGCTGTCCATGAAGCTACTTCTTAACCTTAGCAGCACTTAGCCAATCTATTTCCATGCTTCAACGATGAATCATCATGATCATTTTAGGATCTACACAAGATTCATGACTTAGTAAAATAAAATATAGAAGGGATAATGCAAACGTTGTTGCTAATTGGTAAGAGCATTGACTTTTAGGTGCACAATGGAAAGTCAAGCTTCTATACTGTAGACTAGTACGAGCAATGTTTTCGAGGCACGTCACAAGCCATTGCAGTTAAGTGAGAAAAGCAATTTGCTTAAGCCTAGTGGGGAAATTTCTTCGATAACTCTCCTAGTGGAGTATTTTAATTCAAAAGCCTTAGATAACTTATACCAAGCAATCAAGTAGTAGGAAATACCCCCCTGACTAGTGAAAGAGAATTCACAATCCTAGGCAATGAATGCCATTATCGATCTTTAAGTGTGATCCAATACTTCCTCAAAATGGATCTCTTCGTCATCATCATTGGCAAGTGAGGTCTTTGCTCCAATACATGATATAACTTTAGTGCTTCCTTAGATCTTAAGAGTTTAAGTAGTCTCATATTCATGACACCCCTTTAAGTGGCTCCTTTGATCATGAGAGTCTAAATAGCCCTATAACGTTATAAGCTTAATGACCTATAAGAGGTCATGCCAACTCTAATTATAGTATCTTTGTATCATTGCTACTAAGTGAAGGCATTGCCTCCTAAGCGCACAATGACTTACATATATATTAATAACTTAAGCCACTAAGAGGTCCTCCGATGGCCTTAAGTACTGAGATGACACAACAAAACTATGAAAGGACAAAGTCTTGGCTCTTAGAGTTGCTACCCCGTCTCAACGAAAAATGTTAGCAATTGGGCGAAGAGGGATATCAGTAGGTGTAGCACATAGCAAAGTGGCACATTACCTTGATATCAAGAGCAATGTCATATGCTCCATTGCAATCATTCAATTTTTTAGTACCATCATCATTATCATTAGCATCCTCATCATTCAAAATCATCACTAGCATAGAAAAATAACTTAGGTGAACTTAGTGCTTTCCCTTATATTAGGTGCCAAAATAGAATCTACTTCAGTTTATAGATGCTTGTCCTCATACTGGGTGCTAGAATATAATTTGCTTCAACCTATGAAAATGAAGAATCATCATGATAATGCGATGGGCTCATGAAGAATATTATTTATTGACTCAAAGGTAAAGGCTTAGAAGGCTTCCAAAAAGATTGACCAGTATATTAGCTAATCAATGATGCAATCCCCAAATGCACCATAGAAAGAACCCTACTTTAAAGTTATAGACTCATATGGTTTTGCACCAAGGACACCGGATTCTTCAAGCTTGGAGGATAGGATCCACTATTATTATTTGCTCACGTAGGGGCAAAAGGTAAACATGCCCTCATTGTCACTAAGTTGCCCATATGCTCGAAAGGGCAAGGTTAGGTTTGTCATTAGTGACAGGGAGGGAAAAGTCCTTTTAGAATTGCTTACTATAGAAGAGCTAGAGGAATGTTAAGTCTACATATGATTAGTTCACAACGTAATCTTTTAAGTATATAAAACATGGTAATCTTTCAAGTATATAAAAGCTTCATGATAAAAGTCTCAACTTAGATTGAAGGGATCTAGTGTGAACCATACATCTTATGCAATCCATATGGCTAAAAGAAAGAGCCATATGCTCATAGCTTCCTTTGACCCACCAAGGAACATAAACAAAGATAACTAAGATGCTATGGAAGCTATAAGTTCATTTTTGCAGGGACAAGAGAAAAAAGTATAAGTTCACAAATACAAGATGCGTGCTTATACATAAGTATGTGCAAATAAAAGATGTAGGTACTCATTCTTGCTCTTGAAATAGGTCTAAGACTTTAGAGCCATTCTCTCTCTAATCATCAAAGACATATGCAAGTTAGGAAGAGAATGGTGACGTCTTTTCAATGTAAGCATTTTTCAAAGTACCTAATAGGGTCATCTAAAAGCTATACCCTTTATGAGAAACCATAACTATAGTGATCTTAAAGCTAAGTAGGAATAGTGGCTTTGCCTCACTTTAGTCTCACTCAGATGTGGGAACCACAATCAAGCAAAAAATAGTGATGGTGTGAAAGGCCCTAGCTTGCCACACTTTCATCTCACTCATGTGCAAGAACCACAATCGAGCAAAAGTAGTGATGGTGTAAGCAACCTTGACTTGCCACACTTCCATCTCACTCATATGTGGGAATGGCAGTTAAGAGGAAGTAGTAACAATGTAGACTTAAGTCTTCTTCAAAAGAACCATGTACTCTAACTTCATGGTGATGTGTTGTACTGAAGAACTCTCTCTAAATGGTAGTTGCCTAAAGGGTAAACTGGATGCATGAGAGAGGTAGCTCTCTCCTCTCATTCCTAAATTACAACACCAAATCTCCATTAATGGTAGACCATCTACATGTGAGGTTTATTGTTTTCAAGGCTCATAATGCTCAAGGCCTTATTAGGCTCACTATGCTTGAGGTTTGCTCACTTAAGACTTATTACACTTAAGGCCTGCTTGTTCTGAAGGGTAAACTGGATGCATGAGAGAGGTAGCTCTCTCCTCTCATTCGTAAATTACAACACCAAATCTCCATTAATGGTAGACCATCTACATGTGAGGTTTATTGTTTTCAAGGCTCATAATGCTCAAGGCCTTATTAGGCTCACTATGCTTGAGGTTTGCTCACTTAAGACTTATTACACTTAAGGCCTGCTTGTTCCCTATCAGGGAATTACTCGCCTTTACGGAAAAAAGCCATAATGATCAAGATTGGACATGTGACATTATTGCTTTAATTGGATTAATAAATCAATAATGAATCAAACTTTTACCACATTGATGAAATAAAGGAAATGAAAAATCAAGAGTATGAGTGGACAGAGAGAGAGAAATAGGAAAAAAAAAAGACTAAAGCCATTTGACCCTCAGACTATTGCTTGCTCCATGTCCATTGCTATTTATGAAGCCTAGTTCATGCTAGCATGATGATAGAAGCTTTGATAATAAAACAAGCCATGATCAATAAAATGTAAATACACATATATTTAATATTGATTAATGTTAAACTAGGGATAGGAGGGTAATGATGTGCCTAAAGGGGGGTCAAGCACAATCAACTAAAAAGGGATGAATTGAAATAAACATCCATGCCACAAACAAAGGAAAATAGCCTCAAATTCCTCAAGAAACCGAAATATTGATGAACAACAATATATGATATAACAACGATTGCTAGATAGAAAATGAAAGGGGATTCAAATTCAATTCAAAGGTTCTTCAAATTTCGAAATTAGAACCCTAATTTCATAAGAACAAAAAGTACATAAAAGTAACTAAATCCTCACCAGATATGACTCACTAGTTTGGAATTAGGATCAACTTGTAATTTGTTGATATAACACACAACAAATCCAAGCCAACTCGCCACAATTTCACTAAGGAAATTGATAAGAGCAAATGCTTGAAAGAGGCACTCTCTCTCACGGCACAAAGGGGGTGTTTTTCTCAAATGTTCAAAAGCTCCTTAAAAAACCTAATTTGCAAGTATTTATACTTGCACCCTTTAGGGTTAAAATGATAAGAAAATCACAACTATGCCACTATAAGGTGGCCGGTCCTAAAGGTAAAATACAACCAAATAAAATGTCCCATAAAGCTTACAAAATAAATGGTTCAAACATAAATTACAAGTAAAGAAAATAATCTTCAGTAGGCTAGCTTCAAGATGGAATCCGTCGGTTCAACTCATCGCCGGTTCAGGTCGGTCCATAGATAACCCACAAGCTGAGTCTCAGTGAGTTTGTCCATCACCTTGTGAAACCAAATAAGCATACCTGTTGGAATATATAATTCATGAAGAAGATAAAAGAGGTTAGATAATAATTTATTCCGAGGTTGATCTACTCGACATGAGCCCTCACTGCCAAGATTTGAACTCCTTCAATTTTAATCCTAATGATAGGTCTTATCGGATTTTGATTCCCATCATCTCCTCGGACCTCAAAAAGATTTGACCTCAAATCTTGCAGTTCAAATGCAGCAGAGACTCTATTTCCCAAAAGTAATCCATCTGAAGGAGTATCTCTACAAAATCCCAATATCTGAAATATTATAGTAGATGATTGTTTTCTCTCCTCCATCTCAAGGATGTATCTCTCCTGTAACGAAAACAAGGACTCATTATCTACTGATGTTTCCTCTATCTCAACACTTTCCAACGAGTTTGTTTCCTCTTTTTCTGACTCATCCATGTTATGCTGATCCCCAGAGTCTTCTAATAGTTGGTCCAACTGATTAGTATCCTCTGAAACCTCTGAAGGTTGGCACAATGGTGTTTGACATCTTTCATCTGTGGGACCCTTATCTTCAAGTGAAAGCATCTGTAGCTCTGCACACTCTGAGCCTCTAGGTGGTCTAAATTCCATTTCTGAAAATGGTTTAAGCCCAAAATTATCAACTCTATCTTCTCTAAGAGCATGATAATCTTCCTTTGCTCTAAGTGGCTCCTGAAGGTGTACCACTGGTGGTGGTGGCAATGTCATCCTATCAATCCTTGTTGCTAATGTAGTAACAAGTTTTCTAAGGTCCTGAAGTTGTTCATCTAAGGTCCTCCCACCTGCAACATTAGAACCCTGACCTCCACCAATTCGACTATATGCTACATCACTCATTCCTCCATTCACACTATTAATAGACATTTTTGTGGATGCAATCTATTTGATGTACCAATGTAATGTCTAGTAATTGTAGCACACTTAATTCACAAAACAAATTCACGCCAAAACCAACTCACTCCGCCACTTGCACACTACACACACAACACACTAAATTCACGCAACAATAATATGTTGCAACCCTTCACTTCTACGGTAGCAACAAACAAAAACTAACTAAGATGCTCCTTTAAATGGCAACAACAACAAAAAACGGCAACAACAACTAAACACTCCCACTTCCACCGTAATTACACACATACACGGCAACACATTCAAATTTGACACTCCTTAATGCACCTTTGCCACAAATGGTAAGAATCAATTTCAAATTCAAATGAAATATAATCAATACCACTCTTTAACTACTTGAAGTAAATGGATGTGATTCAATTCAAATTATTTCCTCTTCTTCCACGCAAATTCAAATCTGGAAATTATACACTTCCACTTCCAATTTGCACACACAACACCATATACACTCCTACACACTCACGGTGCACTTTATCCACTTCAACACAATTTTTCAACCGAAATTAACATAAGAAAGGCAGCATTTAAATTTGAAAATCAATCCTCTTCACTAATTGCAATTCCTCCACATTTGGTAAGATGCAAATTTTCAAATTCAAACAAGCACAATTAACTCCTTCACTCTTAATGCTTGTTTTGAAATCAAATAACTTCCTTTCTTACACACTAATCAAATCTGGAAAATTGCAAATATCCTCCACAATTCTGAATTCAACAATGCAAAAACAAACACAATTCCCTTCCTACACAATTTGCACTTCCGAAATTGCACTACCTTCCTCTCCTTCACGGTGAAGTCAAGATAAAAAATTACAACAAGATGTCCACTTCTACAACAACAAGTTTCAACTTCCCAAGTAAGATACTCACGCCAATTAGTACCAATACAAACAATTCAATTAATCCTCAATTTCAACAAGGATCAATCACGTAAACATCAAGGTAACAACAACAAAAAAATACATTCACTTGATCCGAATTTCCACTCCCTTGCAATTCGGTTCACAAAGGTAATACAAAAAACTTTCAATTCCCAAAACTTCAATCAACAAAACCCTTCTCATATACCTTCAATTAACTCACGGCAAGAAGGAAACAAAGGACAATCCTAATTGCAACAATTCCTCCTCTTAACCATAAGCAATTCACGGCAATAGGAAGATAACAATATAAGGATCAAAAATCTCAAATTCAACAATCCCTCCTCTTAACCTTAAGCTCTGATACCAAAATATGATGTGCCTAAAGGGGGTTCAAGCACAATCAACTAAAAAGGGATGAATTGAAATAAACATCCACGCCACAAACAAAGGAAAATAGCCTCAAATTCCTCAAGAAACCGAAATATTGATGAACAACAATATATGATATAACAACGATTGCTAGATAGAAAATGAAAGGGGATTCAAATTCAATTCAAAGGTTCTTCAAATTTCGAAATTAGAACCCTAATTTCATAAGAACAAAAAGTACATAAAAGTAACTAAATCCTCACCAGATATGACTCACTAGTTTGGAATTAGGATCAACTTGTAATTTGTTGATATAACACACAACAAATCCAAGCCAACTTGCCACAATTTCACTAAGGAAATTGATAAGAGCAAATGCTTGAAAGAGGCACTCTCTCTCACGGCACAAAGGGGTGTGTTTTTCTCAAATGTTCAAAAGCTCCTTAAAAAACCTAATTTGCAAGTATTTATACTTGCACCCTTTAGGGTTAAAATGACAAGAAAATCACAACTATGCCACTATAAGGTGGCCGGTCCTAAAGGTAAAATACAACCAAATAAAATGTCCCATAAAGCTTACAAAATAAATGGTTCAAACATAAATTACAAGTAAAGAAAATAATCTTCAGTAGGCTAGCTTCAAGATGGAATCCGTCGGTTCAACTCATCGCCGGTTCAGGTCGGTCCATAGATAACCCACAAGCTAAGTCTTAGTGAGTTTGTCCATCGCCTTGTGAAACCAAATAAGCATACCTGTTGGAATATATAATTCATGAAGAAGATAAAAGAGGTTAGATAATAATTTATTCCGAGGTTGATCTGCTCGACATGAGCCCTCACTGCCAAGATTTGAACTCCTTCAATTTTAATCCTAATGATAGGTCTTATCGGATTTTGATTCCCATCAGGTAAATAACTTGAAGAGTTAGGGACAATTCGTTCATTTAACAAAGAAGTATAAATAGGCCTATACATACTGTTCTAACCCTTTTCCCATTTACACACTACAGAACCCTAAACATTATCTATAGAACTCTAAGAGAGAAAAAAGCTATTACCTCCTATGATATGAAGAATTAACAATAGTAAGTAAACTAATCAATAACTATTGATCATTGTTTACATATGTATAACATAGATTTGTCTTAATTCCTTAGATTTCATTGCAGAACAATCGGTACAGCAAAAGGTTCAAGAGAAGAATTTGATCGTTGGAATAATTTGAGTCGATAAGTTGTTAAATTAAA
The DNA here is from genome assembly GCA_037954665.1 of Laguncularia racemosa. NCBI lineage: Eukaryota > Viridiplantae > Streptophyta > Magnoliopsida > Myrtales > Combretaceae > Laguncularia > Laguncularia racemosa. The sequence goes on along the minus strand of JBBMOL010000048.1, from coordinate 4,596,431 downwards.
CCAATTAGTGTTCTAATGTGAAAAACAATGCATAATTAGGCTTAGAAGTGAGGAATTTTGTTTAGGATTTGAAAGATTCGAAATTGGCAAATTAGAAAAAGGATTCAAGATGGAATAGTGCATTACACGACCATATACACGCTTGTGTACTTGCTTGTATCGAAACATGAATGTGTACAAAAAGGTACACAGTCACCAGAGACGCTCATGTACTTAGGTGTGTCAAATTGCACAAATTCACAAAAAGGTGCATGGCCACTATACATGATTGTGTACCTTACCATGTCGAAGTACACAACTATATACATGACCGTGTACTTGGGCATGCTGAATTGATAGAAATACATGGAAAGATAAATGACCACTAGCATGACTGTGTTCATTCCTGTGTCCCTTTGCATGGCTTGTAAATGTATATTCCATCTAGTTATACTTACTATATGATTGATAGTAGTGTGATATCCTGAGACAACTCATGTTCATTTTGTAGAATGCTTAAGTGAATCTCAAGACCAAGATTAACATCAGAAACTAGAGGTAATGCTCTTGATAGCCGGATGCCACCTAAATTACCTCAGCATGGATTGAGGGGAAGTGTGTTCATTGTTGCATAGCTGCTAAAGGCTATTAATACTCTAACAGAAGTAGTGGCACAATAGCAACAACAAATACAAAAACTGCAGTTATTGAAAAATAAGCAAGGACAAATGATAGGAGAGATTGGAGATAGATTAGATAAGTTTAGATCGATTCGTTAGAATGGTCAGGGGGTTCAGGTCTAAGGTTGATGAACTACTAGATGCTGATCAGTAGGTTGATGAGTTGGAGACAACATTTGAAGCATTGGGAATTCCTAAAGAAGAGAAGGTTAAATTTGTTGTCTATTTGCTAAAGGGCTCGACTTCAAAATGGTGGTCGAGTTTGTCAAGGTTAACGATTGGACTCATCACTTGGGAAAGGTTCAAAGAAATGTTGTATGAATAGTACTTCTTGAGTAGCATATAGGATAAAATGGAGGTAGCTTACTATAGTTGCTACCAAGGAAAGAGGTCTGTGGATGAGTATAAGGTGGAATTAAATTGCTTAGTGAAGTTTATGCCACCAACCTTCAAAACTGACGAGAAGTCAAGGGCTCATTGATTTGTGTTGGGTTTGGAACCCACTTTATAACATGAAGTGGGATTGTTTCAACTAAACATGTATTTCGAGGTGGTGAAAGAGGCCAGATTCTTAGAGTAAAGCCATAGAAGAACTGAGGTAATGAGAACACTAGGAATCAGGATTGTACTAGGGAAGAGACCTACCTAGGGAATTGTCATCCAAGAGAAGGGCAAGAAACTTCACATTGTGTAGACCAAACCTATGGTCATTGTAGTGCCCTCCCTTCAAGCTAAGACCTCCTTAATAGGGCAAGGCAACGAATGCATAAGATGCTATGGGCTACATGAACTGAATGAATGTAAATGGTTAGAAGGTGCTTGTTTTTCATGTGGGAAGACAAGATATAGTAGTAAGATCTACATAGATAAATCAATACCCCTCACATTTAGTTTCTCTTGCAAACAAAGGGTTCATAGAATGGTTGATTACCCGAATATTAGAGGGTAGAATGTACAACCAGCACAAGTAAGGAATAATTAGGCTATGAACCATGGTGGTAGACCATGACAAGTAGGACCAAGGCAAAGAGTACAAGCACGAGTTTTTGCATTACGGAGATAGGACACTTTAGATACAAAAACATTGGCAAGTATGTTATTAGCACATTCTGCTAATGCATATGTCCTATTTGATACTGGTGCATTACATTCATGTATGTCTGATGCATTTAGAAGCATACATGATATTCATATTAAGGTGTTGGATATTGTGTTAAATTTGAGTACACTAATGGGCGTGGGTAGAGGATTGAACAAAGTATGTAGAAAGGTCAGTGTAAAAGTGCAAGGTAGAATACTAGTTGTAGATCTTCTAGTTTTGGAAATGATAGACTTTGATGTGATATTGAGAATGGATTGGTTGATTAGACATCATGTAACCATTGATTATCATAATATTACAATCTGTTTTAGTACACCAGAAGGAGAACTATTTTATTTTAGGTTAGGGGCACATAGACCAACTAGATTGCTAATACAGGAACTATGACACAAGAGCATGATGGCTTCAATGACAGGTGAATCTAAAGACGTGGTGAGAATTGATTAAGTACCGGTGGTGAAGGAAATTATAGATGTATTTTCTAAAGATTTGCTAGGCTTAACCGTAGTAAGGGAGATTAAGTTTGGTATAGATGTGGTGCCCGGTATAGCTCCCATATCCAAAAGCTCATATTATATGGAACCTATTGAACTGACAGAACTGAAGAAGTAGATACAAGAGTTGTTGGACAAGAAGTTCATCAGACTTAGTGTCTTGCCCTGGGGTGTACCTGTGTTGTTTGGGAAGAAGAAAGATAGTAGCATACGATTATGCATAGACTACAGGGAATTGAATAGGGTTACCATTAAGAATAATTACCCACTTTAGAGATTAGAAGATCTATTTGATCAGTTATAAAGGGCTCAATCTTCTAAAAAATTGACTTGAGATTCAGATACCATCAGTTGAGAATTATGGAGGAGGATATTCAAAAGACTACCTTCATGACTCGATATGGGCATTATGAGTTCTAAATAATACCATTTGGACTCACAAATGCATTGATAGCTTTCATGGACCTAATTGATGTGCCTTTCAATGAGATTGCAAGAACACCAAATCTGCTTCCAATTTCACAACAAGATGGCATGAAATCCACAATCAAATGAACTTTAATTGCGTGAATTCAAATGACTACAAGGACAAATTATAATGAAGATCACTTGCAATTGTAATATATGTTAAGGATCACATAAAGATGAACCGAATTCTAATCATATTGCAATTGAATTCAAATATGAAAATTTAGATCCCTAAACACGTGAATAAGAACAAAAGAACATAAAGAATTACAAATAGATATGACGCACTAAAAGTAATTGGAAGTAGCTTAAGAAGAAATTGATTTTACTCACAATACTTCTTAAGTCAACTCACCACAATTCCAAGGATGAAATTGATAAGAGTTTGAGACTTGAAAGAGGTAAGCCTTCCATGTCTAAAATTTTCAGAAATGAGATGTTTAAAAGCCCCTTACAAACCTTACTTAGTAAGTATTTATAATTGCTCCAATTAGGGTTAAAATCTAAAAAAAAAAATACGCCTATACCATTAAGTGGCCGGTCTTAATTTAACAAAATACAAAAAAATAAAAAATGTCTAAAAAATGATTACAAAGTGACCGGTTCAAAAATACAATAACAAGTACAAAGATGGTTTTCAAAGAGCCAGTTCTTCAAGTCAATTGAGTTCATTGCGGGCTATTGGATGTGAGTCCAATGATGTTTTTAATTTGATCAATAGTGTAAGTTATTTGGCATCCTATAGAACTGATAAGTGTACCTGTTGGAATGCACAATAATTATATGATACAAAAGTAGATATCAAGTTAACATCCTTAGGGTTTAGTTGTTCATGGAGGATTCTCATAACTAGATTTTGTAAGCCCTTAGCTTGGGCTCTGGTGATTGTTCCTGTGGGAATTTGATTCCTATCATCTCTTCGGGCCTCAAGAAGATTTGCCTTCAAATCTGATAGGTCTTCATGATCGTTGTTTGGTAAATATGGTGACAGATCTGCAACATTAAAGGTTGTTGATACACCATACTCTATCCTGTAGGCATTGTTGTTGATGCGCCTGACAACTCGGAATGGTCCTTCTAATTTGGGAGATACCTTCTATGACTTCTTATGTGGAAACCTATCCCTACTAAGGTTAATACAGACTAAATCACCAGGATTATAAATGCTGGTTTTCTTGTACATGTTTCCCTGAAGTTTCTACTACTCCTGAGTCTTCTAAAGGCATTTAGTTGTTTTCTCGTGAAGTCGCTGGATCTCCTTAGCTCGCTCCACTCCATTAAGGCTTTCTTCCTTTGTTACTGGTCCTGCTATAAGATCCAATGGAATAGTAGGATTATAGCCATACATAACTTCAAAGGGAGACTTACTGGTTGAACTATAAGTAGACCTATTGTAAGCAAACTCAACAATAGGAAGACATAAGTCCCAATCAATAAGATTCTTGCCAACCGCTACTCTTAGTAAGTTTCCAGGAGTATGGTTAATAACCTCAGTCTAGTCGTCGGTCTGTGGATGGCATGAGGTACTATACATAAGTTTAGTACCAAGTCTTCTTCATAGTGTCTTCCAGAAGAAACTAAGAAATTTAGTGTCTCTGTCAGACACTATACTATGTAAAACACCATGCAATTTGACAATTTCCTACACAAAAAGGTTAGCAATAAAAAGGACATCATGATAGGGTACAAAATGGGACATTTTGCTGAATCTGTCAATAATTACCATGATAGAATCCTTTCCCCTTTGCGTCTTTGGCCGACCCAATACAAAATCTATACTGATATCAGTCTAGGGTTTGGTAGGTATAGGTAAAGGCATATATTTACCCTTTATGCCTTTCTTTTCTTTAGCCCTCTTCCAAACTCCATACCTTTCTAACACCCTATGAACATCCTTTATCATACCCCTCCAATAAAAATTCTCATTCAACATAGCTAGGGTTCTCTTTTCGCTAAAATGACTAGACATTCCTCCTGCATGTGCTTCCCTCACTAATAACTCCCTTATAGACCCATAAGGTATACACAATTTCCCAGCTTTATATAAAAACCCCTCAATCATGCAATACCCCTCGTACATCTTACCCTTAGAACATTTCTCAATAACTGCTCTAAATTCATCATCATGCATATATTGTTCCTTCAATAATTCAAAACCTAGCAGTTTCGATTGAAGAGAAGTGATAAGTACATACCTGCGTGACAAAGCCTCAACAACCATATTCTGATTACCTTTCTTCTACTTTATCACATATGTAAAACTTTCTAGAAACTCCACCCACTTAGCTTGGTGTTTAGACAGGTTTTGCTGACCCCTAAAGTGTTTTAGTGACTCATGATCTGTATAGATGATGAATTCTCTCTGAAGAAGATAATGCTGCCATGTCATTAAAGCTCTCACTAAGGAATAAAATTCCTTATCATAGATGGAATAGTTCAAAGTTGCACCACTCAATTTTTCACTAAAGTAGGCTATAAGCCTCTTTTCCTGCATTAGTACAGCACCAATCCCTATCCTAAAAGCATCACATTCTAACTCAAAAACCTTTTCAAAATAAGGTAAAGTTAATACTAGAGCACAAGTTTTTCCTTTACCTCTTTAAAACTCTTTTGGGATTTCTCACCCCAAATGAAAGGAACATTTTTCTTAGTCAATTATGTTAGTGGACTAACAATGCTACTAAAATTATGGAAAAAATGCCAATAAAAGGAAGCTAGCCCATGGAAACTCCTTACCTTCGTAACTAAGGCTGGTGTTGGCCATTCTCTAATTGCTCTCACTTTTTCCTCATCAACCCTAACACCTAAACCAGATACAATAAAGCCCAAAAATGTTACCTCAGTTTGGTAAAAGGAACACTTCTAGAGATTTGCAAATAGCTGTTGTGCCCTCAAAACCGAAAACACCGCCTGAAGATGCTCTATATGATTTTCTAGGTTTTTGCTGTATATCAGAATATCATCAAAATAAACAACAACAAATTTACCTAGAAACTCCTTCATTACATGATTTGTCAATCTCATAAATGTACTAGGAGCATTACTCAAGCCAAATGGCATAACCATCCATTCATACAGTCTATGGCATGTTTTAAAAGCGGTTTTCCGTTCGTCTCCCTTTCTCATCCAAATTTGGTGATATCTACTTTTAAGATCTACCTTGGAGAATACCTATGCACCATACAACTCATCCAACATATCATTAAGTCTAGGAATAGGATACCTGTATTTGATGGTAATTTTATTGATAGCCCCGCTATCATGCACATTCTCTAAGTACCATCCTTCTTAGGAACAAGAAGGGTTGGAACAACATAAGGATTGAGACTCTCTTTGACAAATCCCCGTTCGACTAGCTCATCCACCTAACGTTTCAATTCTTTAGCCTCCTCGGGATTCATGTGATATGTTGGTCGATTTGGTAAAACTGACCCTGGCAAGAGGTCGATGGCATGCTCTATTCCTCTCAAAGGTGGTAAACCTGCTGGCAAATCATCAGTAAAAAGATCAATGTACTCATTTAATACTTGAGATATTGCAAAGGGTAGGTGCTAATGTCCCTCCATCCCTAGGGCATATCTCAACTGTAGCAAGTATACTAGAACCTCCTCTGACATAGCTTTCTCTAACTTACCCTATCCCATCAATAATACCTTCTTCCCTCTAGATTTATTAGCCTGTACGGGATCCCCTTTTATCTTTGATGGCCTACTAATCTATTGTTCAACCTCTTGGACCTCTGAAGGTGACATCAGATTCAGAATGATGCGTTTACCCTCTTTCTAGAATACATATGTATTCTTGAAGCCATCATATAAGACCCTCTTGTCATATAACCATGGCCTACCAAGCAATATATGGGATGCACACATAGAAAGAAGTCACATTCAATCTCATCACAAAATTTATCTCCTATACCGAAAGGTATCCTAGCTCTTTGGGTCACATGTAAACTTTCTTGATCACTTAACCAATGTAATTTATAGGGCTTAGGATGTGGGGTAGTGACAAGTTTCAATTTCGATACTAATGATGCTGCTACAACATTTGTACAACTACCACCATCAACAATAATGACACACAGGTTACCTTGTACCTTACAAGAAGTATGGAACAAATTTTCCCTTTGCTCATCATCCTTAGTTATAAAAGAAGTCAAAGCCCAGCGCAATACATTAATTGACAAAAACATTTCACTTGACATGATTGTTCACTGCTTTTCAATATAATAAAACCCTATACTCCACGGTTCAATCAAGCAACCAATACAATAAATACTTTTTGTCACTTCAAGTATAGTAAAATAAATGAAGCACAAATAATCACTTCCAAGTAGTTAAGATGTTAAATTCAATTAGCAGGTGTTTAAGTAATGAGTTTTAATTACTTTCACGTTTAAATGCTTGTTTTTGAATTCAAACTTCACTACTTAACTTCCCTTTCTTAGTCACGGTTTCACACTCACACTTAGTATTAATGTACAATACCTTACACTACACACAATCCTTCAAATCCACACTACCACACACACCACACACACACTCGGTGTAACCACTACACACACACATGGTGCAACCCTTCAAACAACAACAACAACACTTTAAAATGTAACACTTTCTTGCCACAACACTTTACGTTGCAACTTACACTGCAATTCACAAACAAGGGCAGCAAGCAACAATTCAAATAACTCCACTAAATGTAACCTTCTCTATAAAAGGTTAGACAATTCAAATTCAAACAACACTCCTTAATGTTACTCAATAACTACTTTAAGTTAATGGATGTTTGAGTTCAAATGATTTCCTTTTTCCTACACAATGCAATCTGAAAATTGTAAACACACTAATCAAATTCTGAAATCCTCTACAACAATTCAAAATCACACTCTTCTAAGCTTCAAATTTCACCTTCCTCAAATGATCACAATGATTACTTCTCCTTAATTACTCACGGCCAACTCAAGGAGACAAGGAATATTACAAGTACTCCACATCTATTACAACAAGTAACAAGTATAACACCTCAACAACACAATCAAGTAACTCAATTCCCAACTTCTACAATTCGGATCAAGTGCTAAACTTAAGAACCCTAATTTTTCGAATTCACAATTACACAAAATCCCTTCTCACAACCAATGTTCTAATACCAAATGATGATGTGCCTTTCAATGAGATTGCAAGAACACCAAATCTACTTCCAATTCCACAACAAGATGGCATGAAATCCACAATCAAATGAACCCTAATTGCATGAATTCAAATGACTATAAGGACAAATTATAATGAAGATCACTTGCAATTGTAATATATGTTAAGGATCACACAAAGATGAACCGAATTCCAATCAAATTGGAATTGAATTCAAATATGAAAATTTAGATCCCTATACATGTGAACAAGAACAAAAGAACACAACCAATTATAAATAGATATGACGCACTAAAAGTAATTGGAAGCAACTTAAGAAGAAATTGATGTTACTCACAATACTTCTCGAGTCAACTCGCTATGATTCTAAGGATGAAATTGATAAGAGTTTGAGACTTGAAAGAGGCAAGCTTTCCATGGCCAAAATTTTCAAAAATGAGATGTTTAAAAGCCCCTTACAAACCCTACTTAGCAAGTATTTATACTTGCTCCAATTAGGGTTAAAATGTCCAAAAACATTATGCCTATACCACTAGGTGGCTGGTCCTAATTCAACAAAATATAAACAAATAAAAAATGTCCCAAAAATGATTACAAAGTAACTGGTTCAAAAATAAAATAGCAAGTACAAAGATGGTCTTCAAAGAGCTGGTTCTTCAAGTCAATTGAGTTCATCGCAGGTCATTGGGTGTGAGTCCGATGATGTTCCCAATTTGATCAATAGTATAGGTTATTTGGCATCTTGTAGAACCGATAAGTGTACCTTTCGGAATGCACAACAATTATATGATACAAAAGTAGATATCAAGTTAACATCCTCAGGTTTAGTTGTTCATGGAGGATTCTCATAGCTAGGTTTTGTAAGCCCTTAACTCGGGCTCTGGTGATTGGTCATATGAGAATCTGATTCCTATCATTAATGAACTAGGTATTTAGACAAATTTATCATTGTATTTATATATGACATTCTAATATACTCTAGGAGTGAAGAGGACCATGAGCAGCATTTGAGGATGGTGTTAAATAGGTTATAGATAGAGAAGTTGTATGCAACATTTAAGAAATGCAAGTTTTGGCTTAATTAGGTAACCTTTTTAGGCCATGTGATCAATAAGGATGGATTATCTGTAGATCTTGAGAAGATAAAGGCTATGAATGAATGGCCTAGAACAAAGATAGTGACAAAGGTCAAAAGCTTCTTCGGGTTAGTTGGATAATATAGAAGATTTGTAGAAGGGTTCTCTAAGCTGGCAATCCTTTTAACTAAACTAACTAAAAAAGGAGTAAAGTTTATTTAGGATGATAGATGTGAATCAAGCATTGCCTATTAGTGGTGAAGAATTTATAGTGTACAATGATACATCTATTTAGGGACTTAAATGTATATTGATGCATAATGAGAGAGTGATAGCATATGCATCTTGGTAGTTGAAGCTTTATGAGAAGAACTACCTAACTCATGATTTGGAATTAATAGTTATTATTCTTGCAATCAAACATTGGTGACATTATTTATATGGGGAGAAGTATAAGATATTCATAGGTCATAAGAGCCTTAAGTATCTCTTTACCTAGAAAGAATTAAACATGAGGTAGAGACGTTGACTAGAGTTAATAAAGGATTATGACATTGAGATTCAATACCATTTAGAGAAGGTGAATGTGGTTGCTGATGCACTTAATAGAAAGAGGCATGGTAATTTGGCAACTTTAATTACAACTTAAAGGAATATATTGGAAGATATGTAGAAATTAGATCTGGAGATCGTAACTCAGGAGGTTAGAGCTAGACTGACTAGTTTATGCATACAACCCATACTAGTGGATAGGATAAAAGCTGCACAAGCTGACGATGTAGAGTGCAAGAGATTAAGAAACAAATAGACGATGGAAGGCTAATAGAATTTAATATGGATGAAAAAGGGGTGCTTAGGTATGGTTAAAGGTTGTGTGTGCTAGGCATAACTGAAGTGAAGAATGAGATATTGAAAGAAGCACATTATTCTGGGTACTTTATTTACCTTAGGAGTACTAAAATGTATAAGGATCTAAAGTACCATTATTGGTAGAGGAAAATGACGAGGAAAATTGTAAGAATATGTGTCTAAGTGTTTGACATGCCAACAAATTAAAATAGAGCATCAGAGACTCGTTGGCATATTGCAACCTCTACCAATATTAGAGTGGAAGTGGGAGTATGTGACCATAAACTTTATCACAGCAATACCTAGAACTGTGACTAAGCTTCACACTATATGGGTAATTGTAGGCTAACTAATAAAATTTGCCCATTTTATACCTATAGGCATTATGTATAAACATGAGAAGCTAGCTTAACTGTATGTCAAAGAGATTGTGAGGTTACATAGAATACCGGTCATAATAGTATTAAACAGAGATACTAGATTTGTGGGGGAGATTATGGAATAGTTTGCATAGGGTGTTGGGAACTAAATTATAGTTCAATACGACTTTTCACCCATAAGTGGATGGTCAATTTAGGCAAACCATATAGATATTAGAAGACATGTTGAGGGCATGTGCATTGGATCTTAGTGGAAATTGGGATAATCACCTATCCTTAGTAGAGTTCACCTACAACAATAGCTATCAAGCTACCATCTAAATGGTACCTTATGAAGCATTATATGGAAGAAAGTGTCGATCACCTTTACATTAGGATGAGGTAGGTGAGAAACAAGTGTTGGGACCTGATTTGGTACAAGATGCAATGGATAAAGTAGGGTAGATCAGATAGAGGATGCAGTCAACCCAAAGACGTTAGAAATCTTATGCTGATAAAAGATGATGCCCATTGGAGTTGAAAGTGGGAGATCATGTCTTACTAAAGGTCTCACCTACAAAGGAGGTGATAAGATTTAGACTAAAGGAGAAGTTGAATCCCAGGTATGTAGGACTCTTTAAAGTGTTGAAAAGAATTGAACCAATGGCATACAGATTGGCTTTACCACCAAATCTGGTTAGGGTATATGATGTATTCCACATCTCCATACTAAGTAAATATGTACCTAATTTAGACTAGGTCATTGCCTTAGAACCTTTGCAAGTGTAGCCAAACCTCGCAATAGTATAGAAGCTTGTCAGGATCATAGGCACTAAAGAGTAGATTTTGAGAATATGAGTTATCAAATATGTTAAGGTGCAATGGAGTAATCAAATAGAGAGATAAGTAACTTGGGGGTTGGAAGAATAGATGTGAAGCAAATATCCAAAACTTTTCCATGATTTAGGTAACTTTTGAGGACAAAAGTTTTTATAAAGGGGGGGAAGGTGGGGAGAATGTAAATAGCTGTAAATACATATATATTTAATATTAATTAAAATTAAACTAAGGATAAGAGGGTAAATAACTTAAAGAGTTAGGCGCAATTTGATCATTTAACAAGGAAGTATAAATAGGTTAACATATACTACCCTAACCTTTTTCCCATTTACACACTATAGAACCTTAAACACTATATGTAGAACTCTAGGAGAGAAAAGAGCTATTAAATCCTATGATTTAAAGAATTAACCACGGTAAGTAAACCGATCAACAACTATTGATCATCGTTTACATATGTATAACATGGATTTGTGTTAATTCCTTAGATTTCATTGTAGAATAATTAGCACAACAAAAGTTTCAAGATAAGAATTCGATCATTGGAATGATCCAAGTCGGTAAGTTGTTAAATTAAACCAATTAGTATTCTAATGTAAAAAACAATGCATAATTAGGCTTAGTAGTAAGGAATTTTGTTTAGGATTTGAAAGATTGGGAATTGGTGAATTAGAAAAGGAATTTGCAATGGAATAGTGCACTATACGACTAGGTATATGCTAGTGTACTTCCCCGTGTTGAAACACGAATGTGTAAAAAAGGGTACACAGCCACTATATATGATCATGACCCTATTGTGTCGAAGTATATGGCCAAATACATGACCATATATATAGGCATGCTGAATTGATAGAAATATACAGAAAGATATACGGCCACAAGCACAACTATGTTCACTCCCGTGTCTGTCTACATGGCCACCCACATGGTTATGTTGTTCCGGAACACTCATTATTCTATTATATTTCATTCACTTGTGATTCTAAGTGTACATAATTGTGGATTTGAATAGGTTTGAGGACTGAGAGATTATAGGAGTGATAGGAATAAAAATCCGACAAGACCTATCATTAGGGCAAGAACTAAAGGATTTCAAATCTTGGCATTGAGGGCCCATTTTGAGCAGATTGACCCTGGAATTATTTATATACTAACCTCTTTTATCTTATTCATGTATTTTATATTCTAACAGGAATACTTATTATGCTTTATAGGGAAATGGATAAACTCACTTAAACTCAGCTTGTGGGTTATCCATGGACCGACTTGAACCGACGATATGCTGGGCCGATGGATCCTATAGAAGACCGGCATCATGAAGAGCATTTCTTTTATGTATTTTTTCATTTTATGAACTATTTTAGTTGTATTTTGGTTTTGGGACACTTTTATTTCTTTGTAACTTTCATTTAGGGTTAGCCACCTTAAAAGTGGCAAACTTGTAATTTTGGGCACTTTTTAACCCTAGAAGTAGCAAGTATAAATACTTGCTTAAGAGAGGGTTTGAGGAGGCTAATTTTGCAGAAAAAACACTTCACATTTCGTGAGAGGGCTTAGGGTTTCCTAATTCCAAAATTCTCTTATCAATTTCAATCCAAAGAACTTGAAATTGTGGCGAGTGCAACAACTGGAATTTGTGAGTCATATCAATTCCTACTTGTTGTGATTTCTTTTCTTCTCTAGTGTGTTGTATCTAGGGTTGATTAGAGATAGTTCTTGGTCAGATTTACATCTTATTATACACGAATTCTTGTGATTATTTGAAGTACTTATCATTTGATTTGGATTATCATTGAAAAGTTTCCTTGAAAACGTGAATTTCACCATTTGGAAAAGAAATCTTACTTTACGGGTTTCTTTGTCAAATTGAGGCTTCATTTGCATGGATTATATGATATTAGAGTGTTATTAGAAGCCATTTCCATTGTGGTATTCAGATTATATCATTAGTAGATTGAATTTCATCATTTCAACATTAGGGTTCATTTGAAAAGTGCCATTTTTGGGATCCGATTTTGCCTAGACTTGAGATATCTTTTCTTAAGTCTTTTGAATGTGCTTTTAAGAGTGATTAGGCACATCATCTTTTTGGTATCAGAGCTCTTGTTGAGAGAAGGGAATTGGTTGTATTCAATTTCGTGGAAGTGATCAACAATTAAGGTTGATCAAGTGGAAAAAACGCAATTGTGTAGTTGTTGTTGTTGTTGTTGTTTGAAGATTGCGAAATTACCTTGGATTGGGATTTGATTTGCTAATTGTTGGAGTTGGTTTGGGAAGGTTATTATCTCATTTTGTGATCAATAATTTTCGTGGAAGGGCAGAAGTATCAAGTGTTGTTTAATTCAACAATTTTTGGAACTTGCAAAACTTACCAAAATCCTTGCCTTTGCGTATTGTGGCGTGTGGAGTTGTGAAGTTTGTTGTTTGAATTCCATTGTGTAATTCTGAAATTGTGAAGTTAAATTTGCAGATTACATTAAGTTTGGTTAGTAAGGAATTATTTGAATTCAAATCATATGCAATTAAGTTGTGGGAGTTAATGATTGCTATTTGAATTTGAATTCATTGTTACCAATTGAGGAAGGCTTGCAATAAGTGAAGTTATTTGAATTTCAAATTGAAAGTTTCTACCTATAGTGGGATTCGGAATTCATTTTGGGAAGGCTACTTATTAATCTTTTGTCTTCATTATTTGCCATGGAAGTTGAAGACTACTTGTAATCAATATTCACCTTATTGTTGCCGTGGAAGTGATACATCTTAATTGTTGTTGTTGTTTGTGTTGTTGCCGTGGAGTTATTGGTGGAGTGAGTGCACCGTGATTGAAGGTGTGTGTGGTGGTGTAAATTTGTGGGTTTATGTGGATTAAAGGTGTTGCACATCAAGATCAATTGTAGGTGTGAAACCGTGGCAATAAAGGAAAATTGAAGAAGTAGAATTTGAATTCAAAAACAAACATTAAAGTGTGAAAGTAATTGAACTTATTACTTCAACACTTGTGAGTTGAATTTAATTTCTTAACTACTTAGAAGTATTTATTTGTGCTTCACTTATTCTAATATACTTGAAGTGATAAAAGTATTTATTGCATTGGTGACTTGTTGTACCATGGGTGTATAAGTGTGTGTGTTGTTATCCAAACTTGTTACTGTGACGTGGTGATGTGAAGGGAGTGTGCTACAAATTATTTGAGATTACATTTGTACTTTAGATAAATCACATCCACAAACATGTCATATGATAGTGTGAATGGGTACATTGGCAATGAGGCTAATATCTAAGTGGGTAGCAAACCAAGTTGTCGAAATACAAATGGAAGAACTCTAGATGAACAACTTCGGGACCTTAGCAAATTTATTGCTACATTAGCAACAAGGATTGATAGGATGACATTGCCACCACCACCTGTGGTAAACCTTCAGGTGCCACCTAGAGTAAAGGGAGATTATCATGCTCTTAGGGAAGATAGAGATGATAATTTTGGGCTGAAACCATATCCGAACAGGGAATTTAGACCACCTCGAGGCCCAGAGTGTGCGAAGCTACAGATGCCTTCATTTGATGGTAGGGGTTCCATAGATGATTACCTAAACTGGGAGGACCGAATTGTGCAGACTCAAGTATGCCAACCTTCAAAGGTTCTTAAGGGCTCTAGTGACACGAGCAAACCCTTAGAGCATAAAATTTGTTAGACATCGATGTGCCAACCTTCAGAGGTTTTAGAGAGTAATAAGCAGTTGGGCCAACCATTAGAAGACCATGAAGATCAGCAGCATACAGATGATTTAGAAAAAGAGGAAACAGTTTTAGTGGAATAGGTTGATACAGGGGTAACTTTAGTGGATAATGGGTCATTATTTGTGTTGCAGAAGAGATACATCCTGGAAATGGAGGAGAGAAGACAATCACTACCTGTAGTATTTCAAATATTGGGATTCTGCAAAAATATTTCTTCAAGTGACTTGCTAGGAGGAAACAAAGTCTCTACTGCATTTGATCTACTAGATTTGAGGACAAATCTTTTTGAGGCCCGAGGAAATGATAGGAATAAAAATCCGACAAGACCTATCATTAGGGCAAGAACTAAAGGATTTCAAATCTTGGCATTGAGGGCCCATTTTGAGCAGATTGACCCTGGAATTATTTATATACTAACCTCTTTTATCTTATTCATGTATTTTATATTCTAACAGGAATACTTATTATGCTTTACAGGGAAATGGATAAACTCACTTAAACTCAGCTTGTGGGTTATCCATGGACCGACTTGAACTGACGATATGCTGGGCCGATGGATCCTATAGAAGACTGACATCATGAAGAGCATTTCTTTTATGTATTTTTTCATTTTATGAACTATTTTAGTTGTATTTTGGTTTTGGGACACTTTTATTTCTTTGTAACTTTCATTTAAGGTTAGCCACCTTAAAAGTGGCAAACTTGTAATTTTGGGCACTTTTTAACCCTAGAAGTAGCAAGTATAAATACTTGCTTAAGAGAGGGTTTGAGGAGGCTAATTTTGCAGAAAAAACACTTCAAATTTCGTGAGAGGGCTTAGGGTTTCCTAATTCCAAAATTCTCTTATCAATTTCAATCCTAAGAACTTGAAATTGTGGCGAGTGCAACAACTGGAATTTGTGAGTCATATCAATTCCTACTTGTTGTGATTTCTTTTCTTCTCTAGTGTGTTGTATCTAGGGTTGATTAGAGATAGTTCTTGGTCAGATTTACATCTTATTATACACGAATTCTTGTGATTATTTGAAGTACTTATCATTTGATTTGGATTATCATTGAAAAGTTTCCTTGAAAACGTGAATTTCACCATTTGGAAAAGGAATCTTACTTTACGGGTTTCTTTGTCAAATTGAGGCTTCATTTGCATGGATTATATGATATTAGAGTGTTATTAGAAGCCATTTCCATTGTGGTATTCAGATTATATCATTAGTAGATTGAATTTCATCATTTCAACATTAGGGTTCATTTGAAAAGTGCTATTTTTGGGATCCGATTCTGCCTAGACTTGAGATATCTTTTCTTAAGTCTTTTGAATGTTCTTTTAAGAGTGATTAGGCACATAAAGGAGTGTAGAGGAATCATTCACTGCTTATCAAGTATATGTATACTATGCTTGTTGCTTGTGAGTGTAAGGTTAGAAATGTGAACTAAATTAATATTGAAAATGAATGTGACTGGTTGTGTATGATTGTGATTGGTTAGGTTCGAGGAATCGAGTAAGGGTCAGTGTTCTTATGGTGGCACCTCAATGATCGATATGTGACGTTGTCCCTAGTAAAGTTGTATACTAAAATGATCTGGGTAGATTTAGGATTATCTAGAATAAAAGGACTCTTAAACTCATGGACAGTAAAAAGTATCCACTTGTATATCTATAATCTATGTATGGAATAGACTCATGGATAAAGGGGAGTACTCTTTTTCATATATATATATATGTATAGATATGTGTGTGGAAGGTTTGCATGGTGATTATGATGATGTGAATTATGTGTTGGAAATAAATGATGTGAAAGATAATAAACTGTGTTTAGATATCTTATTGCATTATATTTGTGTTGGTATTTTTGGTATGGCATGAGTGTGTGTGTGAGAGTATATATTATACTAGGTATTAGCTCACTCATCGTGAGATCAGTTTTAGTTGCAGGTACGTCAGGAGAAGCCTTAAGGTATGATGAGACTATAGTGAGGACGAATCAGAATTCTAAGAAGAATGTAGAATATGTATACTATGAAGACTAATAGCTAGACGAAGAAAAAGATAGACATTTGTTGATTTTGTTTTCTTGAGTTAAGACTATTGTAGTACTTAAGTTCTTAAATACTTCTACTATATTAATTAGAGAAGATTGAATATAGTTATTTATTGAGGATAGATGTTATTTCAATCTCTTTTGTGTGGAGAATGATTTTATTAATCATTATGGATATTTGAATATTGATGGTGAAATTAGTAGATTCTGAACCTTTACGTGTCTTTATCTAGTAAGGATACGTGACGGGCTATATTTGTTTCGGGTTCTTGAGTGTTACATAAAGTTTATCAAGAAAAGTAATTAAGAAAGAGAGAGAGAGAGAAATGAAAGGGAAGAAAAATATAGAAGATTGGCAAGGCAAATAGAAAATCAAGGGGATATATATTAAGTAGAGATAACCTAACAAGATCATCATGAAAGAGCCAAACAAGAAAAAATTTGAATGACCGCATGAAAAAAACGATGGAACCATGAAGAGAAAGACACCAATATTCACACTTGTTGAAGTATCTTTACCATGAAACAATGCAATGGAAAGAGAAGGCATTCCACTTGTCTTCAAAAGATGAAGGGTGTTGAGGCTTGATTATTCGTGTTTTGGATCTATTTGGTCCTTGTTTCACTCACCATTGGTGTGTGACATCGCTCTACCACCTGTGAGGAATTAAGATAAGCCAGGACTAGTATTAATTTTGCAGTTTCACCTACAACATAAAGAGATAAGGGGGGGAATTAGTGAGTAGAAACATATCATATACATGATAAACTAATGTAAAGCCGCAAAAGCCAATTCAATACTGCAATAATAGTAAAAGTTAAGTACCTACATGAAAAAAGCAAGTTAAAAAATAAAGGGAAGCCAACCCAATAGCTACGTGCAAGTTAAAGAGTCAACACTATGGTCATTGGTCATGCTGTTGAAACCTTTGCTTTCTAAGATCAAACAAACGGTTTAGGCAATCATAGAATCTCAATCACATAAGCTATAAGGTTAACACCTAAGGCTCATTTGTTTGTGACTTATGCATTTAAGATACTAAAGTTACCTATTCCTCCTCTGTATTATTCTCTTCCAATTTATCCCATTGTGTGCTACCACTTCATCACTTCTTTAAAGTCATGTGTCATGTGAGTGATTAGAATCCCACATCTACAGTTATCAAATTGAAGGAGCCCTCAACATTAATCTCCACAATCATAAGAAGAAAGTTTTCAAGCATTATTTGATTCACAATTGTTAGTCATCTATAAAACTAGATAGTTTTGTGTGTTATACTTGCACTTATGAAGCTTCTCTAAGGGCATAAGGTAGAAGGTATTAGTCTCCTTAGGATTTGTGTTTTGTTTATTGAACATGCCATGCACCTACTCTTTTGAATTACCCAACCAATAGTCAAAAGGTTTTTACATCCTTTTTTGCAGTTTATGGGTAAAAAGCTTTGATTACCTTGAAAATAAATTTTGTGCCCTTACATGTGTTGAGACAAAACGTTATACACTAAGACTGAGTTATGGCTTAGATTGCTATATCATTTAATTGGTTTTAAGAACTTAGTTATTAAAACATATAAGAAACGAGTTAAGCAAGTCATTCATCATGGGGAACCTAGTACAAAAATTACAATTCTCAGTAGATGTTAAGGACCTAACATGTGGGAAGTGGTCCCCAAATTGGAAAGGTCCATTTATTGTTGAAAGTGTGGTTAGAAATGTTTATAGTCTATCTACTACTATTGGACAATGTATAGAAAACACAGCAAATGCAAAATGCTAAAAAAATACTACAAGCCAAGTGTATGGGAGTAATTAATAAATCTCTTATTATATTTTATAACCATGTATAGACTAAAGGTTACGAAGGTAGACCGTCATCCTTTTTCAAAAGTCCATTTATTGTTGAAAGTATGGTTTGAAATGTTCACGGTTTTATCTACTACTGATAGACAATGTATTAAAAACACAATAAGTTGTAAAATATGCAAGATAAGTGCATGAGAATTAAGGAATAAAGAAGCTTAAAAATCTCTTGTTATATTTCCAATACCATGAATAGATCATTGATAAATAAGAGTCCAAAGGTTACAGTGATAGGTTATCATCCTTATCAAAGAGAAGTATTCTAGATACCACTTATACTTAGAAGCGTCTTAGAAACTCAACGAAGGCGACCTCTTGATTGAGTACTTCGCTTGATAGTTGAAGCTTAAGCGGTCTAATTAATGTTTGGGAAATCTTGGCAAAAAGGCGAACCTCTTCTTCATTGGCCAACACCAACTACTTCTCCAAATTCAAAACTATATCCTATTGCTCTTATGTCATAGCTCCTTGACATTGGCTAAAGCTACAATAATCCCAAGTTAAGCCATTGAGGATGCTAGACATTTATGGGCTTGAGACAAGGCTTCTTTGATTTTCTCCACCATCGAGAATTTAGATGATTCCCTTAGTGACTATTCTAACTCAATGATCACATAACAACCGTCAAGGTAGGCTAGACTTTAAAAAAAAGTTCTTTGAAATCCCTTAGAAAGAGGTTGAGTTGTTGGAGCCAAGTTCATACGTCTTTATCTTGATGGATCGCAGGAGCTTAATGCCTTTTGAAAGTTGAGAAAAAACTTCCGGTATGAAAGGGAGAGAGATTCCATGGAAGGATTGGTTCCTTGGAAGAGTTGCATCTCTCATAGCATATCAATTGTCTCTATGGTAGGCACTTAAAACTAATGAAGAGGAAATTAGTATAATTCAGGTTTTGGAAAGAAAAGGAAAAGAGAAACAAGTAAATAAAATTTATTAGAGAGGTTCCCTGAAATAAAATTTGGAGGAGTACTAATAGAAGCTTCCTTTTGTTGACTTGCAACTAGTTGTAACAAGGGCCAAATTGATTAGTGTAGCCCTAGTTGTGGTGGAAGAAATGTTACTATCTTTATCCATTATGCTTCTTTAGTTAAGCAGACTTCTATAAAAGCTTCATCTAGTGTCTCTATTTGTGGAGGTTGAGTATCTTGAATAGAGAGAGTGGGTAAAGTAGGGCTAGTCACTAGCTCCATAAAAACGATTGCAATTGATGGGAATGGAGGAGTAGCTTCTATGATGTCTTTAGGCTATAGGGATGTTGGTGCTACCAAAACTTGAAGGACTTTAAGAGGAGGGGCTTCTTCTTCCTCTAAAGGTGTAACTATGAGGACTTCAACTAGTGCTCCTATATTAAAGATTTCCTTAACATCCTCAAAGGCATAGGCCTGTCTTAGTGCTGGAAGCTAGCACCACTTCTATTGTTCCCCTTTATGAAGGAGAAGCATTTGAATCTTAGTGGGAATAAGGTGCATCCTCAGGTGCCTCACACTTAACACCTTAGAGAGACTCTAATGCTTTTACTATTACAATAGACACAGTAGTGTTTGTTGTGCTAGAATCCACCACTCAAGTTACCCTTCAACACCTTAACTAGTTTATAGAAATTGTATCTTCTAAGGAGGAAGATTCCTCATCTACAATGGATAATAGAGTCTACTTCTTCAGCTTCATCTTGACTTCATCGACAAGGGCACTAAATTGTCAAATTGAAATTTTTTATGCTTTGCATAGTCTAAAGGCACCTAAAATTGAAAGATTCACTTAACAAAAAGAATGATGATAAATAGAAATAAATTGATACTTACATTCTTAGAGGAGTTTATGATGGCATCTAACATGGAAAACCTCAACTTAAACCATTTTTCCAACCATGTAGTGAAAGATAGGTAAACTAAAAGGTTAGGAATGCAAGTTTGTTTTTCTAAAATATTATAGAAAGAAAATGGGTAAAGTGCAAAAAGAAGAATAATCATTTTCCCATTCAATTTTGCTAGAGGAAAATAAGCATTAAAGGAATACAAAGGTGAAAAGTGTACACCAAATAAGAATACATATGTATTGCTATGAAAAGCACATGATATTTATATGTAGCTTGATACAAACCCTACAAGTATAGTAGAAATGACTAAGGACTAATCTACCAGTGTGCCATGGTATAGACAAACGAATACAAATGTGTATATATATATAGAGTACACTCCCTCAATCTTAAGGTGCGGAAGTCAATGTGAGATTATAGTAGCAATCCAAAAAAGCTAAGCGGGAAAGGTTTTTGGTGAGAATGTTAGCCCAGTAATGCCATGTAGGAATGTAATGAGCAAGAATTTGGCCAGTGGAAACTAACTCACAAACAAATTGATAATCGATTTCAATACGTTTGGTGCGATCATGATGAACTGAATTTGTTGAAAGGTAAACTGCTCCATAGTTATCATAACATAAAGTGATAGGGTACTGAATAGCGACTCTAAGTTCTTGTGCAAGATGATAAATCTAAGTAGACTTAGTAATTGAATAAGTAAGAGCATGCTATTATGCATTAAGAGAATTGTAAGAGATAGTGGGCTGCTTCTTAGAGTGCCAAGAGATGAGATTACAATCGAGATAAATGGAAAATCTTGTGGTGGAACGCAAAGTGTTAGGACAACCTACCTAATCAGCGTTAGGAAAAGTAGTCAGTGAGGTATAAGAGGTGCAAACAATGGGAAGACCTAAAGTTGGTGTGCCATGTAGATAATGAAGCACTTGTTTCACTGCTTGCATATGAACAGTAGTGGGATTGTGTATATATTGACTCAACTGATTCATTGTAAAGTTGATGTTTGATCAAGTGATTGTAAGGTATTGTAGTACACCAACAATCTCTTATAGGTAGTAGGATTAGGAAGTGAGGGAGAGCCGGTAGCACTAAAATGACTCCTAGGGGAGAGAGGAGTTTTAACAAGTGTAGAGAGATGCATATGATGTTGTTTAAGAAGGTCATGGATAAACTAAGATTGATAAAGGTGAATGCCCCACAGAATGTGAGAGACCTAAATACCAAGGAAAAATGCAAAGGACTAAAGTCTTTCATGGCAAAGTGCTAAGAGAGAGTTGAGATGTATTAATTAAGAAGAGAAGTGTTACTATTAGTGAAGATAATATCATCTATAGTGATATTCTTTAATTTGATAAAAGCATATACATACAAACAATTGATAAATCCTTAATCAAATCCGAATCAATCCTCCACACACATGGCGTGACCCCTTAACCCTTTATAATCCAATTCACAAATATGGGCGTGACCAAGCTTAAATAACCAAGTATGATATGCTCAATTGGATTAAGCACTCAATATAAGAACAAATGGAATTCCAATGAACAACAATACCAAAGCCTCTACGCAAATATACATTTCCACTAACAATTGGATAATTGCAATCAACAAGACAATATAGGAACCAATTTCCACTAAATTGTAAACAATATAATGATGGAATTGACATGAAATCAAGAACCAAAAGAACACAATCCTAATCAAAATTAGATATTACACAATAGCATGAAAACGAATCAACTAAGGAAATGATATGACTCACAAATCCTTTAGTTGCTACTCGCCACAATTTCTTGAAAAATTGATAAAAGTCTTATGAAAATTTGGGTATGAACCCTAACTCTCATGAAAATGGGCAGCAAAGTGTATACTCTCAACTTTCTCTACAAACCCTACTTAAGCAAGTATTTATACTTGCTCCATTTAGGGTTAAAATGACTAAACAATTACATTTATGCCACTAAAAGGTGGTTGGTCCTAAGTCCATAATTACAACTAAATAAAATGTCCTAAAAGCTTCCAAAATAAATGTTTCAAAGAAAAATAACAAATACAAAAATAGTCTTCATAAGCCAGCTCTTTAATGGAATTCGTCAGTCCAACTTATCTTCGGTTTAGGTCGGTCCATGGATAACCCATAAGCTAAGTCTTCATGAGTTTGTCCATTGCCCTTTAAAGCCTGATAAGTGTGCTTGTTGGAATACACAATACATAAGTAATAGAAAAGAGGTTAGTATATAAATAATTCCAGGGTCGATTTGTTCAAAAAGGACCCTCATCGCCAAGATTTGAAATCCTTTGGTTTTTGTCTTAATGATAGGTCTTGTAGGATTTTGATTCCTATCATCTCCTTAGGCCTAAAAAAGATTTGTCCTCAAATCTAAAAGATCAAATGCAGTAGAGACTCTGTATCCTCCTAACAAGTCATATGAAGAAGTATTACTGTAGAATCTCAATATCTGAAATACCACAAGGGGTGATTGCTTTCTCTCCTCCATTTCTAGGATATACCTCGCCTGTGACACATATAATGGTCCATTATCCACTAAGACCTCCCTTGTCTCAAACTGTTCCACTGATGTTGTTGTCCTCTTTCCCGATTCAACTGTATGCTTTTTTCCCTCTTAGCCCTCTAATGATTTGCTCAACTGCTCATGAACCTCTAGAACCTCTAAAGGTGAACACAACTGCCTCTAAATAGTTTGGTCCTCTGGTGGTTGGCTCATCTGACTATGACCTTCAGGAACCTTTGAAGGTTGGCACATCTGTGTCTGACAAGTGTTATCCTCTGTATGTTGGCTCATGTAACTAGAAACCTTAGGAACCCCTGAAGGTGGGCATATCTGCTTCTGCACAGTTTGGTCCTCTAAAGGTTGGTTCATGTGGTTATGATTCTCAGGAATCTTTGATGGTTTACAGATCTATTGCCGAACCTTTTGGAGTTCTGAAGGTGACATCGGATTCAGAATGATGTGTTTACCCTCTTGCTGGAATACATAGGTATTCCTAAAGCCATCATGTAAGACCCTCCTATCATATAACCATGGCCTTCTAAGCAATATATGGGATGTATACATAAGAAGAATATCACATTTAAGCTCATCACAATACCTATCCCCTATACTAAAGGGTACCTCAGCCCTTTAGGTCACATAAAGACTCTTGATCATTTAACCAATGTAATGTGTAATGTTTAGGATGTAGGGTAGTTACAAGTTTCAATTTCGATACTAATGATGCAGCTACAACATTAGTACAACTACCACCATCAACAATAATGAAACACAAGTTTCCTTATACCCTACAAGAAGTATGGAACAAATTTTCTCTTTGTCTATCATCAATGGTTGGAGAAGAAGTCAATACTTGATGTACTAAATTAGTAGAAGTATACAAATCATTTGACATGGTTGCTAACTATCTTCAACAAGTTAACAACACACTTCACTACACGTACCACAACAAACACACCCTCACACACCCACGATGCAACATACAACTAATAGAATAAATACTTATTGTCACTTCAAATAAAGTCAAGTAACATAATTGAAGCATAAATAAATACTTCCAAGTAGTTAAGAAATTAAATTCAACTAACAAGTGTTTAAGTAATGAGTTCAATTACTTTCACACTTTAATGTTTGTTTTTGAATTCAAATTCTAGTACTCACTTCCCTTTCTTGGTCATGGTTTCACACTCACAATTAGTGTTAATGTGCAGCACCTTACACCACATACAATTCCATAAATTCACAAGTGGCAATTCCCTCACTACACATTCACACCGCCACACATACACACACAATCAACAATTCACTTATGGTGCACTAACTTCACCACAACTTTACTTCACGTTCAGCACCTTCACCTTAACACACACACACTTCACATTGTAACATTCCTTCACAATACAACTCCAATTTGCCACTCACAACAACTCACTTCACACTGCCACTCACAAACAAAGGTAACAACAAATTTAAATTCCACTTTAAATGCAACCTCTTCTACAAATGGTAAGAAGTAAATTCAAATTCAAATAGTCATTCACTCAACTATCACAAAATAACTTCTTCAACTTAAAGATGGTGTTTAAATTTTAAATAATTTCCTTTTTTCCACACACTTCAAATCTGGAAATAGTAAAGGATAACCACAATTCTGAAATCATTAACACTCCATTCACTCTTCTTTGTTTTCAAATTTCCACTTTTTTGAAGTGATCACAAATGATCACAAAGAAAAACTACTCTTCCTCGCGGCAAGCTCAAGGACACCACGTTGCAATTCCTTTAATCAACATACACACACAACGCCACATACACACTCCCTTCACTCACGGTGTAGCACATACACACACATACTTCCACACGTTGCACTCCTCCACTTCAAACATAATTTCAAACTGCAACTTTATAAAGGCAACGTAATTCAAATTCAAAGGGTTTCACTTATTGCAACCTTTCCACAATTGGTAAGAAGCAACTTTCAAATTCAAATGAACACACAATAACTTCTACCACTTAATGTGTGTTTTGAAAATCAAATAGCTTCCATATACTCCACACAATTCAATTATGAAAATGCACAAGTATACTCCCTATTTCTGAAAACACACAAGCAAGGAATACACTTCCACTTTCTTCACAAATGAGGTAATTTTTAAGTTCTGAATTTTGAATCAAGAAAATGTACTTCTACTCCTTCCTTTCACGAGAATTCTCAACAACAAGGAGCTATAACAAGACCTCAAATTCTACTTCAACATACAACAATTACAACTCCTCAACAATACAATCATGCAATTCAATCCTCAACACACAATTTCGGATCAAAGTGAAGAACCCTAATTGATAAAGAGGATCACCAAAATCAACCAACACTAATCCCTTCTCTTAACTTGTGCTTTGATACCAAAAGATGATATGCTTTAATTTGATAAAAGCATATACATACAAACAATTAATAAATCTTCAATCAAATCCGGATCAATCCTCCACACATATGGCATGACCCCTTAACCCTTGATAATCTAATTCACAAATATGGGCGCGACCAAGCTTAAATAACCAAGTATGATATGTTCAATTGGATTAAGCACTCAATATAAGAACAAATGGAATTCCAATGAACAACAATACCAAAATGGTGTGGACTACTTATACCAAAGCCTCTATGCAAATATACAATTCCACTAGCAATTGGGTAATTGCAATCAACAAGACAATATGGGAACCAATTTCTACTAAATTGTAAACAATATAATGATGGAATTAACCCTACAATTGACGTGAAATCAAGAACCAAAAGAACACAATCCTAATCAAAACTAGATATTACACACTAGCATGAAAAGGAATCAACTAAGGAAATGATATGACTTACAAATCCTTTAGTTGCTACTCACCACAATTCCTTGAAGAATTGATAAGAGTCTTATGAAAATTTGGGTATGAACCCTAACTCTCATGAAAATGGGCAGCAAAGTGTATACTCTCAACTTTCTCCATAAACCCTACTTAAGCAAGTATTTATACTTGCTCCATTTAGGGTTAAAATGACTAAACAATTACATGCCACTAAAGGGTGGTCGGTCCTAAGTCCACAATTACAACCAAATAAAATGTCCCAAAAGCTTACAAAATAAATGGTTCAAAGAAAAATAACAAATACAAAAATAGTCTTCACAAGCTAGCTCTTCAATGGAATTCGTCGGTCCAGCTCATCTTCGATTTAGGTCGGTCCATAGATAACCTATAAGCTGGGTCTTAGTGAGTTTGTCCATTGCCCTATAAAGCCTGATAAGTGTGCCTGCTAGAATACACAATACATAAGTAATAGAAAAGAGGTTAGTATATAAATTATTCTAGGGTTGATTTGTTCAAAAAGGACTCCCATCACCAAGATTTGAAATCCTTTGGTTCTTGCCTTAATGATAGGTCTTGTAGGATTTTGATTCCTATCATATAGAGAAAAAGAACAAGTGTGTGGGGTTGTGGGTGTGAATGAACATAGATTTTTTTTTTTTTTTCGCTCTAGTGGAAGCCTAGATGGAGAAAAAAAAAAAACTCTTGAATCAATGAAACCAAGCATGAGGGGCCTATTTCAAGCCATAGACAGACTTATGTAGCTAACATACATAGTGAGGATATTGGGGATGGGCAAAGTCAAGAGGTTGTTTCATGAAGATTGTCTCTATGAATTTGCCATGTAGAAAGGCATTTTTGACATTTAGTTCGTGAATGTCCCATCTAGAAGACATAACATGGAAGAGGACAAAGTGAATGGTAGTGGCTTTGATGATAGGATTAAATGTTTTAGTATAGTCAATTCCTTCTTGCTGGGTGAAACCTTAAGCAATAAGATGAGCTTTGCGATGCTCAACTTGCTAGTCAACATTATGTAAGCATGGGGTGAGTGGGGAGGGAGAAATACGGTGGAGTGGTAGAGGTGTCAATGATAGTGGTGGGAACTTGAGAAGGAGTTGGTAGAGGTAGGTAAGTGTGTGAATAAAGTGGTGGATGGGAGTGTAATAGTAGAGTGTTGTGAGGTAGGAGGTTTAGAATGACGATAGACATGGATTACTAGTGAGGAATGGGTGCTAGGAATTGGGGTAGTACTAGGAGGCACTAAGGTTAAGGTATCTAGAGGATTAGAGGAGGTAGATGGGGGAGTTAGTGTAGTATAAGGAAGAGTTGAGGAGATGGATAGAATGGAGTTGGGTAAAGTAAAAGTGAGTGTAGTAGAAGATGGGGGTAGGTCATTAAGGGAAGAAGTAGGGGAGATAAGCATTTGTTAAGGAAAGTGAGACTTGTGGAAGATAACCTAATGGTTGATGTGGACTTTACTGAAGGTAGGATCCAAGTAGCAGTAACCTTTGTGACTTGTGAGTAATCGATGAAGATACAAGGGATAGAGTTAAGGGAGAGTTTGTTGAAGGCCTAATGAGACAAATTGGGAGAATAAAGGCATAAAGATGTGAAAAGGAATGTGTAGTCTAGCTAAATGTTGTGGAAGAGTTCAAAGGAAAGTTGTAGTGAAGAGAGGTAGAGGGAAGGTGGTTGATAGTGTATAAAGTAATGAAGGTAGCAACACCCAGAAAGAGGGTGGAAGTTTATCATGAAAGTGAATAGTTTATACTAAGCTGGCAATATGTCGATGCTTGTAGTAAGCAACTTACTTTCGTGAGAAGTTTAAGGATAGGATAGTTGAACATGTATAACATTTTCATGCAAGAAAGTGGTTAGAGCCTTGTTAACATAGTCATTACCACCATCGTAATGAAAAGTTTTTATATGATTAGAAAAATGGTTTTCAAATTGAGATTTGAAATGCATGAAATGAGATAAAACTTCATTTTTATTATGCAATGGGAAAAATATAGGAACATCACATACAATCATCTACAAAGATTACATAGTAACGAAATCTTAAATTTGATATAGTTGGAAATTGCCATACATCTGAATGAACAAGAATTAGGGTCTTCTATGCTCAATGGGATGGGTGCTGGAATGAGGGATGCATGAACTTTCTAATGTAGTAGGACTGATAAGGACCATTGGACCAGAGGGAGGACTTGACTAAAATGAGATGATGCTAAACTAGCTTATTAAGTACTTTATTGTGGAGATAACAAAGACGAGAGTGCTAGATCTCTCTAGAGATAGTAGACATAATAAGGGATGTTAGGAACTAAACAGGATGTAAAGTAATAGGATAGAGAGGACTTTTAGTGGGTTGTTGTAGGAGGGTCATGCCTATTTGTGAATTAGTAACACAAGAGATAAAGTTAGTGAAGCTGATAGTACAAAATTTGGCGAAAGATAGTAAATTATGTGTGTGTGAGGGAACACATAAAGCATTCTTAAGATGTAGGGGACAACTATGAGCAAAATGGTAAGATTACCTTTGTGAAATATGGGAAGGGAACACCATTGCCTATAATCACCCTATTAAAACCAACATAAGGAGTTAGATCAATGAGTATACCTGCATTTAGAGTCATGTGGTGGGTGGCACTTGACTTTGCATACTAAATGGCATCATGGGATTTGCTAATGGACAAGGTAGCAAAAGATTGAGGCACATGATCGTATGACTCGTTATACCTATAATAGCATTGAAGGATAGAGTGTCCTGCCTATCATAGATTAGGTAAGTTATGCAAGTAGGATGGTGTGAGCAACACATTATAGTTGAGGGGGGAAGGCAACTTAAAATAGATCAGCCACAATTGGAGGTGCTATTGTGCTGCTGTGAATGAAGAGATGAACTTTAGCCAACTATAAAGGAAGAAGAGAGCACCACCCCATTACCCCCAACACCCCCCCCCCCCCCCTTCCTCGGTTCCAGAGTGGCTATGGCCTAAACCTCAACCCGTAGATATGGAGAAAAAGGTCTGAGTGTAGAGAGTTGAAGGTGTAGAAATATAAGAGCCAGCAATATCACAACATTTGATCCATTGCTCCTAATTGAGCAGCTTGGCTTAAACCTATTCGAATGTAAGAGGAATTGGAAAATAGGTAAGAGTGGTAAGGAGTACATCATATTCATAAGGAAGACTGCGAAAGGCATGAGTTATGAGGTCTATTAGGCTAAGAGGTTTGTTGATAAAGGTAAGTTGATCGACTAAGGTTTTGAGCTCATGTAGATGATAAAAAATGGAGTTGTTGTGTGATTGGAGAATGAGGAGCCATTGTTTTAGCTCCATTTCTCTAGCCATGGAGTTATCAAGGAGTTGTTGGCAAAGTGAGGTCCAAATATCATAGGTAGTATGAATGTCATGTATTTCTAAGAGAATATCTATTGAAACTGCAACAAGAAGAGAGGCACGCACCATGTGATTTATGCAAAGTCATTGAATATAAGTAGGATTATGTCACGCCCCTCTTTAGGCACTCGGTGTGATAACCCACCACGATCGCCCAACCTTGGTTAGGCGACAGTGAAGTGTCTCCATCTAAGTACTATACTTGTTTGATCAAATCATAAGATTCAAATGCCTTTGGCATTCTTATGCCCTAATTCTCACAATATATATATATCTAACAGAAATAATGGATAATTACCTATTTACATAGCTATCAGTGGGTCCCATTTTACATAGATACATAAAAGCTCTATTAAGTCTAACATAAACTTTTACATTACTACAATTCAAGCCTAACAATCTGATTCATGTTCTAAATCCTCACTTTCTCTCACAATACCCATGATCTTTTAGCTTTACAATAGAGGCTTAACGTAGTTCAACGACTCATAAGAAAGTTTAGGTAGTCGCGACCTACAAGACAGAATCCGTAGGAGGGTAAGCTATGAGCTTAGTGAGATAGGTGTGCAATATCTCAGTGTTGTTATCACACAGGCAATTTCAATTAAGTTATCAATCATATGCTATGCATGAGCAATCACATGAATTCAACATCTCATGTGGTCTTCCGGTAACTGATGTGAAGTCTAGGGTTTATGCCCCCCTTAACTTTGGGTTAGGGATTCTAAAGCCACCATTAGTGCCTAAGTCTCATTGCCCAATTTAATTATCTTATCACTTTGATATTCATAGTATCTTTACTTTAATATGTGATGCTCAAGTGTCTATGCACTAAGTGCTCTCGTAATCATGCATAGTCATCAATCAGAGCAACACCCACAAGAAACATACCGGACTTGGAACCAGTAAGGTGCTGATAAGCCCCTAATCCCTTAGTTTGCACATGGTGGTTCAGTAATACCATGATTACTTATGGATGCCCTATAGCAGTGATGGCCTTCAAACTTTATGCAATATCTCGTGCAATGCATGTCCCTTTTAAATTAAGTCCTATCCTTTAATTACTCGATTTAGGGTGATCAATTAGTATATGGTAACAAGCCAATCCACATAAGGAAAAATAAAACAATCTATTAACAATTCAAGAAATACCATTCCGCAACAAGCATAAAAAATCAATCCAAATCTTGCAATCAAACCCACTACGTTTCACACCCTTAAACCTTTTCCCATTTGTGTATATACATATCTCATACATGAATCCAACACTCATATCATCACATATTCCAACATATATTCTCTTCCATCAACATGTATACACATCAATATACATATATCAACACCTATACATATATAACATATACTTACACACTCATACCGTACACATACTCACACACACATTACGTATACACATACCTCATACACACACGAATGCATACACATCCATTCGTAGATGCATACATATTCATACAATGCATACTCCCATATAAAAAAATTACGTATATCTGCACACATACATACACGTCTATACGTACATACACGTATACACATCTACACCCTTAGTATGTAAATACACATACTTTCCACATGAACATATACATATATATTCATATGGCAATAAAATTTAATATAAAACACATAAATCAAAATAAATACACAATACAACACGTTATAGAGTCCTACTCACCTAGGTCTTATCTTTTCTCACTTCTATTCGAAGTAATCCTTGAGTATCCTATTAAATGATTTTTCTTCACCTAAAACACAAGGAAAAATATATTATAATATACTATTTGAGCTCAGGAAACCCATACCTACATTATTTCTAACTAATACTGTTAGTTCT
Source organism: Laguncularia racemosa (assembly GCA_037954665.1). NCBI lineage: Eukaryota > Viridiplantae > Streptophyta > Magnoliopsida > Myrtales > Combretaceae > Laguncularia > Laguncularia racemosa. Next base: position 4,565,356 of record JBBMOL010000048.1, on the reverse strand, counting down.
AAGCTAAATACTAAAATTTCTACATATTAAGTCTTAGTATCTAAACTTTAAAAAATAGTTTTGTTTCACACAAAGTTAGTTTTGTTGAGTTTCTCTTACCTCAAGGATCATGTTAGTAGCCTTGGTTTGTGATTTGGAGATCGTATGCAAAAACTACAAATTGTTTTCTAAATTTTTTTCTTTTTCTTCTTTCTCTCTTCCCTCCTCACAGTTTCTCTCTTTTTCTCGACTTTTCTTCTTTCTTCTAGTGCTTTCTCTCCTGTTCTATTGACGTGCTGCACTTTATATAGTCACTATACATCTTGCCGACACAATTTTTTTATTTTTTTTTACAATTTTACATTTTATACTCATTTATATTTTTGACCTTAAACGTTAATATATTAATATTTAATTTTTTTTTGTAATTTAAGTATTTCATTACAAAATTTTACGTTTAGCTAATTTAACTATTTGAAGTATAATTATTCATTTGAAATATCAAATTTGTAATTTCCTATGAATTTTCTTATTTAACCTAATATAGTTCGTAGTTTAAGTTTTGAGGAATACATAGTCTTTTATTTAGGTTTTCATGATCTATAATCAATTCTAGTAGTATTTTTCTAGCACCATATGTTACGAATTTCATGGGTTTTACAGATTAGGTATAAGAAGAGTGCTAATGTGGGTGACAATTTCATGAGGTGTTGCAATAATTGAACCATCAACATAATTGCATGGATCCAAGGAAATTAGAAATGGGGTCACGAGAGATGACCGTAATTGGTAATTGTCCGTAGTGAGTTCAATGGAAACGATAATGACTACACTATTAGAAGTGAAAACAAATGAAGAGGGTGAGGAGATTGGATTAGTGCATTAAGTAGGGGAAGAAGCATGAGATTTTAGATTAAAGGGAGTGTGCGACATTGACATAGGGAGAGAGGGCCATGTGTAGAGTGTGTCAATGGAAGAATAAGTAGATGAAAGATTAGAAAGTGCAGTTACAAGGAAAGATAGGTTGTTGAGAGAAGGATGTGGGTTAAGGTTTATGTGATGAGAATGGTGATGTGGAGGAAAGGTCATGTTAAATTGATTGCCATTGGAGAGAGGTTTACGATGCATGTAGGATGATAGGAGAGTGGAGGCGAGAGTCACCAGTGATGGTAGAGGGAGGAGTGGTTGGGTTCATCAGTTTTCATGGCAGGATAGGGTGTTAGGGTGGTGGCTATAAAGTGGCATAGGGTTGATGAGGGTTGGTGGAAAGGTGGTTGAGTGAAGGGTGGTTGGGTTGATGATGGAAGGTTTAAAGGACAAGTTGAGTTGATGAGTTTAGGGTTTCAACTGAAGTGGCTGTAGTGGTGGAGGTAACTAGTTGGTGTACCTCTATTTATAGATGGTTAGAGATGTCATTGGTGAGATTGAAGAGTGTCTTCTCTAGGGTGTTCTTCTTCTCTAGTAAGGAGGTAAAATTTTGGTCCTTTTTTTTGTGGGGGGGGGGGGGGATTAAGATGCTTCCTAATGCTTTGAGACCATGTACACCAAGTAAGAATACATATGTATTGCTGTGAAAAGTTAATGTTACACTGTATAACAAGATGTTTATATCTAACTTGATACAAACCCAATAAGTACAGTAGAAAGGACTAAAATAACCCTATGCCACAGTATATACATAATAATACAAATGTGTATATATACTTCTTAACAAGGCTAAAACTAATGGATACAAAGTAGGGGCAATATAATTTAGTGTACTCTGAATCTTTGCTCTCTAACTAAATTTTGTAAGAGTAAGAGTAGAACAAGTCTCAAGGAACTAAGAAGCTTGCTTACTTAAATGATGGTCATGAGAGACATTAGAAATAGAGTGGATGTTAATGATCATGCCTAAAGCTTGGAATAGAATACCATTTGGGGAGTTAAAAAGATGGATGTTTCAAGTGTATTGAGGAATAATAATAGTGAATAAAGGAGAAAATTATAAGCGAGGGGATCAACATTTAGATCAACTTCAAATAAAAGATTAAACTTTCAAGGACTTCAAATATAGAATCGGCATTATTTTAAGTGATTCAAATAGAAATTTTCATCATGATTTCATTATAACACTATTAAATTAAGCTAATGTAACACATTTACAAGATTTACAAGATAATGATGCATCTTCTGTTTGAAGGTCTTTATTAGGATGCCCATCAAATCTATAGTTTAACTTATGAACATCATAGTAAGAGAATGAGAAGAAGTAGAGGTACAAACATAAATATCCACAAATCTTTAGAATTGTTGGAAAATGAACATACGAAGAGATACTATTACTAGCCTTTAGGAAATCTAGTTAGTAATAGTAAAACTAGATTGACCATTTTGCCATTGGCTATAATAGTAACTAAAACTTTGGTCCCTCAACAAACATAAACTATGACATTACAAAAGGAAGTATTTTGAAAGAATATACATGATAAGCATAATCAATTGTTGCTCTTGTTGCATTTAAACCTAGAGTAACCTAAGCTTGCATAGATCTCCATGAACTTAATGAAGGTCTTGTTGCTACACTATATGCTTTAGATGTAGAGAAAGATGTTGATGACTATGGCCACACCATAGAAATTATATTACTGTGGAGGTTAATGATGGCTAACATATCCCTTATTATAAGGGTGAGTGGACTAAAGGTAAAGACAAAGATGTTGTTGGAAGAGGCCAAAAGAGAAGAGCCAACTCTAGTAGACCTAATATGGGATCATAGCCTTAATTCTAGCATTTAAACTTTGATTATTTCTTTTCTTTTATTTCATATTTAAGGGTATTTTAATAATTAGTCATGAATTATTTTATAAGTTGTCATTTACTTTTTGGTCCTCAATATTGGCAATCTATTTCCTATTTTATCTTGGGCATGTTAGGGTTTAGTATAAATATTTTTCTATGAACATTATTCATCAGTTAACGAGAGAATTTACAAAAAAGTCTTCTCTATTTTCACCAAACTTATCAATTCTTATAAATTATGGAGCTCCAAGAAACCCCTTTTTTTAAAAAAAATTCTAATTGTGGTGTCCAATTGACTTATCAATGAGATTAAACAAAACAACCTAGTTTATATTTATTAGTTATGGCATCTATAGATCAACTGATTAATTTGTTCATATCCCTATTATTTTCAAGTACTCATAAAATAAAAAAATATATATATAAACAAGTAAAACGTTAGACAACAATCCTTTCCAAATCGAATACATGTATAATTCATCTTGAAATCTACCTATTATCTTAGTGGTATTAGAGCAAGAGGTTTTTGGGGTTTATTTAAAAGAAAGAAAGAAAGAAAAGAAAAGAAAAGAAAAGAAAAGAAATAAAGAAAGAAAGAAACGAACAAAGGAACATGCAGCGATGGTTTATGAAGTGCTTGGGCATGTAAATTTATGAAGTGCATGTGTAGTGGATCTTTTAGGAACATGCAACGATGGTAGGTAATAGGAGATTGTAAGTGCTTTTGTTGTAAGGTTTGTGGCATTCAACAATTACTTACTTAAGTTATATGACAAATGGTATGTGAAGTAGTTCTTGGTGTTATGCTAGTGGCTATGATTGGTCACTAACGAGTGTGTGTGTGCGTGCTAGAGTTATGCTACTACTAGTCGTGTGGTGCTGTGTTGTAAACATGAAGTGGTGTGTGATTGGTGGTTGAGTAATATCATAGTGGTGGGGTTTGTTGGTTAGATTTTAGAGTGTGGTGTGTTCACTAGAGTGGAAAGTGACCATGTGTGCAAGTTTTAGAAAAGTGAAGGAGTGCAACTATATGTGTGATTGAGATGTGAGGAAGAAGGTGATTGTGTAAGGTTAACGTAGCAAAGGGGTCATGATGTCACAAAGAGGTGTATGTTGATGTGGAAAGAGTTTTAATATCTTAAGTAAAAAGAAAGAAAAGGGGGGAAAAAGAGAAAAAAAAAAAGAAATGGAATATTTTATAATATAGCTAAGGAGTTGGATTTAGAAGAGTTAACTATAGAAATGGGGTTCATAAGTGATGTTAAGAAATTGAAAATTAAAGTATTCGAAACCCCTATAGAACATTACATGACGTAGACTTTTATGGAGATTGTGCTATCCAAAATTTGACAGCAAATTTTCTTCAACTTGGGGTTGATGATGGGGATCACAGTCCTCATTATAACATTTAGAATACTTTGATTATTCTTTTCTTTCAATTTATATTTAGGGATATTTTAATAATTTTTCATGAATTATTTTATAATTAGTCATTTACTTTTTGGTCCTCAATATTTGTAGTCTATTTCCTATTTTACTTTGGGGATGTCAGGGTTTAGTATAAATACTTTGTTACAAACATTTTTCATTAGTTAACGAGAGAATTTATAGAAACCCTAATAGAGAGCCTCCTCCATTTTCATCAAATGTGTCAATTCTTACGAATTGCGGCATTCAAAAAAACCCTTTTTGTTTATTTTAATTATAGAGTCCAATTGACTTATAAATTAGATTAAACAAAGCAACCTTGTTCAAATTAATTAGTTGTGGTGTTCATAGACTTATCAAATGATTAATTTTTTTTATATCCCTTTTATTTTTCAATACTCATAAAACAAAAACACAAAAAAATATAAACACCTAAAGCCTTAGACAAGAACTGTTTCTAAATTTAATATGAGTAGAATTCATCTTGAAATCTACTCGTATGAAGATCGAAGTTGGGATGTGACATCCTAATAGAAAGGGAAACAAATTCATTAAACACTGTCACTACTAAGGTTGTAAACCCCAAGAATTGATAAATTTAATCAACAACTACCTAAAGACAATTTAAAGATAGATTGAGGAGTCAACAGGGAACTTAGCCTTAATCTTAGAAATATACTTAGGTCAGTAAGTAAGCTAAAACAAGATTCCTGAAAAATGAGAGTTAGAACCCAATAGAGCCTAAACCCTAGCAATGATTGATTGAAACCCCAATATGACCTTAAATCCTAAGTCAAATAATAAATCTTAGAACCATGAGAAAAACCTTAAGGGTGGCTCTAAACTCTAAATTTAAAATCTAAATCGGTTTGGATTCCTTAAACCTGGAGGTTAAAAATTGTAGAGTACCAAAAAAAAAAATTTGACATGATCAAGAGAAATTAATTACAACCAAAAATTGAATTGCTTTAATCAACGTGAACAAATTAACAAGTCTCCTCTAAAAAATCTTAATAGTGTGTAAAAAAGACTATTAAACACAACTTTTAGTCATTTAAACACAAATTAATTAAGCTAACTAAACCACCTTAAATTACCCTAATTACATAAATATCAATTAATCAAATTAACCAACAAAATAAAAGTAAAAAACATCATAAATGTGATAAGACACATGCATGCACCGACCACCTTAAAATAGGAGAGGAAATGATAACTTCTTTTATTGTCTAAGGGTAATCCATAAATTAAGCAGTAGACTAGATGCTAGCTTAAGGTGAGGTGTCAAGTGAGAGTAGAGATTTACCAAAAATTGCAAAGAGGATTTGACCCAAGACAAAGTATTATCCAATGGTTAACTAGAATACCCATTGATTGCCTTAGCTTATACACATTAGTGCCCTTTAAGTGAACCAAAATAGAAAAATTAAACACACACACACACACTTTGTTACATCAAATCCACCTTAGCACAAACTCACCATCACATTCTTCACTTCATTCTAATTTTCTCTCAAGAAAACAGAACATACACCTCTATAACCAAGTAGCTTCACTATACATTCCATTTCATTCTTATCTCAACCATTTCTTGGACATATTAAGTCCTACTCAGTGTAACTAGATGTAAGTACACCTTATATACCATATGGTAAATTCTTGAATAATAAGATGGTTATTCTCGAGTTTTTGTACAATGTACAACAGGTTGTTATGTTTAGGGTGCCCACCGAGATGTGACAAAGGTCTTGAGATAATGATGTTTAATGTAGGTGTACCAATTTGTATAATTCTTGTCTTAATAAACCACCTAGGTCTCTTGATAGGTTAATTTTCATTTCAGATTGCAAAGTTAAATTTGCAGGAGAGAGGTATAATGTTAGTTAGATGGAGGGGAACATGTGACTCATGACACAAAGGAATAACCTCTATTGCTTTCAGATATTGATCCATTACTATTGGAGTAGATCGATCCACAAATCGGAAAGAATGGCTAGATGTTGTATATCTCAAGGTTGCAATGAACTTCCAAAAGTCATTATGTTTGCTTTGATTAGGTGATATGCAGTCTTTGCCGTTTCTTAGTTTGAAGGAACCATCAAGAAAAGAGGGATTTAAGGGTTTGGAGAATAGTGAGTGTTTAATGGAGGAGATGATAAAGCATCTAATAAATGTGGAGAATCTATCTCCATTTCATAGGCTAAAATGAAATCATGGTTTACAGAAGTTGTAGAACCATAGTATATGCATAAAATAGCACGTGGTAGACCTATGATGACACTTGAGATGCCATTTTAACCTCTAAAATCCTTTATATGGATAGAATAAATTTTTTAAATTTCAAATATTGCTCAAAATCATCATTTTATGAAATATTTAAGGAAGCATCTTAAGGGTAATGATGGTGCCTTATATTGAACATTAAGACAACAAAGTATGTAGATCGCCAAAGTATATCATAATGGTGAAGTACAATAAACCATAATAGCATAATACTGAGAGTGTAGTGAATTAAGAAAGACAATAACTTTGGTAAAAGAAGCTAAAGCAAGTCAAGGACAAATATAAGTTGCTCCTAAAAGAGCTGTAAATTATTAAGAATATCATGCATAACCATTTTTGTCAATTTTACATAGCATGATGATGATAGGATATCCTTTTCAAGCCATGAGTGTTACAATAAGACAAAGATGACAAAAATAGTGAATTACATATAGAATTTAGAAGATTCACCCCAAGCCTCTATAAATACAAGACTTTAAGATGCATGCTAATAGGACCCTCCAATAGGTCTCTTTGCATCCTAATAGGCCAATAAACTTAAACCTTGTTCCAACAAAACTCTAAGGTGCATGCTAATGAGGGTTACAAGAACCCCTAATGTGATAGCTAGTTGTCCTTTGGCCTTGGGATAGCTAACCAAGCCTCTATGGTTTTTATTTTTTATTTTTCCAACCTTTTATTTTCTTTTTTTTTAGCTTTTGATGTTTTTTCTTTCTTTTCTTATAATATTTAATTAAACATATTTAATATTATTATTTTATTAAATTAATTATTGTAGAGCAATTAGAAGTTGAGATGTGTCATGAATAGATATAAAATCTAATGGAGTTTAAGGAAGTCCTCTTCAATAAATGTAGAAAAGGTTAAGAACTTAAATAGAAAGATAAAAGTGGGGGGGGTGCTTTTTTGGCTTTTTCTTTTTTCCATAATTGTAATTGTACAATCATAATCATGCACTTTTTAATTATCTTTTATATTTATATTATCCTAATTTTATAAGTTTACTAATTTTATAAGTTTATATTATCCAAGGCACATTTAGAGGATGAGTTAAAGTCTCATAGACTATTGCATAATCAAGTTCAAAGACTATAGACTCTTAACCCCTAAACCTTACATATCTAGCTACTTTAACTATAGCCATGAATTTTACAATATCAGGCAACATAGCTTCACATGTTTTAGATCTTCCACTGCATATGAGCTTCTAAGAATTCATAGCTATTAATCCAATTGTAGCCTCACTAATGACTTGGTCAAGAGCACCATTAGAGTTAATTTTTATATTCTTACCTCTCAGAGCATTCCAATGTGACTAAGCTACACTATTACCTTCATGTAACGTAGCAGTCAAAGAGTAGCACCATATCTTTTCTAGATGTTTGAGTTGCAAGTGTGACTCAATCGATGCACTACTTTCTTCACCTCTTAGTCAAGACATCTACAAGTTTGTAGCAAACCTATCGTTTACAATTGTAGCTTGATCAGAATACACTACTTGCAAGTAGTACCAAGCTAAATAGTACTACCTCCTTCAATTTGCAAATTGTTCCAAGCTCCAAAGCTACACTCTTTTGTGCTCAAAACCAATGTGACTAGACATTCTTTGAGCTAAGTGTACATATTTTTGCAATAGCTCTACTACATGTCTTAATCATAATCTCTACATCAAGTAGTTCATGATTGAAGACTACTTCATATCTTGATTTCGAAATACTTTACATTATTGTTCTCAACTTAGCCAACAAATCAAAAGCTTCTTGTTTACTTCTCACCATGCTATCTAGATAGGATTTAAGCCAACAATCCAAAGTAGTTATACATTCAATAGCAACATGAATTCCTAGATTAGCAAACCAAACTAGCTTAGTCCAAAGGCATTCTAACAACACATGTTCAATTGTTTCCTCGTGTAAACTGAATTTGCAACTTTTATCATCGGTTATATGCGTCTTCTTGAGATTACTCTAGATAGCTAAAGCATTCTTTAATGCCCATCACATGAAGTGCTTAACTTTTAGTAAACAATTATAGGACCATACTTCATTCTAAGTTGTCTTCTTAACCTAATGTGAAGAGGAGGCCCCTAATTCAACTTAATGTGCATTACATCTAATTAGATTGTATGCTATGCGTACTATGCATTGTCTTGTCCTATTATGTGGCCAAATAAGACAGTCTCCCATATCTATATAAGATAATGGTATAATCTAAATGGCTTTGATTGTCTATGTATCAAACCATTGGTTTAGTTCTTAAAATTTCCTTGATTAGAAATCAATGCCAATTAGCTCTAAAACTAGTATGCCATAATTTAAGCTTCCTAGTTTGAAGGAAGGCTTGTTTTTGCTTGGATTGGGGACCCATTTATCCATTGTTACTTTAATTGATTAACCATCTCCTGCCTGCCATATGGCACCTTTCAAAAGCTAGTCCTTGCCATAATGGGTGCTTGCCTAGCCCTAGGAATCTCTAGATCCCCTAGAAGCTTGCAAAAATGAAGTGTTAAGGAAGTATATGCCTTTCACCACTCATACCCATAAGGTATTAAGATTAGAGTAAATTCTATAAGCAAGTTTAATAAGAAAGGTAGAATTAAAGTCATTGAGATCTTTGAATCTAAGTCCTTCTCTCGATTTGGGAAGGGATATCTTATCCAAGCTTAGCTAGTGTAATTTCCTCTCATCTTTCATTTGCCCCCACTAGTATTGAGCAATAAGTGAACTGACCTCTTTGCATCACTTGACTACAAACTTGAAGCAACTCATAGAGTAGCTTGGAATTACACTAGTAATGGCTTTAATATCTTATCCTAGCTTAGCTAGTGTAATTTCCTCTCGTCTTTCATTTGCCCCACTAGTATTGAGCAATAAGTGAACTAACCTCTTTGCACCACTTGACTACAAACTTGAAGTAACTCATAGAGTAGCTTGGAATTTCACTAGTAATGTCTTTAATAAGAATTTCTAGACTTTCATTGGATAGCATATATCTTTTCTAATTTTTCAACTTAGCTTAGATTCTGTCTTTAACAAAATGAAGGGCTTCTATCTTGTTTCTGCTTCAAATAGTTGGTGGGCCTAAATATTTGCTTAGGTTATTTGCCACCAGTACCCCAAAGCTTCTCTAATCTCACTCTCTCCCTCTAGTGAAGTATTCTCGTTGAAAAACAAGCTCAACTTCTGAAAATTAATCTTTACCATGATGCATTACAATATTATTGCAATATGTTCCTTAAAACCTGTACATTAGAGATAGTGGCTTCTACAAAAAATAGAGAATCACCAACAAATAACAATGTGATAGAATGGGATAGGACCTCCTAATGCTCATTCCACTTAGAAAATTCTTATTAATTACTTTTTCAATGCCTCTTGATGACACATCAACTACAAAGATGGATAGATAAGGTGATAAGGGGTTGCCCTATCTAAAACCTCTAGTAAGATGTACATGACTAGAGATTTTACCATTCACAAGAACCTTGTAAAAGACAAACATGACACACTCCATTACTTACCTAATCCATATATCAAAGAATCCAAATCTAGTAAGGACTGCCCATAGGAAATCCCATTCTACACAGTCATAAGCTTTACTTATACTGTGTTTTAGGGCACACTACATTTTTTTTGCTAGTTTGCATTGTTCTTAGGAAGTGGAAAGCCTTTTGAGCTATTATTGTGTTATCATGAATTACTCAACTTAACACAAAGGCACTTTGGTGTTTAGACATGATATCTTGAAGTACAAGTTTCAAATAGTTAGCTAAGACTCTTGAGATTATTTGGAAAACAAAATTACAAAGACTAATAGGGTGGAAAAGACTCACTTCTTGTGGTGAAGCAACCTTTGGTATTAGAATAATGTCAATGAGATTGAGAGAAGAAGGGATAATACCTGAATGGGAAAAGAACTAAGTAGAGTCGACCATAGATGTGCCTACAATATGCTAATAACGTTGAAAGAAAACCCTTTCAAAGCCATCCAGACCCAATGCCTTTAATTCCCGTAGCTAAAAATTTGCATTCTTAATTTCCTTTGCTGGCACCAAGCAACTCAACTTGTTATTCATTTCAGTACTCACTAGTGATGGGACAACCTCTAAAGCTTTACCCTAATCCTTTCCACCATCAGATTTAAATAGTCGAGTGTAAAATTGTCAAGGGTGCTCATTATCACATCTTCTTTCTCAAGCTACTTTCCATCATTATCCTTTAATATCAAAATTTTATTTCCCTTCCTTCTCATTTGGGTAGATTAGTGGAAAAACTTTATATTCCTATCAACCTTCACTAACTTATTCTCAATCTTTGGTACCGGTATAGCTCCTCCCTTTTCCAAGAGCTTTATCTTATCAATTAGTTTAAATTCATGCTCCTTTACCCCTCATCAATTATTCTTTAAGCTCCTTTTGTAAATGTCAAATCGCTATTTTATTATTTTGAAATTCACTTTGACTCCATTTAGTCAAATTCCTTCTATACTAATTCAGTTTGAAACCTAATGGGTAAGAATGTCTACTTGGAGGATTCTCTACCCAGGCCCTTCTAATTATATTGCCACATTCTTCAGATGTGGTCCACATGTTTTCAAATTTGAAGCGTTGTTTTCCTCTTTTGTCCACAACACATGTATCAACCACTAGTGCAACATGATTTGATCTCACCATCTCACTGTGTAGTATTTGAGTGTGTGGGAATTTATTGAGCCATTCATTAGATCCTAAAGCTCTATTAATTCTTTTTGTCACTATTCTATCATCCTCCCCTTTATTTGACCAAGTGAAATTAGGTCCTTGAAAACCTAAATTGTTGAGGTTGGCATTCATGATCATGGTTCTGAATAGTTCTATTGATTGAGTAAATGGGGATTCCCACCCTCCTTCTCATAACTGAATAAGACATCATTAAAGTTGCTGATGTGTAGCCATGGATCCTTATTATATTGGCCAATTTGCTCCAATTCTTGCCAAAGGATGTGATGAGGTTACAGATCTGAGCTAATGTATATCCATGAAATATAAGTGAAAAGAGAAACATTTGCCAAGTAGATTGATGTTCTAATATGACTCTTGTTAAAATCCATCACTTTAACTACTACATCATCAAACCACCATAAAGCCAAACCCTTTGATAAACTAACTAGAGGAACATAGAAATCAGTCCTAAATCTCATTCTTCATTTCATGTTTGCTAGTTTGCTTGAGTTGTTTTTTCTCCATTAAGAACACAACACTTGGGTTATACCATTGGATGAGGTCCCATAAATGTTAAATTGTTACGTGGGGCTTTGTTCCCTGATAGTTCCAACTGATAAGAATCATTACTTCCATGTAACTGATTCTAGCTAGCCACCATAACCATCTTGTGATATTTTAGCAAAGGAGGTAGGGGTATTAATCAAACCTTTAATTAAGAATTTCATTTGGGTGTGGGTTAATGCTACTTTTTATGCCTTTTTTTTTTCTTTTCCTAGCCTTTCTACCTCTTTTAATAAGTGATTTATTTTGCATTACTAGAGTAAAGTCCCTAACATCATCAAAACTTTAAATGTTTTGATGGCCTTAAAGAAATTTCACAAGTTACTTGCTTGATTGCTAGAATTTTAAGAGCTAAGATAAGCAATATTAGTCATTTGTGTAGGTTTTGGAGAGGTTGATGGCAAGGGTGAGACTAAATTTAAATTTTAGCTAAACTATACAAGATTCTTTTTTTGAGAAGTGGATGATTTTCACTAGGCTAGTTACTTCTTCATGGTCGTTTGAGGTAGAGATAAGCTGAGTAGGTAGAGTGTAGAAAGGGGATGAGAAGGTAGCATGGGACATTTTGTTGTTCAGTGGTTTTACACTTTAACTGTTTAGAATCCTTTAAAGGCCAATACACAAGGTGTATGGTTTAATTTAGTTATGCTTTAGTTTTGTGTAAAGAGTTCTTCTGGATTAGAGCTTATTGATCTTCTAGCTCTTGACAATAGTAGAGTTAGACTACTATCACTAGAAGCTACTTCCATTAAGGAAGACTAGGCTAGTGAAGCACTACTAGGTAAGCCCTCTCCATTTGGTAAGGATCTTACTACATTGTCTTTAAGTTAAGAACCATAATTTAGTCCATTTCCCTCTTCATTACAACCTATAGTCGAGTGTTTGAACCTCTTACATTTCAAACATATGTTGAGCAATTTCTCAGACTTGAAGCTGATGAAATATTTTTCTATTCTATTTCTACTCACCCAAGTTCCTGCCTTCAAACGTTAGGACTAATCCAAATTAACTCTTACTCAAAGAAATTCCCTTAAAGTGACACCTCTGAATTGTATGGGTTCAGTTTCCAAAACATCACCTATACATGCTCTAAGTTTAGTCACATTACCTAAGCCATGGACTTGCACCTATAAAGGAACTGTATTCAACTTGATATCTTCAAAATTTTGGTGGGACTCCTATATGACTAATAGCTTTCCCTAAAACCCCAAGGTCCATCCTTAATGAGTTTCAACACTTGATGTCTTTCTCTAAAGGTGCATACATAGATATTCTGTTTTGTATAATTTATTTCACATTTACCATATCTCCCCCACAACTTTTTCAACACATATATCACAACTGGTTTATTTTCTATCTTATCTAAAATCACCTTGCATAGGATTATCCATCCTTTTAGGTCTACCTCAAGTTCAGTATCTAGGTTATTAATGGCTAGGTGTTTGGCAACACCTTCACTAGCATTCATGAAGGTATCATCCATGGCATATGAGACTTGCTCAAAACTTAGAAAAGGATTGGGATTAGTCGAAATGAGCAATGACTCGAATTCAATTCACAAACAAAATAGACCAAAAGAGATATAGACTCTACTAGACACTATGAAGACAACCAAGACCCTTGAGACATAACAAATCAAAGACAAAACAACACTGCACAAAAGCAACATTTAGGTAGCATTTGGATGATAGTACTAGATAATACAAAGAATACTAGACAATATAGAATAAGAAAAATGGGAAAGTACAACTTTCTTGTACCACATTTGATGTTCATTGTATTGGACAAAACGTTTTGTGATGTTTACTCCCCCACAACTTTTTCAACACATATATCACAACTGGTTTATTTTCTATCTTATCTAAAATCACCTTGCATAGGATTATCCATCCAGGTCTACCTCAAGTTCAGTATCTAGGTTATTAATGGCTAGGTGTTTGGCAACACCTTCACTAGCATTCATGAAGGTATCATCCATGGCATATGAGACTTGCTCAAAACTTAGAAAAGGATTGGGATTAGTCGAAATGAGCAATGACTCGAATTCAATTCACAAACAAAATAGACCAAAAGAGATATAGACTCTACTAGACACTATGAAGACAACCAAGACCCTTGAGACATAACAAATCAAAGACAAAACAACACTGCACAAAAGCAACATTTAGGTAGCATTTGGATGATAGTACTAGATAATACAAAGAATACTAGACAATATAGAATAAGAAAAATGGGAAAGTACAACTTTCTTGTACCACATTTGATGTTCATTGTATTAGACAAAACGTTTTGTGATGTTTACTGTTTGGATAAACAAAGTACTATACTTAATATGATATAAAAAGTACTAGATAAGGATTTTTGTATTTTTATCTAGTGAATTGATTTTTATATCATATTTCGGATAGTACAAAATATAAGCATTTTGTCCACTACTTTAAGATCATTTTATTTAGTATCTAAGAAAATATGCAAACCAAATAAGGGACAAAATATTTTGTGCAGTGCGATATTATAAATTTATGACAATCAAATGATACTTTACACTAGGAAAATATATGGCCATGGCACATGGTCCACCTACATAACATAAGAGCATATAAACCATAAACAAAGAGAGAGGATAAGAAACACTAGAGTTATCTAAAAAAGGTGCATTGAGTCAATCAATTTTAAGAGATAGAGCGTATACACATAGAAAGATCTCTTGAATCCATCCAAAGCACACCTATTGAGTAGAAAATTAGGGCTTAGATTAGGAAATGGAATAGAAAGGAGATTAGGGTTTAGACTATGAGAGGGGAATTGGAAGAAAAGAAGTTTCTAATTATGAAAAAGGAGATTGTGTGGGGGGAGAGTTAGGGTTTCGAAAAAGGGACAGAATTTGCAAGGGAAGAAATTAGGATTTAGGTTGCGGAAAGATTTTCCAGGGGATAAAGAGGGTGTAATTTTAGGCCCCAATCAACTAACAAAAGTGTTATAAGAGGGGGAATAGCAAAACGGAATTCTAACAAATTGGTGTGAGAAATGGGCAAAACCCCTAGCTACGGGGCAAAGCTCCCAACAAAGCAGTGGAAACTTGTCGATGAGGCACAATCCCCACTTGAAGTTGATATTTCCAAAGTTGTGAAACCAATGTAGCTTTATTCTCTTCGGTATAAAGCTTGGCACATATCTTACTATTTTAAGAACCTAGTTAAATGAACGTGTAATCAAATCATCCGTGCCCTGCCTCTAACTCTTGTTGTTGAACTAGATTGATTGAAAAGCTTTCCCTCAAAATCGATGCACGCCATTCAAATATATATAATGCCAGAAAGGATTCGAATATATGTCATATTCCAGGTGATTTTCGAAAAAGCTTTATCATTAATTGTTAATGTATATTAGTCGAATATAAGGACAAAAGCAATGACTTTATCGAGATAAGATAAATGCAAACTTTTTAAAAGATTATATTCTTCTTTTTTCACCCTGTATTAACCTACAGCAGTAATTTTCTTTTTTTTTTGACTGATTCATTACTTGATTTGACCTGTGTTAACAATTTAAATGTCAAACTAGTTAAGAAATATCCTAAATTTCATGGGGGGTCCACCTAAAAGAATGATAAAAACTTAGTGCTACACTAGAGGAGAATTTTGAGATGTTAATATTCTTCAGGAGTATAAATGCAGCGACAAGGCCCTTGTGGATAGGTATGTCATGGGACTAGTATCAATAGCTATCATGACTACGTACTGAACTGGATGAAAAGTGATAATTGCAAGTGTGCCAACTAGAGTGTGACGGCTGCCATTTCCTCAAGATTACTTGAAGCCAAAATACAAATTAAAAATTGGAAAATTTTCAAAGTAGAAAACTAATAATAAAACTAGGATATTAATCCTATGGAATTAGGTTAAATTGGAAGCTAATCAAATATGAAAACAAAGAAGGACGCTAATAAATCCGGAAATTGAATTAAAATAAGAACCCAGCTACAAACAGAAAACAGAAGAGAGAGGTGTGTGGGGATGGCCTGTCCCTTTCATGGTGTCAATCAAGTTGGGATGCTGACTAGTGGAGTTACTTTCTTTTGACACAACCAATCCCATTCAACCATTTTCCAATTTGTGAACAATTGATTTTTTTTTTTGGTCTCGCCAGCAATCATCATGTTTTCTTTAATTAGATTAATTCACCCCTTTGCCATTATGTGCCCCCATCGTCTCATGTAAATTTCTAAGGGTGCAAAGATCAGCAAATCCTTAAAATAAAGATTTCTATTTATTTGTTTATCTTTTTTTTTTCTTTTTCTTTTTCCATCCGGTGTATGAGCATTATTTTCTCGTACACGTTAACATGGTAATCGGTATGGCTGGACACATGACGAAAACTATAAATTGAATCGACATATGATTTTCCTTTTTTTAATAATTTGGTTTTAAAAAGTTCATAAACAGCACATCCAACTAAAAATTTGATTCGGATGGAATCAACTGAATCAAATCGAAAAAATACATACAAATCTTTTAAGAAAAGATAGTCTTTTTTCTTAATAATAAAAAATGGGTGAAAGGCCATAATTTAAAATATAAAATGTTCTATCCTTGTATTACATAAATAAAATGACACCCTGAAAACTTGTTAAACTATCTATCACATTTACTAACTAATTATGATGGTCATTAAAGTGATAACATTTACATTAGTAAGTAGATTTAAGGCTTACATTTATAAAACAATAATTGATTGAGGAATAATGAATTAAACCATTTGAAATAAGTCAACTTATCTATGTACGACCTCACTTGATCTCACTTATGCATTGTGTTAATTGATGGCACCTTTGCTGTTATTATAGCTTTACCTACAGCTAAAGTTGTCAAAATCATAATTTTACGTAGAATCGTTAGAGAGTCCATAAAATCAGAACGTAGAAACGTAAGTTTTTATAACTTTTATAAAATAAATTTCAAATATTATAAATTTACTGAAGTAGTCATTAAAAAATATAATGGATAATAGAAACAAAAAAATTCAACATATATTTTGGTCATAAATCACAATAAAAGTCATAATATAGATAATTAATCATAAGTTGTGCAATATAGATAATCAACTACAAGTCATAATAAAAGTTATGAATTCATAAATCATAACACAAAACAACTAAAACAAATCATCACAATTTCCATCATCTCTCCCATCCATATCACCATCATCATCTGCATCTTCATCTTCTTCTTCCCCAATGTTAACATCATCATGAGGTGTACTGCTACCAATGATTTTCATATCCTCTAATTCTAAATCTTTTAAAGTTCCCATTTGCATTTCAGCTTCAGCATCATCAATATCATGAATGTCCAAATCATTTGGGATTGGGGACTTACTTCTAAAACTCTCCAAATTCACATAAGCATCAATTTCCTCCTTCTCCTCCTCATCTTTTTCTTCACCCCATGTACTTGGAATTATATGCAACACTATTTTAGAAGTTCAAGGGTAAAAGCAAGTTGCCATTCACTAGAAGCCTCCTACACTGTAGTAATTAAGATGACAAGGTATTTCAATATCTCTTAACAGATGCATTGAATTATTCGAATGTGCATTGAATGGATTCGACCTATAGGAATATAAAAGTGGTACTACCTTTAGCAAAAGCTAATGAGTACTTTTCTTATAATAAGAATTCATGAAGTTGGGATGAATACAAGATATTTGTAAGTGCCATTAGTATGAAATCCACTTAATTGGTTTTTGTTATGATTAGCTTTGTGACATAAGGTTTCTGAGTTCAAGAAAAAAGTTACCCAACATCGTGCTACAACCTTGAATAATTTACACTAAGGAGTGGTTTAAGTCTAATGATACCTTTCTTTGTATATTTCAATATTTTGGTATTCATGATTGGCATAGGAAATTATGGGGGGAATGTTGTATAGACTACCAATTATAAGTTTAGAATCATTTTTCTCATGTTTAGATGAATTTAAAATGTACTTGGAACTCGTTATTATTCTAAAGTGATGCTAAGATCAAGTGGTGAGCGAAAATTTTAATTTTTAGCTTATCCACTTATTTGTTCAAATGTTCTTGGTTGTTCTTGGTGACATTTGAATGAAGTATGCTAAATACAATCATTCTCATAGCATAGAGATTCAATGTAAAGCTAGTGATCAAGATTTAAGAATATCTAAATTAACCAAATGGATGGCAACTGCAAAAACATAAGTTTAACCTACAAGAAATGGGATTATGATTATTACCAATAGACCAGCTAGTAATTAGACTCCACCCATTTTCTAGATAGTATTGCACACAAAATTGGCACCACACGGTCCACACCTATATGAAGCAAATTACATAGAAAGCTAGTTAACAATCTAATTTTGAATTAACAAAAATTGCATAGATCAAGGGATTGTTACTACATACTTGAGAAAATACCCATAGGCCATCAACAAAAATACCCATAAACAAAAATACGGTAAATACCCAAACACATCTAGTAGAACAATACCCATAAACGAAAACAGTAAATAACAATTAACCAAGACCAAACCTAGAGAAGGACAAAACCTGAGTGAGAAGTAAACTCTAAACTGAGTGAATTGCGTGAGAAGTGAGAAGATGAAGGCTGAAGGTTGAACTTGAATAGAATGGAGTTCGAGTCATAGAAGATGAAGAAGAAGAAGAACGGGGATAGAATAGTCGAATAGTGGAACCAGAACGGGGGTCGTGCTTATGTCTTATCTTGACTCTCCTCTCCTGTTTATGTAGTATAGGTTGTACAGTAGTGTCGAGTCTAATTTGAAAATTTTATATTGTTTCCCTAATTTGATTTATATTATATCCTATGTTCATCCAATATAAATCATCGACTTAAATTAGGAATTTTATTATTTATTTAGAGTCACCACTCAACTAGAGTTAGGAAAAATGATTGAATTAGAATTAATTAAGCAGATTAATTCTAATCTAAACAACTAGTCAACGAAATCTCTCCTTTTTTTTTTGAAAAAAAAGTGAAGAAAGAAAAACTAGAGATTCCTGACTCAGGGGCAGTTCTATTAAACCCTAAAGTTACCACCTTATCATTCTAAAATCTTAATTATGTTATGATATCTTTTTTTTAGCATAAAATAAAATATTAGAAAAAAAATGATACAACTATTATATTAATAATGATTTAAAAATATTTTTTTATTCTTTTAGAGTTACCCCATAAGGATGCCTACGTATCCGCTCTTCGGGATCAAACAGGCCGTAGTTCACTTTTTCATAAAACTTTAGTGGAATATTTAATTTTAATTATGAAAAAATTCTAAGTTTATGTTTATTACCATTTAAATTTATTTAAAGAAATTTCTAAGCCTAATCTTTATTTCTTACTTTTGAAAAAAAAAAAAAACTAAAACTTCTAATTTGAAATAAAAAATGTCAATTATTTTAATTCATTTATGTTATGAAAAGAAGTTTTCTAAGTGATAAAATATTTATTATTTTTTATTAATTATAATAGACATATTTTTTTAGAAAACTTTAAACCTAGTTCCATTAACATATTCCTTAAAACATACATCTTTATTTTTATTTTTATATTTTATTTTTCTATATATATTCTTATTTTATTTAGTATTAAAAACTAATAATAATAAATAATAAAAAAATGAAGAAATCTGACTAACCTGGACACGGGTTGCAGTTTAGGTTAGGTCGAGTCGGGTTAAGTCCGGTTCGTGGGTCAAGTCGGATCAGATCACGTACAGCAATTGGAGCTCTTCAACAGTAGCTTTCCAATGGCTATTTTTGTCAATTGGTGGGTGTTTTCGAGCTTTCTAGAGGTGGGGGAATTGCTTGCTAATGTTAGTTTTTGTCGAAAACCACCTTAAGCGGTGGTTTGGTGGCTATAGTAGCAAGATCTAGAGAGAGAGAGAGAGAGAGAGAGAGAAAGCTCCTACCAGTCTTTTCCTTTCCCCTTTCCCCTTTTTTTTTTTCTAATCCCCTCTCATTCTTCCCGAAGTTGAGTCCTATTTATAGACTCACAAAAACCCCTCTTGATAACCTTAGATCAGAGTTGGTTGAAACCTATCCCTATCTTTTTCTTTTTCTCTCCGATTTGAACAAAGCTTTTGTTTTTTGTTTTGATTCGTACTAATTTGATATTTATCTTTTCTTTTTGGTTAAAGATTCATTAAAATTTGATTTGAAATGGCCGGATTTCGCTCTCCTCACATTGCCGTCGATCTCGATCGAAGGTTGAAGATGAACATGCGTCAGGCACATGCCTTCAAGTCCTCCAATCAACTGCTAACAAGTTGTAACTCGGGGGAAAAAAAATCAAAATGGCACAAAGTGCCTTTACCTAGATTCGAACTCGCGACCACACCCCTTCCCTGCACGCACAAGCAAACAAATGGACTAACTAGGCTAACCCATTTCTCATTTTTTTCTTTACACGCAAATTGCATATAAGCGTAGCAATTTTTATTAATTTTATATTATTTTGAAATGCTAAAATTTAATAAAAATCCCTAAATATCTTTTATTGTTATTTTCACCATTATTTTCTATTATTGGTGTATTATTCTTATTTATTTTATTTTTATTATTTATTTTTCTTTCATAAAAAAAACATTAATAATAATTAAGGGACAAAAATAGGGTATTTACAACTACCCCTCTTTATAGTAAAGTTTGAAAAACTTAACTGCAAAGACAACAAAGACACCATTTTTACCTAGTATAAAGGATAGATAACGCTATAATTAACTAACTATCCAAACCTAGATCCACTAGGGATTTATCTGACCAAAAGTTTAAGGAAAATGCTCCACGAGCTAACAATCCTTTGTTGCAAAAGAAGATAGTTACTTTATGATGATTAATACTCCTCGAGGAGTGGTCTTAAACAAGAAACATCTCACCAAACTAACAAACTGGAAGGAGAGATTGTTTAGGAAAGCGCTATTTTGATCTAACTAACTGATAATAGGAAATGTCTTATAGGACTATCAACCTTAAAGAAAGGATTGTTTAGGAAAGCGCTCTTATGAGATAACTAATAATAAGAAGCGTCTCATAAGACTAGCAACTTTAAAGAAGAGATTTTCTAGAAAAGTACTCTTACGAACTGACTAATCGATGATAGGAAGCGTTTCACCAAACTAGCGACCTAAAAAGGTGTTCTTATGAGCTAACTAATCGACAATAATAGGAAGCATCTCGTTAGACTAAAAAAGAAATCATCTAGAAAAGTGATTTTATGAGCCGACTAATCGATGATGTGAAGTGTCTCATTAGACTAACAACCTTAAAAAGAGATTATTTAGAAAAGTGCTCATACGAGTTGACTAATTGATGTTAGTTAGAATCTCACTAGACTAGCAACCACGAAGGAGAGATCATCTAGAAAAGTTCTCTTACAAACTGACTGATCGATGATAGAAAGCGTCTCATAAGGCTAGCAATTGAGAATATTTAGGAAAGTGCCTAATAAGAGTAAATTAACCCTTATAAATCATGGGCGATAATGATGAATTTGTGTAGTCTTTTGAATAAAATCAATGTGGATTCGGTACTTAACAGATAAATATAACAGTTTCAGGGTATAATACCAAAAAGAAGTGGAAGGATAACAAAAGAAGCATGATTGAAGCTTAAAAGATCAAATTAAAGCTACTTAAGGACAACATAGGGAAAGCCACGCCCGTATCATGAACCGTGTGCACACTTGAGGATGAAAGTTGTCACTTGGAAAGGAAGCACGGCTTGTGATATGGGTGTGCTTGAAGCCGTGGCAGACGCTGCAGAGAAGTGAAAAAATCCAGAACATGGCACGGTTCATAATCTAGCCGTGTTTCTAGCCATGTTTATAGCCGTGCCACACACTGAACAAGAATGAGGAATTGCGGATTATCAACCAGAGGGAGACACGGTTAGAAATCTGGCCGTGTTGGTGGACGTGTCAGGCGAATGTTATTCACTTTTCGAGATTTACTTGGAAAAGGAAAGATACACTCGTATCTTTCCAGCTAAAGATCCTCTGCCATTTCCTAGAAAGTATAAATTGAACAACCCTAGGGAGAGAAAGGGGAGGAGGCGGCACAACAGAAACCCTAGAGACGAGAAGTTGTTACCAGAAGAGTTTTAGGATTTGAAGCCAAGATATTTTGTGTTTGAATTTCCTTATGAATTCAATTATTTTCTGTTTTATTCTTTTTATTAGATTCATGAGTAGCTAATTGTTTTATACCTAGTCCCTTGAGAAACCGCTAATTGTCATGTAACAGAATTGTTGATGTTCAATAATTAATCCTAATATTTGAGTTTATTCATGTTGCAATCATGGTTTGTTCATCTTGATATGTGCGCAGTATTAGGATTCAACTAGATCTCTATTATTAAGATTGAGAAATCGTTTAATAAAGTAGATCTAGCATGAATAAAAAGACCACTTGTAATCCTAGAGATAGGTTATAGGAGGTTTTCTGTATTGAACGAGGTCATTATGGTCTGATTCAATTGAGAGTCCTAGGATTTTATTGCAATCTTAATTATGTTAATTAAAGAGAGATCTTAATTGACTTAATTAGGATTAAGGATTATTGATCTTGAGAAAGACCTTAATCTAGTGTAAGAAACTCCGCAGATTAGAGATGTTAGGTATTAATCATTGGAAAGTTTGCAATTGAATAAAAGTTGCATGATAATTAGTGGTGGATCTTGGGTAGGGTATGTGTAGACCATTGAATTAATTAAGGGAGTGTTTGAATATATTCACTTTAATCATTTTATTCGTTCCATTCAGATTTAAGCAATAATTAGGATAATTGAGATCATCAATATTGAAAAGTTAAATAGTAGGATAATCGTTAGTACTAGTACTTATAAGTCTTCGTGGGATCGATACCTGTACTCCTATGCTATACTGCTAATTGATAGGTACACTTGCCTAAGAACTGATCATAAGCTAGGATTGAGTATAGGATTTAACTTGTTAAAATGATCAGATCGTCCATCAAGTTTTTGGCGCCGCTGCTGGGGACTTGTAATATTAGGAAAACTTTATGCCTACTACTTTAACTATAAATTCTTTTAATTATTTCTCTTAGTTTCATTCGTGCCTCCATTCAAATTTGTTGAGGAAACTAAGTTCATCGTTTGTTTTTCGCTGTTTATGACAAGGAGCTCTTCATCTAAGCTTCTTGATCTTGATCCTGAGATTGATCGAACTTTTAGAAGGCGATTGAGAGGTACTGAAGAGATAGTAGGGAATATAAATTTCAACGAACCTTTGGAAAGTGAAGAACCAACATCAGTAGCTGAAAAGGAAACTTCTATCACCCGTGGTAACATAGAAGATGAACCAATGGCAGATGAGCGTAGGACGATGGTTGAATATGCTCGACCTACTTTAAGTAGCACTGGTTCGTGTATTGTACAACCAGCAATAGAGGCCAACAACTTCGAGATCAAGGCCTCTACAATGCACATGATTCACAATCAATGGCAGTTTGACGGTTTGTCTGACGAGGACCCTCATGCGCACATTCAGATGTTCTTGGATATTTGCGCAACTGTCAAGCAAAACGGGGTATCTGAGGAAGTGTTGAAATTGTAACTTTTCCCTTTCACTCTCCGGGGGAAAGCAAGGCAGTGGTTTAGTTCACTAAACCAGGATTCCATAACCACTTGGACCCAGATGGCGGAGACTTTCCAGGACTATTATTTCCCACCATCGAAAACTGCCAAGTTGAGAAATGATATCACATCATTCACCCAACTAGACCATGAGCCCCTACATGAAGCGTGGATCAGATTCAAGGATCTTCTTAGGCGGTGTCCACATCACCAAATGCCTAACTGGCTGCAAGTTTCTACTTTCTATAATGGGCTAGATTATACAACTCGATAGACAATAGATGCTATTGCTGGGGGTACTCTGAATGTGAAGACGCCGGAAGAGTCATTGAGTTTATTTGAGAACATGGCCAAAAATAAATCACCAATGGAGCCATGGTAGACAAAAGCACAGGGCAGCGGGTATTTATGAGGTCGATTTGATGATAGCAATTGCAGCAAAAGTGGATGCGCTCACTTCAAAAGTTGAAGGGATGGTTGAATCTCAACCATCCCAATACTATTTAGCTGAACCTCATTCCAACAATGTGATATCTGAAGTGCCAGAGCGTGTTGATTATGTGGGGAACTCCACAAGGCTACAGAACAATCCCTATAGCAACACATATAATCCAAGGTGGCGTAATCATCCCAATTTCTCCTGGAGTAATCAGCAATTTCAAAGGGGAAATGCACCTGCTCCAGGATTCCAAAGACCAGCTCCACCTCCTTTCCAAGAAAAGAAATCTAATCTTGAGGATATGATTGCGAAATTCATTCAAGCGTCTGAGCAACGCCAGCAGTCCACAGAGGCAGCTCTAAGAAATCATGAAGCCTCAATCCACAACTTGGAAAACCAAGTAGGGCAGATCTCTAAAGCACTTGCTGAGCAACCACAAGGATCCCTCCTTGGAAATACAGAGACCAACCCAAGAGAACACATGAAGGCAGTGATTCTTAGGAGTGGAAAGGAAGTGAAATCAGATAAGTGTGGGGAAACTCCTGTTGTTCGGAAGGGGAATGAGACTGTTGATAAGGGCGAGACCACTAATAAAGCAGAAAAAAGGCAGAATTATAGAAGAAAGAACAAAAGACTCGGAAGCTAGAAAGACACCTATCGTCCAGCCTTATAAACCCTCATTGCCATATCCTGCCAGGCTGCGAAACGACAAGGATTGGGAACATTTCGGTAAGTTTCTGGATTTGTTCAAACAGTTACATATCAACTTACCACTTGTGGAAGCTCTTTCTCAGATGCCCAGGTATGCCAAGTTCTTAAAAGATTTGCTATCTAATAAGAAGAAGATGGAAGAGATCTCCACTACAACAATTGGTGTGGGTTGTTCTGCGATTTTACTGAACAAGCTTCCAAAGAAATTGAAGGATCCATGGAATTTCACCATACCATGTTTCATTGGTAATCTACCCATAGAAAAAGCATTAGCAGATCTAGGGGCTAGCATAAACTTGATGCCATATTCCTTTTTTCAAAAGCTGGGATTAGGGGAGCCAAAACCTACACGAATGAGCCTTCAATTGGCAGACCGATCAGTGAAGTTTCCTAGAGGGGTTATTGAAGATGTATTAGTAAAAGTAGAAACTTTCATCTTCCCGGTTGATTTTGTGATCCTGGACATGGATGTTGACACTGAAGTTCCTTTGATCTTAGGACGCCCCTTTTTAGCCACAGCCCGAGCAATCATTGATGTGGCTGAGGGCCGATTAGTGCTACGCATTGGGGGAGACGAGTTAGTGATACAAATACCAGCTGTGATGAAGAAATCGGTAAGTTCTGATGATACTTGTTATGCAATTGATTTAACTGATACTGTTATGGAAGATATCTTATGCAAGGATCCATTAGAGTTGAGTTTGAGAGTATGCGATATTGAAGAGATAGAAGATTGTGCAATACAAGAAATGCTGACCCATCTTGATGGCAAGGAAGAACGTGGGATAAAAACAGAAAGGGAGAATATTGATGCAGGAGATGTTACTAGATTGAAGCCCTCTATTGAAGATCCTCCAATTCTGGAGCTGAAGCAACTCCTTGACTATCTGGAGTATGCTTTCTTAGAGAAGGATTCTCAGTTGCCGGTCATCATTGCAGCCGGGCTAACCATTGTTCAAAAGGAAAAACTCTTGAAGATCTTAAAGGAGCATAAGCGTGCCTTGGCATGGAAAATTTTGGATATCCAAGGGGTTAGTCCATCTTTCTGCACACACAAAATCCTGATGGAAGACAATTTCAAACCAGTGGTGCAAGCTCAAAGATGACTTAATCCAAACATGAAAGAAGTCGTTAAGAAAGAGGTAATCAAATTGTTAGATGCTGGCCTAATTTATCCTATTTCTGATAGTTCATGGGTAAGCCCCATCCAGGTGGTGCTAAAGAAGGGGGGAATGACGGTGTTCCCAAATGAGAATAATGAGCTTATACCAATGAGGACGGTGACGGGATGGCGAGTCTACATTGACTATCGCAAATTAAATGAAGCCACTCGCAAGGACCATTTTCCTTTACCTTTTGTCGATCAAATTTTGGAGAGGCTTGCTGGACATATGTTCTACTATTTTCTAGATGGGATGTCGAGATATTACCAGATCCAAATTGCCCTTGAAGATCAAGAGAAAACTACCTTTACATGTCCCTATGGCACATATAGGAGGATGCCCTTTGGGTTATGTAATGCACTTGCCACTTTTCAGCGATGTATGCTAGCGATTTTCGAAGATTTGGTTGAAGATATCATGGAGGTATTCATGGATGACTTTTTCGTGTTTGGGGATTCATTTGATTCTTGCCTGCAGAATTTGGAAAGGTTGCTTATACGTTGTGAAGAAACCAACTTAGTTTTGAATTAGGAGAAGTGTCACTTTATGGTGACTGAAGGTATTATCTTGGGATACAAAATATCTCAACAGGGGATTGAAGTAGACAACGCCAAAGTTGATAGTATAGCCAAACTTCCCCCACCTTCTTCTGTTAAAGCTATTCGGAGTTTTCTGGGACATGCTGGATTCTATAGACGATTCATTAAGGATTTTGCCAAAATTGCTCGCCCTCTCACCAGGTTGTTGGAAAAGAACTTCGCCTTTGATTTTAATGCTGAATGTCTCCAAGCCTTTGAGGCGCTGAAGGAGAAATTGACCAAGGCTTCTATCATGGTGGCTCCAGATTGGAACCTACCATTTGAACTGATGTGCGATGCCAGCGACTATACGGTAGGAGCTGTCCTGGGTCAAAGAAAGGATAAGTATTTCCAGCCAATATACTATGCCAGCAAAACTCTAACCGGTGCTCAAGAGAATTATACCACTACTGAGAAGGAGTTATTGGCAGTGGTGTTCGCTTTTGACAAATTTAGATCCTATCTGGTTCTTTCTAAGGTGATAGTGTATACTGACCACTCCGCCTTGAGATATTTAATGACCAAGATGGATGCAAAACCCTGCCTCATCAGGTGGATACTCCTATTGCAAGAATTTAACCTTGAGATCAAAGACAAGAAGGGAGCAGAAAATCTTGCAGCAGATCATCTATCTCGATTGGAGAACCCATGTGTTGAGTAGCTGAAGGAAGAAGATATTAATGATAGATTGCTTGAGGAGAATTTGTATTCCATCAACAAAGTTAGCAGTTCGGAGTCCCCATGGTTTGCGGACATGGCCAACTATCTAGTGGCTAGGGTCCTTCCACAGGACATGTCAAAGCAATAGAAAAAGAAGTTCTTTACTAACTTGAAGTGTTACTATTAGGAAGACCCCTACTTGTTCAGGTATTGCTCAGACCAAATGATCAGGCGCTGTGTCTCACATGAGGAAGGATAGGAGATCTTGAGCCATTGTTATAGTGGACCTAGTGGAGGACACCATGGTGCAAACAGGACAACCCACAAAGTGCTAGAAGCTGGTTTCTATTGGCCGTCAGTATTCAAGGATGCCTAAAGTTTTGTAGCTCAATGCGATTGATGCCAAAGAGACGGCAACATTTCAAGGAAGGACGAAATGCCACAACACTATATTTGGAGTGCGAAGTGTTTGATGTATGGGGTATTGATTTTATGGGGCCATTTCCTCCTTCATATGGAAATAAGTATATATTGGTAGCAGTAGACTATGTATCTAAGTGGGCAGAAGCATAAGCTCTACCAACAAATGATGCTAGGGTGGTTGTCCAGTTCCTCAAGAGGCTCTTTTGCCGTTTTGGGGTGCCTCGAGCACTAATCAGTGATCGGGGTACACATTTTTGCAACTCTCAAGTTGAAAAGTCTTAAAAAGATATGGAGTGACTTACCGTCTTACCACTCCTTATCATCTACAGACAAGTGGGCAAGTAGAGTTGACAAATAGAGAGCTAAAGCGCATCTTAATGAGATCAACTCTCCAGCATGGCCGAGATTGGGCAGACAGGTTAGACGATGCGTTATGGGCTTACAGGACAGCCTACAAAACACCACTTGATACAACTCCTTTCCGGTTAATATATGGGAAAGCGTGCCACTTACCAGTTGAGATTCAGCATAAGGCGTTCTAGGCAATCAAGACTATCAATCTCAATCTCGACAAGTCAAGGGCTCACAGGAAAAGGCAGATTAATGAGCTTGATGAGTTAAGACTTATGGCTTATGACAACGCTAATATCTACAAGGAGAGAGCCAAAGCATATCATGACGTAAGGTTACGCCAGCACAAGCAATTTGAGGAAGGGGATATGGTACTGCTATTCAACTCCAGGTTAAAACTTTTTCCTAGGAAACTCAAATCAAAATGGTCAGGTCCATTTCGGGTCAAGAACGTTTTCCCTTATGGAGCGGTGGAGTTATAACACCCTGAAAAGGGTATTTTCAAAGTCAATTGACAGAGACTTAAACATTATGTAGGAGACAAGAAGGTCTTTGAAGAAAGAGCGGAGCTGACCTTCATTTGAATCCATAACTGATCTCCCTCTATTCATTACGTCGAGCCAATGACGTTAAACAAAAGCTCTGGCTGGGAGGAAACCCATGCATCTACTAGGTTAGTTTTCCCTTTACTGTCATCATCAATATATTAGTGAATGTTGGTTTTGCAGGTGAGATTTTAACAAAGAGGGTACGACATGGTCTAAGCCACACTTAAGTGTATGAGCATTTGTAAAAGGTGTTTCGCTCCAAGGGATGACACGGGTACAGGCACGGCTAAGTTACAAGCTATGCCATAAGGTAAGATTTTTCCAAATTCCTTTATATAAGAGTAGTGCCTGACACGGCTTAGAACACGCCCAGTTTTGAAACCGTGTCAATAGCGCTTAGGGTTTGCGATTGTCATCTATAAGACGCCTTTCCCTACACTTATCTCCTCATTCACACATTATTTCTCTCAACGTCTTCGTTTTTCTTTTTTTTTTTGCTCCTCTCTGTTGGTTCCACTGGGTGAAGGACATCATTCATCAATCTTTAGAGATTTCTTGAGCGTGGTGCATCCAAGATGCCTAAGACTAAAATGGTGGCGCATAAGAATGCTCAACCTTGTTCAGTTGGGGGGTCGTTTAGAGCTTCGAGACGCTATCCTCCTAACTTGAGGAGGGAGGATGAAGCTAAGTATGATACGGTGTGAAAATGGAAGGTATTCACGCCTAATGTGGTAATCGATCAGGAAGTTCTCGTTCGGTATGGGTTGGCGGAAAAATTTGATCAATTCTTGAACGATCCAGCTTAGAGAGCAATTCTGAGCATTGAGGAGGACGTTTATGCTTCGCTGAGCTATGACTTCGTCGCCACATTCAAGCTTAGTTTCGGCCGTCATACCCAGCTTGATAACGTGGTCTCCTTCTACTACCAAGGGAGTTACCACCGTGTTGAAATGAGAGAATTTATCAAGTGTCTGGGTATTTATGACAATGCGTTTATCGACTCCGATGAGTTCTCTCAACTTCCAGATGCTTTTCCCAGGGGCTTATTACAATATAGAGTGTGGAACAGTATGGGAGATGGCGGGTATGATCTACCCAAATCTAAGGGAAGCCATTTACGGGATCCTGCCGTGCGTGTGCTTCATTATATTTTAGCTCGTTCAACCACTGGTAGAGGTGATTCTCAGGGGTTTGTAAATGCTTCGCACTTGTACTAGCTGTGGAGTATGATCACTGGTACCCGGGTTAATGTTGGATTAGCAGTTGTTTGGTGTTTGAAAAAACAGTGCGATCTAGGGCATCACAAGGTTTTTGTCGACTCCTGGATTACCCGTATTCTGAAGAACTATGGTGTCTTCCCAACACGGGTTCCAAGGGACAGTTGTGGACGGAGTACCTCTCTCCCTGAGAGTGTTTTGCGGAGGTGGCGGTTTCACATACTGGATGCATCTGACGAACAACAAAAGTAGGAGATAGAACCCGAGCAGGATAAGGAGCAAGAGCAAGCTCGAGAGCAGGCCGGACCAAACCGGGAGTTGGCAGATTCTGTCAAGACATTGACTGTAGATGTGGAAGAAATTAAGAGAGAACAAGCCAGGCGGTCAAAGCGGGTGAAGGGCCTGAAGAGTTATTTGGTCACGTGTTTATCCCGTATTGGTGAGAAATTGGGGGTAGATCTTCCCCCATGTGGTGGCTCTAGTGATGAGGATGTCGTATCACAAGTTACTCGGGTTGTTTCTGGAGGAGATCGTCACTCGAGCGGTGCATATGATCCCGGTTTTCATTTTGGAGAATCCTCGGGTGCAGCTTTCATGGCACGACATGAAAGTCCAGTAGTTGCTACTGCCGAAGTGAGCAATCAACAGGATACTGAAGTGATTGGATCTGATTCTCCTCGCCGATCGGGCACTGTACCGTTGCCATCTGATGATGACTTCAGTAGCTGATCTCGCGGGTGGATAGATGGAAGTTGGACCCGGGAGATTTGGACCGTTGTGCAGAACAATCGTTTTACTTTTGTTTTTACTATCCTAATTTGTTTAATTCTGGAAGACTGACCAACCACTAATGCTTGAAATAGAAAATTCTTATGATAGTTAGCTTTATTTTCAGTCAATTATTAGTTTCTTTTGTTTTGTTTTTGTTTTTGTTTTTTTTTTTTTTGTGAGATATAGGCTTTCAAAGTACACCAACCTGTTACGTTTAGTAGGGGTTCTCATGACTTTACCTATGCGTCGCCTGAATTTCTGTTAAAGATCCGCGTTGTAAGAGAATTCAGGGAAGTTTTCGTTTCCCTTTTGTTTTCTTTTTGCTTTTATTCTTTGCTTCCCTTTATGCAATTCATGAGGACATTGGGGATAATGTCTATTATAAGTGTGGGGAAGGGGGGTTAGGAAAATGAAACTAGGATACAAGGGTTGTGCAATCAAAAATGTAATTTCCTCTTATTTAAGGTATACTTGATGATGACGTTTGACAATCAAGGACTGCTAACATTTGTTCATACCCCCGTGGAAAATCTTTAACAATTTTTATTCTCTTATTATGTATTAGAGATACATTGCTAAAATTACAAGATGAAATCCAAGTGAAGTAAACTTACTTGTTATTTAACCACTACTTTCGGGAATTGAGATTAGATTAAGGTCACTAGTGAGTTTAGTATGCTCTTCTTTTTGCTCAGTAGGTGAGTTATGTAACTTGGAGTGAAGGAGTAAATGATACTCGTAACTTGGTGATTCCTTTTCGAAGAAGTTTCTGAAAAAAAAAATTGGGAGTAATTAAAGAATATAATAATATATAAATAGTTCAGAAGTGGACCTCATAGACTCGAGTAATTAAGCCTGTGAGATGCCTTTTTAGGGAATAACATCTATTGACTCGGGTGACGAACTTGGGATTAATGGCTGAAAGCTCGCTATAAGGGTCGTGAGAAAAGTCTGAGAAAACTGAACTTAAATGAGCTTATATGAATGATAGTTGATTGATTGAGATGGAAGAGGTTCGAAGGGGTATCTTTAAAACCTAATAGCCTAAGACCGCCTGGTCTGGGACTTACTAACCAAGGAAACCGTCTTAACTAATTAATTAATTAATTAAATGAGTTAATTGGACTCGAACAAGTAAATCCTAGGGACGCCCTCTTCACTGAGGGAATAACGTCTGTTAACTCGAGTGATGAACTCGGGATTATCGATCGAAAGTTCGTTACATGGGTCAGTTAACTTAGTTAAGTGCTTTAATGGTAAACTCCTAAGATTAACTTTAGAATTAGATGAAACAGAAAAGGAAGAGCTAGGGGACAAGTGGATACAACATGCCTTTAGCCCCGGTTGTGTTGCTTACAATAGTGGTTAAAAGGATTGTATACTTTATTTTACTAGTCTCGAGCTTGTGGCAATTTTGACTTTGGGAATTTTAGTTTAAATGATAAGGGTAATAGTTTAATTTACTTGGATTAGCTTTGGGAATTTTAGTATCTGTATTTTGTATACAACTAACGGTAAGATTGAGTAAAGATTATCAATGATTGAGGTGTAGCATGAACTCGATGATGCTGAAATATCTTCTCAATTGTTGGAACTTATGAGAACTTGTCCTTTGGGTTTCCTTTAATCCGTGTTTGCTTGAGGACAAGCAAAAGCTTAAGTGTGGGGAAATTTGATAAGAGTAAATTAACCCTTATAAATCATGGGCGTTAATGATGAATTTGTGTAGTCTTTTGAATAAAATCAATGTGGATTCGGTACTTAACAGATAAATATATCAGTTTCAGGGTATAATACCAAAAAGAAGTGGAAGGATAACAAAAGAAGCATGATTGAAGCTTAAAAGATCAAGTTAAAGCTACTTAGGGACAGTATAGGGAAAGCCACGCCCGTGTCATGAACCGTGTGCACACTTGAGGATGAAAGTTATCAATTGGAAAGGAAGCACGGCTTGTGATATGGGTGTGCTTGAAGCCGTGGCAGACGCTGCAGAGAAGTGAAAAAATCCAGAACATGGCACGGTTCATAATCTAGCCGTGTTTCTAGCCATGTTTATAGCCGTGCCACACACTGAACAAGAATGAGGAATTGCGGATTATCGACTAGAGGGAGACACGATTAGAAATCTGGCTGTGTTGGTGGACGTGTCAGGCGAATGTTATTCACTTTTTGAGATTTACTTAGAAAAGGAAAGATACACTCGTATCTTTCCAGCTAAAGATCCTTTGCCATTTCCTAGAAAGTATAAATTGAACAACCCTAGGGAGAGAAGGGGGAGGAGGCGGCACAACAGAAACCCTAGAGACGAGAAGTTGTTGCCCGAAGAGTTTTCGGATTTGAAGCCAAGATATTTTGTGTTTGAATTTCCTTATGAATTCAATTATTTTCTGTTTTATTCTTTTTATTAGATTCATGAGTAGCTAATTGTTTTATACCTGGTCCCTTGAGAAACCCTTAATTGTCATGTAACAGAATTGTTGATGTTCAATAATTAATCCTAATATTTGAGTTTATTCATGTTGCAATCATGGTTTGTTCATCTTGATATGTGCGCAGTATTAGGATTGAACTAGATCTCTGTTATTAAGATTGAGAAATTGTTTAATAGAGTAGATCTGGCATGAATAAAAAGACCACTTGTAATCCTAGAGATAGGTTATAGGAGATTTTCTGTATTGAACGAGGTCATTGTGGTCTGATTCAATTGAGAGTCTTAGGATTTTGTTGCAATCTTAATTATGTTAATTAAAGAGAGGTCTTAATTGACTTAATTAGGATTAGGGATTATTGATCTTGAGAAAGACCTGAATCTAGTGTAAGAAACTCCATAGATCAAAGATGTTGGGTATTAATCATTGGAAAGTTTGTAATTGAATAAAAGTTGCATGATAATTAGTGGTGGATCTTGGGTAGGGTATGTGTAGACCATTGAATTAATTAAGGGAGTGTTTGAATATATTCACTTTAATCATTTTATTCATTCCATCCAGATTTAAGCAATAATTAGGATAATTGAGATCATCAATAGTGAAAAGTTAAATAGTAGGATAATCGTTAGTACTAGTACTTATGAGTCTCCGTGGGATCGATACTTGTACTCCTATGCTATACTGCTAATTGATAGGTACACTTTCCTGAGAACTGATCGTAAGCTAGGATTGAGTATAGGATTTAACTTGTTAGAACGATCAGATCGTCTATCAGTGCCCTATTGTGGGCTAACTAATTAATAGCGGGAGAGATCTTTTTGAACAGTACCTGAATACACCTTAATAACCTAGCATCCCTAAGAAATGTTTTTGTGAGCTGATCAAATGATAATGAGAGGTGTCTTTTAGACTAGCCAATTTAAATAGAAATGTGACTCATGATGAATGATTACTTACTTTAAATGCTTACCCGATTGTCACAGATAACAACCAAACAACCGAACCCTTGTGATAATCTAATCCTTCTCTGCTTACCTTTACTTCGAATAGAGAAGAAAGTCTTGATGTATTTCTTCTCACAAGCTTAGCTCTCATGATTATGGCTTTATCCTGATGTGCCTAATTCCTCTTCCAAGCACAATCAAAAGACTCAAGAAAACAAGTCTCAAGTCTCATACAAAACCGGTCCACCAAGGAAGCAATTCACGTGACACCTTTGTAAATTTGATGGAAAATGTTGTTCAAATGATTTAATTGTAATCTATATTGGTAACATTAACCAAGTAATCACAATAAGGATTGAAATATCATGTGGAAATCAGATCAAAGAAAGCAATAAACCAATGAAATCCACTTTCCCTTTCAATCACAAATTTACGCCAACAATAAAAATGAAGTATCTAATTCAAGTGCTCAAGGAAACAATCAATCTTACAAGATTGATGTTCACGAAATAGAACCACAAATATGTCCAAGAAAGATCCAAATCTACCCTAGATATGACTCACTAGAGAAGAAATGAACATACAACAAAGTTGAATTGATATGACTCACAATTCACCTTTGTCGCATTCGCCTCAATTCCAATTCATAGGTTGAAATTGATAAGATTTTGGAACTAAAGTAAGAACCCTAATTCACATGTGAAATGTGTCTCTCATATCTGTAAAAATTGGCCTCCTCAAAACCTCTCTTAAGCAAGTATTTATACTTGCTACTCCTAAGGTTAAAAAGTGGTCAAAATTACAAGTTTGCCACTTTTAAGGTTGTTAGCCCTAAATGAAAATTACAAAGAAATAAAAATGTCCAAAAACCAAATACAACCAAAATAGTTCATAAAAGAAGAAATATATAAAAGAAATGGTCTTCAAGATGCCGGTCTTCTATAGGATCCATCGGCCCAACTCATCGCCAGTTCAGGTCGGTCCATAGATAACCCACAACCTAAGTCTGAGGGAGTTTGCCCATTGCCCTATAAAATATGAAAAGTGTGCCTATTGGAAAACACAATACAAGAATAATAGAAAAGAGGTTAATACATAAATAATTCCGGGGTCGATCTGCTCAAAATGGGCCCTCATCGCCAAGATTTGTAATCCTTTAGTTCTTGCCCTAATGATAGGTCTTGTCGGATTTTTATTCCTATCATCTCCTCGGGCCTCAAAAAGATTTGTTCTCAAATCAGGCAGATCAAATGCAATGGAGACTTTGTTTTCTCTTAACAGTACATCTGAAGAAGTATCTCTGCAGAATCCCAATATCTAAAATACTACAGGTGGTGATTGTCTTCTCTCCTCCATTTCTAGGATGTATCTCATCTGCAACACAAATAATGACCCATTATCTACTGAGGTGTCCCCTATCTCAACCCATTTCACTGATATTGTATCCTCCTTTTCTAACTCATCTGTATGTCGCTGATCCTGATGGTCTTCTAGTGGTTAGCCCAACTGCTCATTGCCCTCTGAGACCTCTAAAGGTGAACACAAATGTCTCTGAACATTCTGGCCCTCTAATGATAAACTCATCTGACTCTGATCCTCAGAATACTCCAATGGTGTACTCAACTCCTCGTGAACGTCTAGTGTCTCTGAAGGAGAACATAACTGACCCTGAACAGTTTGGTTCCCCGATAGTCTGCTCCTAGTAACCTGGAATGAATAGGATTGCCTCTGTCTTTCCACTTTCAAGGCTAACTGTATAGCCTCATCAAGTGTACTATATCTCTAAAGCTTAACTTTATAAGCTATCTCATACTTCAACCTAGATATAAAACATGATAGGGTTTGTTCAGGAGGTTCAACTGATCCACATTTGATCACTAATGTCTTAAACTCCTGTACATAGTCATCTACTGTTTTACTCCCCTGTCTCAGTGTCTGGAGACGCATAAATAACTCATGCCTGTAGTGTTTCAGTACAAACCCATTCCTCAAAACTCGTTTCATGTTTCTCAAAGTGTGTATTTCGGTCTCTCCATCCATTTGCCTGCTGATCACCATATTCTTCCACCACAAAGCGGCATACCCTGTGAACTCTATGGCTGCAAGACGTACCCAGAAGTCTTCATCAATCTCATAACACTTGAAAAGACCCTCAACTTGGTCTTCCCAGTCTAGGTAATCATCGGCGGAACCCCTACCATCGAATGAAGGCATCTGTAGCTTCGCATACTCTAGTCTTCGAGGTGGTCTAAATTCCCTGTCCGGGTATGGATTAACCCCAAAATTACCATCTCTGTCTTCCCTATGAGCATGATAATCTCCTTCTACTCTAGGTGGTGCCTGAAGGTTTACTACAGGTGGTGGTGGTAATGTCATCCTATCAATTTTGGTTGCCAATGTAGCAACAATTGTGGTAAGGTCCTGAAGTTGTTCATCTAGAGTCCTTCCATTTGTATTTCGACGACTTAGTCTGCCACCCACTTGGTTATTGGCCTCATTTCCAATGCCCCCATTAACACTATCATTTAACATGTTTGTGGATGCGATTTATTTGAAGTACAAATGTAATCTCAAATAACTGTAGCACACTCCCTTCACTTTACCACGTCACAATAACACGTTTGGATAACAACACACACACTTGTACACCCATGGTGCAACAAGTCACCAATGCAACAAATACTTCTTATCACTTCAAGTATAGTAGAATAAGTGAAGCACAAATAAATACTTCCAAGTAGTTAAGATATTGAATGCAACTAAGCAAGTGTTTAAGTAACAATACTCAATAACTTTCACACTTAAATGCTTATATTTGAATTTCAAACTTCATTACTTGACTTCCATAATTAGCCACGGTTCACACTCACACTTTATCTTAATGTGCAGCACCTTACTCCACATAACTCCACAAATTTACACCACCACACACACCTCAATCACGGTGCACTCACTTCACCAATAACTCCCACGGCAACAACAACAAATTGCACTCCACTTCCACGGCAATGATAACAAATGGCTACAACAACAAATACACTCCACTTCTACGGAAATAATAACAAAATATACTTCACTTTCCACAAGTTCTAATCGCAACTCACAACAAAATAGGCAGCAACTCAAATTTGAATTTCAATCTCTTCACTAATTGCAAGCCTTCCTTAATTGGTAAGAAATGAATTTCAAATTCAAATAACACTCATTAACTCCCACAACTTAATGGAATGTGTTTGAATTCAAATAGATTCCTTACTACTCAACTCAATGCAAATATGTAAATTGCACTTCTCCAATTCAGAATTACACAATGGAATCACAACAACAACCCTCACAACCTCCTTCACACTACAACTAGTCACGGGAAGAAATTGGTGAGTTTTCAAGTTCAAAAATTGTTGAATTAATCAACACTTCTATGCTTTTGCCCTTCCACGAAAATTATTAATCATAAGATGATACAACAACCTTCCCAATCCAACTCCAACAAGCAGCAAATCAAAATTCAAACCAAGGTAATTTCGCAAGTCACAAACTACACAACAACACAATTTGCGGTTCAAATTGATCAACCCTAATTGAAGATGAATATCACAAAATCAAATAACCATAAATCCCTTCTCCCAACATGAGCTCTGATACCAAAAAGATGATGTGCCTAATTCCTCTTCCAAGCACAATCAAAAGACTCAAGAAAACAAGTCTCAAGTCTCATACAAAACCGGTCCACCAAAGAAGCAATTCACGTGACACCTTTGTAGATTTGATGGAAATGTTGTTCAAATGATTTAATTGTAATCTCTATTGGTAAAATTAACCAAGTAATCACAATAAGGATTGAAATATCACATGGAAATCAGATCAAAGAAAGCAATAAACCAATGAAATCCACTTTCCCTTTCAATCACAAATTCACACCAACAATAAAAATGAAGTATGTAATTCAAGTGCTCAAGGAAACAATCAATCTTACAAGATTGATGTTCACGTAATAGAACCACAAATATGTCCAAGAAAGATCTAAATCTACCCTAGATATGACTCACTAGAGAAGAAATGAACATACAACAAAATTGAATTGATATGACTCATAATTCGCTTTCGTCGCACTCACCACAATTCCAATTCTTGGGTTGAAATTGATAAGAGTTTGGAACTAAGGAAAGAACCCTAATTCACACGTGAAATGTGTCTCTCAAATCTGTAAAAATTGGCCTCCTCAAACCCTCTCTTAAGCAAGTATTTATACTTGCTACTCCTAGGATTAAAAAGTGGTCAAAATTACAAGTTTGTCACTTTTAAGGTGGCTAGCCCTAAATGAAAATTACAAGGAAATAAAAGTGTCCCAAAACCAAATATAACCAAAATAGTTCATAAAAGAAGAAATATATAAAAGAAATGGTCTTCAAGATGCCGGTCTTCTATAGGATCCATCGGCCCAACTCATCACCGGTTCAAGTCGGTCCATGGATAACCCATAACCTGAGTCTGAGGGAGTTTGTCCATTGCCCTATAAAATATGATAAGTGTGCTTGTTGGAAAACACAATACAAGAATAATAGAAAAGAGGTTAATATATAAATAATTCTGGGGTCGATTTGCTCAAAATGGGTCCTCATCGCCAAGATTTGTAATCCTTTAGTTCTTGCCCTAATGATAGGTCTTGTTGGATTTTTATTCCTATCATATCCTGTGAATCTACCAGATCTATTGTTCGAAATAGGTGGAATCATACAAAATTCCATTAAGTTTTATCATCCCTTCATTGTTCATTATTTATTATTTTCCTGCATGTGCGATGGGGCAATGGGTAATGTGTGTGTGTGTGTATATATATATATATATATATATAATAAGAGTTTGTTTGATAACAATTGGTCAGGATGATTGACCATTTAGGGACATCCACTTTGCTTGTAGAAGAATGAAAATCAAAATCGCAAAGTTGTAATAATTGTTGACATTTATGAATTTTAGCAAAATTTCATTATTCTTGCCTAGGGATAGTACATCTTAACTACATCTGCATTAATGGGGTCCCTCAACTTTGGACCGTCTATTTGGGCTATTATTAAGGCCCCTCCTGATAATACTCTTTTACAACATATGGACCCTCGTAATTTGGAGTAAACTTTCCCCTTGAATCTTGTGCACTTGGGAGAACCTTTCTTAATACCAAATCCCCTTCTTAAAAATGTCAAGGCCTTTTTCTCTTGTTAAATGCTTAGGGCATCCTTTGTTGGTAGCATTGACCATGGCATAATGCTATGAGTCTTTTCTCACCGATCAAGTTTAGTTGATCGGTCCTATTCTTTACCCAATCAGATTCATCTAACTGTGCCTTTGATAAAACCCTGAAAGATGGTATTTTGACCTCAATTGGCAATATTGCCTCAGTACCATATACCAAAGAATATGGAGTAACTCCAGTAGACATTTGAATTGAGGTCCTATAGGTCGTGAAGGTGCATGGTAACATCTCGTGCCAATCTTTATAAGTAGTGGTCATTTTCTCAACAATTCTCTTGATGTTCTTGTTAGCTGCTTCTATCGCCCCATTTATTTGAGGTCGGCATGGAGTTAAGTTTCTATGGTTTATCTTAAATTGTTGACATAATTCCATCATCAAATTGTTGTTGAGGTTGGTGCCATTATCTATGATGATCGATTTAAGGACTTCCTATCGAGCTATTATGTCCCTCTTCATGAATCGGACAATTACTCCTTTGGTGACACTAGCATATGATGAGGCCTCCACCCACTTGGTGAAATAATCAATAGCTACAAGTATGAATCTATGACCATTGGATGCCTTTGGAGTGATTGACCCGATAATGTCGATTCCCCACATAGAGAAAGGTCATGGTGCGGATAGTGAATGAAGTTCTTTAGGTGGAGCATTTATTTTGTTAGCATGGATTTGGTACAAGTGATAGTGCTTGACATATTTGATACAGTTTGATTCCATTGTTAACCAATAACAACCCATTCTCATGATTTTTCGAGCATATGTCCATTCATATGAGGTCTATATACTCGTTCCTGCACTTCTTTCATTAGTTTGCCTACCTCTCTTTTGTCCACACATCTCAGCAATGTGGTGTCAAATGATCTTCTGTAAAGCACAGACCCACTTAATAAGAAATGGCTTGCTAAGCTTTTGAGTGTTCTTCGGTCATTTTTACTAGCCATTTCAAGGTATTTGCTTTTTTGGAGGAAGGTTTTGATATCATAGTACCAGGGTTTGTCATCTTATGTTTTTTCGATTACCAAACAGTAAGCAGGCCTATCTTCAATTTCTATTTTCAACGGTTGAACTTCAACTCCTCCCCTTATTTGAATCATAGATGCCAGTATGGTGAAGGCATCTGTAAACTGATTTTTAGTCCTTGCGAAGTATGTGAAGGTGGCTAACTCAAATTTGTCTATTAACCCTATCAAATGTTGATGATACGAACCAGTTTAGGGTCCTTAGTTTTGTATTCCCCTCGTGTCTAAAATATGATAAGTGAGGAGTCTCTATATACATCTAATTCATGAATTTCCATATGACAAGTGATTTTGAGACCGAGGATGCATGCCTTATATTTTGCAACATTATTAGTATATGGAAATGCGAGTCTCGTCGCTAAGGGAAATTGCATTCCTTCTAGTGATATCAACACTGCCCCAATTCCACAATCAAATACATTGGCAGCTTCGTCGAGAAACATCTTCCATTTAAGATCTTTCTCCATCCTGGACTCTTCTTCTCGCTCACCCTCTGCCATTAATATATTTTCATCTAGGAACTGGGCCTGTGATTCTTGGGAATCTCCTTCAATCAAGTATTCTGCTAACTGATCTGCTAATGATTTCCCTTTCCTCAAATTTTCATTTACATATAGGATATCAAATTCTGATAGGAGCATTTGCCATTTGGAGATTCTTCCTAACAAAATAGGCTTCTCTACTAAGTATTTCAAAGGATCGTGTTTCGTTAGTAACTCAATGGGATAGTAGAGAGTGTATTACCTCAAACGATGCATGACCCAAACCAATGAGCAGTAGGTCCTTTCTATTTCGAAATACTTTTGTTCCCCTTCTGTGAATTTTTTACTCAGGTAGTACATGGACTATTCCCTTCTTTTTTTGTCCTTTTCCCCTAGCATACACCCCATGGATTCATGGAGTATCTTGAGGTATAAAAATAAAGGTTTTCTTTATTTTGGGACTATTAAAACCGAGGGATTCATAAGGTAATCCTTGATCTTTTTAAATGCCTCTTCGCATTCATCATCCCATTTTACTATGGCGTTTTTTCTTAGCAGACAAAATGGTGAACGACATTTATCCATGAGTTGTGAGATGAACCGGGCTATGTAATTCAACCTTCTTAATAGACCTCTTACCTCTTTGATGGTATGTGGAGATGGAATTTCCAATATGACCGTTACTTTGTCAGGGTCAATTTCAATACCTTTTTGGCTTACGATAAACCCTAACAACTTGTTGGACATAACCTCAAAAGTACATTTCTCTGGGTTTAATTTCAACTGAAACTT
Source organism: Laguncularia racemosa (assembly GCA_037954665.1). Taxonomy (NCBI): domain Eukaryota; kingdom Viridiplantae; phylum Streptophyta; class Magnoliopsida; order Myrtales; family Combretaceae; genus Laguncularia; species Laguncularia racemosa. The sequence continues at coordinate 4,524,213 of JBBMOL010000048.1, read as the reverse complement.
TCTTAATCATCCAAATAATTTGCTTAAGATGACTACATGGCTTTCTTCTTTTTTAGGTTTAGCTATCTTGTTGTCAATGTATACCTCAACTTCTCAATGCATCATGTCATGAAGTATCACGACCATTGCCCTTTGATACGTTGCTCCAGTATTCTTCAAACCAAAAGGCATGACTTTATATAGAAAGTACCTTAGGTTATGATAAAGGTCATCTTGGTTTTATCTTCTTCTACCATTTTTATCTAATTATATCCTAAGAAACCATCCATAAATGAGAAGAGATGATTTCCTACAGTATTATCTACCAAGACATCTATGTGAGATAGAGGGAAGTTGTCTTTAAACATAACTTGGTTCAAATCTCGAAAGTCTACACATACTTGTACTTTTCCATTCTTCTTCAAAATAGGGACTATGTTTGCTACCCATTATGGATAGTCTAATACCTCGATGAACCCAACTTCCAATAGTTTCTTGACCTCCTCTTTAATTTTTAATAAGATGTCAGACCTAAATCTTCTTAATTTTTGTTTTTTAGGTTTGACATCTTCTCTTATGAGTAGCTTGTGAACCATTATCAACTGGTCAAGTCCTAGCATGTCGCCATATGACCAAGTGAATACATCCACATATTCAATTAATAGCTCGATTATCTCACGCTTTTGCTCGTCACTTAGATTAGCTCCAATTTTAAGGTTTTGGGGCTCTTCTTCAATTCCTAGGTTAACTATCTTCGTTTGCTTGTCAATCGAGATTTTACCTTGTTCATGTTTTTGCGAACTCTCTTGCACTACTTTCTGGTTAATAATATCGCTTACAATGATTGACCCGGCAGTGTTGGAAACGATATCAATATTTTCATTACTTACCTACGCGAGATATCCTCGATAGTCAAAAGTATCAAATCTATGGGAGAGTGAGGTGAGAGTGTATAAGTAAAGGAAAGAAATAACTTGTAATTTTATTGGTATTTATTGAAGAATTTTATTACACAATGATGGAATGATAAACACATCGAAATTCAATCATGGTTGTTTCCTATTCTCGAGCAGACCTAGTGCTATTCAAAGGATAGGAAAACTAGTTATTAAGAGCTACATGTTAACTGGACATGTGAGAGGTAGAAGCCTCTCCCAAGTCCTCATCGTTGATATCAGCTTGGATTATTCCCGACTTTTGAGTGCCAATTGGCTGAGAAAAAATTTGTTGAAGGGGTGGAAAATTCATCTTAGTGTCATTCAGCTTCTCTCTCCTTCTACCTCTAATATATTTTGCTTGAGTTTCTTCTCTTAAGGTAGGAATGTACCTCAGCCTAAACGTCCCTTGCTGCCCCTCTTTGAACTGATGCCCCTCTTTGCTCATGACCATGCCTACTTCATCGAATATTTAAAGCCCTAAGTTTTTAGGGTCGTCCTCCTTAATGTAGGGTATAGCTGTTTCTTTATAAATGGCATAGTCTTGTTCACCTAGTACAGTGATTATTTGGCCATTTGCTATGAATTTAACCTTCTAGTGGAGGCTCGAAGGTATGGCTCCAGCGGTATGTATCCATGGTCTTCCCAATAGTATATTGAAGGACTTTGGTATGTCAAGGACCTAGAATGAAATATCAAACACTTGTGGGCCGATCAATATAAGCAAGCCAATTTCCCCCACTATCTCCCTCTTGGAACCATCAAAAGCTTTAACCATTGTTGCACTTGGCTTGATATTGCTTATATCAACTCTTAACAAATTGAAAGTAGCTAAAGGGCACACATTAAGAGAAGATTCATTGTCTATGAAGACCCGAGAAACTATTATGTCGTTGCATTTTACCACTATGAAAAGTGGTTTTCTGTGTTAGTCTCCATCTTCTCCTAATTCTTCAGGTGAGAAAGATATTTGATCCATGGTAAATATTGAATCTGCAACATGGCTTAGTTTTTTTGTTGCGATACCTTCCGGTACCCTAACTTGTTTGAGCACTTTGAAGAGCGCTTTTCGATGAGGTTCAAATGTCGTGAGGAGGCCCATGAGCGATATTTAGGCTAGAATTTTATTAAGTTGCTCCATAACTTTATATGCACTCCATTTAATCATTTTTGTGAGTGCAGGGAGTCCTTCTTCCTCTTCCTTTTCCAACTCGGTGGTAGGATCTTTGATGGAGGTCTTGTTTTTAGGATCATAAATTCTTCCTAAATGAGTGATTCCCCCTATAATAGGAGATTTCTCCTGATTAATGGCCTGATAGTCAAATGGTGCTGCTTTATACCCCTCTGGAAGTATTGGGACATTGAACACATATTTTTTCTTCGGGACCTTTACTTCTATTTTTTGCCCTTCATAACATTTTATGACTATCGGTTTCGAGTTTGATCTAATCATGTTTATAAACTCATTTTTTTTCTCTTAAGGGGTTATCTTCCTCCTCGAATTCAAGCCCCCACTCGCTCGGCCCATAAGCTATTGGGGTGAATGAATAATCTACTAGATATTCAAACTTCCTGAATGATTTGCCTAAAGTGTCAACCGTTGGATCTCTTGTTAGCCATCTCTTCAGATGTGATCATGTTGATTGTAGGCTTATGGTTGGGCAAGGGAGTGTTGTCGACATTTTGTGCTGCCGTATTGACAAAATCCAAATGTATTATCCCTACATTGATTAAATCTTGAATTTTATTCTGGAGTCTCCAACATCTGTCAGTAGAATGTCCCTCCAATCCCATGTGATACTCACATTTGAGACTGAGATCAAAATTCCTTGGCTTGTATCGGTCATTGGGGATCTCAAAGCTAATTGGATCATCTATTCGTAATCAAGCAAAAACCTTACTAAGCAAGATTGGTATTGGAGTGAACTGTCTTGCAACTCTTATAGTTTAGGTCTGATTTTCCGATGATTGCTAGATTAGGTGTTTGTTGCTTGGAAGGTTATGCGAGACCTAAATTTATCAACCCTGCTTAAGTTAACCGTACTGATAGTAGCCTCTTTGGCTTTACTATTCCCCATAAGTCTTGAAGATGATGCGATTCTAGGAGAGTCGACAATTTAGAGCTTTCCAAATGTAATGGCATTCTCTATCCAACATCCTGCTGCTACTAACTCCGCAAAGTTGGATGACGTCTGTCCTACTAGGTGTGTGAAATAAGTCTTTTCTAGCATATTAATGAACATAAATGTCAACTCTTTCTTTGAAATTGGAGTTGAAACCTTAGCAGCTTGAGCCATCCAACACTGGGTATATTCCTTGAAGGACTCATTGTGCCTCTTTTGAAGGCTTCCTAAATCCAGTACTGAAGGGGCGGCTTCAATGTTGAACTTGTATTGCTTATAAAATGCATAGGCCAGTTTATCCCATGTGTTGATTTGGTTGAGATCTAATTGTGCATACCATATGAGAGTAGGGCCCATGAGGTTGTCCTGGAAAGTTTGGACCATGAGTTGGTTATATTGTGCATATTTACTCATTTTCTGCACGTATAGTCTTATATGTATCCTAGGACATCTGGTACCATTATATTTCTCGAATTCCAGGACTTTAAACCTCTCTAGATAGGAATCTTCCCCATATACTAATAGGTCTATGATGCTAGTTTGCTCAAAATTGTCAAGTCCCTCCAAAGTCTTTATCTTATCAGCCAACTATTGGAAAAGTTTCTTCTCTATTTCCTTTTGCTTGTCTTCCATTTCCCTTTTTATGTCATTCGAGGTTGGACTGAGGTTGATTTTCGGTTCATATTCGAATGCAAGATTAAGTCAGGAGTTGATTTCCTCATATTCTGGTGGTTGGTTCTCCACTTCCTTTCCTTTTTAACTCTTGAATGCTCCTCATGAGTAGGCTCGGTAGTACGGAGGAGGCCAATGTTCTCGGTCAAGAGGCGGACTTATGCGACCAATTGTTAGATTGTTTGTTCTAGAGATACGATCCTTAGATCAGAGGTAGTATCGGTGCTAGTGTTGTTACCTTGGTCATTGTTGTTGTTGCCACTGCTAGCCATTTTAGTTTTGGAGCGAGTGTTGATTGGACTTCTCGAAGGGTTCGGTTGTTTAGGAGCTATCTTTGATACTTGGTAAGCATTCATTTAGCCGATGTATGTTTATGAGGAAATATGATACATGTATCACACAGATGCAAAAAGGACCAGTATTTGATTAATGATGTAATAATACTTAAATTTTATTATTATTGTAAACTTTAGAGTTCAGTGCTTTTATTGAAAACATAAGAGAAAAGAAAAGAAAACACTATCATCTAACTTCTTAATTTCTAAGCTTCTTCTTCTTCGGCTGCGCAGGTGTTAACTCTCTATTGATGATGGCTTTAAGTGCTCTAACCTTCGCTTGAGACTTCTCCAACTAGGCTTCTAGTGCTTTGTTTCTCTTATTAGATTCCTTAAATCTACTCTTCCACATATTCTTCTTATTGTCTGTGGTCTCAAAATAGACCTTCATCCGAGCCCTTACCTATTCCATGTAGGTTTTTATTTATGGGCTTGGGTTGATTGGTGTAGGCTAGGTGACATCTGGAACTTGATACATCATCTCTCTTGTCTTGTATAGCTGGTTGATCACAAAATCTTTAGTAGCTCAATGTTTCCCTACTTCCCCATCCAAATCTTCGAGGTCTACATTAGGACTCTCAATTTGGGCTTCTTATAGGACTTTAACCTCTGCCAACTTGGCAATTTTCTTAGCCACTAACATGTTCGAGTCTTGATATTCGAACATGATTTCTTCTAATGATGGTCTATAAACTATGTCTTGAATAGTGCCAAACTAACGAGCCACTAAATTTGGATGATAGCCCATACACCCTTTAAGCCTGATCAATGGAATAGCTTGAAAGTTCCTGTACATTAGGATAACCTTATTGTAGCAACTCCACCTAGCGATCCATAGAATATCATTAGCACTGAAACCCTTGAGCACTTTCACCCAACTGTGGCTGAAAAGATCGTCTGGCAGCTTTATCCTTTTTATGCAAGAATCTATGAGATCTGCTTGTTGGGTTAATGATCTCTTAACCATGTTTAGCCCAAAACACTTAAGATGTCTCACGAACCTGATTAGGATGAGGTTGATGTTTGAGCGGAGAATTCCATGACCCATCTTCTTCATGAAATTTAGAATTCGAATCTATTTAGCTAGTAAGACGGGATGTAAGATTTCCCTTCCAAGAATTGGAATGCCAATTCTGCGACTCTATAATGAATGTGGAAGATCTTAGTAGGAAAGATGATAGTTGCAAATGCTATTAAGATGAAAGAAAAAACCCATCTTTGTCTATAGCTTTTAAGATCTCCACATAAGATGTCCTTTTTGCTCCTATCATCACATCGAGCCAAAAAACAAGCTTCCAATTCATTCATTCGAAGGCAATACCCATTGCTGCTTTCTAATGCTCAATTAATCACTGCCTCGTGAACTCCTAGAAGTCTGTTGAAAATACCTATTGACCCAGCTTCTAGATCTGGCACATACACCCCATTGGCAAGTGGAGGAGCTTAGAGAAGCTAAGTATATTCCTCTATGGTTGGTGTGATCTCGTGTGGCCTAATAAAGAAAGCTATAGGCTCAATTTCCCAGAAGTGTAATATAGCCCGAATTAAAGGTAGGCTGACATCCATTTTCATTAGGGAGAGAATGGGCCCTATTTTGCTCTGGATGAAGGTCTTGCTCTTCAAGGCTATATAAGGTGAACCAATGGTCCAATACCAGTTTAGGATCTAAAGGTTTACAAACCTAGATTTCTTTACAAAGGAGGTGGTCAATTGCAGTGCTAGCCAAATAGCAGAATTACAATAAAAATTTCTAATTACAAACAAATGTCTTACAAAACACCATAAAAAATTCCTTTACAAGTGATTACAACTGAACTCCAAAGAAAGAAATTACATCATTAATCATTTTCTAGTTCATGATTTCATGTATGTAAAGAAGTGGGTTCTAAAGGTTCCCAAGCTCTATGGCTTCCCACATTCTCAAAGAAATGGATCTCTGGCCATATCAAAGCATCGGGTGGGGTAACCTAATCGACCCCAAGCAGTGAATATATCACTTCACTCGGAACTTATACAATAGCTCCCCATCCTAAGGTCTTAAGACGGCCTGGGTCTGACCGCATCTAATCACACAATTGCATGCATAAAAACTCAATAATAAAAAAAACTAAACTTTATTAAATCCTTGGATCAAGAGTAGATACAAACATTAGTGCAAATGATATTTTGCAAAAATGAGAGCTAATTAAAGATATCTAGAAATGATGATTTTAGAAAGCTTAGGTGGCTAGCCCATTAGATAATTCCCTAGCGAAGTCGCCATCTTGTGGAGTCTAATTTGAAAATTTTATATTGTTTCCCTAATTTGATTCATATTATATCCTATACTCATCTAATATAAATCCTCGACTTGAATTAGGAATTTTATTATTTATTTAGAGTCGCCACCCAACTAGAGTTGGAAAACATAATTGAATTAGAATTAATTAAGCAGATTAATTCTAATCTAAACAACTAGTCAACAAAATCTCTCTTCTTCTTTTTTTAGAAAAAAAAAAAAAGAAGAAGAAAGAAAAACTAGAGATTCTCGACTCAGGGGCAATCCTATTAAAACCCTAAAGTTACCACGTTATCTTTCTAAAATCTGAATTATGTTATGACTTTTTTTTAGCATAAAAGAAAATATTAGAAAAAAATTATACAACTATTATGCTAATAATGATTTGAAAATATTTTTTTTACTCTTTTAGAATTGCCCCATAAGGGTGCCTATGTACCCAATATTTGGGGTCAAACAACTTGTAGTTTGCTTTTTCATAAAACTTTAGTTGATTAGTTAATTTTAATTACGAAAACATGTCAGGTTTACGTTTATTACCATTTAAATTTATTTAAAGAAATTTCTAAGCCTAAGCTTTACTTCTTAATTTTGAAAAAAAAAATAAAACTTCTAATTTGAAAAACAAAACATCAATTATTTTCATTCATTTATTTTATAAAAAGGAGTTTTCTAAGTGATAAAATATTTATTATTTTTTATTAAAATTTTTATTAATTATAATAGACATTTTTTTAGAAAACTTTAAACCTAGTTCCATTAACATATTCCTAAAAACATACATCTTTATTATTTTTTATTTTATTTTTCCATATATATTCTTATTTTATTTAGTATTAATAAAAAAATGAAGAAATTCGACTAACTTAGATGCGAGTCACGGTTCGAGTCAAGTCAGATCAAGTCCTGTTCGCAGGTCAGGTCGGATCGGGTAATGCATAGAAACTGGAGCTCTTTGACGGTGGCTTTCTGGCCGCCATTTTTGTTGATTGGTGGGTTTTTCTAAGCTTTCTAGAGGTAGGGAATCACTTGGTGGTATTAGTTTTGTCAAAAACCACCTTAGGCGGTGGTTCGATGGCTACGGCGGCGAGATCTAGAGAGAGAGAGCTCCAGCGAGTGTTTTCCTTTCCCCTTTTCCTTTTTTTTTTCTTGATCCCCTCTCATTTTTCCCGAAGTCAAGTCCTATTTATAGACTCGCAAAACCCCCTCTTGATAACTTTGGATCGGAGCCGGTTGAAACCCATCTCTATCTTTTTTCTTTTTTTCTTCGATTTGAACAAATCTTTTGTTTTTTGTTTTGATTCGTACTAATTTGATATTTATGTTTTGTTTTTAGTTAAAGATTCATTAAAATTTGATTTAGCCGGATTTTACTCACCCCACATCACCATCAATCTTGGTTGGAGGTTAAAGATGAACATGCGCCAAGCGCATGCCTTCGAGTCCTCCAATCAACTGCTGACACATAATAGCTCAAAGGAAAAAGAAAAATCAAAATGGCATAAAGTGTCTTTGCCTAGATTCGAACTCACGACCATGCCCCTTCCCTTTGCGCATAGGCGAATGGATAGACCAGTTGGACTAGCCCATTTCTTAGTTTTTTCTTTACACGAAAATTGCATATAAGTGTAGCAATTTTTATTAATTTTATATTATTTTGAAATGCTAAAATTTAATAAAAACCCCTAAATATCTTTTATTGTTATTTTCACCTTTATTTTCTATTATTAGTGTGTTATTCTTATTTATTTTATTTTTATTCTTTATTTTTCCTTCGTAAAAAAAACATTAATAATAATTAGGGAACAAAAATGGGGTGTTTACAAGTAGTAAGAACTAAGAAGAAGAAGAAGAATAGGAACAGAATAGCTAAATAGAAAATTGCATAATAGGCATCATGCTCGTGTCTTATCTCCACTCTCGTGTGTGTGTAGTACAGGCTATACAGCAATAAGCAAAGACTACATGCACACGGAAACGACCCGACCTAATAATATGGAAGCTAAGCTAGGCTTTTTTTGAATTAGGTGTTCCATTGTAGTTTATTCAACCGAAATGTGTAGGACTTAGTAGAATCGGTAGAAACGACTCTAACTCATGATTTTAACGATTTTACTGTTTCAATTGTGATTTTATTACAATTTTACCTCCAAATCGATTTTATATATGAGTTGACAAGAAATATGCTCCCAAACTCGTAAAATCGTAGAAACGTACGAGTTAACTCGCGAGTTTGACAACTATGCCTACAGCACAAAATTTATAAAAGTGTGGGCAAAAGGTACAACTTAATAAGTGGCAAAAGATAAGTATTATACGTGTCAACCATGTCAATCAAGTCCTTTAGAGGGTACGCAACAACCTATAATGCCATTCACATGACGATGACTAATACGTTAAGAGACTAGAGAAAGTAACCCCACTTTGGCTTAGGTTTCTAGGAGTTTACTTTTATGCAAAACACTATCTCACAAACCCTAGCTTCTATAATAGATTCTTGTGTGGGTCCTCGCAAAACTCATTAGGACTATTCATGTGATAGCTTTTGTCTTGTATAACAACCTCCTCTCTTACCACTTAGTTCATAGAGGTTTAAAGGACATCCATCATAATTCACACCCAATGGATAGTGTTAAGTGAATAGAAATAATGTAAAAGGATGCAATCCATGTCCAGTTGTTAGGCTAGATACAACATTAATCCAATTTAGAAGGTAGTTAAATATCATTATACTTAGTCCACAATATAATTGATATTCATAAGCAATATTTAGACACACCAAAGCAAGTAAGCTCGACTATCACATTCATTGCAATTACATTCATTACATGTGCACATAAAAACTATACAATAAGTACAAATAGGTATAATGACTTATAGTCCTTTGTTAACAAAATAAAAATTGTCGTAAAGTAGGCTACTTACTCATTTGAAGTCTTAAGCCTAATATGCTTTCTTTCTACTTGTGATTTGAAAAGTTCATATAGATAATTAAATAAAAGAAACATGATAGTTTTGGAAAAGTATTATTCATTTTGTTTTACATTATATACTTACTATGTAGTGAACTACATTCTTTAGGAAAGAGTGAATAGAATTGTGGCTTGTTTATTTGAAATATAATTTTAGAGTTTGAAAAGCTAGGCAAGCATGTGATTCTTATGATGAAAAGTGAATTATATCTAATAATAAAATGTTCACTATTGTGATTATTTTTTTTTTTTTTACATAGGTATTTTTATCAGCAAGTATCAATAAAAACTTATTATGAAAACCATCGTTAGAAAATTATCAGGATTGATCTTTTTAATGTGTTATATCATTATAACATAATGTAAATAACTCATATTTGAAGGAAAATAAAAACTGAAATTTCTTAGAAAATAGTGCTATTTTACCTATTTTATGGTGAAAATAGGCATAACATACCATACAATTAGAAAATATCTTATCAAGTGGGGACAAAGTTAAAAAATACTTTAAATAATATTAAATATCATAGGTAAATGTATGTAAGTCAAAATCAGGCCATAACCTAGTTATATGGAATTTACATTAAACCAACGAATTATCAAATTTAGTATTAAAACTAACAAAAATTATAAAAAATACTAAACACGAAAAATTAAACCTAAGAAAATTGCCATAATTAAGTGAAAGTATAAGAGACTTACTGTTGCAAGGGCATGAAGAAAAAAGAGTAAAACACCAATATATAAAAATAGAATCGAAAACTGCTCAAAGCTCCAAATCGCCACCACAATGACCACCACCACCCCCAAAAGGATGCCTGCCACCACTAAGGGAAGGGGAAAGCTCCTTATATCAATTCCTAATTATGTTGGGAGGCTAAAAATTGCAAAGAGAAATGGGTGGAGATAGCTAAGAGGTATTTATAAGGGTTTTCAACACCCAAAAAATTAATTTTTAATGTTTTGGGGTGAAAATTTTTTAAAATGTATACACGTATTACATGCAATTTAACAAGTGTTTAGTTAATTTTCTTGATTTTTGGATACTTAGGTAATTTTTGGTGAATTATTTAGATGGTTTTGATACTCTGAATTTTTCTAATTCCCTTACAAATTTACTAAACTTTTTTCCCTATTTTTTATATTTTTTACCAACCATTTACGTGCAAGGTGACGCCTAATAAGTTGAGTGATTGATTTTTAGTGAATTTATGTTGTTTTTAATGGGTATTTTGTTAAATTTATGTATTATTTTATTATTGTCTTTAATTTTTAGAAATAATTTAGGTTATTAGGTGTAGATAATGTCCTTTTCATGTTTTGTATTGATGAGGCACAGGTTCTTATTAATGTTTGCACCTTCTGATGGGAATTAGCTTGCACCAACTCTTTCCAATGATCCATTGGAAGGAGTTGGAAGACCAATGACAAGAGTAAGAGCAAAATGCATGGAGAAGGCTTTGAATGGACTTGTTCAAGATCATCTGGACTAAGCATTACGATTGAGTAATCTAAGAGATGAAGATATCATTTTCCATTTATCAAGCATCTCCAATAATAATAATGAAGATCAAAGCTTGGAGCAACACTAGCAAATGGAAACTTTGAGCTTGAATGATGTGCCTAAAAGGGGGTTTAAGCAAATGCAAATGAACCAATTAAATAACTCTTAAGTGACAAGATCAAACTAATTCAAATTGGAGCAAAATGGCATGAACCCTAAACTTCCAAGGTGATCCAATTAATAAGAACAATGTTAGTTAAAAACCACAAGGATGATATTGATAAAAAGAATCATGAATTCAACTCAATTTCCAATAAAATCCCAATCAAAACATCAACACATAAACCATAAAAATCCTCCTTAACTCCAAGGAATTCCACGCAAACAATATGAAGTAAATTGAAAAGCAATATCAATTGGAAAACAATATAAGAAAGGATTTTGGATCACAAGTGATGCCAAAATCAGATCAAGAACCAACCTAATCAACCTTAGATATGACTCACTAGTGATGAAAAGGAAAAACACAACAAAAGGGAATTGATATTACTCATAATTCTCTTTGTTGCGACTCGCCACAATTCCAATTTTTAGATTGAAATTGATAAGAGCCAATGGATTTAGGATGAACCCTAACCCTCACACGAAAATATGTTTTGCTGCAAATTTCAAAAGCTCCCTCAAAATCCTACTTAAGAAAGTATTTACACTTGCTCCCTTTAGGGTTAAAATATCTACAAATTACAACTATGCCACTTTAGGGTGGCCGGTCCTAAATGCAACAATTACAATCAATGAAAAAGTGTCCTAAAAGCTTACAACGTAAATAGTCCAAAGAAAATAAATACAAGTACAAAATAATAAAAATCTTTAAAGAGCCAATGCATCGAGGCGATGTTGATTACAGCGGGCCATTGGGTGAGAATCTGATGATGTCCCTAACTAATCAACAATGAGATTCATTTGGCCTCCTGTGAAGAAATATCATTGTATCTGTAAGATTATCATTCAAATGTTTATTAGATAAGGAAAACAATTGTAAATATAAGTGATTTGGATTATCATCTAAACCAAGTTCCATATCCATTTATGATGAGAGCCATGATGGGAGCCAAGCTAGAAGGTGGAATGTAGATCCTCTTGAAGTGCCACTTGGACCGATCACAAGAACTCGAGCGAAACGATTCAAGGAAGCACTTAATGAGTTGATAAAGGATGTCCAAGAAGCCAAAAAGGATTGGAGCAACCATGAGAATGAACTTGCATTTGTACAAGTCATTCAAGGAGATCAAAGCATAGGAGATCAAAGCTGCCGGTCTTGACAACACTGGCTTAAATGCTGCCGGCCTTGAACCGGCATTGCAATTAGAGCGCGACATAGGGACTACGCCGGCCTACTACGCCGCTGGCGTACATACCCGGCGTACATCCTACGCTAGCTACTACGCCGCCTACTACGTCACTGGCGTACATTGCCTATTTGTTATTTTTCCGCAACTTTATTATGTTATATCGTTTTGGGATTTTGTTTTACGAGTTGTAAACCTTATTAAAAGCTACTAGGGTTGGAAAACAGAAGATAGAACAAACATACAACATTGAAAAAAACATAATTTGAGAGAATTCCTCTCTTGGTTCTCTAAAGAACTTCTCTTGAACTTATCGGATTTCTTCCGTGGTGTTCAAACCCGACTGATCAATCGATCTTTCACCCCGATTGTGGCGTCAACAGAATATACCAAGGTTCTTGCCTCACCTATAGGCAACGGGTCGCAATTCCACTTTGATTGTTTTGGCATCTTGGTTGCAATTCCAAACGTATTGGTATAAGGTTTCGTCACACGTGGGTGTGGTTCATATCAGTTAGGTATCAGAGCCTAGGTTTATCAAACATTAGTTCGGTTTGAGAAAGGTAACATCAAAACCCTAACTCCAATCGTTCATATCAAGTTTCGTATTACCGTCGCTTCATACTCAAGTCCATAGTGCTAATTGTTTCTTGAGTAGTGTAGTTCATCCTATTAATCTTGCTACAAAAAAAAAAAAACAAAATTCATGAAAAAAAGGAGAAGAACGAAAACAAAGACAAAAAGAAAGAAAAAGGAAAATTCAAGCCCCTAGAGTTGTTCTTGAATTCTACAGAAGAATTTGGTGTAGTTTAGATTAGTTCCAAGAGAATTGCGAAGAGGGATTGGTGAGTTGATATCATCCTTGCTTGTGAGAATACACGAGTGAATGTGGAATATCATTCTTTGAGTGAAACACATGAGGGAGTGAATCGTGAGGTTTAATCCTATACATATTTGCGTTAGTACTAACCTTTCATTGTAGGAACTATGTCGAGGCAACATTCTCCTGAAGGTGAGAGGGGGAGGTTTGATGCTAAGTTAGTGATTAAGGCATTAAGGGGTGAGATGAAGAGAATGTTTCAGGAGGGAATGGAACAAATTCATGAAACGGTGGAGCAAAAACTAGAGCAATCTAAAAACGTCTTTCAAGGGCGTAAGAGGGAGAGTCGTTCTAAGAGAGGACAAAGGGGTGGAGATGAAATTTCGGATGATGAATTTGATGAACCTTCTATCGGGAGTTATAGAGGTTATGGTGGTAGGAATAGAGGATCTAGGGATTGGGAAGATAGAGGAGATAGGGATAGAGAGGATAATCAATTGAATAGTATCAAGATGAAGATTCCTCCTTTCCAAGGGAAGAATGATCCCGAGGCATACTTAGAATGGGAGAAGAAGGTAGAGATGGTGTTTGATTGTCACAATTATAGTAGGAGAAAGAAAGTGAAGCTTGCTGCCATTGAGTTTTCAGATTATGCCATAGTGTGGTAGGATCAACTGATGTTGAATGGGAGAAGGAATGGCGAACCACCCATTGAGTCTTGGGAAGAGATGAAGAGGGTGATGAAGAAGCGGTTTGTTCCTGCTTATTACTATCGTGAATTGCACAACAAATTGCAAACTCTTAAGTAGGAAAGTCGAAGTGTGGATGAGTATTTCAAGGAGATGGAGGTTACTATGATTCGAGCAAATGTTGAGGAGGATAGAGAGGCTACCATGGTGAGGTTTCTTGCTGGGTTAAATAGAGAGATTCAAAATGTGGTAGAATTGCAGCATTATGTGGAATTGGAAGACATTGTCCACATAGCGATAAAGGTTAAGAACCAATACGGGAGAAAAGGTAGTAGTACTACACGGTTTCAACAAGGTGCTGGTTCATCTACTTGGAAGACTAACCATTGGAGGAAGGAAGAAAAGTCTTTACCCACCAAGCTAAAAGGAGACCAAAAGCAAAGGGGGTTTACTCCTGGTAATCAAGGTAAACCTGATTCTTCTACTCCTAGAAATCGTGACATTAAATGTTTTAAATGCCAAGGCAGAAGCCATATTGCTAGTCAATTTCCGAATAGACGTGTTATGATTTTGCGCGATGATGGTGAGTATGAGACTGAGGAGGATAGTGAAGATGATGATATGCCTCCATTGGAGGATGCTAGTGATGATGAGGAGCCTGCAACAGGGAAGTTAGTGGTAGTAGTAAAGCGAGCTTTGAATGTGCAAGTGAAGGAAGAAGAGGAGGTGCAACGAGAAAATATCTTTTATACTAGATGTTATCTAGGTGACCATATTTGCAGTTTGATCATTGATGGGGGGAGTTGCACTAATGTAGTGAGTACTTTCATTGTCGAGAGGTTGGGCTCAAGACCACTAAACACCCTAGCCCATATAAATTGCAGTGGCTGAATGATAGTGGCGAGACGAAGGTGAGTAAGTAAGCCTTAATTGCTTTTTGCATCGATAGGTATGAGGATGAGGTATTATGCGATGTAGTGCCGATGTAGGCTTGTCATGTATTGTTGGGGAGGCCATGGCAATTTGACAAGAAGGTTGTTCATGATGACTTTTCTAACAAGTATACACTTGTTCACCATAGCAAAAGCTATAATCTTAAACCCTTAATACCTAAACAGGTGTATGAGGATCAGTTGCAGCTACAACAATCTTTTTGCAAAATATAAGGTGAGTGAAAAACAGAGGGAGAGTAAGAGAGCAAAAGACATAGAAAAAGAAAAGGAACACAAAAGTCAATATCAAAAGTAAAAAGAGAGGAAGGCTGGAAAGAGTGTGAGAGGCCAAGTTGAAGGGGGATCAACTTTGGTGGTGAGTGAAAAGGAGAGTACAGCCTTACAAAAGGGGAGTTGTGTGGCAAGAGTGAGTGTAGTGAGGAGAGCGTTAGTGATGAAGCAACCTATGTTGTTACTGGTTTTTAAAGAAACTTGTTTGAATACTAACAAACTTCTTAACTCTTTGCCTAGTGTGGTTGTGTCTATTGTGTAAGACTTTGAAGATGTCTTCCCTGAGGAGATTCCAAAGGGGTTACCACCTATTCATGGTATTGAGCACCAGATTGACTTTGTACCCGGAGCATCTATTCCAAACAAGCCAGCTTATAGGAGCAATCCAAAGGAGACAAAGGAACTCCAAAGGTAGGTTAATGACTTGATGGAGAAGGGTGCGTGAGAGAAAGCATTAGCCCATGTGCAGTGCCTATGATTTTAGTGCTTAAGAAAGATGGGTCATGGAGAATGTGTATTGATTACTGCGCCATCAACAACATCACGGTAAAGTATCGTCATCCCATTCCTCGCTTAGATGACATGTTAGATGAGTTACATGGGTCTAGTGTCTTTTCCAAAATTGATTTGAAAAGCGGATATCACCAAATTAGAATGAAAGAAGGTGATGAATGGAAAACCGCATTTAAGACAAAATATGGATTATATGAGTGCTTAGTAATGCCTTTCAATTTAACTAACGCACTTAGTACTTTCATGAGACTTATGAACCATGTTTTGAGGACTTTTATTGGCAAATTTGTGGTCGTCTATTTTGATGATATCCTCATTTACAACAAGAGTTTGGAAGACCATATATCTCACTTAAGGGATGTTTTGGAAGTGCTTCGAAAGGAGCAATTATATGCTAACCTCGAAAAGTGCACTTTTTGCACAGACAAACTTGTGTTTCTTGGTTTTATTGTTAGTGCACAGGGAATACAAGTTGATGAAGAGAAGATTCGTATGATCTAAGAATGGCCTATTCCAACTAATGTAAGTAATGTTCGGAGTTTCCATGGACTAGCGAGCTTTTACAGGAGGTTTGTGAAGGATTTCAGCACCATTGCAGCACCACTTATTGAGGTAATCAAGAAGAATGTGGGGTTCAGTTGGGGAGAACAATAAGAGAAGGCCTTTCAGACGCTTAAAAATAAGCTGACTCATGCGCCACTACTTGCTTTACCTGATTTCTCTAAAACTTTTGAGATTGAGTGTGATGCTTCAGGAATAGGTATTGGAGCAGTTTTAATGCAAGAGAAGAGACCAATTGCATTCTTTAGTGAGAAGCTAAGTGGGGCAACCTTGAACTACCCTACTTATGACAAGGAGTTATATGCATTGGTTCGAGCTTTGAAGACTTGGCAACACTATCTTTGGCCAAAAGAGTTTGTGATCCACACTAATCATGAATCCTTGAAGTACTTGAAGGGACAACATAAGCTGAACAAAAGGCATGCTCGATGGGTGGAGTTTATCGAAACATTTCCTTATGTCATCCACTACGAGCAAGGTAAAGAAAATGTTGTTGCTGATGCACTTTCTAGAAGGTATGCTCTTATCTCTACTCTTAGTTCTAGACTGCTTGGTTTTGAGCATATTAAAGAATGGTATGCTGCTGATCGAGAATTTTGTGAAGAGTATGTTCGCTGTGAGAAGAGTGGTCATGGTAAATTTTATAAGCATGAGGGATTCTTGTTTAGGGAAAATAAACTTTGCATTCCCAATTGTTCGTTAAGAGAGTTATTAGTGAGGGAGTCTCATGGAGGAGGTTTAATGGGGCATTTTGTAGTAGCTAAAACTTTAGGGGTTTTGCAGGAACACTTCTATTGGCCTCACTTGAAACGAGATGTTGAGAGGATTTGTGAGCGATGTGTCACTTGTAAGCAAGCAAAATCTAGAGTCCAACCTCATAGACTTTATACCCCATTTCCCATTCCTCATGAGCCTTGGGTAGACATTTCAATAGATTTTGTGTTAAGATTACCTAGGTCTAGATATAGTCGAGACTTTATTTTTGTAGTCGTTGATAGGTTTTCTAAGATGGCACATTTCATTCCTTACCACAAAACAGATGATGCTTGCCATATTGCTAGCTTGTTCTTTAAGGAAGTTGTGAGATTGCATGGTATGCCTAGAATAATCGTGTCGGATCGGGATGCTAAGTTCTTAAGCTACTTCTGGAAGACCCTGTGGGCTAAGTTAGGAACTAAGTTATTGTTCTCTACTACTTGTCATCCACAGACTGATGGTCAAACTAAGGTAGTAAATCGAACTTTATCTACTTTGTTGAGGGTTGTCATTAAAAAGAACATTAAAAGTTGGGAGGATTGTTTGCCGCATGTTGAATTTGCTTATAATCGCATAATGCATTCTGCTACTAAGTTTACTCCTTTTGAAATTATGTATGGTTTTAATCCACTAACTCCTTTGGATTTATCACCTCTTTCTATTTCTGAGTATATTAATCTAGATGGTAAGAAGAAAGCATAATTTGTTAAACAGATCCATGAGAAGGCAAGGCTAAACATTGAGCGGAGGACAGAAAGCATGTGAAACAAGCCAACAAGGGTCGTCGACAAGCTTTCTTTGAACCTGGAGACTGGGTTTGCGATCACATGCGCAAAGAGCGGTTTCCTGTGCAGCGTCGATCTAAATTACTTGCTAGAGGTGATGGACCATTTCAAATTCTTGAGCGCATTAATGATAATGCCTACAAGTTAGATTTGTTAGGTGAGTATCAAGTAAGTGCTACTTTTAACGTTACTGATTTGAGTCCTTTTGATGTAAGCAATGATTTGAGGAAAAATCATTTTCAAGAGGAGGGGAATGATGAGAGCCATGAAGGGAGCCAAGCTAGAAGGTGGAATGTGGATCCTCTTGAAGTGCCACCTGGACCGATCACAAGAACTCGAGCGAAATGATTCAAGGAAGCACTTAATGGGTTGATAAAGGATGTCCAAGAAGCCGAAAAGGATTGGAGCAACCATGATAATGAACTTGCATTTGTACAAGTCATTCAAGGAAATCAAAGCATAGGAGATCAAAGCTACCGGTCTTGATAACGTTGGCTTAAACACTGTCGGCCTTGAACCGGCGTTGCAATTAGAGTGCGACAGAGGGACTACGCCGACCTACTACGCCACCAGCGTATATACCCGGCGTACATTTCCTTTTTGTTATTTTTCTGCAACTTTATTATGTTATGTCGTTTTGGGCTTTTGTTTTACGAGTTGTAAACCCTATTAAAAGTTGCTAAGGTTGGAAAACAGAAGATAGAACATACATACAACATTGAAAAAAACATAATTTGAGAGAATTCCTCTCTTGGGTCTCCAAAGAACTTCTCTTGAACTTATCGGATTTCTTCCGTGGTGTTCAAACCCGACTTATCAATCGGTCTTTCATCCCGATTGTAGCATCAACAGAATATACCAAGGTTCTTGCCTCACCTATAGGCAACGAGTTGCAGTTCCACTTTGATTGTTTTGGCATCTTGGTTGCAAATCCAAACGTATTGGTATAGGGTTTCATCACACGTGAGCTTGGTTCGTATCAATTTAGGTCACCAAAAAGATTTCCATCATCTCCTTAGGCCTCTAAAAGATTTGCCCTCAAATCTAGAGGGTTATTTCTTGGACTGAACCCGGACATCCTTGTTGGCCTGTTTTCCTAGTTACTAGATGAAACTGAAGTAGTCCTGATCTGCTCTTGGAATTTGTGTACCTTGGATGGATACATAGGTAACAGTACTATTCGAGACCCTTCCATATTAAACATGTAGGTGTTTCTAAAACCATCACGCAACACCTTTCGATCAAATATCCAGGGCCTACCCAATAGTAAGTGGAAAGCACACATGGGGATCACATCACACAAGATCTCATCATGATATTTCTACACAACACTCATAGGCACCTTTACCCTTAGTGTAACATGCATACTACCCCAATTATCCAACCAATGCAAGTTATAAGGGCTAGAATGTAGACTAATAGATAATTGTAATTTGTATACCAGTGCAGCAGATATAACATTCGTGTAACTACCACTATCTATGATGAGTACACAAAGGTTACCTCTAATCCTGCAAGAAGTGTGGAATATGTTCTCCCTCTGTTTGTCCCTAGAATCAGGAAATAAAGTCAGAGTCCTGCATAACACATTAATGGGTAAATACTATTCACCTGTACCCTCCTCATGTGTTTCTGTAGTTTGATCATCATAGTATTCCTGTAGTGCTATAAACAAATCTGTAAGCTCAGCCTATTCCTTCTCATCCTCAACATCCTCTTCAACACACTCCATAATAGTCATAACCCTCTCATTAGGATACCGTGCTACCATATGCCCAAATCCCATGCATTTAAAGCATTTAATTTGGCGTGCTTTCCCACTAGTAGATCATAAAACAATCTGCCTCACGTTTGGTGTTATTACCTCTTTACCCTTCGAGAGGTTATGTTCTCTCTATCTATGCTAAGGGTAGCTCTGTCTACTGCCCTCACTGTCTCACCTACTACCTTTGGTCCTCCTAATCAACCATCAGCTCCCATGAGCCTAGTAGTAGTATTAGGCCTGCTATTCGGAACCTCGAATAAATTGGATCGCCTCTACCTCTCTACTTTCAAGGCTAACTGAATAGCCTCATCAAGTGCACCATATCTCTGCAGCTCAACAACATACACTATCTCATATTTCAGCCCTGAGACAAAGCATGCTAAGGTTTGCTTTGGAGGCTCAATTGACCTACATCTAATCATGAAGGTTTCAAACTCCTACACATGATCATTAACTGTCTTACCTCCCTACCTCAATGTCTGAAGATGTATGAATAGTTCCTGCCTGTAGTGCTCTAGAATAAATCTTTTCCTCAAAACCCTCTTCATATCCCTCCATGTTTGTATCTCAGCCTCCCTATCCCTACGCTTACTGATAATCAGATTTTTCCACCATAAGGTAGCATACCTTGTGAACTCAACAGCAGCCAGTCGGACTCGGGTATTATCATCAATCTCATAACATTCAAAGAGAACCTCAACTTTATCCTCCCAGTCCAGATAATCATCAGCTAAACCCCTGCCATCAAAAGAAGGCATCTACAGCTTTACATATTCCAATCCCCTATGTGGCCTGAAATCCCTAGTTGTCATCCCTCTCTTCCCTGTAGGGGTAACGATCTCCCTCCATCCTTCTACCCAAATTTCCTCCTCCCACTACTCCTCTCTGGAGGTTCTGTGGAGCTACCCAAGGTGGTGCCTAAGGGTTTACCACTGGTGGTTGTGGTAATGTCATCCTATCAATCTTGGTTACCAAAGTAGCAATAATGGTAGCAAGATCCTAGAGTTATTCTTCCAAAGTTCTCCTACCTGCAATGTTATGACCCTGACCTCCACCAACCTGGCTATTGGCCTCATTGCCAATTCCCCCATTTACATTATCGTTGGACATGTTTGTGATTTCATCAAGTATTCCACAAATTACAACACACTCCTAGTCAACCATCACATTTAACAACCACAATAATGTAATAAGCCCACGTTGCAAGAACTTTAAAGCACAAGGAAATAATTCATAGTACTTTAAGTAAAGTTTAATAAATGAAGTACACACAACTACTTTTAGTAGATAGAATTAAATTCAACTACAAGTGTTTAAGTAATGAGTTTAATTACTTTCACACTTTAACGACTTGTTTGAATTTCAAATTCTACTACTAACTTTCCTTTTCCTTGCCTTGGCTTCTCACTACTTAACTATACAATAGGCAGCAATTAAACACATACACAATATACAATTCACTGCCACACAACTCCTCTTTTACTCACGGTCCCACTATATTCACGCCACCACCAACAACTATCTATACAACATACAAAACAACCAACACCAATTACACACACCTTTCACTAAATTTACAAAAACACAACTCTACACACCCACGACTTCAAGCCACATGCACTTTCCCCACTTCCACATAAATATCAAACCACAACTTCAACAACAAAAGGCAGCTCAAATTTCAAGTTCAAAATGACTTCAATAATTGTAAGATTCCACAAATAGTAAGGAGCTATTTCAAATTCAAATGAACACACAATTAATCAATCACTTAATGTATGTTTTGAAATTCAAATTGCCTCCTTAACTCACACTTCAATTCTAAAATTCAATTCTAAAAATTACAACTTGCTACTCCTCACTTTCAAAAACACACAACACAAATCACACTTCTCCAATTGATCACCACTCTTACTCCTTCACGGTCCACTTCCCATACACTACACATTCATGGCTAAAGATCAAAGGAAGCCAAAAGTGTTCAAGTCTCTAAGTGTACAACCACTAATCAACAAGATAACAATTCAATAGCACAATTGAAAAAGATCAAGCTTCACGTCAACAAATTTGGATCAATGTGCTACTCAACAATTCCCTAATTTTTGAATTCCAAATTGCAAAATCCCTTCTCTTAAACCACAAGCTCTGACACCAAAAGATGATGTGCCTAAAAGGGAGTTTAAGCACATGCAAATGAACCAATTAAACAACTCTTAAGTGACAAGATCAAACCAGTTCAAATTAGAGCAAAATGGCATGGACCCTAAACTTCCAATGTGATCCGATTAATAAGAACAATGTTGGTTAAAAACCACAAGGATGATATTGATCAAATGAATCATGAATTCAACTCAATTTCCAATAAAATCCCAATCAAAACATCAACACATAAACCGTAAAAATCCTCCTTAACTTTAAGGAATTCCACGTAAACAATATGAAGTAAATTGAAAGGCAATATCAATTAGAAAACAATACAAGAAAGGATTTTAGATCACAAGTGATGCCAAAATTAGATCAAGAATAAACCTAATCAACCCTAGATATGACTCACTGGTGATGAAAAGGAAAAACACAACAAACGGGAATTGATATTACTCACAATTCTCTTTATTGCAACTCGCCACAATTCCAATTTTTGGATTGAAATTGATAAGAGCTAATGGATTTAAGATGAACCCTAACCTTCACACGAAAATGTGTTTTGTTGTAAATTTCAAAAGCTCCCTCAAAACCATACTTAAGCAAGTATTTATACTTGCTCCCTTTAGGGTTAAAATGTCCACAAAGTTACAACTATGCCACTTTAGGGTGGCCAGTCCTAAAAGCAACAATTACAATCAATGAAAAAGTTCCCCAAAAGCTTACAACATAAATAGTCCAAAGAAAATAAATACAAGTACAAAATAATAAAAATCCTCAAAGATACAATGCATTGAGGCAATGTTGATTACAACGAGCCATTGGGTGAAAATCTAATGATGTCCCTAACTAATTAACAATGAGATTCATTTAGCATCCTATGAAGAAATATCATTATACCTGTAAGATTATCATTCAAATGTTTATTAGATAAGGCAAACAAGTGTAAGTATGAGTGATTTGGATCATCATCCAAATCAAGTTCCATATCCATCTAGGTCATCGAAAAGATTCCCATCATTGAAGGCTATCATTGCTTAAAAGATGTTGAAGGTCGCCGGCCTACCTAGCTAGCTTAAGATTTAGGCTGCTGGCTTTTGGGCCGGCTTTGAAAGCCAACCTTTATTTTTCGTCTTGTGATTTCTCTTATCATTTGTTCCTTTATTTGTAAAGACTATAAATAGTCTTTGAGGGTTCGAATTGGGGGACACAATTCATATGAAATTATAAAACTCTTCTTTGTTCTTTATCAAGAACTTAATCTGATCTTATCAAGGCAACTTGTAGCGATCAAAATCCCGTTATAACTCTAGTTCTAATTTGAGATTGTGAATAAGGGTCAAGTTCGTTTGCTTTTTTCAAGATGATCTTAGGGTTTCTTTTCCATCTGATTGAGTTCTAGGTATGTCTTAACCTAGGGTTCGCATTAATTGGTATCAAAGCTTTAGCCCTTGAAAATCAGGAGTTATCTATCCTTTGATTATTTCATTGTTATCTTTCATTCTTTTAGTTCTTAAGTTTTAATTTTTATTATTGTTCTTGTTCATAAAAAAAAAAAAAAATTCTTACTGTTCATGTTCTTCATTGATTGGATTCATTGTTGTTAGTCTACAATTTTAATTGTGCTTAAAGAGTTAAAAAGAAAAAAAAAGAGAGAAAAGAAGAAGAAGACGAAGAAGAAAAGAAATTCGTATAAAAAAAGGGGGGCTTGAATATTAAATTCCCTCTTTGAATTGCTTAGATAGATTTATTCCTTTGTTCTTGGTATTAATTTGTCATTACTTGCTATTTGGTAGGGTCATTAATAAGGTTCTTATTAAAGAGCTTGTAAGGAGAAGTTATTGGATAAAAAAAAAATTAATTGAGTGAAACACAAGTGATTCGAATCCTTATTTTTTAGTGTAAACATGTGAGGGAGTGTTTGAGAGGAAACATCTCTTTTTATTAACAAGCTCTTTGTAGGTTTTGAAAGCATGAGTAGTGGAGGAGATGATGTGGATTCTGATATGAAGTTGTTTATAAAGGCTGTCTATGATCAATTTAAACTTTTGAATAGAAGGTTAGATGATTTTGAATCTCCTTCTAAGCTTAAATCTTTCCAAAGGGATATGGATGAGGAGGGGAAAGATGAGGAGTCTGATGTTGATGTGGCTAGTTTTAGGAGAGGTAAAAGGGTTATTCAAAAGCAAGATAGTAATTTGGGAAGCATTAACATGACAATCCCTACTTTTCAAGGGAAAAATGACCCTGAGTTGTATTTAGAGTGGGAGAGAAGGGTAAAACATGGGTTTGATTGTCATATTTATTTTGAAGAGAAGAAGGTTAAACTAGCAGTAGTTGAGTTAACTGATTATGCTAGCATTTTGTGAGATCAGCTTGTGGTTAGTAGGCGAAGAAATGGTGAAAGGCCTATTCAGTTATGGGAAGAGATGAAGGTAGTAATAAGAAAAAGGTTTATACCTAGTCATTACTATAGGGACTTGTATAGGAAGTTGGAGGGGTTGACTCAAGGTTCCATGAGTCTTGAGGATTATTACAAGGAGATGGAGATAGCTATGATTCGGGCTAGTATAGAAGAAGATCATGAGGCAACAATGGCTAAATTTGTTAATGGTCTAAATAGAGAGATAGCTAATGTTGTGGAGTTGCATCATCATGTGGAGATGGAGGAATTATTACATAAGGCCATCAAGGTGGAGATGCAAGTAAAGTCTAAGGGTACCTTTAGGTATGGCTCTGCTTTTGGCTCTTCAAAGAAGTCAAACTGGAAGAATGGCAAGGATGCCTTTAAGCAAAAGGAAGATGCAAAGGCTAAGGATCCAACTGTCTATCCTAAAGGTAAAAATGAACTCAAATCCTCTTATAAATCATGTGATATTAAGTGTTTCGGGTGTCAAAGATTAAGGCACATTGCATCTTAGTGTCCAAACAATAAGGTTATGGTTATTTTGGATAATGGTGATGTAAAGAGTGTTAGTTATCAGTTCAACTGAGGAAGAGATGCCACCATTGGAGGAATGTAGTGATGTTGATATAGAGGGTCCTATGAAAGGAGAGATGTTAGTCACTAGGTGTGCTCTAAACATACAATCTAAGGAAGATGTTGATGAGGAATAGCGTGAGCACATCCTTCATATTAATTGCCATGTGAGTGGTAAGGTATGTAGCATGATTATTAATAATGGTAGTTGTACTAATGTTGCAAGTTTGTTAATGGTTGAGAAATTGCATCTACCTACACTAAAGCATCCTAGATCATATAAGCTGCAATGGTTGGATGAATGTGGTGAAGTTAAGGTGACAAAGCAGGTTGTAGTTACATTTTCCATTGGCAACTACAAAGATGAGGTTCTTTGTGTTGTGGCACCAATGTATGCTGGACATCTTCTTTTGGGGCTTCTATGGCAGTTTGATAGGAAGGTCACTTATGATGAGTACAAGAATGTGTACAAATTTATGGTGAATAACTGACTCATTATGCTAACACCTCTTAAACCTTTGGAGGCATATGAAGATCAAGTTAGGATAGTTATAGAGTGCAAATTGAGAGAAAACAAAGTGAGTACATAAGAAAAAGAAAAGAGTGATAAAAGGAGTGAGTGTGTATAAAAGAGTAGGAAAAGTAGTGAAGAGAGCAGTAAGAAAGTGAGCGCTTTTGCTACAAAAGGAGAGGTTAAGAGAGCTATGTTGGTGAGGCAATAATTACTTGTACTTTTATACAAGGATGTCTATTTTTTACTAACAATCTTAACTCCTCTTTACCTAGTGTGGTTGTGTCTTTACTATAGGAATTTGAAGATTTGTTTGTGAAGGACATTCTAGATGGATTATCTCCTTTAAGAGGTATTGAACATCAAATAGACTTCATTCTGGGGTCATCAATCCCTAATAGACTAGCTTATAGAGCCAATTCGGAAGAGACAAAAAAGATTCAAAAGCAGGTAGATGAGCTAGTGCAAAAGGGATTCATGAGAGAGAGTCTTAGCCTATGTTCAATACCTGTGCTTTTGGTTCCTAAGAAAGATGGAACATGGAGCATGTGTGTTGATTGTCGAGCTAGCAACAAGATCACCATAAAGTACAGATTTCCTATCCCAAGGTTAGATGATATGTCTGACAAGTTGTATGGTTCATTTCTATTTTCTAAAATTGATTAAAAAAGTGGCTATCATCAAATTTGCATAAAGGAAGGTGATGAATGGAAAATTGCTTTTAAGACAAAATATGGGTTGTATGAGTGGTTAGTCATGCCATTTAGCTTAACTAATGCACCTAGCACCTTTATGAGTCTAATGAATCACTTTCATTGGAAATTTTGTTATAGTCTACTTTGATGATATCTTAGTGTATAGCAAAAATTTGGATGACCATATTAGGCACTTGCATGCTGTTTTGAGTATTTTAAGGGAAAATAAATTATATGTTAATTTATAGAAGTGTGATTTTTGTATGGAATCCATTATTTCTCTTGGATTTGTTGTAAGCTCACAAGGAATAAAGGTGGATGAAGATAAGGTAAAGGTGATTAAGGACTAGCCTACATGTAAGAATGCAAGTGAGGTAAGAAGTTTCCATGGTTTAGCAAGTTTCTATAGGAGATTTGTAAAGGACTTTAGTTCTATTGTAGCACCTTTAAATGAACTTGTTAAAAAGAATGTTGTGTTTTAGTAAAGGAAAGTGCATGAGAAAGCGTTCAATACTTTGAAAGAAAATTTGACTAACGTACCCTTATTGTGTTTGCCTGACTTTGACAAAGCTTTTGAGGTTCAATGTGATGCATCAGGGGTTAGAATAGGGGTTGTTTTGATGTAGGATTCCAAACCGATTGCCTTTTCAATGAAAAGCTTAGTGAGGTAACATTGAGTTATCCTACCTATGACAAGGAGCTGTATTCATTAGTAAGAACTCTTCAAATGTGACAGCACCACTTATGGCCAAGGGAATTTGTCATTCATTCTGATCATAAGAGCTTAAGGTTCTTGAAATCCCAAGGTAAGTTTAATAAAAGATATGCTAAGTGACTGGAGTTCATAAAAACATTTCCTTATGTGATTAAATACAAGAATAGGAAGGAAAATGTTGTTGTTGATGCCTTATCTAGATGTTATGTATTACTCACTTCTTTGCAAACTAAATTACTTGGTTTTGAGCTCATTAAAGATTTGTACATCAATGATGCTGATTTCTGCCAAGTATGGAATGCATACTCTAAATGTGCATATGGAGAATATTATAGGCATGAAGGATTTTTTTTCAAAAGGGATAGACTGTGTGTGCTTATGTGTTCTTTGTGAGAATTACTGGCTAAGGAGTCCTACGGAGGAGGTTTAATGGGACATTTTGGTGTGCGAAAGACTTTAGACATATTGCATGAGCATTTTTATTGGCCTAACATGAAGCATGATGTGCAATTTATTTGTGATAAGTGTATGACTTATAAACAAGCAAAGTCTAAAGTAAAACCACATGGGTTTTATACACCACTATCTGTACCTACTCAACCTTGGATTGATATTTCTATGGATTTTGTGATTGGGTTGCCTAGGACTTAAAGTGGTAAGGATAGCATATTTGTTTTTGTTGATAGGTTTAGTAAGTTGGCACATTTAATTACATGTTCTAAAACCAATGATGCAACACATATTGCTGATTTGATCTCCAAGGAAGTAGTACGTTTGCATAGATTTCCTAGAACGATAGTAAGTGATCAAGATGTGAAGTTCCTAAGTCATTTTTGGCATACTTTATGGAATAAATTAGCAACTAAACTTCTGTTTCCAACTGTTGCACATCCCCAAACTGATCAGCAAACTAAAGTAGTTAATAGGACACATACTACTTTGTTGTATGCTATCATTCAAAAAAACTTGAAATAATAGGAAAGTTGTTTGCTTCATATTGAGTTTGCATACAATAGAACTATTCATTCTACTATGTCATATTCACCTTTTGAGATTGTGTATAGCTTTAATCCTTTAACTCCTTTAGATATCTTACCTTTTCCTACTAATGAATTTGCTAATTTAGATGGAAAATAGAAGGCCAATTTTGTTAAGGATTTACATGCTAAAGTTCGTGCTAATATAGACAAGAAGAATGAGCATTATGCAAGGTAGGCAAATAAGCGGTGAACTAAGGTTGTTTTTGAGCTTAGAGATTGGGTTTAGGTACATTTTTGCAAGGAAAGATTTCCTGAACAAAGGAAATCCAAGTTATAACCTAGAGGAGATGGGCCATTCTAAGTGTTAGAAAGGATAAATGACAATGCCTACAAGATCGACTTGTCCAACAACTATGGAAACGTAAATGCTACTTTTAATGTTGCTGACTTATCTTTGTATGATGCAGGTGATTTGAGGACGAATCCTTTCAAAGAGGGAGGGAATGATGGGAATCAGTTTGCACCAACTCTTTCCAATGATCCATTAGAAAGAATTAGAAGACCGATGATAAGGGCAAGAGCAAAATGCATGGAGCAAGCATTGAATGGACTTGTTCAAGATCATCTGGACTAAGCATTGTGGTTGAGTAATCCAAGAGATGAAGAGATCATTTTCCATTTATCAAGCATCTCCAATAATAATAATGAAGATTAAAGCTTGGAGCAACACTAGCAAATGGAAACTTTGAGCTTGAAGGTTATCATTGCTTAGAAGATGTTGAAGGCTACCTAGGAGTCGAAGAAGGTCGCCATCCTACTTAGCTGACTTAGGATTTAAGCCACCAGCCAAGCCAGCCTTTATTTTCCATCTTGTGATTTCTCTTGTCATCTGTTCCTTTATTTATAAAGACTATAAGTAGTCTTTAAGGGTTCGAATTAGGGGACACAATTCATATGAAATTATAAAACTCTTCTTTGTTCTTTATCAAGAACTTAATTTGATCTTATCAAGGCAACTTATGGTGATCAAAATCCCATTATAACTCTAGTTCTAATTTGAGATTGTGAATTAGGGTCAAGTTCATTTGCTTGTTTTCAAGACGATCCTAGGGTTTCTTTTCCATCCAATTGGGTTCTAGGTACGTCTTAACCTAGGGTTCGCATCACCTTACCTTTTTACTATTTACTTATCTATTTTTACAATTTACTAATTATTATCTTACTTTTTATTATAGATTTTTACTTTTATTATAAATTTTTTTCTTTTACTATAACATTTTACCTTTAGAATAAAATTTAGCTTTTAGGGCTTTTCTCAATTAAGGTAAATTTTCTAATTTCTACCTAAAGTTTAGGGGTTTTAAGATTTCCAATTATATTGGATAGTTGAATGGTATTTAATTCTTTAAGTTAAGGTTCAATTATCCTAATCGTGTAAGTAATTTTTTTTTTCTCTTGACTTGACTTTTGGTGATTTATCGAATAGAGATCTATGACTTAAAGTGTATCATTACTTGTTCTAGGGTGAATTTAGTTATCACTAGATCAAGTTCCGACTTAGATTCTGAGTTAGGTTTTGAGGTAGGTTCTAAGTTGGGCTTTGAGTTAGAGCTTCTATTTATAGTCTTTACATAAAATAACATTATTCACAACATCATCTATCTTATTTTAAAGATGTAATTATCATGTTTATGATTTCCTTAATTTGGATTTTATATCTTGTAATCTAAAAAACTTAAAAAATTTGAAGACTTTTCTTCTTCCCTTTCTTACAACTTTAAAGTTAAGATTTTACATATACTTTCTTTTTACAATGGGGGAAGCTTTTCTTTTTTTAATTATTATTTCACATCTTTAAAGGAGATTATTCTTTTGGGTAATTAATTATGGTTAATATCATGCAAGGAATCAAACTATACTAGTGTTGATGGTTTCTCAAAATTCTTTAACCGAATCGCATAGTTCACTAGAAAAAGTGATTGCATCTCACAATTTAGTTTTGATAAGAAGGCTTAACTAAATCAATTTAAGTCAAGTCATGTCCAACCCTTATGATTAGCTCCTTTGATTACTAACTACTAGGGGTCCCCTCACTTACATTTGTTAATAGCTATTTAATAATCACAAACGCAACTAACATCTCATATCCATCTTTTCATGTCCAACTCATAGGCACACTAGTTGTTATATATTCCTACCTTGGTAGGAACACACAAGGATTGTATTTACATATTGAAAACTTCTAATCCATTTCTCTAGTACCTAAAAAAAAAATGTTCATAAATAGGGTGAGCAATTGCCTTTAAATAGCTTACCACACCAAGAACATGCATATAACAACCAAGAAACATCTCCACAGACATTCCTAAGACTAATGAAGACATATAATGAGGAGACATGACACAATGATCCTAACGTCTTAGAAATTTAAGCAAGTCATGACTCCACAGCATGCATATATGTACATATACATATAATCTCTATTAGGTACTCCCTAATCACCCTTGAGTCATAAATTAGTTGCGTCATCTTAAGGTTATCAATGATCTAGCCATTAGTAACACTATTTTACCTTAACCATCCATGCAAACATCGTGTACTACCAATACAACCTAATTGTAGCTTTGATAAGTGTCAAAAGACCCTTATCTAGAATAGTGAATTTGTGTTTTATCGGTGTATTTTATTGGCAATTCATTAAAGAAAAGAATATTTATTTGAACAAATATTGATTTCAGGCCTTTTGTAGCTAATTTGGAGCGAAAGGAGTGGTTGAAGATATGTTAGTAAAGGTGCAAGATTTCATCTTCTCAATAGATTTTGTCATTCTACACATGCAGTCAAATGTGGAGGTCCCTCTTATCTTGGGAAGACCATTCTTGGTTACTATTAAAGCTATAATAGATGTTGGAGATGGGAAGCTAGTCTTACGAGTGGGTAATGATGTGGTTATTGTGAAAATGCTTGATGTACTTAAATAGAGTTTGCACCATGATAACACTTGTTATGCAATTGACTATCTTAACTTGGCTGTATCAAATTCCTCACAAGAACTTTTGAGTAATGATGCCTTGGAACTTTGCTTAATGAATGAGGAGCAAGAGGAAGCTGGAAATCCAATAGTCAATTTAGTTGTAAACCGGCTTAGTAATAATGTTAAGTTGAAGAAAGAGGGGGATTTCAAAGTCATCAATAGGTCCATTATTCAAGATCAAAACCCTTTATAGAACAGCTACCTAAGTTGGAATTGAAGCAATTACATAACTATTTACAGTGCGCATTTCTAGAAAAAGACTTTAAATTTCCAGTGATTATAGCATTGGACCTTAGTCAAGATCAATGGCATAGGCTACTATATGTCCTTAGTCAACACAAAAAGGCAATTACATGGAAGATTGTAGACTAAAGATTAGCCCCTCATTTTGCTCACATAAGATTCTCCTGGAAGATTGCATTAAATCGATGGTACAACCTCAGCGTAGGCTTAATCTTAACTTGAGGGATGTGGTGAAGAATGAGGTCATTAAACTACTTGATGCTGGGATGATCTATTCGATATCTGATAACTCATGGGTGGGCCTAGTGTGGGTAGTTCCTAAGAAGGGTGGCATGACAATTATGCCAAATGAAAAAAAAAATGAACTCATTCCAATGAGAACGGTTATGGGCTAGAGAGTATGCATTGACTATTGTAAGTTGAATGAAGCAACTCAGAAAGATCATTTTCCCCATCTATTCATTGATCAAATGATTGAGAGGTCAGCTGGATACACCTATTACTACTTTCTGGATGGAATGTCTAGATATTTTCAAATCCCCACTACACTAGAAGACCAAGAAAAGACGACATCCACGTGTCCATTTAGAACATTTGCTTATTGCTGAATGCCTTTTGGGTTGTGCGATGCCTCAACCACCTTTTAGAGGTACATGATGGCAATATTCGAAGACATGGTTAGAGAGAGCATGGAGGTCTACATGGATAATTTCTCAATCTTTGGTAACTCGTTTGATGAATGTCTCTACCTTTTAAAATTGGTCCTACAACATTGTAAAGACACCAATCTGGTACTAAAGTGGGAGAAATTCCATTTCATGGCACAAGAAGGAATGCTCTTGGGACATAAGGTCTCTAAGAAGGGCATTGAGGTGGATGATGTGAAGATTGAAGCTATTTCTAAATTGCCACTACCATCTTTAGTTAAATCCATTAGAAGCTTCCTTGGCCATGCCAGATTCTATCATAGGTTCATAAAAGACTTTTCAAAGATTGCAAGGCCAATGATAAAGATCCTTGAGAAAGATGTTCCCTTTAAGTTCACTCAAGAGTGTTTAGATACATTCAAGATTCTAAAGCAAAGGCTCACCAATGCCCTTATTATGGTCACACCACATTGGAATCTCCCATTTGAGATAATGTGTGACATTAGTGACTTGGTTATTGGTGTTGTTTTAGGGTTGCGAAAGGATAAATATTTCCAACCCATTCACTACACAAGCAAGACACTCACATCTGCACAGGAGAACTATACAACAATTGAAAAGGAGTCACTGACAGTTGTGTTTGGTTTTGACAAATTACAACCTTATCTCATTTTATCTAAGGTCATCATTTACACATATCACTCTACTTTGAAGTTCTTGTTGACAAAGCAAGATGTAAAGCCACATCTCATTAGGTAGATTTTACTTTTTCAGGAGTTTGACCTTGAAATAAGGGACAAGAAGGTTGTAGGGAATTTGGCAACCGATCACTTATCAAAATTGGAGAACCCCCATTTACATAAGTTGAAGGAAATAGACATCAACAATGAATTCCCTAAAGAGCAGTTGTATGCCCTATGCTCAGTAGAGGAAATAGACACATTGTAGTTTATTGGTCTTAAGGATTACTTTTGGGAGGACCCGTACCTATTTAGGATTTGCACAAATCAAGTAATCAGGAGGTGTGTATCTCAAGAAGAAGGTTGGAAAATTATTTTTCACTATCATAATAGACTGACTGGGGGACACCATAGTGCTAATAGAATAGCTCATAAGGTGTTGGAGGTGAGCTTCTATTAGTCATCATTTCTTAAGGATGCTTAGAGCTACATAACTTAGTGTGACAGATGTTAAAGGGTTAGAAACATCTCAAAAAAGCATGAAATGCCACAACAATACAATCTAGAGTGTGAAGTCTTCGAAGTTTGGGGAATTGACTTCATAGGGCCATTTCCTCCTTCCTTTGGCAATAAATATATCCTTGTAGCTATAGACTATTTGTCCAAGTGGGTGGAGGCATAGGCATTACCAAAAAATGAGGCTCGAGTGGTGGTGAAGTTCCTAAAAAATTGTTCTCTAGATTTGGGGCCCCACAAGCACTTATTGGTGATTGAGGCACACATTTCTACAACACACAAATTGAGAAGGTACTCAAGAGATATGGAGTTACACATCAACTTGCTACTTCATATCACCTACAAACAAGTGGGCAAGTGGAGGTCTCTAATAGAGAACTAAAGCATATCTTAGCAAAATCTACTACACACCATAGACACAATTGGGCTAAGAAGCTAGATGAGACCTTATGGACATATAGAACAGCTTACAAGACTCCACTTGGCTCCACTCCTTACCAACTAGTCTATGGAAAGGCTTGTCATCTCCCATTAGGGATTGAGCATAAAGCTTATTGGGCAATTAAATCAATTAATTGGATCTTGATAAGCCTAGAACATAGAGTAAGATGCAGCTTAGCGAGTTAGATGAATGGAGGCTCATGGCATATGGCAACTCACACCTCTATAAGGAAAGGGCTAAAAAGTATCATGATGCTAAGATACAGCAGCCCAAGTAATTCAATGAAGGTAACCTTGTCCCACTCTTTAATTCTAAATTGAAGTTATTCCTAAGAAAGCTCAGGTCAAGATGGTCAAGTCCATTCTAAGTAAAGAGAGTCTTCCCTTATCGAACAGTAGAGTTAGAGCACCTAAAGAAGGGTATTCTTAAGGTGAATGGTTAGCAAATAAAAATCTATTTGGGGGATAAGAAGATTTTTTACGAATGAGAAGAGCTCAACCTCTACCTTGTATCCACTTAAGTCCAGCCATTTCATTATGTCGAGCTAACAACGTTAAACAAAGTGCTTCTTGTGAGGCAACCTATATCTGATGCAGGTACTTTAAGGTATTGAACTTACTAAAAGTTGACCAACGCCAATTTTTTTTTCTTTCCTTTTTTTTCTTTTTCTTTCTTTCTTTTTTCTTTTTTGGTAGTGCACTAGACTAGAGCTTGTTTTAAGCTTTACGTATGGGAATTTCATGATGGAAGACATTTACGCAAAGAGTATAAGGCGAAGTTTTACTAGGTATGTATTTTAATGTACATAATTTAGTACACCAATTATGTACTTAGTTGTGTATATTTGTGGAATAGCCACTGGACACGCATTCCAAGTACACAAGTATAATACACAATCATATGTAAACTTGTGTACAAGAATTCAGTCACAAATTGTGCACTTGAGATATACGATTAAGATATATGATTGTGTATCCTTAAGAAAAATTCCAACATTACTTAGTCAAGATACACGATTGTGTACCAAATCGTGTATATACACAAAGTTCCATAAATTGCTCAGTCAAGATACACGATAGTGTACCAAATTGTGTATATACATAGAGTTCCACATATTGCTCAGTCAAGATATAAGATTAAGATACACGATTGTGTACTTAGTTGTGTATCTATCTTTTGCAATGACTATATAAACTCCCCACCCCTGCACATACACTAGTTCTTCCTCTTACTCATATACACCCCCTCTCCCTCATTTACATACACTCTTCAATTCCACAATCGTGTACTTAACCTACAAGTAATTTCCATCATTTTTGTTTTGATTCCAGGTAAATATTCTTCTTTTTTCTCTTTTCCTCGTTCCTTTTCCTTTATTATTTCTTGCGCTTAACTATTGTGCTAGACTAAATAAAGTAGCATTTAAGTCTTTTCTTAATGTGTGATTTTGATATTTTGATGTCTACATTCTTGATGGAAGTCGGTGTTTATCTTTATTTGATGAAGATATTGCAATGAAACATGCTTGTACTTCCATGGATGGCCTTCAAATGACATTTATAAGATTAGGGTTCTTGAGGAAAAATTTGGGGCTTTGGATTATTAAGGGTTTCTTGGATGTTTCATCTTGTTTTTACATTTTTTTTATAGGAATACAATTTTTGTTGCCAATTTTCGAATTGCATATTGTTTAATTCATGAATTCACACACCTAGGGTCTTAAATTTCAAGATTCAAACTTTTTTGTTTGAAATCAATCATGGGTGTAGTTGAGGTGTAATTCGTGTCTATTATTTGTCGATACACTAGGAAATTTTTGGTGTTTATTTAGTTAGATATATGTGCTTGTAGTAGGCAAGTACATAATTAGATACACAATTGTGTATCATAATTGTATATCTCAGTTGTGTATCTCGGATTGTGTATATAACCTTATACCTTGTTCTTTCCATTTGCTAAACCTTAATGATAGTTGTGTTGATTACTCCTTATGTGACACATTGATGAGCCTTGTGAGAACATTTGTACTTGATTTTCATAAATAATAAAACATCTATGTGCATCCTTAAAATTTTAGCTTGTGAATCTTAGTTCAAAGTAAGCTTGGTTTATTTTTTGATGTGATTTGCTGTTCTCAATCATGTTTTTCATCTTGACAGATGGGCAAAAAGACTTGTGCCGTTAAGAAAAAGTTCACTAAGAAGCAAACTCTTGCTAAGAGGAAAAGGGATAACACTAGTTCTTCTTAAGCTCCAACAATTTCAAGAGTTGCAGAACAAAAATGGAGAAACAAAAGATTTGACAATCTTTCAAAGAAGTTGATTGGGGCTCACCAATACTTAGATTAAGAAGTATTGAGAGAGTATAGATTGGAGTAACCAATCTAAGATCTGCTTTCTATTAGACCATGGAAGGTCCTTTTTACAATTCAAGAGCCTGCCTATAGAGATATCACTTTAAAGTTCCTTTCAACCATGCAAATGAAATGAAAAAGAACAACATTAAGGCGGGTTAGGGCAATTCATTTAGCTTTGAAGTATATAGGCACAAAGATACTATAACCATTAGTTAGTTCTGTGTCTACATGGGGTTTTATTATAGAGAGTTCACCCAAACAGCTGAATTTTAAGCATTAAGTTATCGGTGGCCTATAAGAGTCAACCCATAGAGTTTCTAGGTGGAGTTGAGTAAGAACAAAGATTAAACGTATTTTCCATCCAGCTTTAAAGCATATTTGATCAAGGATCACCGACTAAAGGTATGTCATTGGCTCCTAGCTAATACCATAGGTGTTAGGTAGAGTAGTAAAGGAGTAGTGAACAATTTCAAGATGTTTTATCTATATAGTATGCTCCATCAATATAAGGTGAACATTGGATTAGAACTAGCTTTTTACATCTGGAGACAAGCCCACGATTCTAGGTCTAAGAGTATATATTATGGTGGTTACATCACCAAATTATTGATGAGTATGGGCCTTTTTCAAGCACCTGGTCCTAATGCTTTCTGTTGCAAGAATGATAGGATCAATGATGGTCCATTCTCCAAATGGAAGTTGAAAAAACTTATAGGCACTCTAGGCCCTACACACAGATCTTCTTCTTTTACCTTACCTTTAGAGATTCCCATCTCGCCATCTTCACCTAGTGAGTCTTCTAGTCCTTTATTTGAGTAGGTGCATACCTACTTAACTACTATTGAAAAGACTTAAGATGAGTTGAAGCAGTAACTTCAATGAATGAAAAAGATGGGCAAGAAGTTTAGAAATTTCATAGTCCAAGCTTTTCACTTATTGACTTAGTGCTTTTCATAGGGGCAAGTTAACTTGCCAACTTATGTATCCTCTTGTGAGGCTAAAGAGAGAGTTGAGTCTAGGAATAGGAAGGATAAAGAAGAAACTGATGAAGAGGAGGATGATGTCGAAGAGGAAGATGAAGAAGAGGAAGATGATGACAACAGTGACGAAGAAGGGGAAGATAATCCAGATTAATTCCTAATTCATTTGTAGGAGCTCTTTATGAGCTAGACCTATTATATTCTCTTTCTTTTTTTTTTTTTGGATAATTATACTAATAGATCGGCGAACTTAGATTTTACCTTTAGTTTTTTTTTATTTATTTATTTATTATGGTTTTTTACCAATCAATTCGTAGATTTCATGGTCTCTAGTGTCATGCTTCATTCATGTAGATGATCGACTTTTCTCTAATGGTCATTCAAGTGATTAAATCGAGAAAGTTTCAATTTCTTTTCTTTTTATTCTTTTCTCTATAGTTTGGTTCTTTAATGTTTGAGACATTGGGGATAATGTCTTAATCTAAGTGTAGGGAAGGGGATACTAAGAAATTATGAGAAGAGTTATGATCATATGAATTACTTAAACTTTCCCCCTTTTTTCTACTTAATAATCAAACTTTGAAATCATGATTGTAATTAAGGAATATTTCAGCATTTAGTAAATGAATTTCTTTAAAATAATAATAGAATTTAGAGTTCGGATTAAACCAAGATTCTTAGTAAAATGTTAATTGGTTCAATTTCTAAGCTTACTAGGATGTATATTTTCTCATCAAAGATCTTGAGAGCCATTTAATCATTAATGAAAGGGTAGGAATGTAACCGAGGCGAGTCATAATAAGGTATTCGCCCCGACCAAGCCAATAAAACCCTATAGGATCAAACTCTATAGGGTTTATGGTCGGGTTTTGGGACATAGAATAAAACTCGATAGGGTTTAGAGTCGAATTGCGAGATTTAGAAAAAAAAAAACCGATTGGAAAACCCAACCTGATTTTAAATAATAATAATAATAATATTATAATTTAAAATTAGTATATTTTATTATTTTTATATCTTTAATTAGTATATTTTTATATTTTATTTTATTTTTATATTTAATTTCTCTCTTCTTTCCATCGCAGGTAGATGAATAATAAATTAAAGAAGTAACATACGAAAAGAAGTTGAAGTATTAAAAAAAAAAAGATATAATTGCCACTCAGGTCTGGTTTGGTTGGGTTTTAAAAAAACCCTATCAGGTCGGAGCGAGTTTTGGGCATATAAATTCTTTATTGAGTTAAGTTTGAGTTTCAATGAACCCGTCCCAAACCCGACCCATTTACATCCCTATGAAAGGGTAAGTAAAGTAATTCACTTGGTGATCTTTCTTAAAAGATCTCTTCAAACTTGTAATTAATGAGGGCATGTTGTGCTTAACATTAAAGACTTAGTTAGTATGGGTGAGCTTTAGTCCCTCAGAAGAGCGAAGTCTGACTTTACTACTAATTAATCAAGTGAATTAAATAGATGATGATGCCACTACTCCAGTGACTTGGTTTATCGAAGTTAAGAGTATCTTTATGAATCCCTAAAGTTAAGATGATGGAGGTTTGATGGGGTCCCATTAAAACCCGGTCACCTAAGATTGTTTAGCCTGGGATCAGCTGATCGAGGAAATTATCATAACATGGTGGGATGGTAAAAAGGCAGAGTTTAGTAGGTCTTGTAATTCGAGTAAGTATGTCCATAGGGACACCCTCAATTGAAGGGGTTAACTTAGGTGACAAGCTCAAGATTATCAGTTGAAAGTTCATTACGTGGGTTACAAGATCCCAAACAATTGAACTTAAAGAGGATGGATATATTGAATTAAATGCAATGAATAAAATTTTTAGGGAGGTTAATTAAAACAAAGGAGGAATCCAGGGGGAACACAAATGCAAAATACTCTCATTCTTGATTGTTTTGCTTAGAGAGATAGTTGAAGGGATTATAGACTCTCAAGTGGTGCTTAAAGTGAAACAAGTCTCCTTTCGCTCTGTTTGACCTTATATTTGATTTTTATTTTGAAAGCTATTTTTAAAAGATAAGGGTAAAGCTTGGGTTACTCAAATTAATTCTAGAAGTTTGGCTAAAGTATCTTTGATATAGTAGTCCCCTAATAAGGTGAGGAGAACATTTATGAGATTCATGGAATTACATTAAGCTTTAAAGATTAAAATTAATGAATGCCGATGTTTGAGCTAATTTTGTTTGGTAATGTCAATCATGATTGATGAGAAGTTAGTTTGTTGATGTTGAAGTTCTCATTTGATTTAATGATTTTATTTGTTTTGCTTGAGGACAAGCAAAGACTTAAGTATGAGAAGTTTGATAACTATCAAAAGACCCTTATCTAGAATGGTGAATTTGTGCTTTATGGATGTATTATGTTGATAATTCATTAAAGAAAAGAATATTTATTTGAAAAAAATATTGATTCCAGGCCTCTTATGGCTTTTTGGAGTTAAAGGAAGGAGTTTTGTAGAAATAAAGCAAGATTAGGAGGAATTAGACAAGATGCAAGCAAGTTGAAGATTCATGGAAATTACATAAGAAAGTACACAACTGTGTGCTTTGCTTGTGTATTTATGGTGGAGGTTCTATTTAGGGTGTCCATATACACAACTGGATACACAATCATG
This sequence comes from Laguncularia racemosa, assembly GCA_037954665.1. Classification (NCBI taxonomy): domain Eukaryota; kingdom Viridiplantae; phylum Streptophyta; class Magnoliopsida; order Myrtales; family Combretaceae; genus Laguncularia; species Laguncularia racemosa. The sequence continues at coordinate 4,485,406 of JBBMOL010000048.1, read as the reverse complement.
CACTCTCTTGTGTACATCACTACAGTGAACCTTAGGAGCAAACTGGAGATACACAGCTAAGATACACATTTTGCACCTAATTGTATACTTTATAGACAAAGAAGAAATCATCCCTATACATACATGATTGCGATACACAAGTTGTGTACGTAATTGTGTATATGTCTGATCTTGCAAATATATATATATATCCTCAAGCTTGTGAAAAAAAGAGAGGTTATCATTTATACACTTCCCAAGCTATAGGAAAGAGAGGGTTTTGTTGATTTTCCAGGAGATTGAAGATTCACGATGTTAAAGATTCAATCTTTAAGGGTTGTAATCATGAAACTTGTTTTCATTTTCAATATTTTCTTTTTTATTAATAATATCATGGAAGAGTAAACTCCAAACTTAAATTTTGTTCAAAACTCTTCTGTCATAAGATGAAGATTTGTTTTTAATAAAAGTTTATTGAAGTTCTTATGTTCAATTGCATATCTTTCACTATTTATTAGATTCATAGATCTGGAATATGAATTTATGTTTGATACCATATTAGTTAATTGAGAAATTGTTTTTATGATTAAATCTATGCAATTGACAAGGTTTGCTTGTGATTCTAGAGATAGAATAACAATAGCCTTTTGTTTTATAATCGATTTGTTAAAATGTTCATGTTACTCATGCAATTCAAAGTTGCTATTAGTTGAGGAAAGATCCCAATTGATAAATTTAAGGTTAGATAAGTTAATAGACATGAGAAAGTTGTTAGCTTGATTGAGACACTTTACAGTTTAAGAACTCAATAACGATAAAATCTTGAATTCTGATGATTCACATATTAGAAGAGGAGTATAATGAAATTTGGGTTGCCTTGATAATTGAATTAATCTTTTCTTTTTGCCATTAGTGATTTATTCTTAGTTTTTAGTAATATAGTAATTATTAGTTTACGGTTCAAGATATAAATCAATCTTCATTGACAGTTAGATAATAGGTACAAAGTTATTACTAGTAATTGGTTTCTCTTTATAAGACGTCCTTGTACTTAACCATTATATTACGTTCATGATAGGTGTACTTACCTATTGCATCATAGTTAAGATTAGGAATAGGTAATTTAAATTATTAAGAGTATGATTTAGCATGATAGGGCTTCTTTACTACAAACTAAACCATAATCTCATATCTTCCTATCTAGCAACCCATTGAACGAGTCAACACCTAACCATTGTTGTCAAAATCGCGTTTTAACTCGTACGATTCCACGATTTTACGAGTTTGTATATACATTCCTAGTTAACTCGCATACAAAATCGGAAAGGAGCAAAATCGTAATAAAATCGCAATTTTGAACAGTAAAATCGTTCAAAATCGCGATTCTGAACGTTTCAACCGATTCCACACATATTTCCAATTGCAGGCTTAATCCATTCGAATCGGATCCAAGCCCAACCCAGCCCAGCCCAATCGGCAACTCAGCACATCCTTTGCAATTTCCGGCTTGCTGCTGCCTGCTGTAGCCAGTCCTGTACGTTGAACTTCTTCAGAGTTTAGTGGAGAGAGGAGAAGAGAGACAGTGAAAAGTGAAAACAGGAGAGGTGAGCGCGAGCCGAGATCCATAGTTCCACATCCACTTCCACACTGAGCTGAGTTGATACTTGATACTGTTAGAACAAAGAGCACTGAGCAGCAAGCCAGCGATCCTTCTCCTTCGTAGACAAGTGAGCGCTGCCAAGCAGCGATCGTTCTTACAGCAAGCCACCGAGTTGAGATCCATCTTCATAGACGCGAGTTTTATGTTAGGTATGACTTGTATGACTACTAACTAGCAATACTTATACTTGTACAGTTGTAATGTAGTGTATCATGTGAATTTTTATGCTTGTGAGTTATGATTGTGAATGGGTATTTGAATGGGTTGATGGCTTTCAAGGCCGTGCCTTCAACCGTGTGTGCTTCTATGGATTTTCAAGCTCAACACACGGTCGTGCCTTCAACCGTGTACGCAATCGTATGTGCTTCTATTCTGTAGATTTTCCAAGCTCAACACATGGCCGTGCCTTCAACCATGTGTGCTTCTATGGATTTTCAAGCTCAACACACGGTCGTGCCTTCAACCGTGTACGCAATCGTATGTGCTTCTATTTTGTAGATTTTCCAAGCTCAACACACGGCCGTGCCTTCAACCGTGTGTTCAACCATATGTGCTTCTGTGTATTTTCCAAGCTTAACACACGGCCGTGCCTTCAACCATGTGTTAAACCGTGTGTGCTTCTGTGGGCGTGTTTCCTTGACACACGGTCATGCTCTTCCCCTCTTCCTTCCAAAAAGCATTTTTCTTCGTGTTTTCTTATCTTATCCGATCTCAATCCAAGTTGATATCCCATCCAAATGTATTATGTGCTTAAATAACAATGAAGCCAATTCCAAAGAAACTTAATCCTTCATACAAGTTGCATTTGGAGGGTTTAGGTTGAGCATGTGGTGTGCTAAGTTATATTGTTATAATTTGGAAATGGGATTATATTACTTAGTTATAAATTTATAATATACTCATTTTTCTAGCTTTATGGAATGTAAAGCTTGTTACCCTGTATGTTTTGCTTTCCTTTTCTTGATGATGATTTAAAGAAAACCTTTATAGTTATTTTTCTTGCTATCTCTTCTAGTTGTAAATTATAATTAGTAATTACTTGTTACATGAGCATGAGCATTAGCAATTTACTTTATATATGTAATTTGTAAATATGTAATAGTACTTTATAGTTTCTAGTTTTCTACTTTCTACCATAGCTCTCTTTACTCCTTTTTTCTTTTTTTTTTTTTTCTTACAGGATTTTAAGTATCGATTGAGTTAAAATGTCATCTTCCAAATCATCTAGAGAGAGTTCGAAAAGAAAGAATTCACTTGGAAGTAGATCTGATGTAGGTTGGGGGCATGGAATTGATGTAGACAACAATGGGAAAAAAGTTAAATGTAAGTATTGTGATAAAGTTGTTAGTGGAGCCATGCACCAGTGTCCTCGATGATGTAAAAAATGAAATGTTAACAATGTTGCTAAAAGCGACAAAATTATCAGAAATGAAGAGAAAGCAAATTCATGGCATTGAAGATTTTGATGATGCTGATGATGAGGTGGAGCAAATAGGGATAAACAAAAAAGAAAGGAATTGCATGGACTTCTTTCTGAAACAAAAAAAAAAAATTGTGAAAGTGGAACACAAGCAACGCAAGGTACAATTAACCAATTCTTGAAGAAAGATTTGAGAGAAGAATGTAGCCAACAAATTACTCGTTTTTTCTATACTAGTGCAATTCCATTTAATTGTGTCAAAAATCCAGAGTTTGTGAAGATGCTTCAAGTGGTTGGTCGATATGGATATGGGCTTAAACCTCCTTCTTATCATGAGCTAAGGGTGACTTGTTTGAAGAAAGAAGTAGCTCGAACAATGGAATTACTTAATGACTACAAAGCTGAATGGAAAAAAACAGGTTGCTCTATTATGTCTGATGCATGAACTGGTAGAAAGAGGCGTTCCATATGCAATTTCTTAGTTAATAGCCCTAAAGGAACGATCTTCTTATCATCTATAGATGCTTCTGATGTATCCAAGACAACCGACAAAGTTTTGGCAATGTTAGATGATATTGTGGAGAAGGTTGGAGAGGAAAATGTTGTACAAGTTATTACAGATAATGCTGCAAATTATAAAGCAGTAGGAGAAAAATTGATGGAGAAGAGAAAATGCTTATATTGGACACCTTGTGCTGCACATTGCATCAATTTGATATTGGAAGACTTTGAGAAGAATTTGAAGATCCATCAGGGGATAATTGCAAAAGGAAGGCGAATTACTACATATATTTATTCCAGGACTATACTTATCTCAATTTTGAGAAGATACACTAAAGGGAGGGACTTGATTAGACCTGGTGCAACTCGTTTTGCCACTTCGTATTTGACATTAGGTTACCTTAGTGAGTTGAAAAGTGCATTGATGATGATGTTCACTTCTAGTCATTGGAAATCATGTAAGTATTCAACCACAAGTGATGAAAAACGGATTCAACAAGTGGTTTTGGAATAATGTTATTGTTTGCCTTAAAGCTGCATTTCCCTTGATTAAAGTGCTTAGATTAGTGGATTCTGATGATCAACCAGCTATGGGTTTCATTTATCCAGAAATGGATTGTGCTAAGCAAAAAATTAAAACAAACTTCAACAATGTGAAGAAAAGGTACCATCATAACTTGTTAGCTATATAATATATATATTTTTTCTTTAGTGCTAATTTTAAAATTTCATTTCTAAATTGAAATCATATTTATTTAATGTAGTTATGGACCTATCTTCAAGATTATTGACAAGAGGTGGGAGCTTCAACTTCATAGACCATTACATGCTGCAGCTTATTATTTGAATCCCCATTATCATTATAGTGATGATTTTAAAGTTGATGCCGATGTTAAGACTGGATTATATGGTTGCATATAGCGTATGGTTTCTAATCCAACAAAAAGGTGTAAGATTGATATACAACTTAAAAGATTTAAGGAAGCTAAGGGACTATTTGGCATTGAAGCTGCAAGGTTAACAAGAAACAAAAAAGCTCCAGCTAAATGGTAAGATTCATATGGAGATGAATGCCCAGAACTACAAAAGTTTGCTATTCGTGTTTTAAGTTTGACTTGTAGTTCTTTAGGTTGTGAGCGAAATTAAAGTGAATTTGAAATGGTACGATACAAATAGTTCTTTTATTCAATTTTATATATTATTACTTATTAAGATTATGAATCTTATAAAGTTATGTATAACCTTTTTCATTTTTAGGTCCAAACGAAAAAGAGGAGTAGGCTGCATCAACAAAAGATGAATGATTTAGTCTTTGTAATGCATAACTTGAAATTAAGAAATAGGAAAGAAAGATGCATTGTTGGCACTGACACTTCTACTTTCACTATTGAAGATCTTTCATCTGATGATGAATGGATAGTTGAAGAAGAAAATGTGTTTGACTCATCAAATGACAATGAAGGTCAAGGTGTGTTGCATATCTTTCCAAGTCTAGGGGATGAAGATAAAGATGATGCGGAGGAGGACGAAATTGGTGCTTATGTTAATTTGGAGGGTCCTGTCAGTAAGTCCCTAATCCCAAATGATTTGGACCTTCATGATATTGATAATGTTGAAGTTGAAATGCAAATAGGAACTTCAAAAATTTTGGAATTAGAGGATATGGAAATCATTGGTAGCAGTACACCTCATGATGATGTTAACATTGATGAAGAAGAAGATGATGAAGATGCAAATGATGATGATGATATGGATGAGAGAGATGGTGAAAATTGTGATGATTTATTTTAGTTTTTTTTTTTTTTGTAATATGATTTATGATTTCATAACTTTTATTGAGACTTTTGGTTGATTATTTTTTTGGTTGATTATTTATATTATATAACTTATGCTTGATTATCTATATTATGACTTTTATTGTGATTTATGATCCAATTCTATGCTGAAATTTTTAATTTATATTATCTATTATATTTTTTAATGACTACTGTAAGTAAATTTTTAATATTTAAAGGTTATTTTATAAAGGTTATAAAAACTTACGTTTTTACGTTCCGTTTCTACGGACCCCCTAGCGATTCTACGTAAAATCGCGATTTTGACAATCATGCACCTAACTACTATATCATTTTAGTACACTACTCTACACGAAACACTATAGCTACCAATTAATAGGCACTTGACTAATCACCAGTATGCATCTTTTAACCTTAACCAAACATAAACAATACAAAATTTAGATCTAATTATTGTTACATCCATTTGGAAAACTAAATCTACAAATATAACCATTACACAACAACAAACTACCCACCTAGTTTGCTTGTGATTTCATATGCACCCTTCCATTCATTTCTTGTCAAACTATACAAGTTCAAGTAATAAAGTTAAAAGTAAGTTTTATTAATATCATATTTCAATTAACCTTAGTTATTTCTTTTTAATGTCAACGGAATCTTTACAACCATTTTCTTTATGTTTTTATCTACTAACTACAAAACTAGAAAACTATAGAATTTGTAATGTTCTTCCCTAACCTCCTACTTCAACTCCTAGAGTGAAAAGCATTATTTGAGTCATGGTCCTTCATGATTCCTAATCTATTCAATATAAGTGAATTTTTATTATGTATTAACAATTAGGGTTCGTAGTTTATAAACCTAAGAAAATTAGGATTCCACAATAATTTTAGGAACAATTGAATAAGGAATTTCAAAAGATTTGAGAAAATTAAATGGAGGCTTTCACAATTGTAATTTATAAACAGAGTTATGGTTCTAAACCTTGTTAATAATCACTCAAATTAGGATTTGCAATCAAAGAACTCTAAAATGTGAATAAAATATGTAATTTGGCTTTTAAAATTGTTATTAATTGAGCAATTTTAAGGCTTTCAATCCTATTAATGTAAAAATGAGCATAGACACTCTGTTTTTAAGAATGAACTGACTAATTATAGATTGAAAACATTTTAAGTTTATATATATATATATATATTTTTCCATTTAGTTTTCTCTTACTTATGCATCCTAGAATTACTTTGTTCTTGTCAATGTTTTAAAACATTGTCTAAAGATGAATAAAAGACATACTTTTAAGATTAAAAACTTACTTATGATTATGATTTTCCCTTCTTTCTCAATTCTTAATAAGAACTTATTAGAGCAAATGATAGAAAGGAAGCCCTTGAGTAATATTTATAAAACTATAATTCAATTCTCAATGGGTCCTAAGTCAAACCCTTTAGTTTTGTTTCTTTTTTTAAATTTGCTTGGTCTTTTATTATTTATTTTGTTATTAAGTTTCATTTTTTGTAACATTTTAATTTATTTATGTTTATCTATATATGTTTGCTTAAGTATATTTTTAGCGGTGAAAACTCTATTGAATCCCTATATGAAAGATTCTACTTTAGCACAAACTTCCTTTACCAATTAAAAAAAGAAGAAGAAAATGTATATAAACATACATATTTATCTAAAATCATTTATTCATAAATGCTATGTTATCTACCTATTTGAGTTATCATATTTGTAATTTATTCCTTCTATTTATTTTCCCTTCTGCACTACATAAAGTTGGGGTTCCACCCACATGGTGTCATACATTATTGTCATGGGATGAAATGAAAGGAGGAGATCGCGAGTAATTGGGTGTGGCAAGATTCTTAATATTTTTCAAATTTTTGATTAGTAACTAACCATCCCTCAAGTTATTATAAAAATTAAGTTTCAATTAGTTCCTAGATGTAGTTGAAAAGCCAAAAAAATAAAAGCTGCCAAATAGAAGACTATTTTGCATTTTTTTTTCTAATTTTTTTTGTGTATTTTTTATTATTTTTATTATATTAATTAACTAAATATATTTAACAATATTACTTTATTAAATTAATTATTTATGATCTAACTAAAAGCTGGCAAATCTTTCTAATTGAATTAATAAATAATTCAATAATATAAAGCGGGTCGCTTTCAGTCACCTATCCTTACTTAGTTTTTGTATAAAATAGCCTAAGCATTATTCCCTCTGTTTTACTTGGCTATATGAAACCTTGGCTCCATTGGATTCTCTGTACGCCATCATCTTCTCTGCATTCCCATTCCCACTACTATTACGGCAAGTCTTTTGCTCATTTGTAGCACTTTGGCTTAGCTAAGTACCCAGACTCCCACACGAAAGCCACTCTCTTGTTTTCTCCTCCCTCTCTCTCTCTCTCTCTCTCTCTCGCATACACAAACACACGCACATACTCTTCCACTGTAATTGGTCCGTAAAATCAGCCAGTCGTAGCAATGGCTGATCCTCCTAAAAAGGACCCCTTCCTAGAGTCCGGCCGTGAGGTGGATGCCGGAGCAGTCTTCGTCCTCGAGTCTAAAGGTAAAATTAACTGAGAATTTCCATGAATTCACATACACCTTATAACTATACATATTTTTAGTTAATTATTGTATACCCTCATGTCAACCACATGTGATATAGATCGTGCAAATTTATAAAAACCATGGATCCCATGTCGACTCAAATTATTTGTAGTTTCATGGAATGCCAACTGTTCATCATGTTAGTGAGTAGAGTGCTAAAAAAAGAAAGAAAAAAGATGATATTTTTGTTTGTGTATCAGGTCAATGGTGGCATGCGGGGTTCCATCTGACCACTGCAATAGTAGGACCGACCATACTGACGTTACCGTACGCTTTCAGGGGAGTAGGTTGGGTTCTGGGGTTGGTGTGCTTGACGGTCATGGGGATGGTGACTTTCTACTCTTACTATCTCATGTCCAAGGTCTTAGAACACTGCGAAAAGGCCGGCCGCCGTCACATCCGCTTCCGGGAGCTCGCCGCCGATGTGCTTGGTAATTTTCTTTTGATTGATTTGGCCGTATGAGTTTTTGACGAGATTTGATAGTCGAGAATCTTAAAAGAGAGCTTTTTAAAATTACTAGAAAAAAGTTGGTGTATCTCCCACGAACAATGTTCTTGAACTCATTTTGGGAACACGGATTACTAGAAAAATCATAGGTTGTTCCGATTTTTGCAAGGTTTCAGGGATTCCTCCAAAGATTTATCAACTGAAAGAAGATCCTATACTTAACAATTTCAATAATTATCTACATCTCTATTTAATTCTTTTTTTTTTCTTTTTATTTGAGTTCTTAACATTTTCAAAATCTTATAAAAATAAAATTTTTATTAAATACATTAAGTTTTTTTGTTCATTTAGAACATGTATTAATTTCTAATTAGTTTTGAGCTAGTTAGCCAAGATACTATGGTACATATTAATTTTTTTAGCATCTCTTTTTAATTTTAATTATTATTTTTTTATTTTTTATTATATTATATCATTATATATATTTAATATTATCATTTTGTTGATTTGATTATTATAAACCAATTTAAAGTTAATACGTATCACAAATACGTGAAAAACTTAAGAAAAAAGATTAACAACTAAAATAGAAAAGTAAATAAATATTAATGACTAAAAATATACATTTTTTTATAATTTTATTATATTTAATAATGTATGTTAATATGATAAAAACTGATCATCAAGGTATTGACATTTCAAGATAATGGTGAAAGCTAAGGAGACTAAAGGTTTTATAGGGATAGTGGGTGGTTCTTGTGGATATAATGGTGTTACTTTTTATTTAGCAAGCACTCTATAAAAAAATTTTGTTTCAAGTTATTCATTTTCATATCATAGATTTAGATTTTACATGTAATTATTTTTACACTTATAGTGTTAGCAACGTCATCTACTAGCTATTATTGAAGGGGAAGAAGAGTTTTAGTGTGATGCATAAAATTACCTAACTTCTTTTCCCTTAAAGAAAATAATCATATGCTTACTTCACTATAATAGTAAATCCATTAAAGCCTTGATTCTTTATAAAATAACTATTATGACATTTGGTTACATTTTAAAGTCATAATAGTAATTTCATTAAAAATTCTATTGTAAAAAATATTGAATAATCTATTACTAGCAATTTATGTTAGAGTTGATTTTTTTCTCCAAAACATCCTTATTAAAATCAAAATTGATAGATGATAAACTTATTATAACTTTATTTATTTTTTATTAATAGCTATTACATTAAAATTCTACTTCATCTAGTAATGTGAATGAACGATTAGTAGTGTTACTATGCAACTGCAAATCATGTACTTAAAAAGAAAAAAGAAAAAATGCAATATCGACTAATATGATTAAAAGTAATCATGGGACTCGCATAAGTAATGGATAAAAAATAAGGAAAATGAGGTCTTGTCAGGTTAGATAGTTTTAGTTTTTGAAGGACACCATAACTCTCTAGTCTCTTTAAATACTTCCTTAGCCATGCTAGTAGGGTCTTGAAAGTGAAAACAATTTTTATAAAGAGTTGAGATGTGAAGAGTATCTTAATATAGATACTAGCAAGACATGCATCAGTGTGTGCTAGAAAAATTAAATATTTTCAAATAAAAATAAAATATGATAGTTTGTTCATGCTTTATGTTAGTGGGATAGTGGAAATATTTGATACTTTCAATTTATATGAGTGTAGTGCTATACATAAATAGTTTTATAAAATAAAAACAAAAGCTTTAAGACTCATAAGAAGAAAAGAAAAAAAAAAGTTAGCATGTGCTTTGATCAAACATAGGAAAGGGCTAGATCGATCCGTCGACTTGACTCAAATCAGTTTGATCAATTCAATCTAGCTTTGAACCTACCAATTAGATGAGTCCTAGCTAAATTGACAATTCAAACCTCACATGAATTGGTTTGGAATTATGGGATCCTAGACTGATCTTGAATCATTCTTTTGGATCTAGGAACCAACGAATCCAGGCCTATTTCAAGCCAATTCAGTTGGTCGCTTATGTCTAGTTTTGATATCACGAATAATTAAGTTGATGATATGATAAGTATGCATGAAATATAGTTTAAAGCATGCAAATATTTATGTAATTTTATAATTTAAAATTTAGAAAAAAAATATTTTCTTTCTAAATAAAAAAATTAAATGTTTAATCTTTTTATTATATAGCTATTTGATATATATATATATATATATTATTAAGTACCGATTTTAGCGTTCGTTATTGGAGTGCAATAAAAAGGAACCGTCCTTTCCATTAAAACACAGTAGTAGATTGCTGGTGTGTGAACGTCAAGAAAACGGAAAGGAAGCGAGTGGATGTCGCCATTACCAATGGGGCTGCAATGGTACACGGCGTGCCTCCAGGAGAAAATCATTAGACACCTGCCATAAGCGGACCTTGGAAACTGGAGCAACCCGTGTTTCGGTTGTACTTAAATGTGTACCGGATTGTGTCATATTTTCTTTCTTTTCTGGTATTACCGATCCCCCTTACCAATAGATATTGATGTCAAAGGTAGGTGTCCCGATACCTCACATACCGTTTAATCGAGAACCAGATTAAGATCGTAATTGGGAATTTGGCATGCGTTCTCTTTTCCATACTTAATGGCTTAACACAGGAAATGGCTGGGTACCGGAAGGCCACTATGGGCGCCGCCCAATTTCGGCAAACTTTTTGGATTTTGTCCTTTCAGACTTGGTTGAGTGGATTTAGTGCATTCTGGACATCTAGAACACCTACATCCATAACTATAAGGACCCACCCCTATTAGGATTTTTTAAAATATAAAAAGATTTATAGCAATTATGAAACGCTTAAAAAGGCCAATTAGTAAAAAGAAGAATTGGTTGATTCTGTTCTATTTGACGACTTGCAAGTAAAATGTATTATATAAAAAGAAATGATAAAAAGCATAAACACTATTACGAATTATTTCGCATCACACATTCATGCCATTTGTACCAATATTTTGCCTACCTGACAACACAATTCCATGTACTATGTGTTTTTTCATGATATATTTTGATGTTTCTATCATTGCATTTTTCATAAAACGGCTCTTTTAGTAGATTACATCTGTTATGGAAAGGTTGGAATTTGTTTTAGTATGACTACTTCAATATTCAAGTCAGCACAATTAAAGAATAAAAAAGAATATAGAAGTATCGAGAGTATCAAGAATTCGAAAGCTTTTTATCCGATAGTCTTTATTTTCTATATATAGGGATTGTAGATATTCCAATTTGAAAACTATATTAATTCTCAAGATCTTCTTCTAAAGTAAGGGCGTGTCTTTTATCAATCCATTTTTTTATCTGTATCATACAATTCTGTGTATAATCAGATCAGCATTGATGAGTGAAGTTCGAACGGGGTCCAAATGAGCTAGAATAGATTGAGCCCAAAATACTCACCAAAATACCAAACTATTGGACAACAATGTGTATGGGACTTATAGTCATTGGGATCAAGTAATCAAGATTTCATGAAATTTTCTTCCGGACTAACCTGCAATAATCGTTTCTTCACAGGTTAAACTTTTTGCATATTGTATACTTACAGGATCAGGATGGATGTTTTACTTCGTAATATTTATTCAAACCGCCATCAATACTGGAATCGGCATTGGAGCTATTCTACTAGCAGGAGAGTGTATTCAGGTACACCACCAACATGCAACTTAACCTTTGGACGAAGAATGCTCTGAAAATCAATACTTTCTAGCTACTATTGAACTAATGTCTTGAGAGCAATTTTAGTAATTATCATTCTCGCCTATGATAATGCTTTATCCTAATGCACTTCCCGGACGTGTTTTAAATGTACAAGATAATGTACTCGAACCTTTCTCCCGGTGGCTCCCTCAAACTGTACGAGTTCATAGCAATGGTGACAGTCGTCATGATAGTTCTCTCTCAGCTTCCATCTTTCCACTCTCTCAGGCACGTTAATTTGGTTTCACTTCTTCTCAGTTTGGGATATACCTTCCTCGTCTTTGGTGCTTGTGTTAACGCAGGTATTGAATACAAAAATCCCTGTATTTTAACTAAAGTACGCACATGACACCTAACTTTTATTCACAGCGAGGCAATGCTTGTAATGATATCTTCACAGAGAGCTTGTCAATTATTTGGCTGCATAAATATGGCTAGAGAGAATTTACTCCATAGACTGACTGAATCATAAAAAGACGTGGTCCAGTCTTTAAAATCTTGCCTTCTCATTTTCAAGGAAATGTTTATGTCTATGTATTATGAGTTTCCATTCTAACTTGATCTGATCTGCAGCTTTGTCAAGGAATGCCCCTCCAAGGGATTATTCTTTAGAATCCTCACATTCAGCTAGAGTTTTCAGTGCTTTCACTTCGATATCTATAATCGCTGCCATCTTCGGAAATGGGATACTGCCAGAAATTCAAGTAATCTCCCTTCTTGTTTGACTCATATCTAATTTCTACAAAAATCCCTTGAATTTAAACTTCCAAGCTTTAAGTTAGAACCGCCTGGCCCAATGCTTAGTTAGCATTACGTTGTTACTAAGGGCACCGTTATAGCACGATGAGCATAATCCTTGAAAGTTCACCTTTTGTATATATAATTTCAGGCAACTTTGGCTCCACCTGCCACCGGAAAGATGGTTAAAGGGCTCATTATGTGTTACTCTGTAATTTTCTTGACTTTCTATTCAGCAGCAATTTCCGGATATTATGTCTTTGGGAGCAAGTCGAGTTCAAATATACTCAAGAGCTTAATGCCAGATGATGGTCTCTCTTTGGCTCCAACATGGGTTCTTGGCCTAGCCGTTATATTCATCCTCTTTCAGCTTTTTGCAATTGGTTTGGTAAGCTCATAAATACATTTTATATTGTACGTAATCGAAACCAAGTTTCATGTAAACTAATAATCAACTAAGCAAACATTTCCAACAATGAATCCTGGTAGCATGCATCCACCATCATCTGAAAAAGACTTTCCAATATGATCAGGTTTATTCCCAAGTAGCTTATGAGATCATGGAGAGGCAATCAGCTGATGTGAACAAAGGGTTATTTTCTATGAGAAACGTTGTTCCCCGGATAATCCTAAGGACACTGTACATGATATTTTGTGGGTTTATGGCAGCGATGCTTCCTTTCTTTGGAGACATAAATGGTGTTGTAGGAGCTATTGGTTTTATTCCACTAGATTTTGTTCTTCCAATGGTTCTCTACAATATGACATACAAACCACCTAAATCATCCCTCACATACTGGATCAACATCTCAATCATTGTTGTATTTACCGGCGCGGGAATGATGGGATCATTTTCATCTTTACGGAAGTTGGTTCTTGATGCCAATAAGTTCAAGCTATTTAGCAGTGATGTTGTGGACTAATTCATAATATGGATGAACTTTATGGCACAGATTGATCCAGTGTGTTAAAAAAAGAGAGGTGGTTTCGTGTTAAAGAAGTATGCTTAACCCTGCCTGTAGCGTAAAGGCAGTTGTGCCGCATCTGGTACAGAGTTTACTTGGGAATTTATAGGTGCAGAATGGGGAGGCAAAGCCATTTCTGAATTATACTATTCTGATTTCTTCTTCAGTGAAATGTAAATTTGCCAAGTATCAGAACTCTTACAATGATTTTGTTTGCCAAGTAGTATCGTGAAAGTGTAACAAACAGATTTATGCGGGCATTACAACTTCAGCTCGGAAATTATGAGAAATTTCTACCGCATGTCGGCAAAATTACTCACATTCCAATGAGATGGATTTAGAACGATATACTAAATATCATTCACTACCTACATACAAACTTAGTAATCTAAATGTCACAACCAGAAAACAAGCAAAAAACCCCCCATTTATTATTATTTTTAGTTTAAGAGCTATATACAAAGATAGAAGTGTAACGCCATGAAATCTAGAACAAGTATAGCCTATCACGTGTCCTCACTAAGTAAAGGCATGCAAAGGCTCAGAATTTACTAAAATTCTATAAATCAACATTCAAATAACTATGCCAATCAATTAAGATTTCAAATTCAATTACAATCAAAGTCTCTAATGTATCATCATCAAATAAACATTCTAAACTCCATGTTTGAATACTAGTCATCTTTCAAATCTACATGTCACTCATCGTAATAGACATACTCTGTCTTCTTCCAAATTTTGGTTCATGTATGCTATCGTCTCATCATGCCCTACGATTTCACTCAAAGTACCTACAACTAAAAAAAAAAAAAAAGTCCCACAAGAGTTGAGCCAATGCCCAATACAATGTATACCCATAATCACATACATATGCCATGCCAGAAATACCAACATAAACATAATGCAACAAGATATCCAAACACAATTTGTTATCTTTCATATTTTTTATTCCAATACACAATTTTCATCATCACAATCACCATATACACCTTACACACACACATATATATACATATATATACAACAAATGGTACTCCCTTTTGTCCATGAGTCCAATCTATACATAATTATACATATATGATAATGGGTGCTTCCCACTATCCGTGAATCCAAGAGTCCATATTATAAATACATATATACAACAATGAGTCATCCCCATTGTCCATGAGTTTATACCATACATAAATTATATATATATGATAATAGGTAATCCTTACTATCCATGAGTCCATAAATCTGCTATATATATACAACAATAAGTACTCTCCACTATCCATAAGTTCATGAGTCTACCATACATATATATACATATGTGACAATAGATACTCTGTATTGTTCATAAGTCCGTATCAACCCTAAATCTACTTAGATTGTTTTGGTATACGAATTCACTAGCGATAACATCACATACCAATTATCGAGATATCACCCTAAGATCACCAACATTCTTAGTTCCTCAAGCCAAGCTAAGCACAATCACACACAAACAATCAATTACAATTATAATATCAAATTCCTTCATTTTTAAGATTTATTTACCCTTCTAACCTAACACATACAAGTAATAAACACAATATACATGTACCTGATATGTAGTGACTAATTTCTTCACACTTCTACAATCTCTCAGTCTACAAACCTATTCAAATCCACGATTACGTATGCTTAGAAAGTCTATAATAATCATATTAATATATGTTTAGGCATTTGATTAAGTTAGGGGAGGTAAGGAGTCATGAAAACTCAACTTTGGAAATCCAAGGGCCTGACATGTCGAAGTACATGAGTGTGTTCTTGTCCTTGTACTACATGTGTTATTTTAGGGGCTAGACAGGGCTTGATACATAGGCATGCCTATTGCTCCAGTATCTTACCATTCGCTTTCCATTTTTTGGCACGGCAAGGTATACAGTTGTGTAATGTGGCTACATACCTTGTTGTGAACTTTCACAATTTAATACTCCTAAGTACATGGGTGTATATTTTAGCCATGTACCTTTCTATACACTTTGAAATTTGATACGGAGTCATGTAACTCATCTAAATGGCAGCATGACCATGTAGGTGATTATGTACTTCTTGAATTCTTCAATTTTAGAAAAATTCAAAGTTCCACTCCCTAATCACCATTACTCGCCAAATTCTACTCCATTTTTGAAGGTTTTTGTAAACCTATGTTTAATCTACAACTTCCTAAATCTTAATTCCATATCAATTAGACAAAGTTTAGAGAACTTACCCAGATTGTCACTCCACTAATGATTGTTTAAGTCTTCTTGTTGTAGATTTCGGTTCCTCTTGATTCTATTTGAATTATTCTGATGGTTGCAATTATTTCACATGACTCTTTCATGTGCAACTTTCCAAGTCAAAGTCATCTTCTATTCCTAGGGTTTTGCAGGTAGTGTTTAGGGTTCTATAGTGCACAAATGGGAAAAAGGTCAGAAAGACATGTTAGTATCTATTTATATATCCCCTGTCAAATGTTTATTTTACTCCGGTCATTAACCCCTTTTTACTGTCCTTTGTCTCGACCTTAAAATTTTTATTATTTTTTTATTTATTTTTCCCTATTGTTTAAACATTAGTATTCAACATATATATTATTTAATTAAATCCTCGATTATTACAAAAAGAATCTAAAAATTTGAGAGTTTAAGCTATCGAATGATTGATAGAATAGCATAATATAAGAAAAACTGGATAGTATAATATAAAGAGTATGGAAAAGAAAGATAAAAAGTCAAAGTCAATATAATTTTTACTTTTTTTGGACATGAGTGGAAATAGAAGGAGCTATTTCATTTTTTCCTGTTTAGATAATATAAAAGAAATGATAATTTGATCAAATTATTGTCCATCTTAACTGCAACCATAACCAATAGATTGCTAATATAACTAAGAATGGTTAAACAAAAATTTAGCTCTAGAAATTAAACCAAAAGCAAAATTTAACTATTGTTCATGAACACACTAAAAATGATTAAGGTCTAGCTATAAATGTAATGTAGACCTGCATTAGCATCCTTTTTGTAAAAAAGAAGGGCCCTTATTTATAAAACATGTGTTTAAGAACTTGTGTTTATATAATACATTCATTTAAGGGCTTGCATTACAATGATATTAATAGAATCTAACGTAACCATGTTAGATATTAAAATAGCTTATATGGACATCTTAATCATATCGCAACGCCATTTTCTCTCTCCATCCCCATTTCTATTTTCATTTTTTTTCTTTTTTTTTTTCAAAATTTTAGCTTTTATATTTATTTACTGAAATATATTATGGCATTTTCTCTATCTCTACACTTCACTAATTTAAAAATAAAACCCCCATTCCCTTCTTTCTCCTTCTCTCTCTAATCTCTCTTTAACCAAATAGTGTCTTTGAAACCCTAACCCTAAAAAATTAAAAATAAACCCTAAATCGAAATTGCGACTACAAATTTTGATACACCCCAACCTTGATTCATTATATAAATGTTAAATCCTCAAATCTTGGCTTCGAATTCCCAAACGTAGTCCCATTTTCCCCTTTGCAGTTCTAATTTCAAATTTTAAACTTGAAACCCTAAAAATTATTCCTTTTGTAAAGTGAATGTAAGAAATACGAGTTTGTTTTTAGAAATAAGACATTAACAAATTTCCATGAAATGTTTTCATAAGATTTAACCAACTCTATTCATGGTGAGATATTATTAAGAAATGGGAGTCTATTTCTTTTTTCTCTATGTTTCTACTAATTGTTTGTTTTGATATGCATTAATATGATTGTAACCCTAGTGTAATTTCCCATTTTTTTAATTTTCTTTTTTAAATGTGAAGAGAAGGTTAATTTATTGAATTCTTAGTATTATTGATTCATTTAATTTGCTTAGTTTATTTAGTCCGTTGTTTGTGAATCTTTTTAAAATAAATATGTGATATTTCAAAATTTTCAAGAGAAAAGAACAAAAAGAAGAGATTACCACCTAATCTATTTGGCAATATGCTGTTTTATGATATTTCTCCAATGAAGAAAATTTTTTATTGTTGTAACTTTCATCTTTCTTTTGATTTTCTTTTACCTAATTAATTTATATGTCTAAGCATTCAAATAATAAACATAAATAGCATTGGATTTTGCTTGTGAAGATTATAGACTCTATTTAGCAAAAGAAAAATAGATAGAATTTATTGTTATTGGTACAATTTTGTAAATCAAAAGTATATATGTTATATCCTACTTTTGGTATATTTATGCTATGCTAGTCTATTTAATTTTCAAAATTTCCAATTGGAAAGAGTATTGATAGTTTGTTATTCTTTATTCCTATGCACAAATGGTATATGAAGACAAACATTTGGCTCAACGTCTCCTTTGCTTATCTATACACTATTTACAATATTCTAAACTCTAATGGAAAGTTAGATGATGAAGAAAGATGAGAAGGTATGCGATACGACAGAAGTTTGTTTTAGCTCATTTAAAGGAGTGAATCTAATGTGGATAATATATTGCCACCTAAATTTCATGTTGTGAGAACTAATTCAACCTACTTTATTAACTTGCTTAATGGTTCATACATAAGTGATGAGTCATGTCTTATGACCATGCTTTTCACGAGGAAAGTAGGGTCATTTTTTAATTGGGTTAATGTTGAAAATGGTACCTAAACTTTGCCTATTTTTTCAATTTAATATCTATTCTCCACTGATGATCAATTTACTACATAAGATAAGTATTCAGGGTAATTAATGCTATATGATGTAACTTTGTCTAATTTCAATGTGGCTAAGGATGACAATGACAAGTAAACACATGTATATAGAGAATAACTTAATATGAGAGCAATCTACATTGGTTTCCACTTTGAGTGAAGTGGGAAAAGAAATTATACATGTAAGAAAAAGAGTTAAAGAAAAAAAAAAACAAAAATACAATGTCATATATTAGAACAAAAGCTATGCCTCTTAAGAGAATAATAATGGAACCCTACATTCTCTTAGATTAAGAGTGAGAGGTAGAGGCTAAGGGAAGATAGAGGGAGAACCAAAGGCAATGACAAGCAAGCACCAAATCCGCTCTCCTCTTTACAATGTTGTGTTGCTAAAGAAGCCTTAGGTAAAAATCCCAATTCAAAAGCCTTCTTTAAAGTGAGCAAATAAGAAGTAGCATGTGGAGATTCAACTTGAAATGAGGTAGGGAACCATAATTGTAAAAACCCTCTATCAAATCATAATTAGTGAAGACCTAGGAAAGATCTAACTCAAATGAGGTAGGAAACCCTAAGTTGGAGTCAAGGGAAGGTGAAGAAAAAGCATGTGTTGGGAACCTAAGTGATGGATAAGTCCTTATGCATACCAATGTCTTCGTTGTACAAGTCATCTTCTAATAATAGCTTGCTTATCGTTTGCCATTGTGGATTCAAGGCGAGGATTTCAATCATGAAGACGGTGGCAAACCATGGCCAAGAATTTTATGGATGCCTATGATATGGCAAGGTAATGTCATAACTAGAAATTGTAAATAATCAGTAGCACTACATGTTTGTTTGTAAAGCCATGTTTATGTTTGTTTGAAAGATTGAAAGAGGGAAGGTCATACGATGTAGCATATGTTTTGAGTAGAAGGATACATGTAATCTCTTCCAATGGGTTCCTTTAAAGGAGTAGCAGCAACAAATGTTGGATGTGACTGAAGAGGTAAGAAAATAGGATAAAAATGTCGGCATTGATGGTAGAGGAGAGGATGAAGCTAATGGAAGAGATCATGGAGTTGTGAAGGGTCATAGGAGGGTAAGTGGTGGATTTGGATGGGATGGTCGGTAGTGGAGCTTTAGTGGGAAGAAATAATACAAGTAATGAAGCAGAATGCTACACTCAAAGTTATGGTGAAAGTTTATAAGTACATGTTTCTTCTCACATGCGTAGGACTTGTATTGTACATTCTAATTAGGCAATAGGCGCATTTTGTAAGTAGTTTGCTATTTTTGTCATGTAATGGCTAGTAGTGTGCATGGATGTTGAAGTGTAAGGAGAAGGTTGTAGGAATAGGTCCACATTTTGATTTCATGTTCATGAGGCATTGGTGTACTTTTCCTCTTGGGCAAAGCATGTAGGATTAGTGTATAAGTTGGTAGATGTTGACTATCAACTTAATGACATATGAATGGCAAGTGATATTTTTATTTGTAGGCATGCATTTGGTGTTTGTAAATGGGATGTGATGGTTTAGAAGGATGTCAATATTCCTTTTCTACCTCCTTCATGCTACAGTTCTAGATATACTTTGAAGGGCATATGAAGGGCGATTGCATATCGTTGTTTCCTGTATGTTCTTTGTGTTGAAACAAGAAAAAAAAAACATATAGTTCTGTACATTTAGGACTTTACTAGGCTAAAATACCTACAAATGAAAAGATGGACTTTCAACTGTCTTAAATTCATTTGCCTTCTTCATCCATTGAAAATGGGGGCTACAATCTATTTGTCACTATAAGCTGAATTAATATTCTTGACAAGACATACTTGCTAACTATATAAAATTGATGATAAGTATGAGTTATGAGCATGAGACTTGACAGAAAATTTGTAGGAGGAGACAATGTCTTAATTGAAAGTGGTTGTACCAAAATGATTCACTTTCAATGGGATGTTTGCTAAGAAGGTGACTTAATGAGAGTGTTGTGGCCTAGATTGAGTGAATAATGAGAAATATATAAGACCTGCACCGTGACTATTTTTATCTATGAATTGTAAAATCATTTTCTAGTGTTGTGTGATATTAATATTAAGAGGGTTCATTAAATGATGTCTTGGGATGAATATTTCTTAGATGAGTTATTGAAGTTTGCTCGAATATTTTACTTATGTAACTAGTTCTTTTTTTTTTCTCTCTCTCTTTATGTGGAGATTTGGTTTAAGAGTTTTATATGGACAATTGGTCTTAGTGTTAATATATACTTGGAATAAAAAGTGCTACAATTCATAGAATGAAGAAATATTTTATTCATTTTGATGGGGCTAAGAGTGACTCGTCAATCTTACATACGTTTCCCAATAAGCATCTTACCATTGAGCTAATTTTATGTTTACACAGATTATTACACATAACAAATTTTGCTCTTATAATGTTTGGAAAATCCATGTTATGATTTAGGATTACTGTTACTTACATTTCATTACTTATAAAATGACCTACTTCAGTGGGATGGTTTGTATAGGTTAAACCTTCAAAGGCAGAAATACAATATTTCTACACTACCACCTTACATGTGAAAAACTAAGAAATGAAAGTTTGTTGCAACCAACAAAATATGGACTAGTAAATACTATGATATTGCTGAAGAATGACATCTTAGGTGATACAATGACAAGACGAAGCTGTTACTCTATGTCACCAACATTTCCAATCTCAACAAGCTTGCTTGCATTTGAGTCACTTTTCTTTTTCAAAGCAGGCTAAACCTGGACATAATGTAATTGCCGAAGCACATATATATATATATATATATATATATATATGCATATACTCATCACTCTACATTTAGGAACAGCAGCACCTACATATCATGAAGACATGATTAATAGAACGCTACCTTCAACTAATAGGCATAGTCAGTTCAACATCGTGCTTGTCATCAACTATTTACATTTGGAAAATATTGGCTTGCAAAAGAGGAAGTTAACTTAGTTAGCATTCCCTAATTGCTCCTCATCTAAGCCTTCACACAAAAAAACCAAAAAGCCATTCAACTGGCTGTTTTCAATTCACTATCCAAGTAACATACAATAATACCCAAAAAGAAAAGAAAAAGGGCATCACAATGGCATTGTTGTTTCCACAAAATTCACTACCATAAGGGTGTTGACATCTACTTCTTCATTCCACTTTCTTGAGAAGGTGCTTTGCTTCCCTCATTCTCATCACATGATTCATCAAGATTCGCAAATCTAACACCAATCCACTTACTCTCGGAGAATATAGAGATGGCTATTCGGTTACTCATACGCCTCATAATTAGTTTCTCCTTTTCCTTCTTCTCCTTTTCTTTATTGGCTTCTTCTTGCTGTGTCGCTTGAGCCTCCTCTATATTAGCTTGCAGCTACTATAGCCTTGTCCTCATTTGCTCATTGAGCCATTCACCATGTTTATGCATTGTGTACACCTTCTTCATCCTAAACCCTTTGAAGAGACTCTTGTTGTATTGGCTATGGCTAATAATAAATTGAAAACATCTTAGTGCAACTAGTAAGCACTATCATAATGAACACGGATTACTTCCTCAAATAAGTCTAAAGTTGTTGGAAGTGAGAAATTGTTACCAGCTTTTTAGTGGGATTTGCATGTGCTTTGGTGGCCTATAGTGATGGGAATCAACTCTATGGTTTCAACAGTGGGGAAAACAAATTGGATACATGAGCCCAGATATCCACATGTTGTCATATTTATCTAATAAAAATTTGTCTTTACATTATAGCAAGTACATT
Organism: Laguncularia racemosa; assembly: GCA_037954665.1. Lineage (NCBI taxonomy): Eukaryota > Viridiplantae > Streptophyta > Magnoliopsida > Myrtales > Combretaceae > Laguncularia > Laguncularia racemosa. The sequence continues at coordinate 4,463,079 of JBBMOL010000048.1, read as the reverse complement.
TATCAGTTTTACAATATGGCAAATAAAATGCACTAAGGATCAAATTAGGGACATTCTTGGGCTTACATCCAACAGTCTACAATGTGTTTAATTGAAGTGAAGAACCGACCATTTGAAGACTTATTTGTACTTGTAATTTGTTGTTTAGAATCGGTCATTTAGAATGGCTTATTTGTAATTTTTATCCTAATTGGAGCAAGTATAAATACTTTCTAAGTAGGATTTTAAGGGAGCTTTTTGAACACTTGAAAATTATACACTTTACCGTGAGGAAGGGTCCTTGCTTACAAAAATTCTCTTATCAATTTCACAAGTGAAATTGTGGCGAGATTAACTTGAGGAAATTGTGAGTAATATCAATCTTTCTCTAGTTGTTTCAAATTGTATTCTAGTGCGTCATATCTAGGTGCAATTTGTTTCTACTACTTGTTGTTCTTCACGTAAATTAGGGTTCATCAATTTCAGATTTGATTCAAGTCAATTTGAGTGGAATTCTAATTCATTTATATTGTTATCCATTGCTTCTTATACAATTGCATTGTTCATCAACACCATTTAGTATCATTGCCATTTGGTTCCACGTGAATTAGGGATCAAAGGAGAGTTGTTGATCACGCCATTGTTGATTTGATTTTAGTGAACACACCATTTGTAGATGTGTATGCAATTGAATTTGTAAGGCACATCATAATTTTTGGTATCAGAGCAATGGTTTTAAAGAAGGGGATTTGCGTGAATTTCAATTGGGAAATTAAGGTTCTTGAATTTTCATTTCTTAATTAGAGTTGTTTGAAGTGGAATTGAAGTAGTTACTTGTAATTATATTGTGATATACCTTGTTGTTGCAGAAGTGGAAGTGGAAATTTCAAAATTAATCTTTGTGATCTTCATCTTGCCATGAGAAGGAGAAGAAAGAGAAGTGCATTTTCTTGTGTGTTGTTTTCGGAATTCAAAGTGCTTTGTTTGTGGAAGAAGAGAAGTGCATTTTCTTGTGTGTTGTTTTTGGAATTAGAAGTGCAATTTACATTTCCAGTTTGCACTTCTTGCGTGGAGGATTTGGAAACTATTTGAAATTCAAAACAATCATTAAGTTGAAGAGTTATTGTGTATTGTTGATTTTAATACACCTTGACTATTTTTAAATTGTTTCTTACCATTTATGGAGAAGCTTCATTAAGTGTTGCAATTGTAGTGTTGTTGCCATGATTGGAAGTGTATGTGTATGCTACGCTGTGAGTGAAGAGTGAGTGTGTGTAGTAAAGGGTTGCAACGTGGTGTAGTGTGTTTGTGTTGTGGTGATTGAACCGTAGAGGTGTTGGTGTGTGGTTGTGTATACCATGGTTGTTGAGGCATGTTGATTTTGACGTAGTGTGTAAGTGTGTGTGGTGTGAAGGCGTGTAGTGAATTGGAGATCTTGGCACCATGAAGGTGTTGTGTTGTGAGTGTGCCACGAGTCGGTGTTGAGTGATAAAAATAAATAAATAAATTTCAAAAATCATATCGAATGATAGTGTGAATGGGGGAATTGGAAATGAAGCCAATAGCCAAGTTGGTGGCAGTTAGGGTCATCAAACTGCAGGTGAAAGAACTTTAGAGGAGCAGTTATAGAACTTCACCACTATTGTTGCTAGATTAGCAACAAGGATAGATAGGATGACAATGCCATAACCACCAGTGGCAAATCCTCAAGCACCACCACCTATGTTAGTTCCTTAGAATGTTTATAGGGAGGGAGCTGTTGGAGGTAATATGGGAAGAAGAGTGGAAGGAGATTATCATGCTCTTAGGGAGGAAAGAGATGATAATTTTGGGATTAACCTATACCCAAACAGGGATTTCAGACCACATTGGGGATTGGAGTATGTGAAACTACAGATGCCTTCATTTGATGACAAGGGTTCAATAGATGATTACTTGGATTGGGAAGACAAAGTTGAGGGTCTATTCGAGTGTTATGAAATTGATGATAACACTAGGGTTTGTCTTGCAGGTGTAGAATTCATAGGTTATGCCGCCTTGTAGTGGAAAAATCTGGTAATCAGCAGACGAAGGGATGGAGAGGCTGAAATACATACCTGAAGGGACATGAAACGGGTTCTGAGGAAAAGGTTCATATCAGAACATTACAGGCAAGAACTGTTTATAGGCCTCCAAACACTGAGCAGGGAAGCAAAATAGTAGATGACTAAGTATAAGAGTTTGAGACATTGATGATCAGATGTGGATCAGTCGAGCCTCCTGAGCAAACCCTAGCACGATTTGTGTCTGGGTTGAAATATGAGATTGTCCGTGTTGTTGAGCTGCAAAGGTATAATACACTTGATGGGGCTATACAGTTGGCCTTAAAAGTGGAGAGGCAGAGGCGATCCAACCCTTTCCGAGCCACTAGTAATAGGTATGGTACTACTACTAAACCTATTGGAGTAAATGGTCAGATGGGTGGACAAAAGGGAGTAGGAGAACATGCTAAGGTTGTAGAGAAAATTATCTCTAGCACTGATAAGGAGAAAAATGTTTCTAAGAAAGGTAAAGAGGTAGTTGGATCTGATTTTAGGCAGATAGCACCAAGATCAACCAGTGGAAAGATGAGCCAGATTAAATGTTTCAAATGCATGGGTTTTGGACATATGGCTACACAGTGTCCCAATAAAAGGGTGATGACTATTATGGAGGGCAACAAAGAAGATGATGAGGAAGAAGTTATCAAACCAATAGATTTATCCCTAACTCTGCAGGAATATTATGATGATCAGAACACTGAGACACATGAGAACAAAAAGGATGAAAATTACTTACCTATTAATGTGTTACACAAGTTTATGACCATATCTCCAGATGTCAGGGATATACAGAGGGAGAACCTGTTCCACACACCTTATTGGATTCAAGGTAACTTATGTGTTCTTTTCATTGATGGTGATAGTTGCACTAATGTCATATCTGCTACATTAGTAAATAATTTATAACTAGCCACTAGTGCACATCCACACCCTTATAAATTGCATTGGTTGGATGACCGAGGTAGCTTGCATGTTACACAGAAGGCAAAGGTACCATTCAGTATAGCAAATAGATACAGTGATGAGATTATCTGTGATGTGCTTCCTATGTGCGCCTTTCATATATTGCTGGGTAGATTTGACAAGAAGGTGCTACATTACGAGTTTAGAAATACTTACATGTTTCAAAAGGATGGTATACGGATTGTCTTGAATCCTATGTCTCCGTTTGAGGTTCGCTCTTTCCAAGAACAGATTAGAAATACTAGTGGTACTACAAGACCTCCAGCCAACAAGCAAACACAAATACTGGGTGTTAGTCCAAGAGAAGACTCCTTAGATTTGAGGGCAAATCTTTCAAAGGCTCGAGGAGATGATGGGAACCAACTCTATGGTTCCAACAGTGGGGAAAACAAATTGGATACATGAGCCCAGATATCCACATGTTTTCATATTTATCTAATAAAACTTTATCTTTACATTATATCAGGTACATTTATCGGTTTTACAAGATAGCAAATAAAATGCACTAAGGATCAAATTAGGGACATTCTTGGGCTTACATCCAATGGTCGACAATGTCTTCAATTGAAGTGAAGAACCGGCCATTTGAAGACTTATTTGTACTTGTAATTTGATGTTTAGAATCGGTCATTTGGAACGACTTATTTGTAATTTGTTTTGTTATCTTTATCTTAATTGGAGCAAGTATGAATACTTACTAAGTCGGATTTTGAGGGAGCATTTTGAACACTTGAAAATTATACACTTTGCCGTAAGGAAGGGTCCTTGCTTGCAAAAATTCTCTTATCAATTTCACAAGTGAAATTGTGGTGAGATTAACTTGAGGAGATTATGAGTAATATCAATCTTTCTCTAGTTGTTTCAAATTGTATTCTAGTGCGTCATATCTAGGTGCAATTTGTTTCTGCTACTTGTTGTTCTTCATGTGAATTAGGGTTCATCAATTTTAGATTTGATTCAAGTCAATTTGAGTGGAATTCTAATTCATTTATATTGTTATCCATTGCTTCTTATACAATTGCATTGTTCATCAACACCATTTAGTATCATTGCCATTTGGTTCCATGTGAATTAGGGATCAAAGGAGAGTTGTTGATCACACCATTGTTTATTTGATTTTAGTGATCACACCATTTGTGGATGTGTATGCAATTGAATTTGTAAGGCACATCATATAGGTTAGTTAGTTGTGAAGGAGGTAAGGCATTGTTTTGACCATGTTGCATGCTTGACAAAGTAACTTCAGTAGTAAGTCATTGATCACATTGCATAGCATCAGTAGTTGGTGTAGTGGATTGCGTAATAGGTGGTTATGGAGAGCCAATTGACATCCAACTAAATTGTGTTCCCTCATCTGCAGGGACTAGGTTTACATTTGTTTTGCTAGTTATCCTTGTCAATATAGGTGTATGCATTTTGGCATAAAATTTGTTATTCGAAGTAATACATTATATTTAATGGACACCTTCAAATTATAAAGAATGATGAAAAAAAGTGGCTCTTTTCAATGAAAATTTCATAATTCAAAATTTATCCATCATAAGAACAAGTGGCAATACATTTTTTATTTTTTGACTTGGCTCAATTGTAGAAACGTACTCAACTGGTGTAGGTTGTGCTCCTTCTTGGGGGTTGTTGCTTGTGTCCCTTTGGATTATCTATAGATTGGCAATAAAGGTTGAACTGAAATGTGGAGAAAATTACACCATAATGTAAAAAACTTCCATGTTTTAAGTGTCATAACTCATTGGTTGGCATTCCTCCTTAATTAATGGATGTTTCAACCTTAATGCCACTTCCAATGATGCTACTTCCACTCTACAATAGACCAAAGGAAAGGGGGGGGAGGAGGGGGGTGGAAAGAAAAAACACATAACATGTCATTTTCCTAACAAATTAGTACATTTTGGAATGTAAATGCACATTTGGTTAGCACCTTGCTTCTACTTTTGGATGGACATCCCTTGCATTGTGGTTTCTCTTACCACATAATTTACATGTCATTGCTCAAGCTAACCTTTTAAATGTTTTGCTCCCTCCCCTTTGTCCTTATTCCTTTTGTTTTTCTTTTGGGCAACTTTTTGGGAATCGAGTTGCCATTTTCTCTATAGATGTTTTTTCCCAAAAACATAACACATGATATAGGAACAACCAAATGTTAAAAAGTCCTATTGTACTTCTCCAATGTGTTCCACCCACTCACATAGTCTTTAACATTTTGACCCATGAACAAGGTGTAAGCATATGTGTGTGCACATAGTATGCTAATTAATCCCCATAGCTTGTAGTTGCAACTCCTAGTAGCAAGGTCAATCACATAACTATCAATTTGCTATATAACTTCAAACTCTATGTGGCCATTAGGTAGGGGGTGACATTTGAAGCTTGCTACCTTTGTCTTTTTGATGCATTTGCATATGCGGGGTGTAAAATGTTGTGTCCATTTTGTATATTCAGAAATTTTATTAGCTATCCTCCCCATGACTTGTTTCCAAATGCACTCTACCATAAAGATGATCAACATTTGTTTAGCCCCGATCATTGTACCATTGAAACACTTTGACATGTTATTATCTACAACATCATGCTTTATCTTAAACTTAAACATTGCGTTGCACCAATGTTTTGGATTTTTTTGCATAAGATCATTTGTAGTTGAGGGCTTCAATTCCTTCATTCAAGCAACATCGTCATCTAATTCAATAATTGTCATGGATTTGTTTGCCACCTAAAAATGCTTTTTCCTTTAATTGGAAAAAAAGTGTTGAGTATAGAATTGACGCTCCACCATTAGGTAAGTGTCCTTAATAGCTTGCTACAACCCTTGCATTAACCACCAAGGAGTAAACACGAAAATTATGGTTAGACATTGTAACAAGGACATGAAACTTACAATTGTTTCAAAGTATACGAAGTTACCTTATGCTTGTCATTGATAATAATGAAGCCAGATCTAGCCCCCAATCCTACTAATGGATCTAAACCCCTCAAAAACTATTGCTAGCCATCAAGGTTCTCTCCTTCCATATAAGCATAGGCTACAAGGTACATTTGATCCTTTGCATCATGTGTTATTACATTCAATAACTCCCCTTTTAGCTCACCCTTTAGAAAACATCCTTTTAAGCCTAAAATAGGCCAACATCCTTCTAGGAAGCTTAATCTATAAGCATCTAAATAGATAAAAAGTCAGTATAATAAATGGGTAAGACTAGGCCTCTTAGCAACAACCTCTATAACATTTGGTGTGCCTTTCGAACAATGCTTGAGTGCATTGGCATAATCCCCCAATCAATCAATTTCTATACTAAGCCTACCTCTTATCTACTTGAATGCATACCTTCTTGTACACCTACACTGATTGTAGTTGACATCAACCTTCAACTCCTCCTTTATAAATTTTTTAACGTTAGTGGTTGTTGTTTTCGACTTCTCTTGACAAAAAATGTTTTCCAAGTACTTTGTATGTAAGATGAGAGTTTCTATAAACAGTCTATAAAACTCATTATTTTGTTTTGTAAATGTTTTCACTACAAATTTGTTAATCCTACCTTCATATGATGCAAATATAGTGAATGGGCAACTTGTTTTTGCATTTATATTGAATGTGTCTCTTGTCATTAAGTGTTAACTTAAGTTCACGCCTATTATGGGTTGAGTACCTATTCATTGCTTCCTTGAATTTTTCCCTACTCAAGAAGACCATACCCACATAAAAATGAGTAGTTGCTGCACTTGCATCATAATGGTCCTTTGTTCACTTTCTTCACTTTCTTCTTTTTAGTCTAGCCTCATCCACTTCCTCACTTGAATCCATATAGAAGTTGCCCTCATTGCCTAAGAACACATCCTCAACATCATTTGCATGCTCCTCCACAACACCCTGTCCATTACTTTGCTTTTTTGCCCTATGAGCTTCTTCTCCACAATTATCAAATACAGTGTCCACGTTTATTTGAAAGCCCTCAATCCTATACATTCCTCTATTAGCTATGAAGGTCTTCTTCTTTGAACATGTCACTAAGACTCCTCGTTGTCATCACTAAATAGACAATTAGCTTCCACCACTTCCTCTTCATCATTTGATGTAGAATCTCACTCATTGCACCATTAACGTCTAAGCCTTCTTGAGTTACTTCCCCCTGTACATGCTCCATATATATCAGACCACTTCCATGAGCCTTAAGGATAGCCACCATTGCATTGAATGACACTTTCTTGCATATACAAGGTTAAATAAACCATTTGCTATAGTTTTCCCAGGAATGGAGAAGGATATTTTCTCAATATTTCGGAACCCGAAATCCGATAAGAAGGATAGGAGGCAAGCTTCACTTATGGCTTCTAAGTCAACTGTCCACCCAATTTGCTTACCTCTAACATACTCCCTTATTTCACCTTCTCCTTCAAACTAACCACCCACATGTAGTAGTAAGTTGAACCTATAATTTAAAGGGAAAAAAAGATTAATATAGGTCCTATACAGAGCAATCATATCCATTACTACTTTGACAATGTGTCACAATCATTCAACATGTGCTATAGGTGGAACTACCAACTTACTAATACACTATATTGTAGTGTAAAGTGCCAAATCATTAATGTTTGTAGGATATCAATCTTAAAAGATAAAGCACCAAAGGAAGTACATTTTCCACAAACATCAACATCGCTTGCTAGAGTTGAAAGTGACACTTTCACAACATTTACAAAATAAATAGAAAATGACACACTTAGTAAATAAACGATGTTACTTTAACATTGACATGAAATGAAAACCAATTACAACATAACACAAATGGCTAACATCTTCACAATTTTCTGAAATGAAACTCTATGATTGATTTCAATAAACAAGCGAAAAGCATTCATTACCTATGAAATTCCCAAACAGATAACATACAAAAAAGAAATTCAAATACATAGGATAAAAATTTAAGTAAAGTCTCAAAATGTCACATGTCACTATTGGATCAAATAATATATACATGATAGGTACATAATTAGATATATATATTGAGTGAGATTTGAAGTATTTTTCACTTATTTTGGTGTATTTTTGAAGAATTCGAATTCGAATTGAATAATATTTTGATTTTAGGGCTATGATGGATAATTGACTTAAGAAGGAAGAAAAAGAATCCAATTTTACTCAATTTAAAGTTAAATAGAATAAGTTACGAAGTTTTGAATATAGACATAAGCAGCAAACATGACCATGTCAAGATTGTATTGAAAATTAAAGCTTGAAGAAATTAACTTCGAAAGTTACATGGGGGTGAGACACAACCGTGTTTATTGGTTGTGTATCTCTTGAAAATAATTATTTTTAAGCATGACTTAGATATAACCTCTAGAAATGACTATGTCTAGGCCATGTCAACTACGTGGTCCAGTTTTCTAAAGTTTTGTTCGATGATTTTGACATGACCCAAAGTATGACTATGTTAAAAAAAATGGAAAAATTCATGTAGTAAATTCGATATTAACCCTTTTTCAATTTATCTCTAGTTTAAATATTATAAAATTTTGGTGGTTAAATGCATGAGAAAAGGGAATTTTGATTTCTATAATTGTATAGCTCCATGTAGCAATTGAACTCAAATGTATTCAATCCAAAATGTTGGTACTATGCAAGCTTTAACTTTGTATTCTATGTATAGGTCTTGTGTTAATGTAATTTTCCAAGGTTTCATCTAATGTCCTTATCTAATTTCTATAGTTGTACAATTTCTCATGTATCATTTCACTAGTTTTTTCTTTCCTATAAAGGGTTGATTACAATTGCTTTTCTTATGCTATTTCATTGGTAACCATTAGTTCAATGACTTTCTCTCTAATAGTCAAATACAATTCAAAATCATAAAGATTTGATAAAACAAATTCACTTCATATCATCACTTGCAAACTTATCAAGCTACATTTGCCACAAGATTTAGGGTGTTATTATGGACAAGTTTTTTCATAAGTCAATATTGTCAAGAAATCTTCATATGCACAAAGTGATATCTTCTTAGCAAGTCTATAGAGAATAGAGAGTATTGGAGAAGAAAAAAATGTAATAGCATATGAGATCTTCTTACCATAATATAAACCTTTCCTTCTGTAATAGAAAAAAAATTCTCAATAGCAAAAAGGCATTTCCTTTTGCAAAAGGAAAAAAAAATCACAAGATACTTTATTCAGGACAATTCTTTCTTAATGGTAAATAACATTTCCTTTTGTGAGCCTGTTAACTTCTAGAGTTTAGTTTTGATGATAACAAAAGAAGATTAAAATATTTAATATGTTTATTCTTGAGTACAAGAGTTTCAGATTATATAGAAGTTGTTTAATGAACTTTTGAAACAAAAAGAAGGTGTTTCAGAAGTTTAACAAAAGAGTTTTCAATAAAAATAAAGTAACAGAAGGTAGTTCAGAACCTCTAGATACTTTGTAAAAGTCCTTAATCTTGTTAATAGTTGGACAAACATTCTTTTAAAACCTTTAAAACAAAGAGAAAAGTACGAAGTTTTTAGACAGAAGCTAGTTCAGAACCTTCGCTATATGAAGACATTACAAGATTTTCTTTTAGAAGTTTTAATAGAACCTTTAGGACAGCACGAGTAGTATGTGGTTCTAGTTAGAAGCTATTTCAGAACTTTCAGGGAGAAGAAGTATATGCTTGACAAAAGCATGTTCAGAACCTTTATGTTTGAACACGGATTTTTCCATATTCAAAGAAAATGATTTAATTTCATGTTCTTATAATCCTTTTAAGGCCTAGCTCCACTTATCAAGTATATTTAGGTAATATACTTGATGTGTTTCACTAAAGTAGGATTTATCATCTTGGGGATTTCATCACTTTAAGTTTTTATTAAAAGTTTTATTCAAAATTTACTTGTCTTCTACTTTAATTTTGATTGCCGGTTCGTTGATATGTTGTAAAGACGTTTTTCAGAAATTCTTCATAATTTATTCTTGGATATATGTTTAAGGATGATAAGGTTAAGTTGTTATAAAGATAAGGATATATCTACAATAAAGATATGGTTGTTATGAGAAGATAAGGCTCTACAACATGAGGGATATCATGAAATCTCTTGAAGTTTATCTAGAAAAATCTCAACAAATTTATCTTTCAAGTTTATCCAGTTTTTCAAATATTCAAATCCAAGAAAAGATCTCTGCAACAAGAAAATACACATCATAGGACAGATTTCTATTGAAGATTATCCAAATTTTAAATTCAAATATTAAAGAGGAAATCTTGGTCATTTCTATTAAAAAGATTATTCAAAATTCAAATTGTTGTTGCATTTTTTTGCTAGTTGACCGTTGTTCTTCTTCTATAAAAGAGAAAGAAGCTCTAGAAGTTAATGATGATCAATCAAGAACACGAGCAAAAATCTTCATCTTGCTATCCTTCAAAAGACGTACAAAAGAGTTCTCATTTAATTATTATTGAACTTAATTGTAGAAGATACTTTATTTCTCTTCTTTGTTTATTTAATTGTTCTTATGAGTGATTGAGAGTTGTTTATCACTGTAGTTGAGTGATTAGCTTAGTGTGAAAGCTAGCAAGACTCAATAGTGCAACTTTACCAAAGTGTTAGTGTGTTTGTACTCTCAATTTGATTTTTGGTATAGTGAAACTCAATCGGTAGAGACAACCGAGTCCCTAACATGGAGCTGGAAGAGAGGACGTACGCATATGGAGGAACCTCTATATATCACTGAGCTTGATTTTCTCTCTCTCTCTCTTTATTTAATTGCTTGCTTTTGTTTATTTGTTACTCACGCCATTAGAATTTCCATTCAAGAGTGTTTTTATAAAGCTGCGAAAAATTGTAATTTTTAATAATTAATCAATTCACCTCCCTCTTGATTAATTTAATGGGACAAACAATTGGTATTAGAGCAGGACTCTCTTATCGAATTGAGTGATCCAAATGGCTGAGAACAATGTTGCAATTAACCGAGCACCTTTCTTTAACGGTTCAAATTTTTCATATTGGAAAATGCGCATGGAAACTTATATCAAGGCTAATGACTATGACTCATGGCAAGTTATTTCCATAGGAGATAGAACAATTGATTTGGATGGAGATTCAATTCTGTTAGACTCGGAGAAGAAAACCGTTGAGAAAAATAATACAGCAAAAAATTTGTTGCTGACCACCATTGCTACGACAGAGTTCTATCTGATATTCTCTTGTGCAAATGCAAAGGAGATATGGGATACTCAATACGACACATATGAGGGGACAGATACAATCAAAGAAACTAAGATAAATGCTTTAGTTCAATAGTATAAATTATTTAAATTTAAATCTGATGAAGTTGTTAAAGATGCTTTTAACAGGTTCACAGTAATCACCAATGAACTTGCATCACTAGGGAAGAGACTTCCCGATTCAAATCTTGTGAGAAAAATGCTAAGGATACTGCCACTATCTTGGGATGCAAAGAAAACAGCTATAGAAGAAGCTCAAGACCTCAACAAGCTCTCTCTTAGTCAACTAAGGGAAAAGCTCATGGCGTATGAGTCTCACATAAAGACCACGTAAGGAGTAGAAAGCAGTACCAAAGGAATAGCATTCAAAGCTAAGGAAGTTATGCAAAATGATTCAAAATCTAATGACAATGACAATGAGGAAGAAGAGGATATAAATTTGCTAGCCCAAAGGCTTAACAGACTACTCAAGAAGTAAAGAGGTAAGAGGTTCAGTACATTTATGAAAACTACTGAATGTAAGAAAAATGATGCAGGGAAAGCCTATAAGGAGAAAGAGAAATGGAAAGCAAAAAAGGAAATCCAATGCTATGAATGTAAGAAGCCAGGACATATAAAGTATGAATGTCCTACTTTGATAAAAAAAGATGAAGAAATACAAAAAGAAAAGTCGTGCAATGCTAGCTACATGGAGTGATCTAGAGGATTCAGAAACCAATCCAAAAGATTCAGAAGCAGAGGAAGAGGAGGCAAATCTTTGTCTCATGGCCAATTCCGAGGTAAATTCTGAATCCGATGATGATATAACTGAAGATGATATGTTAGAAAAAAAGAAGAAATTACTAAGAGCACTTAAAAAGGCAAATATGAAATTGGCTAAATTTGATAGTAAAATAAAGGCTCTTAAAAATGAAAAAGAAGCATTAAGACAAACCAATTCATTGCTTGTTGATGAGAATGCCATATTGAAGCATGAAAATAAAACTATGCATGTTAATCTTGATAACTTAAGAAAAGAGAATTACGTGCTTAAGGAAGAATCCAATAGTATGAAAGTAAGAATTGATGATTTGTCTAATTCCTTGAAAAACACATTTAATAAATTTGATGAAAGTGATAAGAAATTGAGCATGCTAATTTCCTCTTAAAGATTATCAAATGAAAAACATGGTTTAGGATATAATCTTGGTACTAATTCAAAAACAAATCATAATACCGTGTTTATTAAGGTTAAGCAAGTTGTTAATGATGATTTTATCATTAAAAAGAATGAATCAAATAATAATCACGTGAAAAGAAATTTTGTGAGAAATGTCAGAAGTTATGATAGAAGTTATCCTAAGAGAAGGTATCCATATAATGGGTACTACAGAAGCAATGTCAAAAGGTATACTAGGAGGTATACAAATCAAAATTACAAGAAGCAGGTAAACGACAAGTATTGGAACAACGATACTTATTCTTGTTTCTTTTGTGATAAACTTGGACATATAGAAAAATATTTCTTTTATAAGAAGAATAAGCTCAGTAACCAATAAGTAAATTAAAGAAATCAAACGAGCTTATTTTTTGGAGGACCCAAACTTGTTTGGCTTCCTAAAAGTGTTTGATCATTTTTTATGTGTGCAGGAACATAAAGCTAAAATCAAAGGAACATGGTATCTAGATAGTGGATGTTCTAGACATATGACTGGAGATGCTTCATTGTTCAATAGCATAAGATGGGAAGAAAAAGGATATGTGAAGTTTTGATAGGAATCAAAATCCAACAAAACCTATCATTACGGCAAAAGCCAAAGGATTTCAAATCTTGGCGATGAGGGCTCATTTTAAGCACATCGACCTCAAAATTATTTGTTTACTAACCTCTTTTCTCTTATTCATGTATTTTATATTCCAACAAGAATACTTATCATATTTTATAGGGCGATGGAAAAATTTACTCAGACTCAGCTTGTGGGTTATCCATAGACCGACTTGAACCGGCGATAAGTTGGGCTGACGAATCCTATGGAAGAGCTCGCATGATGAAGACTATTTTCTTTTATTTTGTAATTGTTATTTGGACCATTTTATGTTGTAATTTTCTTTTGGGACACTTTCATTTTAATTGCAATTTTCATTTAGGATCGACCACCCTAAAAGTAACATAGTTGTAATTTTGTGCATTTTCTAACCCTAAAAGGAGCAAGTATAAATACTTGCTTAAAGTAGGGTTTGAGGAGGCCATTTTGTAGATTTGAACATACACTTTACATGAGGGAATTAGGGTTCTTTCTAGTTCAATTTCTCTTATCAATTTCAATCCCAAGAATTAAAATTGTGGCGAGTGCAACACTTGAAATTGTGAGTAATATCAATTTCATTTTGTTGTGATTTCTTTTCTTTTCCTCTAGTGTGTAATATCTAGGGTTGAATTGAGATAGTTCTTGGTCAGATTTGCTTCATAATCATTCGAATTTTTGTGCTTAATTGAGTTACTTTTACACTTGAATTCGGTTCATCCATTATGTATGCTTCTTGAGCCGTGAAAGTATTAGTTGTGGAAAGGGGGATTGAGGTTATTTTCTTGTGGATTATTAGTAGTAATCACGTGGTTTTTAGAGTATAATATGTGATTACCATTAAGGATTATACTATTGTGTTGATTTATTTCGTGTAATTTATCATTCGGTCCATATATTGCAATTAGGGTCACACTACAATTGCTTCACCTTGAACTGAATTGTGCTAGTCTTTTAAAGATTGTTACTTAGGTTAATTTGCATGTGCTTAATCCCCTTTTAGGCACATCATCTTTTGGTATCAGAGCATTATCATACTTGGATTCATTCTTGATTATGTCCTTATTGGGGGAATTGGTTCATAAATATTGAGGAATTGTGCAATTGTTGAACTAGTTTGATTGACATTGTCTAATTGTCTTTCAAATTAGTTTTGCATGTGCTTAATCTTGGTTTTAGGCACATCATCTTTTGGTATCAATGCTTGAGGTTTAAGAGGAGGGATTTGCAAATTGAATTTCGGAAATTTAGGGTTCTTGAGTTTACATTTTGATTCCAAAATTGAAAGTGGAAAATTGAATTGTTTATGTGATTGCTTGAAGTGGCATGATTGTCTTGTTTGGGAAGTTGAAGTTGCTGCTTTTTGAGTGATTCTTACATTGTTTGAATTCGGAATTGAGGAGTGCATTTGCAATTTCCAGATTTGAGTAGTGTGGAAAAACAGAAGTTATTTGATTTCAAAACAAACATTATGAGTGAAGGAGTTAATGTGTGTTTGTTTGAATTTGAAAATTACCTCTTACCAAATGTGAAAGGGTTGCAATTAGTAAAGTGGTTTGATTTTCAAATTTAATTTACTGCCTTTTTTATGTAAGTTAAGGATTGGAATTGTGTTTGAAGTGAAGAATTTGCAACGTGTTGTCCTTGAACTTGCCATAAGGAAGAGTAGTGAATTGATGAAGTTTGTGTTGCGTGTGGTGAGAAGAAGGTGTAGCACTGTAAGTGTTGTTGTTGTTATTGTTTGAATTTAGTACATCGTGTGTGTATTGTGTAAGTGGCGGTGTGAGTGTGTTGCACTTGAGGTGTTGTAAAGTGGTGTGAATTTGTGGGAGTTGTGTGGAGTAAGGTGTTGCACGTTAAGGCTTAAGTGTGAGAGTGTAGTGCATGGATAGCAAACCATGAAGGGGAAGAGTGGTGTTTCAATTGTGAAGTAGAATTGTGTAGTGTGTGCATTTTCAGAAATTGGAGGAATCATAATTATTATTTTCGTATTTGAAATCAGAATTGAAAGTGAACATTAAAAGGTCAATTTGAAATCTTAAATACACATTAAGTCATAGTTAATTGTGTATCTTTTGAATTTGAAAAAGCCTCTTACCATTTGTGGAATATTGCAATTATTGAACTCATTTTGAATTTGAAATTTAAGTTGCCTTTGTTGTTGAAGTTGCGGTTTGATATTTGTGTGGAAGTGGGGAAAGTGCACCATGGCTTGAAGAGGAGTGTATGTGTGTGGTGTTGTATTTTTGTAAAGTTAGTGAAGGGTGTGTGTGTATTTTTGGCGTGGTTTTGTGTGTGTTGATTAGAGAATTGTTGCTAGTAGCGTGATTGTTGGTGGAGCCGTGAGCAAAGGAGTTTTGTGATGGTGGAGTTATGCATTTGTGCTTGTGTTAAGGTGCTGCAATTTGTGATTTATTATAGTGTGAAACCTTAACAAGAAAGGAAGGTTTTGAGTAGTAGAATTTAAAATTCAAACAAGTCATTAAAGTGTGAAAGTAATTGAACTAGTTACTTAAACACTTGTAGTTGAATTTAATTCTATCTACTTGAAAGTAGTTGAGTGTACTTCACTTGTAGCTTGGTTGTGTACTTGAACCTTGGAAGTGTGAAGATAATTATTGTGTTGTTGGGTTTGGACACAATCATGTCTAGTGAAATGTTTCATTATGCTAATGTATTGCGCCAAACATGAACTACATTTACTACTAAGGATGATGAACAAAGGGAAAACTTGTTCCATACTTCCTATAAGGTACAAGGAAATTTATGTGTCCTTATAGTTGATGGTGGTAGTTGTACCAATGTGGTAGCAGCATCGTTAGTATTGAAACTAAAACTTCCTACTACTCCACATCCTGAACCATATACATTGCATTGGCTTAGTGATCAGGGGAGTTTGTATGTGACCAAAGAGCTAGGGTACCATTCAGTGTAGGGGATAAATACTTTTATGAGATTGAGTGTGATATTTTGCCTATGTGTACATCCCATATATTGCTTAGCAGGCCTTGGTTATATGACAGGAGGGTCTTACATGGTGGCTTTAGGAAGACTCATGTATTCCAAAAGGAGGGAAAACGAATTATTCTGAATCCGATGTCACCTTCAAAGGTTCAGCAACAAATCAGTAGACCATCAGTGGGCCATGAGCAGTTGAACCAACCCTTAGAGCACAAAATTTGTCAGTCACAGATGTACCAACCTTCAAAGGATCCTGATGAATAGAGTTAGATGAGCAGATCACTAGAGGACAAAACTGTTCAAGCGCAGTTGTGTTCACCTTCAGAGATATTAGAAGCTTATGAGCAGTTGAGTAAACCTTTAGGGGATACCGAGGGTCAAAGTGATATGAGAAGATCACCAGAGGGCTAGACTGTTCAGAGACATTTGTGTCCATCATCAGAGGTTTCAGAGGGCCATGAAGGTCAACACCATACAAATGAGTTAGAAAAGGAGGAAGCAATATCAGTGGAACTGGTTGAGATAGGGGAGACCTCAGTCAATAATGGATCATTATTTGTGCTGTAGATGAGATACATCCTAGAAATGGATGAGAGAAAACAATCACCCCCTGTGGTATTTCAAATATTGGGATTCTGCAGTGATACTTCTTCAGGTGGCTTGCTAAGAGGAAACAGAGTCTCTACTACATTTGATCTGTCAGATTTGAGGACAAATCTTTTTGAGGCTCGAGGAGATGATAGGAATTAAAATCCAACAAAACCTATCATTAGGGCAAGAGCCAAAGGATTTCAAATCTTGGCGATGAAGGCCCATTTTGAGCACATCGACCTCAGAATTATTTGTTTACTAACCTCTTTTCTCTTATTCATGTATTTTATATTCCAACAAGAATACTTATCATATTTTATAGGGGGATGGACAAACTCACTCAGACTCAGCTTGTGGGTTATCTATGGACCAACTTGAACCGACGATGAGTTGGGCCGACGAATCCTATGGAAGAGCTCGCATGATGAAGACTATTTTCTTTTATTTTGTAATTGTTATTTGGTCCATTTTATGTTGTAATTTTCTTTTGGGACACTTTCATTTTGATTGTAATTTTCATTTAGGACCGGCCACCTTAAAAGTGGCATAGTTGTAATTTTGTGCATTTTCTAACCCTAAAGGGAGCAAGTATAAATACTTGCTTAAAGTAGGGTTTGAAGAGGCCATTTTTTACATTTGAACATACACTTTACGTGAGGGAATTAGGGTTCTTCCTAGTTCAATTTCTCTTATCAATTTTAATCCCAAGAGTTGAAATTGTGGCGAGTGCAACACTTGAAATTGTGAGTAATATCAATTTCATTTTGTTGTGATTTCATTTCTTTTCTTCTCTAGTGTGTAATATCTAGGGTTGAGTTGAGATAGTTCTTGGTCAGATTTGCTTCATAATCATTTGAATTTTTGTGCTTAATATAGTTACTTTTACGCTTGAATTCGGTTCATCCATTGTGTATGCTTCTTAAGCCGTGAAAGTATTGGTTGTGGAAAGAGGGATCATGGTTATTTTCTTGTGGATTATTAGTAGTAATCACATAGGTTTTGGAGTATAATTTGTGATTACCATTGAGGATTATACTATTGTGTTGATTTATTTCATGTAATTCATCATTCAATCCATATATTGCAATTAGGGTTACGCTACAATTGCTTCACCTTGAACCGAATTGTGCTAATCCTTTAGAGATTGTTACTTGGGTTAATTTGCATGTGCTTAATCCGCTTTTAGGCACATCATCTTTTGGTATCAGAGTATCATCATACTTGGATTCATTCTTGATTACGTCCTTATTGTGGGAATTGGTTCATAAATATTAAGGAATTGTGCAATTGTTGAACTAGTTTGATTGACATTATCTAATTGTCTTTCAAATTAGTTTTACATGTGCTTAATCTTGGTTTTAGGCACATCAAGTTTGGAGACGATAGTAAATGTAAAATCATTACTTCAGGAATAGTTGGTATATATCCTTACACTATTGAAAATGTTTATCTTGTGAAAGGTTTAAAACATAATTTGCGGAGTATTAGTCAATTATGTGATAAAGGTTACAAGATGATATTTGAACTAGACAAGTGCTATGCTTTAAATGAAAAAGGAGTAAAATTATTTAAAGAATTTAGGAAAAAGAACATTTATCTTATAAATCCAGCTGAAGTTGAAAATGTTTGTTTGTTATCAATGAATGATCATATTTTTGCTTGGCATAAACGATTAGGACATGTTAATTTTATTCAATTAGAGAAGCTATCTAAAAAGAATATTATAAAAGGATTGCCTAGAATTAATGTTAGATAAGGTGTGAAATGTAAGACTTGCTTAAAGAATAAAATGGTCTCTGTGTCTCATAAAAGAAAAAATGCAATTTCTACTCAAAGACCTCTTGAATTATTACATCTTGATCTATTTGGATGGGCGGAAGTAAATTTGGACTTGTTATTGTCGATGATTTTTCAAGATATGCATGGGTTATATTCTTGCAACATAAAAGAGATACATTTGATTCTTTTCAAAAATTTGCAAAATAGATACAAAACGAAAAAGGAATTTCTATAATTAGTCTTCGAACTGATCATAGAACTGAGTTTCCAAAAGCAAAATTTTTAAATTTTTTTGAAGAACAAGGTATATCTCATAACTTTTCCACTTAATAGGAATCAAAATCCTACAAGACCTATCATTAGGGTAAGAGCCAAAAAATTTCAAATCTTAGTGATGAGGGTCCTTTTTTAGCAAATCAACCCCGGAATTATTTTTTTACTAACCTCTTTTCTATTACTTATGTATTGAATATTCCAACAAGCACACTTATCAGGCTTTACAGGGCAGTGGACAAACTCAATAAGACTCAGCTTATGGGTTATCCATGGACCAACCAAAATCGAAGATGAGTTGGACCGACTAGTTGATTTGAATACCCAGCATGTCGAGGACTATTTTTATTTGTTTGTTATTTTTCTTGGAACCATTTATGTTGTAAGTTTTTGGGACATTGTTATTTGGTTGTAATTTGTGTTTTAGGACCGACCACCCTATAGTGGCATAGTTGTAATATTTGGAGTGTTTTTACCCTAATAGGAGCAAGTATAAATACTTGCTAACTAAGGTTTTGGAGGGACATGATCTTTGACATCAAATTATACACTTTTTAGACGTAAGAGATACCTTCTTACAAGCTTCTACTCTTATCAATTTCAAGTGTGGAATTGTGGCGAGTTGGCTTAGGAATCCTTGTGACTTATATCAAGGTCATTTCTAAGTTGCATCCAATTATATCTAGTGAGTAGTATCTAGTTTGTGATTAGATTAGTTCTTATTGTTTTTGTTTCATGCTATTAGGGTTCCTTTAGTCAATATATGGTTCATGCCATTTGTTAATTGAAAATTGGAATCAATTGTGTTGTTTATTAGATTGGTCTTTGTTTAAGTATTACACGCTATTTAGAGTTGTTTGTTCCTTATTTACACTCTATTTGGAGAATTGTTCATCAATTTGTTATGTCACATTTGTGGAGTTATCTAGTTGATTCAACAATTGGAATGTGTACATTGTGCTTTGGATTTTAGGCACATCATATTTGGTATCAGAGCTTGTGGTTAAGAGAAGGGATTTTGCAATTGAGATTTCGGAATTTTAGGGTTCTTAACATCTTGATCCGAAATTGTGAAGTGGAGATTGAGTTGTTTAATTGTGTTATTGAGGAGTTGTAGTTGCTACTTGTTGTTGTAGACGTGGAGCAATTGTGATTCCCTTATTATCTTGTTGTTGCCGTGATCTTTTAAGGAAAAATAAGAAGTGTATTTCCTAGTGTTTATTATAGAATTGGAAATACAATATTTTTGGTAAAAAGGGAAGTGTGATCCTTGTATGATTTCAGAATTGAGCATTGTTGTGTGTAAATTCTAGATTTGAAATTGTGCGAAGAATAGGAAGATATTTGAAATTCAAACATCCATTAACTTGAAATAGTTATTTAGTAGCATTAAGGATTGTTGTTTAAATTTGAATTGTCTTACCTTTATGGAAAAGGTTGCATTTAGTGGAGTTATTTGAATTGTTGCTTACTGCCTTTATTTGTGAAGTTTCGATGTAAGGGAGTTCCAACATGAAGTGTTGTGTGTGTTAAGGCAAGGAAGTGATACATTTGAAGTATTATTATTGTTGTTTGTGTGAGTGGCAGTGTGAATTGTTGTATGTGTGAAGTGGTGTTGTGGTAAATTGAGTGCACCGTGATTGTGTGTATGTGTGGTGATGTAAGGGTGTTTAAATTGAAGAGTTGCAATGTGTAGTATTAAGTGTGTTGAGGCAAGAAGTCGCTATACTTGAAGTGTTGGTGTTATGGATAGAAGTGAGTTCACCGTATGTGTATGTAGAGTAAGTTGTGATTTGATAACTTGTGTGGAAGTGGAGAAGTGCACTGTGACTTAAAGGTGTATGTGTGTGGTGTTGTGTCTTTGTAAAGTTAGTGAAGGGTGTGTGTGTATTTAGCGTGGTTTTGTGTGTGTTGTATAGAGAAGTGTTGCTAGTGGCGTGAGTGGTGGTGGAACCGTGAAGCAAGGGGAGTTGTGTGGCGGAGTATAGTGGTGTATTTGTGTATGTATTAAGGTGTTGCTTTTTATGAATTCAAGTAGTGTAAAACTAAGGCAAAGAAAAAAGGGGGAAATTGAGTAGTAGAATTTGAATTCAAACAAGTAATTAAAGTGTGAAGGTAATTGAACCAATTACTTAAACACTTGTAGTTGAATTTAATTCTTAACTACTTGGAAGTGATTGTGTGTACTTCATCTATTTAACTTTAATTGAAGTGACAATAATCATTTCTTGTGTTGGTTGAGTGTGAGCACCGTGGGTATATAAGGGTGTGTTTTTGTGGTGCTTGTAGTGAAGTGTGTTGTTAACTTGTTTAAGTTAGTTAATAACCATGTCAAATGATGTGTATACTTCTACTACTTTAGTACATCAAGTATTAACCTCCTCTCCAACCATTGATGATGGACAAAGGGAAAATTTATTCCATACTTCTTGTAAGGTACAAGGAAAGTTATGCGTAATTATTATTGATGGTAGTAGTTGTACTAACGTTGTAGCTGCATCATTAGTATCAAAGTTGAAACTTGAAACTACCCTGCATCCCGAACCCTAGACATTACATTAGTTAAATGATCAGGAGAGTCTTTGTGTGACCCAAAGGGCTAAGGTACCCTTCAATATAGGGGATAAGTACTGTGATGAACTTGAATGTGATATTATTCCTATGTGTACATCCCATATATTGCTTGGCAGGCCATGGTTGTATGATAGGATGGTATTACATGATGGGTATAGAAATACTTATATGTTCCAACAGGATGGTAAACGTATAGTATTAAACCCTATGTCACCATCAAAGGTCCAAAAGATGCAAAGACAGATAAGACAACTATCAAAGATTCCTAAGGATCATGGCCACATGATCAAATCATTAGAGGTTCTTGAGGTTTCTAGTTACACGAACTAACCCATAGAGCACAAAACTTGTCAGACACAGAAGTTCCAACCTTTAGAGAATCCTAATGATCAAAGTCAGATGAGCAGACCACCAGAGGACCAAACTGTTCAAAGGAATTTGTGTTCACCTTCAAAGGTACTAAAGGCTCATGAGCAGTTGAATAAACCATTAGAAGATTCTAAGGGTCAGAGTCAAATGAGCCCATCATCAAAGGGCTAGACTATTCAGAGACAGTTGTGTCCACCTTCAGAGGTTTCAGAGGGCCATGAGCAGTTGAGCCAACCATTAGAGAGCCATGAGGGTCAACAACATACATATGAGTTAAAAAAGGAGGCAACAATATCAGTGGAACGGGTTGAGACAGGGAAGACCTTAGTGGATAATGGATCATTATTAGTGTTGCAGATGAGATACATCCTAGAAATGGAGGGGAGAAAGTAATCATCCCCTGTGGTATTTCAGATATTGGGATTCTATAGTGATACTTCTTCAGATGGCTTGCTAGGAGGATACAGAGCCTTTACTGCATTTGATTTGTTAGATTTGAGGACAAATCTTTTTGAGGCCCGAGGAGATGATAGGAATCAAAATCCTACAAGACCTATCATTAGGGCAAAAGCCAAAGGATTTCAAATCTTGGCAATGAGGGTCCTTTTTAAGCAAATCGACTCTAGAATTATTTTTTTACTAACCTCTTTTCTATTACTCATGTATTATATATTCCAAAAGGCACACTTATCAGGCTTTATAAGGCGATGGACAGACTCACTAAGACTCGGCTTGTGGGTTATTCATGGACTAACCTAAACCGAAGATGAGTTGGACCGACGAGTTGATTTGAAGACCCGACATGTTGATGACTATTTTTATTTGTTTGTTATTTTTCTTGGAACCATTTATATTGTAAGTTTTGGGACATTTTTATTTGGTTGTAATTTGTGTTTTAGGACTAGCCACCCTATAGTGGCATAGTTGAAATATTTGGAGTGTTTTTACCCTAATAGGAACAAGTATAAATACTTGCTAACTAGGGTTTTGGAGGGACATGATCTTTGACATCAAATTATACACTTTTTGGCCGTGAGAGACACCCTCTTACAAGCTTCTACTCTTATCAATTTCAAGTGTGGAATTGTGGCGAGTTAGCTTAGGAATCCTTGTGAGTTATATCAAGGTCATTTCTAAGTTACATCCAATTATATCTAGTGAGTAATATTTAGTTTGTGATTGGATTGGTTCTTATTATTTTTGTTTCACACAATTAGGGTTCCTTTAGTTAATATATGGTTCATGCCATTTGTTAATCGAAAATTGGAATCAATTATGTTGTTTATTGGATTGGTCTTTGTTTAAGTATTACACGCCATTTAGAGTTGTTTGTTCCTTATTTAAACTCTATTTGGAGAATTGTTCATCAATTTGTTACGCCATATTTGTGGAGTTATCTAATTGATTCAACAATTGAAATGTGTACATCATGCTTTGGATTTTAGGCACATCACCGCTCCATATACTCCTCAACAAAATGGAGTTGTGGAACGCAAGAATAGAACAATTCAGGAAATGAAAAAATCTATTTTAAATGAAAGTGGTATTACTGAGTATTTTTAGGTGGAATCCATTTCCATAGCTTGCTATATTATCAATAGAGTTTTTATTTGGCCCATGACGACTAAGACTACTTATGAGCTATTTCAAGGTAAGAAACCTAATGTTTCATATTTTTGTGTTTTTAGCTCTAAATGCTTTATGAAGAAGAACATTCTTAATCTTGGTAAGTTTGATAAAAGATCTAATGAAGCTATTTTCTTAGGCTATTCTTTAAATAGTCGTGCTTATCGTGTTTTTAATAAAACAAATAAAACTGTCGAAGAATCAATAAATGTGAAATTTGTTGAAGATCTAAAAGATGATGATTTTGATGGAGAAAAGGACCCCAATCCTAAAGAAGAAGCTAGTGCAGAACCTAAATCTGAAGCACCCACTATTGTTACTCAAGGATCTAGTCATCTAGAACCTGTTTCAGAGAAAGCGACAGAAGGTACTTCAAAAGTTATGAGATCTGAGCCAGAAGCTTCTATGGCTTGAAGATATAAGTCTGCTCATCCTTCTGATATAATAATAGGTAATATAAATTATGGTGTTAAAACTAGAGCTAGTTTACAAAACTTTGAAAATCACTTTGTTTTGTTATCTAAAATTAAACCTAATAATATAGAAGAAGCCTTAAATGATAATAATTAGATAAATGCAATGCAAGAAGAGTTAAATCAATTTCAAAGAAATAATGTATGGAATTTAGTTCCTAGACCTCAAGGAAAATCAATAATTGGAACTAAATGGGTGTTTAAAAATAAATTGGATGAAGATGGAAAAATAGTAAGAAATAAAGAAAGATTAGTAGCTAAAGGTTATTCACAAGAAGAAAGCATAGATTTTAATGAAACCTATGCACCAGTTGCTAGATTAGAAGCAATACGTTTGATGCTTACTTATGCTTGTTATAAAAATTTTAAAGTTTTTCAAATGGATATGAAAAGTGCATTTTTAAATGGATTTATAAAAGAAGAAGTTTTTGTTAAATAACCCCTTGGTTTTGAAGATCCTTTTTAAAACTAATTATGTTTTCAAACTCAATCAGGCGTTATATGGTTTAAAACAAGCCCCAAGGGCATGGTATGAAAGATTGAGTATGTTTTTACTTCCAAAAGATTTTCGAAGAGGAAAAGTGGACACCACATTATTCTTAAAAACATATAGTCATGATATTTTGATTGTACAAATATATGTAGATGATATAATTTTTAGATCTACTAATGAATTGTATTGTCAAGAATTTACTAAAACTATGTAGGCAGAATTTGAAATGTCAATGATGGGTAAGTTGACATTCTTTCTTAGGCTACAAATAAAATAAACTAAGGAAGGAATTTTTATCCATCAAGAAAAGTATACAAGACAAATTTTAAAGAAATTTGGATATGAAGGTTGTAAAAAGGATACAACACCTATGAGCACTTCAACAAGGTTAGATTCTAACTTAAATGGAAAGAAGATAAGTGAAAAACTTTATAGAAGTCTTATAGGATCTTTGCTATACTTGACTGCATCTAGACTTGATATTCTGTTTAGTGTATATCTGTGTGCAAGATTTCAAAGTGCTCCAAAAGAAACACATTTATCAACCGTTAAGCGAATTTTTACGTACTTAATAAATACTTCTAAATTAGGCATTCGGTACTCTAAAATTCAAAATTTTAATTTAATAGGATACTTGATGCAGACTATGCGAGTTGTAAAATTGATAGAAAAAGTACATCAAGTACTTGTCAATTCCTAGGTGACAAATTAGTTTCTTGGTCTTCTAAGAAACAAAATTTTGTTGCCTTATCTACAGTTGAAGCATAATATGTTTCTATTGGTAATTGTTGTGCTCAAGTTTTGTGGATAAAATAGCAATTGAATGATTATGGAATGAATTTTAAAAATGTGCCAATTAAATATGATAATACAAGCGTAATAAATTTAACAAAAAATCCAATACATCATTCTAGGTCAAAGCATATAGAAATAAGACATCACTTTCTTAGAGATCATGTGAATATTGGAAATATAAATGTTGAATTTGTACCAACTGAAAATTAATTTGCAGATATTTTTACTAAACCACTTGAAAAAATAAAATTTGAATTTATTAAGAATGAAATAGGAATTAGCAATCCATTTTGAATTTGAATTCTATTTCTTGTTTGTTATAATTATAAAGATTCCCCTTCTTTTAATTTTTAGAGAAAAGAAAAACCAAAACGTACATTTATGAGTGGTAATTTTTTTTTTCTTTTAAACCGCTATCTATTTGTTCTCTCTCATTCGCTCAATAATTCATCTTCCTCAATTCTGAAATTTTTTTTCCTCTAATCCTCAAACTTCGACCAAAAATGGCACCCAAAAAATCCGAGGGAATCAAACAAAAATCTTTTAAGATGAAATCCTCAAATGCTCCACTTGTCATCCACGACGAGTCATCTAAAAACCCTCAAAAAGCTACTACAAAACCTATAATAGAAGAAAACCAAAGTTCAACCAACTCTGATTCTATTTTTGGTTCTTCGAAAAAGAAAGCGGGAAAGAAAAAGAGTAGTTCACTTACCAAGAAAAGAAAAGATCGAACAAGGAACATCAAAAGCAATTAAGAAATCTTCTGGAAAAGGCACAAAGTTTGAAACCCTCATTGGACATTGTCGTAGGACGAAAAAGGAATGAGGTTTATCCATGCAGTTTTATCGATTTTAATTTCTTTAAGAGGAATGGTTTTTACTGGAATGAGTTGTTAGAACCAATAGGATATACAAATTTATGTTCTTTACAAATTCTAGTATATGGAGAATGCATAAAGGAGTTTTATGCAAATCTAAAATGTTATGTAGACAATGTGTTAGCTTCTAGGGTTAGTAATCAAGAGATTAGGATCACTAAAAATGATGTGATTCATTGTTTTCAAATGCATGATGTTAATGATGATATGGAGGTACTGAATTTATTTAGGAATGAACTATTTGTTGCTGTTAATGGAGGTCTAGAAATGGATTATGGTAAAGAAGCCATGATAATGGATTTCGAGTTATTTCCTAAGATAATACATAAGATTCTGATTGAGTGTATTCGTCCAAGGAAAGGAAGCTCAACTTCTATGTCCATTGAACATGCACAGATTATCTATGCACCGGTTCATAGAAAGAATTTGGACATGGCTTCGAGGATAGTTGATCAAATATGGAGGAATAAGGAAATTTTAGTTTTTGGGAGTGTTTTAATGAAATTGTTTGAGTTTAAGAGGATTGCTCTACCTCCTAGCTCTTCCGATCCTTTGAAATTAAAAAGAATAGGTAAGGAAGTGTTCCATCATATGTCCATATATGTAAAGGATTTTCTATGGCATGCAAATGGTAGATCACATTATGTACATCAAAGGCATAAGAAAAGAGGAGTTCCAATTGGAATCTCTTCTGCTATAGGATAAGAAAGAGCTTTAGAGGTTATATCAGAACCTGCTTCTGATCATAATAAAAAGCGAAAGTTAGAAGAAACTGAGACAGGAGGAAGTAGGACAACAACTTATACTGGACAACTTGATGTGGAGGAAGTGAAGACTGCCATCAAAGATTGAATGAAAACTGAAATGGAAGAAATTGTGCGGAATACCGTTAAAGAGGAGTTAAGTTTTCTTCAAACTTCTGACAACAAGAGGATGGACATTATGCAAAAACAAATTAAAGGAAGCTTAGAAGCAATTCTCATTGAATTCAAACATTTTAGGATTCTTTATGATGAATTCAGCAGTAGGGGCAAGAGTGATCTAAACCATAGTGTGGTTGCTTTTGATAAGCTGGTAGATCATATGAGGAAGATAGGAGATCTAGTCACTTCTTGGTTTAAGAGTATTGACTCTAAATCCGATCGATCTGTCCAAGCTGTCAAGAATCTGCAAGGGGAAATCCAAATCTTCTTATCGCAACACCTTCTAGATTATGTTTGCAAAGGAGCACATGTGATTGATTTAGACTCCTTGCCAGAAAAATCAACTCCCTTCAAATCTCGTTCTTTAAAACTTTCACCAAGAAAATCCACCAAAAAAAAAAGTAGTTTCATTGTTACTTTTTGTTATGTACTGATCCAAACATTTGTTTCTGGTCAAGACTTTTGTTTCCTTCTATTTTCACAAATAGTTTTTTCAGTATTAATCATTTTATCTATATTATGCATTAATTAAGGGGGAGATTTATTTTTTTATGATAACAAAAAGGGGGAGAATGGCAAATAATATGATTGATGATTGGTAGTTGAAAAAATGATTGATAAAGCTTGTGAATATATTGTGAGTGTTTGATCTGCAAAAATCTTATTGTATCTTATTGTGAATGTTTGATCTACAGATGAACATAAATCCTATTGTATCTCTTTCAAATAATGTTAAGGACAAGGATGTTTTGTTATCATAAAAAAGGGGGGAATGTTAAGTTCTAGAGTTTAGTTTTGATGATAATAAAAGAGGATTAAAATATTTAATATGTTTATTCTTGAGTACAAGAGTTTCAGATTATATAGAAGTTTCTTAATGAACTTTTGAAATAGACAGAAGGTGTTTCGGAAGTTTAACAAAAGAGTTTTCAATAAAAATAAAGTAACAAAAGGTAGTTCAGAACCTTCGGATACTTTATAAAAGTCCTTAATCTTGTTAATAGTTGGACATAAGTTCTTTTAAAACCTTTCCAACAAGGAGAAAAGTACATAGTTTTTAGACAGAAGCTATTTCAGAACCTTCGCTATACGAAGACATTACAAGATTTTGTTTCAAAAATTTTAACAGAACCTTTACGACAGCACGAGCAATATGTGGTTCTAGTTAGAAGCTATTTCAGAACCTTCAGCGGGAAGAATTATATGCTTAACAGAAGCATGTTCAGAACCTTTATGTCTAAACACGAATTTTTTCAGATTCAAAGAAAATGATTTAATTTCGTGTTCTTATAATCTTTTCAAGGCCTAACTCCACTTATCAAGTATATTTGGGTAATATACTTGATGTGTTTCACTAAAGTAGGATTTATCATCTTGGGGATTTCATCATTTCAAGTTTTTATCAAAAGTTTTATTCAAAATTTATTTGTCTTCCACTTTAATTTTGACCGCTAGTTCGTTGATATGTTGCAAAGACATTTTTCAGAAATTCTTCATAATTTATTCTTAGATATATGTTTGAGGACGATAAGGTTAAGTTATTACAAAGATAAGGATATATCTACAATAAAGATATGGTTGTTATGATAAGATAAGGCTCCACAACATGAGGGATATCATGAAATCTCTTGAAGTTTATCCAGAAAGATCTCAAAAAATTTATCTTTCAAGTTTATCCATTTTTTCAGATATTCAAATCCAAGAAAAGATCTCTACAACAAAAAGATACACATTATAGGACAGGTTTCTATTAAAGATTATCCAAATTTTAAATTCAAGTATCAAAGAGGAAATCTCGATCATTTCTATCAAAAGGATTATTTGAAATTCAAATTGTTGCGTTTTTTTGCTAGCTAACTGTTGTTCTTTTTCTATAAAAGAGAAAGAAACTCCAGAAGTTAATGATGATTAATCAAGAACAGGAGCAGAAAATCTTCATCTTGCTATCCTTCAAAAGACGCACAAAAGAGTCTCTTTTAATTGTTATTGAACTTAATTATAGAAGATACTTTATTTCTCTTCTTTGTTTATTTAATTGTTCTTGTGAGTGATTGAGAGTTGTTTATCACTATAGTTAAGTTATAAGCTTAGTGTGAAAGCTAGGGAGACTCAACAATGAGACTTTGCCAAAGTGTTGGTGTGTTTGTACTCTCAATTTGATTTTTGGTATAGTAAAACTCAACCGATTGACACAATCGAGCCCCCAGATCACTAAGCCTGATTTTCTCTCTGTCTCTTTTTATTTAATTGCATGCTTATTGTTTATTTTTTGCTCACACCATTAGAATTTCCATTCAAGAGTGTTTTTACAAAGCTGCGAAAAATTGTAATTTTCAATAATTAATCAATTCCCCCCTCTTAATTAATTTAACAGGACCAACAAATGCCATATAAAACCAAGTGTAAATGGCCATTCCATTTAAAATAGGAAAGAACCTTAATAGAAGAAAAGCTTTTCATTTTACAAGGGGAAAAAAAATCTAAAAATACTTTATTCAATACAATTCTTTCTTAATGGCAAATAAAATTTCCTTTTGTGAGCCATATAAATCATCTACAAATTTTTGCAATACAAAAAAAAATGTAAAAATACTTTATTCGGTAAAAATCCATTTTAATAGTAGAACTTCATACTTAATTTAAACACACCCTATACATAGAAAAATCATACACAAACAACACTAAATTCAAAACCCCAAAAAACCATCAATTTTCACAATTAGTTGTGCAAAACAACAACAATTTTAAAATAGTATAAAATGAAAATATCTAAAGAATAGGAGAAAGCTAAAATCTCCATCCAACTTGAAAATTTACAAATATAGCCATACAAAATGGCAACCCCAAATTACTACCCAAGAAAAACAAAAAATGGCAATAATTTGCAATTAGAAAATGGAAACAATCAACCCATATTTATAGCTCCATGTTTACAACCCATCTTTATATCTAATTGCAATATCACCACAAGACTTATCATTGAAACTACATAGTCCCTAAGAGGGAGCATCTCATCGAAACTGCTAAATCATAAAGCTACTCTAATATATAGACTTTAAACAAATAAGTTAACATATTACCAGCTATAGAAAACCACAAAAACCACAAGCATAGTAAGGTAAGAAAACACGACAAAATTGCTTTGTTGTGCTTAATCCATAAAAATAACAAAACCCTGCATGTTGCTCTCTACCCTTTTCACCTTAAAGTCTTTTATGCATTGTCAAGATCCATACAACTGGACAAGTTGTAGATGTAGCCTTTACACCAACAAGCCACCCCCCCCCCCCCCCCCCCAAAAAAAAAAATAAATAAAGGAAAGAAAGAAAAAAAAAAGAAAGAGAAAAAGAAAACCAAAATGGCAACCACACATTTACAGCTTGATAGCCATGTCTAAATCAACAAAACTAAGCTATTAGGTACTCCTTAATCACCCTTGAGTCATCCTACGGTTATTAATGATCTAGCCACTAGTAATACTAGTCTACCACAACCATCCATATAAGCATCATATACCACCAATACAACCCAATTGTGGCTTCTTTCCTATCAACTAAGCCATAATCTTGTATCTCCCTAGCTAGCAATCTACTAAACAAGTCAACGCCTAACTACTATATGATTTTGGTAGACTAAACTACTCAAAAACACTATAGTTATTGATGAGTAGGCACTTGGCTAATCACTAGTATGCATCTTTCGACCTTAACCAAACATAAACAATAAAAAATTTAGATCTAATTATTGTTAGGTCCATTTGGCAAATTAAATCTACAAATATAACCATCACACAATAGCAAACTGCCAACCTTGTTTGTTTGTGATTTCATATGCACCCTTCCATTTGTTCCTTGTCAAACTATACAAGTTCAAGTAATCAAGATAAAAGAAAGTTTTATTAATATCCTATTTTAATTAATGTCAGTTATTTCTTTTTAATTCCTATGGATTCTTTATAACCATTTTATTTATATTTTTATCTACTAACTACAAAACTAGAAAATTGTAGAATTTGACATGTTCTTCCCTAGCCTCCTACTTCAAATCCTAGAGTGAAAACATTATTTGAATCATGGTCCTTAATGATTCCTAATCTATTCAATATAAATGAATTTTTATTATGTATTAACAATTAGAGTTCCTAGTTTACGAACTCAAGAAAATTAAGGTTTTACAATAATTTTAGGAACAATTGAAGAAGGGATTTCAAAAGATTTGAGAAAATTAAATGGAGGCTTGCACAATTGTAATTTATAAACCTTGTTAATAATCACTCTAATTAGGGTTTGCAATCATAGAGTTCTGAAATGCAAATAAAATTTGTAATTTGGCTTTTAAAATTGTTATTAATTAAGCAATTTTAGGGCTTTTAATCATGTTGACAGAAAAAATGAGCATAAACACTCCATTTTTAAGAATCAACTAACTAATTATAGATTGAAAGCTTTTTAAGCATTTTCTCTTAGTTATGCATCCTAGAATTACTTTGTTATTGTCAAAGTTTCAAAAAAATGTCTAAAAATGGATACAAGACATACTTTTAAGATTAGAAACATACTTGAATGGTTATGATTTTCTCCCCTTTCTCAATTCTTAATAAGAACATATTGGAGCAAACAAAAGAGAGGAAGCCTTTGAGTTATATTTGTAAAACTATAATTCAATTTTCAACGGGTCCTAAGTCAAACCCTTTAGTTTTGTTTCTTTGTTAAATTTGTTTGTTCTTTTATTATTTATTTTGTTATTAAGTTTCATTTTTTGTAACATTTTAATTTATTTATGTTCATCTATATATATGCTTTCTTAAGCATATTTTTAGCAGTAAAAACACTATTGAATCCTTATATCAAAGATTCTACTTTAGCCCAAATTTCCTTTAATAAGTTAAAAAAAAAAAGTATATAAACATATATATTTATCTAAAATTATTTATTCATAAACGCTGCGTTATCTGCTCATTTGATTGATCATATTTGTAATTTATTCCTTCTATTTATTTTCCCTTCTAATGAATGACTATCAATAACACTATAAAGTTGGGTTTGAACCTACTTAGTGTCATACATTATTGTCGCAAAAAGTTGGAAGGCATGGGATGAAATGAAAGGAGGAGGTCGCGAGTAATAGGGTGTGGCAAGATTCTTACTATTTTTCAAAAATTTTATTATTAAACTAATCATCCCTCAAATTATTGTAAAAATGAAATTTCAATTAGTTCCCAATGTAGTTGGCAAGCCAAAAAAAAAAAAAAGCTGCCGAATAGAAGACTGGTTTGCCTTCTTCTTTTTTTTTTCTTTAATTTCTTTTTGTGTGCTTTTTATTATTTTTATTATATTAATAACTAAATATATTTAACAATATTATTTAATTAAATTAATTATTTATGATCTAACTAAAAGCTGGCAAGTCTTTCTAATTAAATTAACAAATAATTATAAAACACAGTCACGTGTTAGTCTAAAAAGAAAAAAAAAGAAAGAAAAGAAAGAAAGAAAAAAAAACACAAATCTTTTATTTACAAAAGCCCTAATAATACAAGTAATTATGTACTTTTTTCAAACATAAAATAGAAATGTAAGGGCTACGCTATGAAGTATAAACTAGTTAGTCTATCATTTTCATTTCAATAATATATCATAACATCCACTGTTGAGTGCGTAGCGGATCGTTTTCAGTCACCTATCCTTACTTAGTTTTTGTATAAAGTAGCCTAAGCATTTATTCCTTCTGTTTTACTTGGCTGTATGAAACCTTGGCTCCATTGGACTCTGTGTGGACGTCATCATCTTCTCTGCATTCCCTTTCCCACTGCTATTATGGCAAGTCTTTTGCTCATTTGTAGCACTTCGGCTTAGCTAAGTACCCAGACTCCCACACGAAAGCCACTCTCTTGTTTTCTCCTCTCTCTCTTGCATACATATACACACATACTCTTCCACTGTAATCGGTCCGTAAAATCAGCCAGTAGTAGCAATGGCTGATCCTCCCAAAAAGGACCCTTTCCCAGAGTCCGGCCTTGAAGTGGATGCCGGAGCAGTCTTCGTCCTCGAGTCTAAAGGTAAAATTAACGGAGAATTTCCATGAATTCACGTACACCTTATAACTATACATATTTTTAGTTAATTATTGTATACCATCATGTCAACCACATGTGATAGATCGTGATTCAAATTATTTGTAGCTTTCGTGGAATGTCAACTGTTCATCATGTTAGTGAGTAGAGTGCTGAAAAAAGATGATATTTTTGTTTGTGTAACAGGTCAATGGTGGCATGCGGGGTTCCATCTGACCACTGCAATAGTAGGACCGACCATACTTACGTTACCATACGCTTTCAGGGGCTTAGGTTGGGTTCTGGGGTTGGTGTGCTTGACGGTCATGGGGATGGTGACTTTCTACTCTTACTATCTCATGTCCAAGGTCTTAGAACACTGTGAAAAAGCCGGCCGCCGGCACATCCGCTTCCGGGAACTCGCCGCCGATGTGCTTGGTAATTTTTCTTTAATTGATTTGGCCGTATGAGTTTTTGAAAAGATTTGATAGTCGAAAATCTTAAAAGAGATCTGTTTAAAATTAATAAAAAAAAGTTGGGGTATGTCGCACGGACAATGTTCTTGAACTCATTTTGGGAACGCGAATTACTAGAAAAATCATAGGTTGTTCCGATTTTTGGAAGGTTTTAGGGATTCTTCAAAAGATTTGTCAACTGAAAAAAGATCCTATACTTAATAGGATAGATGTACATGTGGACCACGTAATTGAAAGGAAGAGATAGTTGATAGCTGTACGTGTACATATAAAAGAAAATTAAATATCCTTGAATGGTATTTCATTCTATTTTATATATTTCTCATCTCTATTATTTGAACTTTTAATGTAGCATTTGAGTAGGCACTTCTCATTGACATGTTCTTGCATTAATTAGAGTATTGACTTTTTCATCATTTAAAATTTGAAAAACAACAATGAGTTGTCATGATTTTTTTTTGTAATAAAAAAAAGTAAGTTTCTAACTTTTGATAATATAATTTTAGAAAAAAATAAACTTTCAAGTTTCAATACTTACATTTTTATTTAGCTATTTGAGTTTTTAATATTTTCAAAATTTTATAAATAAAAAATTTATTAAATACATTAAGTTTTTTGTTTATTGAGAACAAGTATTAGTTTATATATAGTTTTGAACTAGTTGGCTATAGTAGTACACACAAATCTTTTTAGCAACTCTTTTTAATTTTAGTTATTATTTTTGTATTTTTTATTATTTTTAATATATTATATCTTTATATATATTTAATATTATCATTTTATTAATTTAATTACTGTAAATCAATTTAAAGTTCATATGTATCACAAATAGACAAGAAACTTAATAAAAAAATATCAATGACAAATAGAAGTAGATAAATATTAATGACTAAAAGTGTAATTTTTCCTGTAATTTTATTATATTTAATAATGTAAAAAATGATCATCATGTATTAGCATTTCAAAATAATGGTGAAAGCTAAGGAGATTGAAGGTTTTATAGGAACAGTGGGTAGCTCTTCTGGATATAATGGTCTTGCTTTTTATTGAGCAAGCATTTTATAAAAATATTTTGTTTCAAGTTATTTTTTATTATTATTTTGGTAAAATAAAAAAAATTAAGATAAAATTGAAAATACTAAAGACATCAAACGTTGATATATTCATTTTAATATTATAGATTTAGATTTTACATGTAATTATTTTTAACTTATAGTGCGAGCAATGTTGTCCACTAGTTATTATTGAGGAAGGAAGAGTTTTAGTGTAATGCATAAAATTACCAAACTCCTTTTCCCTTAGAAAGAAAATAATCATAGGTTTACTTCATTATAATAGCAAATTCATTAAAGTCTTATTCTTTATAAAATAAGTATTACAACATTTAATTATAGTTTAAAATCGCAACAGTAATCTCATAAAAATTGTTATTATAAAAAATATTGAATAGTAATTCATTATTCAAGCCTATTAATAATAATTCATGTTAGAATTGATTTTTTTTCTTTAAAATATTCTCAATAAAATCAAAATTAATAGATAAAAATCTTATTAAAATTTTATTTTATTTTTTATTAATAACTATTACATTAGAATTTTACTTTATGTAGTAAAGTAAACAAACAATTAGTAGTGTTATTATGCAACTACAAATCATGTACTTAAAAAAATGCAATATCGATTAATATACAGGGTTGCAGTAACCTGTAGTAACGATTTTAGCGTTCGTTATTGGAGTGCATATAAAAAGGAGCCATCCTTTCCGTCAAAATATAGAAGTAGCAGATTGCTGGTGTGTGAACGTCAAGAAAACGGTAAGGAAGCGAGTGGATGTCGCCATTGCCAATGGGGCTGCCAAGGTACATGCCGTGCCACGAGGAGAAAATCATTAGACACCTGCCACAAGCGGACCTTGGAAACTGGAGCAACACATGTTTTGGTTTTACTTAAATGTGTACCGGATTGTGTCATATTTTCTTTCTTTTCTGTCATAAAGATACTTTTCGAAATCTTCTCCTCATATAGCGAAGACTTGTCTTTAACCAACCCATTTTCTTACCTTTTATCATACAATTCTGCGTATAATCAAGTCAGTATGGATGAGTGAAGTTCAGATGTGAGTCCAAATGGGCTAGAATAGATCTTTAAGTGCAAGCCCAAAACACTCTAACAACAAAATACCAAACTAATGAACGACAATGTGTATAGGACTTGTAGTCATTGGGATCAAGTAATCATGATTTCATGAAATTTTTTTCCGGGCTAACCTGCTAAACCTGCAATAATCGTTTCTTCACAGGTTAAACTCTTGCATATTGTATACTTACAGGATCAGGATGGATGTTTTACTTCGTAATATTTATTCAAACCGCCATCAATACTGGAAT
The DNA here is from genome assembly GCA_037954665.1 of Laguncularia racemosa. NCBI lineage: Eukaryota > Viridiplantae > Streptophyta > Magnoliopsida > Myrtales > Combretaceae > Laguncularia > Laguncularia racemosa. Next base: position 4,427,402 of record JBBMOL010000048.1, on the reverse strand, counting down.
CGGCATTGGAGCTATTCTACTAGCAGGAGAGTGTATTCAGGTACACCACCAACATGCAACTTAACCTTTGGACGAAGAATGCTCCGAAAATCAATACTTTCTAGCTACTATTGAACTAGTGTCTTGAGAGCAATTTTAGTAATTATCATTCTCGCCTATGATAATGCTTTATCCTAATGCACTTCCCGGACGTGTTTTAAATGTACAAGATAATGTACTCGAACCTTTCACCCAGTGGCTCCCTCAAACTGTACGAGTTCATAGCAATGGTGACAGTGGTCATGATAGTTCTCTCTCAGCTTCCATCTTTCCACTCTCTCAGGCACGTTAATTTGGTTTCACTTCTTCTCAGTTTGGGATATACCTTCCTCGTCGTTGGTGCTTGTGTTAACGCAGGTATTGAATACAAAAATCCCTGTATTTTAACTAGAGTGCACAGATGACACTTAACTTTTATTCACAACGAGGCAATGCTTGTAATGATATCTTCACAGAGAGCTCGTCGATTATTTGGCTGCATCAATATGGTTAGAGAGAACGTGGTCCAGTCTTTAAAATCTTGCCTTCTCATTTTCAAGGAAATGTTTATGTTTATGTTTTATGCGTTTCCATTCTAACTTGATCTGATCTGCAGCTTTGTCAAGGAATGCCCCTCCAAGGGATTATTCTTTAGAATCCTCACATTCAGCTAGAGTTTTCAATGCTTTCACTTCGATATCCATAATCGCTGCCATCTTTGGAAATGGAATACTGCCAGAAATTCAAGTAATCTCTCTTCGTGTTTGACTAATATCTAATTTCTGCAAAAATCCCTTGAATTTAAACTTCCAAGCTTTAAGTTAGAACCGACTGGCCCAACGCTTAGTTAGCATTACGTTGTTACTAAGGGTACCATTATAGCACGATGAGCATAATCCTTGAAAGTTAACCTTTTGTATATATAATTTCAGGCAACTTTGGCTCCACCTGCCACCGGAAAGATGGTTAAAGGGCTCATTATGTGTTACTCTGTAATTTTCTTGACTTTCTATTCGGCAGCAATTTCTGGATATTATGTCTTTGGGAGCAAGTCGAGTTCAAATATACTCAAGAGCTTAATGCCAGATGGTGGTCCCTCTTTGGCTCCAACATGGGTTCTTGGCCTAGCTGTTATATTCATCCTCTTGCAGCTTTTTGCAATTGGTTTGGTAAGCTCACAAATGCATTTCATATTGTACGTAATCGAAACCAAGTTTCATGTAAACTAATAATCAACTAAGCAAACATTTCCAACAATGAATCCTGGTAGCATGCATCCTTAACCATCATCTGAAAAAGACTTTCCAATATGATCAGGTTTATTCCCAAGTAGCTTATGAGATCATGGAGAGGCAATCAGCTGATGTGAAACAAGGGATATTTTCTATGAGAAACGTTGTTCCCCGGATAATCCTAAGGACACTGTACATGATATTTTGTGGGTTTATGGCAGCGATGCTTCCATTCTTTGGAGACATAAATGGTGTTGTAGGAGCTATTGGTTTTATTCCACTAGATTTTGTTCTTCCTATGGTTCTCTACAATATGACATACAAACCACCTAAATCATCCCTCACATACTGGATCAACATGTCAATCATTGTTGTATTTACCGGTGCGGGAATGATGGGATCATTTTCATCTATAAGGAAGTTAATTCTTGATGCAAATAAGTTCAAGCTGTTTAGCAGTGATGTTGTGGACTAATTCATAATATGGATGAACTTTGTGGCCCAGATTGATCCAGCGTGTTAAAAAAAGAGAGGTGGTTTTGTGTTAAAGAAGCATGCTTAACCCTGCCCGTAGCGTAATGGCAGTTGTGCCGCATCTGGTACACGGTCTACTTGGGAATTTATAGGTGCAGAATGGGGAGACAAAGCCATTTCTGAGTTATACTACTCTAATTTCTTCAATGAAATGTAAATTTGCCAAGTAGCAGAACTTTTACAATGACTTTGTTTGTTGGAAGTATTTCATTTTTCCTAGTTTAGATTATATAAAAGAAATGAAAAGAAGGGTAGTACGATAATTTGATTAAATTGTCCTCCATCTTAACTTCATCCATAACCAACAAATTGCTAATATAACTAAGAATGATTCACAAACATTTAGCTCTAGAAATTAAACCAAAATCAAAATTAAATACTACTCATTGACACACCAAAAATGATTAGGGTCTAGCTGCAAATGTACTGTAGACCTACATTTGTATATTTTTTTTGCAAAAAAGAAGGGCCTTGATTTATAAAATATGTGTTTAAGAACTTGTGTTTATATAATACATTCATTTCAAGGCTTCCATTACAATGATAATAACAAAATCTAAGGTGACCATGTTAATGTTAAAATAGCTAATGTAGACATCTTATCATTTTCTCTCTCCATCCCCCCCTTTTTTTTTAAAAAAAATTTGGCCCTTATATCAATTTATTGAAATATATTATGGTATTTTCTCTATCTCTACACTTTACTAATTCAAAAATAAAACCCCCATCCCCTTCTTTCTCCCTCTTTCTCTAATCTCTCTTTCATTAAATCATGTCTTCAAAACCTTAACCCTAAAAAATTCATAAAAAAAAAACCTAAATCAAAATTGCAGCTGCAAAATTTTATACATCCTTATTCCTTATGTAAATGTTAAATCCTCAAATCTTTGCTTTGAATTCCCAAACGCAGTCTTGTTTCCCCCTTTACAATTCTAATTTCAAAATTTAAACTTGAAACCCTAAAAATCATTCCTTTTGCAAAGTGAATGTAAGAAATAGAAGTTTGTTTCTAGAAAGAAGACATCAACAAATTTCTATGAAATGTTTTCATAAGATTAAGCCAACTCCATTGATTGTAAGATATTATTGAGAAAGAGGAGTCTATTCCTTTTTTTCTCTATATTTTTGTTAATTGTTTTTTTTATATGCATTAATTTGATTGTAGCTCCAATGTAATTTCCTTTTTTTATTTTCTTTTTTAAATGTGAAGAGAAGAATAATTTATTGAATTCTTAGTATTAATGATTCATTTAATTTGCTTAGTTTATTTAGTTTGTTGATTGTGAATTTTTTTGTGTGAAATATGTAATATTTCCAATTTTTCAAGAGAAAAGAACAAAAAGAAGAGATTATCACCTAAACGTTTTGACAATATACTTTTTTATGATATTCTTCAATGAAGAAAATTTTTTATTGTTGTAACATACATCTTTCATTTGATTTTCTTTTACCTAACTACTTTATATGTCTAAACATTCAAATAATAAACATAAATAGCATTGGAATTTGCTTGTGAAGATTATAGACTCTATTTAGCAAAAGGAAAATAGATATATTTTATTGTTATTGGTACAATTTTGTAAATCAAAAGTATATATGTCATATCTTACTTCTAATATATTTATGCTATGCTGATGTATTTAATTTCAAATTTTCCAATTGACAAGAGTATTGATAGTTTGTTATTCTTCATTCCTATGCACAAATGGTATATGGAGACAAACATTTGGCTCCTTATCTCCTTTGCATATCTGTAGACTACTTACAATATTCCAAACTTTAATGGAAAGTTAGATGAAGAAGAAAGATGAGAAGGCATGTGATATTGAGGAAGTTTGTTTTAGCTCATTCAAAGGAGTGAATGCAATGTGGATTATATACTGCCACTAATGAGGATCAGCTAGCATGAAAAAGGAATGAGTCAAAATTCCATGATTCATTACATGACATTGGAGGCCCGATGACTCGAGCTAGAACTAAAAGAATGAACAAAGCTCTACAAGGACTAGTCATGGACTTGTAAGCCAGGGAATCAAGCTGCACTGAAGGAGCACATACATATGTCAACTTGATTCACGTGACCATGGAAGGATAAAATAATTTAGGGATATTAAATCTTTGCATGGACCACTACACTAGAGGATACATTCGGTTTTGTTAATTTTTATTTTTATTTGTTAGTTTGTTATTTATGTTATTTAGTTGCCTACTTGGTGACACAAGGATAGAATAGGCAATTTAGAATTTTTAGTATTTGTTTTGGTTTGTAATTTATATTATTTAGTTGCCTATTTGGTTACATGAGGATAAGGTAACAAATAGATTAAGTAACTTAGGATTTCCATATTGCGTTAGGTTTTTCCATATTGTATTTGTGTGCTATATATGCCATACAAGGGGACCGGCGAAAGACAACTTTTGAGATATATGAAAAACACATCCTTTTCATAAGTGAACGAAAAACCACTTTTTGTTTTTTTGCAAAAGAACTTTTCCATAGAATTGTTAATCGAATTACTAGGAATACCTATTGATAACTTAGGTTACAGTCAACGGGTTTGATTGGGGTCTAGTTACACATATGATTCTCGGGGTAATTGAAACCAACTAGCATCATTAGGTTTCTAAGTTTAATATACCTAGGGTTTCACACATTATTTAGTATCAAAGCTTTGACTTCTTGAATCAAGTAAATTCTATCATTTTCTTTAATTTGTCTATTGTTCTTTTTTCATAGTCATCTGTTGTTCTTTTCTATATTCGTCTATTGTTCTTTTCCATATTCATATCTAAAAAAAAAAAATTGTATAAAAAAAAATTCTACTGTTCTTTTCCATATTCATATCTAAAAAAAATTCATATAAAAAAAATTCTATTCTTTTCCATAGTCGTCTGTTGTCTTTTCCATATTCATAGATAGAAGTCATATATATATATATATATAAACAAATTTCATACTTGTTTGGTCATTACAATCCATTAGGGCCGACGGTATTTAAGTTTTCTTAAACAATCAATTGTGTTCAATTCATAGCTTATCTACAAAAAAAAATAATCAAATTCGATTGCAAAAGAAAGAATCAAGAACCGAACTTCAAAAGAAAAAAAAAAAAAAAAGGAATTCGACCTTGAAAGAATTACAATTGCCAAAATCACAAGATAGCTTCTTGAATTGTCAATTACATAATTAGTTGATTCAATTTACTTTCCATATCAATTGTTTCTAATTCCAACCGTGATAGATGCTTTGTGATTTCTAAATTGTGCATCCGAAAATTACATTCCATAATCATTTATTGTGTTTCGGTGCAAATTATATCCTTTTGTGTTTGATTGCATATCTATTCAGTGGTGAATCTTTTCCATATCAATTAGATTGTGTAGTTAGTCTTCCTTCATTCACGTGACTTAGGCCGATAGTAATCATTAGTGTTGACTTAGTAATTTGAGTTTAGGAGTTCTAAATTGAGTTCCTAGCAAAAAAATTACAAAAAGTAGGTGGTGAGATCATATTGTGTGAGAGATATATACGAGTGGAATTATGAGCATATCATTTGTGAGCAATACACGAGTCAGTGTGAGTAACATACTTATATATTTTTTGTAATTGTGATTGTAACTTGCTGCAAATTATTAGAATTATGTCGAGACAGAACACTAATGGAGGAGAAAGTTAGGTGATGTTTGAGGAATTGATGGGGGAGATGAAGAGGATCCTAACGGGTGAACTAGAGTAAATTCATGACAGGATGGATAGGATGGAAAGGAGTAGGGAACCGTCTAACAGTACCACTATCAGACGAAGAGTAGGTAGACATAATAGGGGAGGAGTTAGGATAGATGAAGAAGAGGAATCTGATTTTGAAGATTACCAACATGTGAGGGATAGGGGAAGTATCTAGAGGCATGATAGTAATTTAGGGAGTATTAAGTTGAAAATCCTAACTTTTCAAGGAAAGAATGATCCGGAATTTGTATTTAGAATGGGAGAGGAAGATGGATCATATCTTTGAATGTCACAACTACACCAAGGAGAAAAAGATAAAATTAGCTGCAGTAGAGTTTTCAAATTACGCTAGTGTATGGTGGGATCAGTTGGTGCGTAATAGGCACAAGTATGGAGAGCCACCTGTTAGCACTTGGGAGGAGATGAAAACGATCATGCAGGAGTGTTTTATTCTTAGTCATTATCATAGGGACTTACTTAGGAAAGTCTAAGGGTTGACTCAAGGGAATAATAGTATAAAGGATTATTATAAAGAGTTGGAGATGGCCATGATTAGGGTAAGAATTGAGGAGGATGATGAGGCCACTATGGCTAGATTCATCCATGGATTGAATCGGGAGATAGTTGATGTAGTAGATCTTTACCATTACTTAGATATGGAAGAGTTACTACATAGAGCTTTTAAAGTAGAGTGACAACTAAAATACAGGAGTGAGCAGAGGACTGGCTCAACTTCCAAAACTCCATGGAAATCCACGTGGAAGAGAAACTCTACCGATTCAAAGCCTAAGGAGGACGTAAGGGCTAAGAATCTAGTTGCTGCACCTAAGGGAAAGACTAACACTAAACCCCCTTCCAGGATGAGAGATATAAAGTGTTTTAGGTGCCAGGGATTTGGGCACATTGCACCCCCAATGTCCAAATCAGAGGGCTATGATTATCAATGATAGTGGGGATGTAGAGAGTGTGAGCTTTGAGGATGAGGAGGAGTCACCATCATAGGAGTATGAGGATGTTGACTTAGAGGGATTCGTGAGTGGTGAGTTGTATGTTACAAGGAGAGTGCTTAGTGTACAACCTTAGGAGGATGGTGAAGGGATCCAACATGAACATATTTTTCATATACGGTGTCATATGCAGGGTAGAGTATGTAGCTTGATAATCGATAGTAGCAGCTGTACTAATGTTGTTAGCACTTTGCTAGTAGAAAAGATGTAGTTGAAAGCAGTGAAGCATCTTAGACCTTGCAGTGGTTGAGTGATTATGGGGAGGTTAAGGTGACCAAGAAGGTACTTATAGCCCACTCTGTAGGGAGCTATAAAGACGAGGTTATGTGTGATGTGGTACCTATGTAGGCTAGTCACATCTTGTTAAGGCGACCTTGGTAGTTTGATAGGAAGGTTATATACGATGGGTACAAAAATCAATGTTCTTTTGTTTTAAACAAAAGGAAGGCGATTCTTACTCCATAGAAACCATGGGAAGCTTGCAAGGACCAAGTGAAAATTGCCAAAGAAGTTAGAGTGAAACATGAGAGTGTACGAGAGCAAGGAGAGAAAAAAGAAAAGAGTGAGAGACAAACACTGATGAACTATGAGGGAAGAGAGTCTGAAACATTGAGAGGAGAGAAAATTGTAAGAAAAAGTAAGTGTGAGTGTGTAATGTTGGCGAGAAAACAACTACTTGTACTTATGTACAAGGATGTTTATTTTACTTATACTGATACTAATCTTTCGTTACCTAGTATGGTGTTTTCTTTTAACTTTGTTATAGGAACAAATGAGCTAGCCGTGGATGAGAGGAAATTAGATGCATTTCAGAAGTGGCCAATACCAAAGGGACAAGTCAAGACTGTGTTTCATCCAGGAGAAAAGGTTTGGCTGCATTTGAGGAAAGAAATATTTGCACCACAACGAAAGCCTAAATTACATCCTAGAGGAGGAATTTTCCAAGTCTTGGAGCGCATCAATTACAACACCTACAAGATTGATTTATTGAGTCATTATGGTAATATAAGCGCAATTATAATGTTTCCGATCTTACTTTTTATAATGCAAGTGATTCAAGGATGAATCTTTTTGAGGAAGGAGGGAATGATGAGGATAAGCTAGCATGAAAAATGAAGGAGTCAAAATTCCATGATCTGTTACATGGCATTGGAGGCTCGATGACTCGAGCTAGAGCTAAAAGAATGAACGAAGCTCTACAGGGACTAGTCATGGACTTGCAAGCTAGGGAATTAAGTTACACTGAAGGAGCACATACATATGTCAACTTGATTCACGTGACCATGGAAGGATGAAATAATTTAGGGACATTAAATATTTACGTGGACCACTATACTAGAGGATACATTCGGTTTTGGTAATGTTTATTTTTATTTGTTAGTTTGTTATTTATGTTATTTAATTGCTTACTTGGTGACACAAGGATAGAATAGGCAACTTAGGATTTTTAGTATTTTTTTTAGTTTGTAATTTATATTATTTAGTTGCCTACTCAGTTACATGAGGATAAGGTAACAAATAGATTAAGTAACTTAGGATTTCCATATTGTGTTAGGTATTTCCATATTGTATTCGTGTGCTATATATGCCATGCAAGGGGGCTAGCAAAAGACAACTTTTGAGATATATGAAAAACACATCCTTTTTGTGAGTAAATGAAAAACCACTTTTTGTTCTTTTGCAAAAGAACTTTTCCATAGAATTCTGAATCGAATTACTAGAAATACCTATTGATAACTTCGGTTACAATCAACGAGTTTGATTGGGGTCTAGTTACGCATTGCTTATTCAAGACGATGCTTAGGGTAATTGAAACCAACTAACATTGTCGGGGTTCTAAGTTTAATATACCTAGGGTTTTACGCATCAGCCACCTAAATTTTGTGCTATGAGAATTGATTCAAGCCACTTTATCGACTCGACTTGCTTGATGGTTCATCCATAAGTGATGGGTCATGTCTTATGACCATGCTTTTCACAAGGAAAATAAGATCATTCTTTAATTAGGTTAATGTTGAAAATGGTACCTAAACTTTGCATATTTTTTCAATTTAATACCTAAACTTCATTGACGATTAATTTACTGTCTGAAATAAATATTCAAGGTAATTAATGCTACTTGATGTAATTTCATATAATTCCGATGTGGCTAAGGATGCCAATGATCAGTAGACAAGTATATAAAGAGTAACTTAATATGAGAGCAATCCACATCGATTCCTACTTAGAGTGATGTGGGAAAAGAAAATATACATGTAAGAAAAAGAGTTAAAGAAAAAAAAACCATAAAATTACAATGTCATATATAAGATAAAAGTTGTGTCCCTTAAGAGAATAGCAATGGAACCCTAAATTCCCTTCAATTGAAAGTAAGAGGTAGAGGGTAGGGAAAGATAGAGGGAGAACTGATGGCAATGACAAACAGGCACCAAATCTGCTCTCCTCTTCATAATTTTGTTTTGCTAAAGTAAGCCCTAGGTGAGAATCCCTATTCAAAAGTCCTCTTTAAAGTGAGCAAATAAAAAGTAGTGTATGGAGATTTGACTTGAAATGAGGTAGGGAACTATAATTATAGAAACCCTCTATCAAATCTTAATTAGTGAATGCCTAGGAAAGATCCAACTTAGATGAGTTAGGAAACATTAAATAGGAGTCAAAGGAAGTCAAAGAAAAAGCATGTGTTAGGAACCTAAGTGATGGATAAGTCCTCATGCATGTCAATGTCTTCCTCGTACAAGTCATCTTTCTAATAGTGGATTGCTTGTATTCTTCCATTATGGATTCAAGGTGACGATTTCAATCGTGAAGACAATGGTAAACCATGGTAAAAAATTGTATGGATGCCCATGATATGGCAAGGTAATGTCATAACTAGAAATTGTAAGTAATCAGCAACACTATATATTTGTTTGTAAAACCATGTTTATGTTTGTTTGAATGAGTGAAAGAGGGAAGCTTATACCATGCAGCATATGTTATTACGTTGGAGGATACATGCAACTTCTTTTAATGGGTTTCTTCAAAGGAGGAGGAGCAACAAATGTTGGACATGATTGAAGTGATAAGAAGGAAAGACAAAATGTTGACATTGGTGGTAGAGGATAGGATGAAGCTAATGGAAGAGATCATAGAGTTGCAAAGGGTCATAGGAGGGAAGTGGTGGATTCAGATGGGGTGGTCAATGGTGGAGCTTTAGTTGGAAGAAAAAATACAAGTCATGAAGTAGAATGCTACACTCAAAGTTATGGTGAAAGTTTACAAGTACATGTTTCTTCTCACATAGGTAGGATTTATATTATATGTGCTCATTGGGCAATAGGTGCATTTTGTAAGTAGTTTGTTGTTTTTGCATGTAATGGCTAGTAGTGTCCATAATGTTGAAGTGTAAGGAGAAGGTTGTAAGAATAGGTCCACATTTTGATTTCATGTCCATGAGGCATTGGTGTACTTTTCCTCGCGAGCAAAGTATGATAGGATTAGTGTATAAGTTAGCAGATGTTAACTATCAACTTAAAGACATGTGAATGGAAAGTGCTATTTTTATTTGTAGGCATCCATTTGATGTTTGTAAATGACATGTGAAGGTTTAGAGGGATGTCAATATTCCTTTTCTACCTCCTCTATGCTTCAGTTCTAAACATACTTTGAAGGGCATTTAAATGGGTGATTGCATATCTTTGTTTCCTATATGTTATGTGTTGGAACCAAAAAAAAAAGAAAAAAATATATATTTATGTATGTTTAAGACTTTAATAAGCTAAAATACCTACAAAATAATAATAATAATAATAAAATGGACTTTCAATTGTCTTAAATTCATTTGCCTTCTTCATCAATTGAAAATGGAGGCTACAATCTATTTGTCACTATGAGCGAAATCAATAATCCTAGAAGGATATACTTACTAACTATATAAAGTTGAGGATACTTCTGAGTTATGAGCATAAGACTTGACAAACAATCCATAGGTGGGGATAATGTCCTTAATTGAAAGTGGTTGTACCAAAATGGTTTACTTTCTCTAGGATATTTGCTAAGAAGGGGACTTGATAAGAGTCCAGTGGCCTAGATTGAGTGAATAATGAGAAATATATAAGACTTGCACCGTGATTGCTTTTATCTGTGATATTAATATTAAGAGGGTCTATTAAAAGATGTCTTATTGATGAATATTTCTTAGATTAGTTATTGAAGTTTATCCGAATATTTTATTCATGTAACTAATTCATTTTTTTTTCTTTATGTGAAGATTTGGTTTAAGAGTTTTATATGGACAATTGGTCTTAATGTTAATATATACTTGGAATAAAAAGTGCTATGATTCATACAATGAAGAAATATTTTATTCATTTTGACGGGGATAAGATTGACTCATGAACCTTAACATGTATTTCCCAATGAGCTTCTTACCATTGGCCTAATTTTATGTTTACATAGATTATTAGACATAGCATTACAATGTTTGGAAAATCCTTCTTATGAATTATGGGTTACAGTCACTTACATTTTATTACTTATAAAATGACCTACTTCAGTGGGATGGTTTGCATAGGTTAAACCTTCAAAAGGAAAACTATAGTGTTACTACACTATTACCTTACATATAAAAAACTAAAAAATGAAAGTTTATTACAACTTGCAAAATATGGACTAGTAGATACTATGATATTACTAAAGAACAACATCTTAGGTGATGTAAAGACAAGAGGAAGCTTTTACTCTATATCACCAACATTTCCAATCTCAACAAGCTTGCCTGTATTTGAGTAACTTACCTTTTCCAATGCATGCTAAAGTTGGACATAATGCATGCGCGCACACACACACACATATATATATATGCATATACTCATCACACCACATTTGGGAGCAACGACACCTATATATCATGGAAGACGTGAATGACAGAATGTTGCCTTCAACTATTAGGCATGGTTAGTTCAACATCTAGTTTATCATCAGCTATTTACATCTGGAAAATACTAGCTTGCAAAAGAGGAAGCTAACTTAGGTAACATTCCTTAATTGCCCCTCATCTAACCCCTCACACTAAAAAGAAAGAAAGAAAAAATACAGTTGGCTCTTTCCAATTCACTGTCCAAGTAGCATACAATAATACCTAGAAAGAAAAGAAAAAGGACATGACAATGGCTTTGTTGTTTCCACAAAATTCACTACCATAGGGGTGTTGACATCTACTTCTTCATTCTACTTTCTTGAGAAGGTGCTTTACTTCCCTCATTCTCAGCACTTGATTCATCAAGATTCACAAATCTCAAATTGGTCCACTTTCTCTTAGAAAATATAGAGATGGCTATTCAATCACTCTTGCACCTCAAAATTAGTTTCTCCTTTCTCTTCTTCTCCTTTTATTGATTAGCTTCTATTTGTTGTGTTGATTGGGCTACCTCCATATCAGCTTATAGCTGTGCTTACCTTGTCCTCATTTGTTCGTTGAGCCATTCTTCATGTTTATACATCGTGTATGCCTTCTTCATCTTAAACCCTTTGGAGAAACTCCTATTGTATTGGTTGTAGCCTATAATAAATTGAAAACATCTTAGTGTAACTAATAAGAATTATGATTATGAACATGGACTACTTCCTTAAACAAGTGTAAAGTTGTTGGAAGTAAGAAACTATTACTAGCTTTTTGGTAGGATTTGCATGTGCTTTAGTGGCCTATAGGTTAGCTGGTTGTGAAGGAGATAAGGCATTGTTTCGTTTATGTTATGTGCATGGCAAAGTAGATTTAGTGGTCGGCCATTGATCACATTGCATAGCATCAGCAATTGGTTTTGTGGATTGCATGATAGGTGGCTATGGAGAGCTAGGAGACATCCAACTAAATTGTGTTCCCTTATTCACAGGGGCTAAGTTTGCATTTGTTTCACTAATTGTCCTTATGGACCTAGGTGTATGTATTTTACCCTAAAATTCATCATTCTAAGTAACACATTTTATTTAATGGACACCTTGAAATTATAAAAATTGATGAAACAAAGAACGACTCTTTTTGACAATTTCATAATTTAAATTTTATCAATTATGAGAATAAATGGCAACACCTGTTTTTTTTTTTAACCTTGCTTAATTGAAAAAATGCGTTCATTTGGTGTAAGTTGTGCTCCTCTTTAGGGGTTGTTGCCCATGTTCTTTTAAAAGATCTACACATTGTCATTAAGGGTTGAATTGAAATGTGGAGAAAATTACACCATAATGTAAAAAAAACTTCCATGTTTTGAGTGTCATACCTCATTTAGTAATGGATGTTTCAATTGTAATGGCACTCTCAATGATGTTACTTCCACTCTACAATAGACAAAAGGAAAGAGAAAAAAAAATGCATAACATGTCATTTTCTCAACTTATCAGTACATAATGGAATGTAAATGCACAATTGGTTGGTACCTTGCATTTACTCTTAGATGGACATCCCTTGCATTGTGGCTTCTCTTACCACACAATTTGCATGTCATTACTTGAGCCAACATTTTAAATGTTTCACTCCCTCCCCTTCCTCCTTATTCCTTTTTGTCTTTGGTGGCAACTTTTTGGAATCGAGGTTGCCATTTCTCCATAGATGTTTTTTCCCAGAACTTAGCACTTAGTATAAAAACAACCACATGTTGATAAGTCCTATTGTACTTCTCCAGTATGTACTACCCACTCACATATTCTTCAACATTTTGACCCAAGAACAAGATGTAAGCATATGTGTGTGCACATAGTCTGCCAGTCAATCCCTGTAACTTATAGTTGCAACTCCTAGTAGCTGTTGGGGTGTGGCTCATATTCCCCTATGATAGGAAAGCATGTGGGTCCTGCATCCATGCTGAGCAGGCGGGGGTCCAAGAAAGCCACCTCGGCAGAGGTCTTAAGAGGGCAGCACCCCCTCGATGCAAGGAGGCTTTTAGCAATTAAGCCCATATTTATTTACTAAAAGTTTGGGCTTTAGCCCATGAATAACTATTTTATATATTCTCTTTTTCACTTGTAATTAAGTGACGAAAAAAACAAGAGAGTGAGGTGCTAATTTTAGTGGAATCCTTTGCTGGACATAGCTCTAATTAATGGGTGAACCAGGGTAAAATCTTGCGTCTTTATTTTCTTTCCTTTTTTAACTTACTTGTATGTGGCCGACCCTAACAGTAGTAAGGTCAACTACATAACCATCAATTTGCTATATAACTTCAAACTCCATGTGGCCATTAGGCGGACGTGGTAATTGAAGCTTGCTACCTTTATCCTTTTAATGCATTTGCATATGCAAGGTGTAAAACGTTGTGTCCATTTTGTACATTCTAAAATTTTATCAACTATCTTCCCCATTACTTGCTTTCGAATGCACTACATCATGAAGATGATTAACATGTGTCCAGCCTCAATCACTATAGCATTGAAACACTCTAACATGTTATTATCTACAACATCACACTTCATCTCAAACCTAAATATTGCCTTGCACCAATATTTTAGATTTTTTTCACATAAGATCATTTGCAGTTGAAGGCTTCAGTGTCTTCATCTAAGTAACACCATCCTCTAATTCACTGATTGCCATGGACTTACATGTTGCCCAAAATAAACGTTGTAATTCACTTCCCTTATGTTTTTCCCTGCAATTACAAAGAAGTGTTAAGCATAAAATCGATGCTCCACCATTAGGTAAATGTCCTTAATAGCTTGCTTTAACCCTTGAATTAACCACCAAGAAGCAAACATGGAAATTATGGTCAGACATTGTAACTAAGACATGAAACTTATAATAATAGATATAAATATAAACATGTTTCAAAGTACATGAAGTTACCTTATGCATGTCACTAATAATAGTGAAGTTAAATCCAAGCCTCAATCTTACTAATGGATCTAACTCTCATAAAAACCATCACTAGTCATCAAGGTTTTCTCCTTCCATGTAAGCTTAGGCTACAAGGTACATTTGATCATTTGCATCGCATGCTACTACACTTAATAACTCCCCTTTTAGCTCACCCTTTAGAAAACATCCTTCTGGGCCTAAAATAAGCCTACATTCCTCTAGGAAGCCTAATCTACAAGCATTTAAATAGATAAAAATTCTCTTAAAGTATAAGAAATGGGCAAGACTAAGCCTCTCTTCAACAACCTCTACAACATTCGGTATGCCTTTCAAACACTGCTTGAGTAGATTAACATAATCTTACAGTCGATTAATTTCCATACTAAACCTACTGCTTATCTACTTGATTGCATACTCTCTTGCACACCTACATTGACTTTAGCTAACTTTAACCTTCAACTCTTCCTTTGCAAGTTTTTGAATGTTAGTAGCTGTAATTTTCAATATGATTTTTAGTCTTGAATAGAAATGTTTTTCAAGTACTTTGTACGTAACTTAAGAGTTTCTATAAAACGGTCTATATAGCTCATTGTGCTAGTTTGTAAATTTTTTCACTACAAATTCATTAGTTGTGCCTTCATATGATGCAAATATAGTGAATGGGCAACCTGTGTTTTTGCATTTATACTGAATGCATCTCTTGTCATTAAGTGTCAACTTGAGTTTACACATATCATGGATTAAGTACCTACTCATTGCTTCCTTGAATTCTTCCCTATTCAAGAACACCATACCCATACAAATATAAGGAGCTACTGCACTTGCATTATAATGGTCCTTTGTTTGCTTTCTCCTTTTTAGTCTAGCCTCACCCTCTTCCTCTCTTGAATCCGTATAAAAGTAGCTCTCATCATGTAAGAACATATCCTCAAGATCATTTGCAAGCTCCTCCACAACACCTTGTCCATTACTTCACTTTTTTGCCCTATGAACTTCTTCTCCACAATCATCAAATATAGTGTCCACATCTATTTGAATGCTTTTAATCCTGTACGTTCATCTATTAGCTAAGAAGGTCTTCTTTTTTCAATGTGTTATTAAGACCTCCTCATTGTCATCATCAGATAAACAATTGACTTCCACCACTTCCTCTTCATCCTCTAATGTGGAATTACACTCATTGCCACCATCAACATCTAAGCCTTCTTAAGTTACTTCCCTTTGTACATGCTTCGCATATATCTAACCACTTCCATGA
The DNA here is from genome assembly GCA_037954665.1 of Laguncularia racemosa. Lineage (NCBI taxonomy): Eukaryota > Viridiplantae > Streptophyta > Magnoliopsida > Myrtales > Combretaceae > Laguncularia > Laguncularia racemosa. The sequence goes on along the minus strand of JBBMOL010000048.1, from coordinate 4,411,801 downwards.
GCCTTAAGGATAGTCACCATTGCATTGAATGACTCATTCTAACATAATACAAGGTTAAACAAACCTTTTGCTATGGTTTTCCCAAGAATGGAGAAGGATATTTTCTCAATATTTTAGAACCCAAAATTTGACAAGATGGATAGGAGGCTAGCTTCACTTATGGCATTTAATTCAACTGTCCACCTAATCTACTCTCCTCCAAGATACTCCTTTGTTTCACCTTCTCCTTTAAACCTACCACCCACATGTAGTAGCAAGTTGACCCTACAATGTAAAGGAATAAAAGGATTAATGTAGAACCTATATGGAGCAATCATATCCATTACTGCTTTGACAATGTGTCATACTCATTCACAATGTGCTACAGGTGGAACTACCAACTTACAAATAAACTATAATGTAGTATAAAGCACCAAACCATGAATGTGTGTAAGATATTAGTCTTAAAAAATAAAGCATTGAAGGAAGTACATTTTCCACAAGCTTCAACATCTATTACTAGACTTGAAAGTGACGCATCCACAATATTTACAAAATAAATAGAAAAAGGCACACTTAGTAAATAAACTAAGTCACTTTAACATTGACATGAAATGAAAACCAATTACAACAACATAACATGAATGGCCACCATCTTCACAATTTTCTGAAATGAAACTTTATGATGTATTTCAGCAAACAAACAAGAAGCACTCATTGCTTGTGAAACTCCCAAATGGATAACATACAAAAAAACCAAATTATACATACACAAGATGACACTAATCTTGACTTTATTCACTAACACGTATAGGAAGAATGGAAATACACTGATATTATGTAGAACCTTTTATAATAAATCAATAGCAATAATGTCTTCATTAGCAATTGTTTAGCCTTCTTTCAAAACAATGGCCTAAAAAACATGTACTATTACTTTTCCTATCTTGATAGTAGACATGTTATGGGAAGGATCAATAGCAACAACATACCAAAACGTTATCACATATTCCCTAATACAAGAATCAATACATAAATATATATAAACTAAACTACTAAATCTAATTATCTTCCACTAGCCTCTGGACCATGAGACCCCATTTATTTTGAAACATTCTCCTCTGTCTTATTGTCTTTTAGGGACAAAGAACTTGGGTCACATGAGTGATTCCAGTACTTGACCAAAAACTCACTTTTGTTCAACTTAAGTGGGGATACACGTGAATTCCCCCCATAAAAATTGTGTCTTTCAATCTATATGGAATCCACTTAGGGTTTTTAGGCACTTAATGTTTCCCACTCACTCCCTCATTTGATTAATTTGGCATTCTTTAGAATAAATTAGTGTTAGGGTTCCGCATGATTTAAGGGCTACTTTGGGTGTCTATTGTTAATTAGTAGAGTTTCCTCTACTCTAATGAGGTTATCTTTTTTGCCTATGGCTGTCCCCCTTCCTTTTTTCACTTGTGTTCCCAACCCAACCTCCCTAGCAAGTGAAAATTATTAGTCTTCAATACAAGATTATATTACACTTTTAGTGAACTATAAATAAAAATTATTTGAAAAGGAATACTAATAGGGTTAGTTGCATTAAGAGTGCTTTACTATGTGTCTATACCTATATTTGTCCTATCGGACGTATTCATACCCTAAATCACATGAAAGTTATTATTTCCATATACATGGAAAATATTATCACCACTTAAGTTTTATATAAGACAACTTCTAGCATAATTTGTTCTACATAAAAGTACAATAAAGAATGGCAACTGAAAAAAATACAATAGTAGCTACAATTCAAACCTCATTTGAGGCATACTATAGCATCCCACATTTCTAAATATATATATTTGAGATATACAATAGCAACTCATGTAAGCAGCATCGAACCGGTAAATTGCCTTATGGATTCTAGAAAAGAAGCATAATGTTTTGTTTATTAAATGCCACATGAAAGTCTATTAAGAGTTGTAGATTTTATCACTTATCTATGTAGTTAACATAACATGAAGATTATTTGGAAAGGAATACTAATAGGGGTAGTTGCATCGGTTAGGGTACTCCTTGCTTGTTCCCTTTGCTAGTGATTCACATAAACTTGTCTTTGCACCTATAAAATAAATTAAAAATAGCATAGAGAATTAAAATTCAATTACAAAACTAAGTCTATTGTGATAGATTTTAGACCTACAGCATGACTTGCCATACCTGTAGCTTTGAGTAGACAACATTCCTATTATGGCATTGTTGTTTGCATCAGCTACATGTTTTGCCTTTTCCCTTTATATTCATTCTATTGCTCTTTAAAATTTCTTATGGCTCCCTCTTCCTATGTTTCTTTGGCTTACCCATTTTTCCTAAAGGGTAAAGGTTCCAATCCTTTAATATTTGTCTTTTTCTAAAACTTTAAACTCCTTACCAGTTTCAACATATGCTTATAAGCTTCAAGTTGCACTTCTTTAGTATACCAAGAGGGAACATAATCCTTTAAGTCATTGCCTTTGTAATCAATTCCTGCTATTGCATGGTAGCAAGGAGTACTAGTCAAATCTTATGAACAACAAGCACAAGTTCTCAAAATAATATCAACATCATAAGTTTCCCAATCATGTGGTATCTCATATACCAATCCTCCATTCCAAAGAGCTGCACAATACCTAGTGGTAACCTTGTTTTTCTAAAGCTTCTTAAAAATCCTTAGCCCTATATTTCTAGTCCACTTTTTAGCCTAATCATGACTAACTTATGTTCATTCCATGACCATACGATGAATCTTCTCTAGCATGGTTATAATAGCTTAAGTCCAAGACTCAACAATACAACTATTGAATGCTTATGAAAGATTGTTATCTACAATGTCATACATAACATACGTATTGAAAAATGCTTTGCACCAATGAATGCGATCTACCTTGGTCAAGTCTACATATCCCTCTAGAGTTATGTTCCTTAAGTGCTCACATGTTTTTTATAGTTTAGACAAGTGGTACTCTTCACAATAGAACAAAAACCCTCTTTAAAGCAAGATTCTTATTCCTAACACCCCAATTAGCATAAATTTGTTAGGTACACATGTGATACTCTACATAAGGCATTAATTCCTATATTGCATCCACCAATCTCTACAAAAAAAATAATGAAAAATTAATCATTATCTTAACATTTTTCACTAATTAACTAACGTAACATGAATTAGAGTTAGTACCTTTTACTTATCACTCATCAAAGTCCAACCCTATCCATTTTTGTGCACCACATGAAGATTCGCAATTAAAGCCTCTAGAAACCTTGTTTAAGTGTCTTTGTTTTCAATCTTAATCATAGTCCATGCTATTTGATACATTTGATTGTTAGCATCACTACCTATGGCCGCAAGGATCTCACCTTTACATATCCCCTTTAAGAAACAACCATCTAAACCAACAATTTGCTGACATCCTACTAAGAAGCCCTTCCTACATGCATTAAAGCATGCATAAAACCAATCAAATTTTAGCTTTTACATGAGGGTTCCTCTTCTCACTTCCCTTTTTAAAGTGCTCCCTAGGTTTTTCAACCTAAGTTCCTCATCATAATCCCACATCATCTTATACTCAAGTTTTTAGTCTTCCATCAATTGTGCATGCAATGTAAGTTTTGTATGCTTACATTGATCAAGGGTTACATTAGTTCCCACATGTTGTCTTACTAGTCTTTTCAATTTAACTAGCTTTATATTTGAAATGACTCTTATTGTTGGAAAGAAAATCTTAGTCAACATAGATCTTTTCACTCTTTTGTTGACAAATGATAACCTACAAGTGTGTTCACACACATAGTTCTTTAGATGAAATGACTTCATATGTTTGTCATAAGCACCATACATCACCTACGGGCAATTCTTTCTCACACATTTTGCCCTCACCCTCTTTGGCGAGTTTTTCACTAACTTAAACTCACTTTGTATTGCATCTGTATGATTTATCATAGCTTACTTGAATTGTGTGGTGTTCTCAAACACCATGGAAATGACGAATAGCGAATCCTTAGCTTTTGGATCATAAATTGGATACTTACTTCTTATCCTTACATAAGAATCATCATTGGCTTCCTCGTCTCTAATGAAATCATTACCCTCTATATCGTCACTATAATCAATATCTCTATTAGGTTCTTCTATAGCATGGGATCCATTATCATCACCTTGCTAAAATTGCACAATTGTGTTGACACTTGTTTTTGCAGCTTTAGCCCTCTCTCTAAACTCCCTAACTTGCTCTCTTGCTTGCATGAGGTTGGCATCTAACTCATCATCGCTTTGCATCAATTCCTCATCCAGCAAATCACACTCCTCGTCCTCATTATCGTCAACCTCATCTTCATTACACATTTCACCATGCTCCTCACTACTATCATTAATGGGGTCATGAAAGTTTATAGCTTAGCCAAATGTAACCTGATGGGAATCAAAATCCGACAAGACCTATCATTAGGACAAAAATTGATGGATTTCGAATCTTGGCGATGAGGGCCCATTTCAAGCAGATCAACCTCGGAATAAATTATTATCTAACCTCTTTTATCTTATTCATGAATTGTATATTCCAACAGGTATGCTTATTTGGTTTCACAAAGCGATGGATAAACTCACTAAGACTCAGCTTGTGGGTTATCTATGGACCGACCTGAACCGGCGATGAGTTGAACCGACGGATTCCATCATGAAGCTAGCCTGCCGAAGATTATTTTCTTTACTTGTAATTTATGTTTGAACCATTTATTTTGTAAGCTTTATGGGACATTTTATTTGGTTGTATTTTACCTTTAGGACCGGCCACCCTATAGTGGCATAGTTGTGATTTTTTAGTCATTCTAACCCTAAAGGGTGCAACTATAAATACTTGCTAATTAGGTCTTTTAGGGAGCTTTTTGAACATTTGGAAAAACACACATCTTGTGCCATGAGAGTACCTCTTACAAGCATATTGCTCTTATCAATTTCAAGTGTGAAATTGTGGCGAGTGGACTTGGATTTGTTGTGAGTAATATCAACAAATTACAAGTTGATGCTAACTCCAAACTAGTGCGTCATATCTGGTGAGGAATTAGTTAATTTATGTTGTTCTTGTTCTTATGAAATTAGGGTTCTAATTTCGAAATTTGAAAGCACCTTTGAATTGAATTTGAATACCATTTCGTTTTCCCTTCTAGCAATTGTCATTTGATATATTGTAATTCATCACAATTTCGGAATTCCATTTGGAATATTGAGGTATTTCCCTTCTTGTGGCGTGATACTTCATAGCCATTTCTCCCTTCAATTCATCCCTTTTTAGTTGATTGTGCTTGACCCCCCTTTAGGCACATCATCTTTTGGTATCAGAGCTATATCAAATTTGGATTTAAGATTCAAACACATCATCATTGAAAAATTGGTTACAAGTGTTAAGGATTTGCGCCATTTGAGGACTAGCTTGGTTGGCATTGTTTAAGTGTCTTTTAATCTTGTTTTGCATGTGCTTAATCTTGGATTTAGGCACATCATCTTTTGGTATCAGAGCTACAGGTTTAAGGGGAGGGATTGTTGCAATTGGGATTTTGAAAATTAATTTGGTTATCTTTATCTTGCCGTGAGATTGCTTAAGGTTAAGAGGAGGGATTGTTGAATTTGAGATTTTTGATCCTTATATTGTTATCTTCCTATTGCCGTGAGTTGCTTATGGTTAAGAGGAGGAATTGTTGCAATTAGGATTGTCCTTTGTTTCCATCTTGCCGTAAGTTAATTGAAGGTATATGAGAAGGGTTTTGTTGATTGAAGTTTTGGGAATTGAAAGTTTTTGGTATTACCTTTGTGAACCGAATTGCAAGGGAGTGGAAATTCGGAACAAGTGAATGTATTTTTTTTGTTGTTGTTACTTGATGTTTACGTGATTGATCCTTGTTGAAATTGAGGATTAATTGAATTGTTTGTATTGGTACTAAGTGGCGTGATTATCTTACTTGGGAAGTTGAAACTTGTTGTTGTAGAAGTGGATGTCTTGTTGTAACTTTTGTTCTTGACTTCACCGTGAAGGAGGAGGAAAGTTAGTGCAAGTTAGGAAGTGCAATTATGTAGGAAGAGAATTGTGTTTATTTTGTATTGTTGAATTCGGAATTGTGGAAGGATATGTGCAATTTTCAGATTTGATTAGTGTGTAAGAAAGGAAGTTATTTGATTTCAAACAAGCATTAAGAGTGAAGGAGTTAATTGTGCTTGTTTGAATTTGAAAATTTGCATCTTACCAAATGTGGAGGAGTTGCAATTAGTGAAGAGGATTGATTTTCAAATTTAAATGTTGCCTTTCTTATGTTAATTTCGGTTGAAAAATTGTGTTGAAGTGGATAAAGTGCACCGTGAGTGTGTAGGAGTGTATATGGTGTTGTGTGTGCAAATTGGAAGTGGAAGTGTATAATTTCCAGATTTGAATTTGCATGGAAGAAGAGGAAATAATTTGAATTGAATCACATCCATTTACTTCAAGTAGTTAAAGAGTGGTATTGATTATATTTCATTTGAATTTGAAATTGATTCTTACCATTTGTGGCAAAGGTGCATTAAGGAGTGTCAAATTTGAATGTGTTGCCGTGTATGTGTGTAATTACGGTGGAAGTGGGAGTGTTTAGTTGTTGTTGCCGTTTCTTGTTGTTGTTGCCATTTAAAGGAGCATCTTAGTTAGTTTTTGTTTGTTGCTACCGTGGAAGTGAAGGGTTGCAACATATTATTGTTGCGTGAATTTAGTGTGTTGTGTGTGTAGTGTGCAAGTGGCGGAGTGAGTTGGTTTTGGCGTGAATTTGTTTTGTGAATTAAGTGTGCTACAATTACTAGACATTACATTGGTACATCAAATAGATTGCATCCACAAAAATGTCTATTAATAGTGTGAATGGAGGAATGAGTGATGTAGCATATAGTCGAATTGGTGGAGGTCAGGGTTCTAATATTGCAGGTGGGAGGACCTTAGATGAACAACTTCGGGACCTTAGAAAACTTGTTACTACATTAGCAACAAGGATTGATAGGATGACATTGCCACCACCACCAGTGGTACACCTTCAGGAGCCACCTAGAGCAAAGGGAGATTATCATGCTCTTAGAGAAGATAGAGTTGGTAATTTCGGACTTAAACCATTCCCAGAAATGGAATTTAGACCACCTAGAGGCTCAGAGTGTGCAGAGCTACAAATGCCTTCACTTGAAGATAAGGGTTTCACAGATGAAAGATGTCAAACACCACTGTGCCAACCTTTAGAGGTTTCTGAAGGTAATGATCAGTTGGACCAATTGTTAAAAGACTCTAGGGATCAGCATAACAGGGATGAGTCAAAGAAAACAAACTCGTTGGAAAGTGTTGAGATAGAGGAAACATCAGCCGATAATGAGTCCTTGTTTTTGTTACAGGAGAGATACATCCTAGAGATGGAGGAAAGAAAACAATCATCTACTATAGTATTTCAGATATTGGGATTCTGTAGAGATACTCCTTCAGATGGATTACTTTTGGGAAACAGAGTCTCTGCTGCATTTGAACTACAAGATTTGAGGTCAAATCTTTTTGAGGTCCAAGGATATGATGGGAATCAAAATCCAACAAGACCTATCATTAGGACAAAAATTGATGGATTTCGAATCTTGGCGATGAGGGCCCATTTCAAGCAGATCAACCTCGGAATAAATTATTATCTAACCTCTTTTATCTTATTCATGAATTGTATATTCCAACAGGTATGCTTATTTGGTTTCACAAAGCGATGGATAAACTCACTAAGACTCAGTTTGTGGGTTATCTATGGACCGACCTGAACCGGCGATGAGTTGAACCGACGGATTCCATCATGAAGCTAGCCTGCCGAAGATTATTTTCTTTACTTGTAATTTATGTTTGAACCATTTATTTTGTAAGCTTTATGGGACATTTTATTTGGTTGTATTTTACCTTTAGGACCGGCCACCCTATAGTGGCATAGTTGTGATTTTTTAGTCATTCTAACCCTAAAGGGTGCAACTATAAATACTTGCTAATTAGGTCTTTTAGGGAGCTTTTTGAACATTTGGAAAAACACACATCTTGTGCCATGAGAGTACCTCTTACAAGCATATTGCTCTTATCAATTTCAAGTGTGAAATTGTGGCGAGTGGACTTGGATTTGTTGTGAGTAATATCAACAAATTACAAGTTGATCCTAATTCCAAACTAGTGCATCATATCTGGTGAGGATTTAGTTATTTTATGTACTTTTGTTCTTATGAAATTAGGGTTCTAATTTCGAAATTTGAAAGCACCTTTGAATTGAATTTGAATACCATTTCGTTTTCCCTTCTAGCAATCGTCATTTGACATATTGTAATTCATCACAATTTCGGAATTTCATTTGGAATATTGAGGTATTTCCCTTCTTGTGGCGTGATACTTCATAGCCATTTCTCCCTTCAATTCATCCCTTTTTAGTTGATTGTGCTTGACCCCCCTTTAGGCACATCATCTTTTGGTATCAGAGCTATATCAAATTTGGATTTAAGATTCAAACACATCATCATTGAAAAATTGGTTACAAGTGTTAAGGATTTGCGCCATTTGAGGACTAGATTGGTTGGCATTGTTTAAGTGTCTTTTAATCTTGTTTTGCATGTGCTTAATCTTGGATTTAGGCACATCATAACCCCATACTCAACATAAAGCTCAACTATGCTATCACTTAATAACAAGCATGTCAACTCTAACAGACCATAGTTTTCAAAATTACCAACTAACCCATCAATAAGAAAATACCTAGGTCTTCAAAATCCTATCTTATTAATGTCTTGATGCCTTTTTTCTTTTTTCAATTAACTTTATTAGATAAGCATAAGCTAAGTCACTTACATTGATCCACAATAATCCCTTTAAGCCTTCCTTGTACACTACTTCTAAGGGGATCACCTTAAGCACTCCTCCATAGTTTAAAGTGATGACTCCTTGGCCAATATCACCCATGTGCAATCTGAAAAAGAAGATGAAAGCAGTAGATAGGACCACCTTCTGTGCAAAAGATAAATGCTATAGAAAACAGTTAATGTGACTTTATAGAATACGGGACCACAAATATCTTTTAAGAAAAACTTATCCTTATATAGAATCTCAATGTGTCACTTAAAAGATGCATCTTTTTACACATAATGATACGATAATACTCGAAAAAGTACCGGAAATTTGAGAGAAAAAAAAAAGCATAATTTATGTATGCATCTAGGCCATTCTCAAACCAAGAATCACATCCAAGATGGAGGATCAGTGGCAACAAGTAAACAAGCCCCATGATCACTTTCAACGGCACAAGATCTTGGGCCACTTTTGCTACTCCCATCCTCAAACCAAGAATCACGTCCAAGTTGGATAAATTACCTTAATCTACATAGTTAATATATATATATAAAATACCCTTAACCGTTTGGTATGATCTTTGGCAACAACTAAACAAGCACCTTGCTAAAAGCTCGTGTAAATAAATTACCTAAATATTCATCACTTTAATTAATTTTATGTGGCTTTCTACACCTGTTTTGAACTTTGGCTGAGTCAAAGTATCGGACACGAACCTATGGACAATACTTTATGTCGGCAACCGGGCCTATCTCTTCGCTCAGCGGTTAATATGTCAGAAAACATGTTCATAGGATGCTTGGCCTTAAAGTTGATATATGCATTGAAAACAATATCTTAAATCAATTAGTTTAGCCAATAGCATATGGTGGATTGTTCGAGAGGCATCATTGACCATGATCTTTCATATGTTTTCCTCTACGTGTATCTAAAAGCTGCCATGTGAACCTAAGCTTTGCCTTGTATTCAACTGTTGAATCCGTGTATGTTGGGTCAATGGCAAAAATCGTTGATTAAAAAAACTAACTGAAATAAAAGAAGAAAAAAAAAATCAAATATCCTCAGGGTGTGCTTAAGTGAATGGTACATTGTTTTAGATGGATTAAACGATTTCGATTAGCTTTTCATAAAAAATATATATATAATAACCTAAGTCTTTTTCTTTTATAAATCATTTAAATGAATATGGACCACTTGATATGACATCCAGTAATATACCTACCAAAAAATGAAAAAAAAAAAAAAACAAAAGAAGAAGAAACAGAAATTCGACGAGCGTAAGGAATTGCAGAATGATAATCTAAACTCGGATCTTTTTTTCTTTTTAAATGCATGATTCTGATTGAACATGCGATAATATTAAAAAAGAAAAAACCTCTGATTAAATATTACCATATTTTCTCCCACCTTCGTTCATTATAAAACTTTATCCGGTAAGTTGTCGAAATCCAACTACCAGCTCATATTAATATACTATGGGCATTTCGTGCTCCTGTGTTAGATAAGTTCAATTTTTCATGCATAGCCATGTAAAAGATTATATTAATATTATCACGAAAAATGATATGCTTGTCTCTTAATATATATTCTCAGTCAATTATACTTGCAATAATGCACTCTGAACCAAACAGATTGGTTTTCGCTTGTTAATTTTTTAGAGGAATAAATGAATGTCGAGATCACGCAATTAGCGAATTCCATGCCATGCTTGTCTCTTGATATTCAAAATATAATAAATCTTAATGATAAATTATAGGAATATTCTCTAAAAACTATTATAATTACTTATAAATTTCAAAAAAATTAAAATACTACAACATTATCCCTCAAAAGGTGTTGACAAGCCTGGAAAAATTTTTCTAGAATACAAATGAAATCAACCTTTGGTATAGTATATATTGTTACTTGATCTAGTGATGAGGATGCATGACTTGAATGATAAAAGAAACGTGAGCTAAGGGGTGCTGGGATTGATTTTGACATGGCAACTTTGATGCTAAACTCAATATATGAGAAAGAAGGATTAGAGTAATAGGGTAGCAATATAGTATTTGGAAAGTCAAAGCGCCGATCCCTCACATAGAGGCTTGAGATGGGGGATAGATAAAGAAGGTGGTTAATACCCATTACTTAACTTCGAGATTTGTGGGGAAGAATCAAGGGAATTACAAGATAGTTGACTTACCTTACCCATTTAGTGGCTTGTTCAAAATGTAGGTTGAGCAAGCCTATCTAAGCCTAAAGGCCCAAATTGTTAGCCACTATTAAGTGTGAGATAGGCTAGCCTAGACTTGGAGTTAATGTCCAAAATAGCCTATCAACACTTGCTCCTTGCTCTCATTGGTGATTGGTCGGTAACGAAAGTAAGCTATGGCAGGGCTTCCTTAGCCTTAGGTTAGACAGTGACATGCTTTGGCTCATGGCCTTTGGTTAGTGGATTGGAAACTAACTTGTGGGCTCATCTTGATATTAAGAGCTTCCATGCTACAAACTCAAATTGTTGCTAAAGTGAAAGGTCCTGTATCATTATTGGGGTGAGACAACTTGAGAGAAGTGGTCGAGTTGGCAAGTTTGTTTGAGCTAGACCCTTGTAGCATTTGTTGGAGATGTTTTACCAAAGTAAATGAGGTAGTGTAAAGCCTTTGTTGTAATTCGAGCCAGTGTATCAAATGGCAATTAGTTGAGTGGCCGAATTGCATTTTGACTTTTACGCCTTGGATTGAGCTAAAAGGTGTTGTCATTGGTCAAATGGCATGATCTATTGGGACTATGAGTTATTGGATCTTTTTTACTTATTTGAGAAGCATTAATTTGATTTGTCTTGCATGTAAATTTCAGTGCATTTAATGTCAAGGACACATGTCGACATGCTACTAGAGATGTTTGTATTGCAGCGGTTTTATATATAGCAATCTAGGCCATTTGTTCCTTTCGCAAGGCACATGGCATGATCTAGTGTGTGCATGTCAAATCGGTTGCCTTTTTGATAACCGCCACTTTGATAACCATGTGCGACTATAAATAGCCAAACCTTACACTAAAAGTCACTTTCACATTTTGCTTTCTTCAAATTCCTTTGTCCTCTTGCTTTCTTTTGCTTAACTAGCTTCTTTATACTCAAGATCTCTTCTTGTTTTACTTTATTGCTGTAATGACCTAAAATTTTAAGAAAATTTATATTAAAATAAGTGAAATAACAATTACTTCTAGACTAGGTAGTAAGGGTATTATTTCTGTAATTCTAAAATTTTGATAAAATACTAATAGTGGTAATAATAATAACAAATAAAAATAAATACATATCCATATATATATATATATATATACATATGTAAATTTATAATAAATGCAAAAAAAAAAAAACTTGGTCTTATTCTCCTATTGATTCCCTCCCCTTCCATGGTAGATCAGAGCAACGCATCAGCAAATCAAATCAAGCCAGCCTCCATCATATCAGCTACTCTGGTCACGTCGTCCTTCCCTATTGTCTCCCTTGTCCTATGCTTCTTCTATCCTCCCTTCCTTCCTTCCTTCTTCCTTTTCTTCTCATCTTTTCCTTAGACTCCAACTAGACTGATGGGAAATTTTCCGGCACCGACTATGCTTTCAAAACTAGATTTAGATGATGATCCAAATTGCTCATATTTTACTTCATTTCTTTTATCTAATAAGTATTTGAGAAATAATCTTACAGGTATAATAATAATTCTCCATGAGATGCCAACATGCCTTACACTAGTTGATGGCTACGGGACATCATCAGATTTGTATTCAAAGGCCCGCTGCAATTGTTTCCATTTCAAAGCATTGGCTCATGAAGATTTATGATATTTTGTACTTTGTAATTGTTCTATGGACTATTTTATGTTGTATTTTCTTTTGGGACACTTTCATTTTGATTGTAATTTCATTTAGGACTGGCTACCCTAAAAGTGGCATAGTTGTAATTTTGTATATTTTCTAACCTTAAAGGGAGTAAGTATAAATACTTGCTTAAAATAGGGTTTGGGGAGGCCATTTTTCAGATTTGAACATACACTTTTCGTGAGGATTAGGGTTCTTCCTAATTGTCATTAGACTCTTATCAATTTCAATCCCAAGCGTTGAAATTGTGGCAAGTGCAACACTTGAAATTGTAAGTAATATCAATTTCATTTTGTTGTGATTTCTTTTCTTCTCTAGTGTGTAATATCTAAAGGTGAATTGAGATAGTTCTTGGTCAGATTTGGTTAAGATTTGCTTCGAGATATATTGAGTTTGTTGAGTTACTTATCATAGTGTTATTCATCAGCATTTTCCTATCATTATTCACGTGGAATGCCTTATTCTAAAGAGGGGAATCACGGTTTTATTTTTGCTACTTAATCTTGAAATTCACGTGATGATTCAAGCTTGATTATTATATATTGAGGATTTGATTCTTTGTAATTGGATTAGTTCATTGTTTATTGATTCCGGATCCATTTACACCCTTTGGAATCACGCAAATTCTTCAATTGTTGAACTGGCATTAGGGATTGCATTTAAGCTTGGATTTTACTCCATTTGATTGTGTTTAAATCCCATTTAGGCACATCATGGACTCCCTTTCTCCATTCCCAATTGCCCTTTCTTTTTTCCTTCTTTCCTTTTCTTCTTATGGTTGCATTGTCCTTCCTCGCCGCCTCCCAAACACAACTCTGCTTCTTCATTTCCCTTCTTCTTTTTCTCATCTTCTTTTTCTTAGACACCGGCCGAATTCCCTCTCCCTCCACATGACCTCACCATCCTGAACCCTCTCACTCCTAATCTCTCTTCTCCCTGTGAAGTCCTTCCCATGTTCTTCCATCTTCTTTTCTCACTTTTCCTTATCCGGTGAGGTGATCATCCAACGTTCCAAGCAAGAGTACTAGCAGTGTTCTAGGCAAAAGTTCCAACTGAAGCTTGATTGAGTAAATGCATTGAAGGACATATGCTACAAACCACCTTCTACTTCACCTTCTTCTTCATCTTCCTCTTCACTAATTCAAATAACCCCTCAAACCTCATTCATGTCAATAGATATATCAGAAGCCAAAACCCTGTTCAACTCCATAATTTCATCATAAAAAATCCCAACTTGACCTTAACTTACATAACTCTCTCCTCTAATCTTATTGCTCAATCTTGTCTCTCCATGATTCAATCTCTCCTCAACCACATGGTCAAAACCCACCCTATGTTTTCACTTGAAAGACCAACTTACCATATTCTCCTTATCCAAGCCTGTAAAGAGCCCGATAGCACCCTCTTCCCTGTTCGCCAGCTTCTAAACTTAATGATCCAAAATGGGGTTATCCCCAATCAAGTGACTGCTAATATTGCAATTCTATCATTATGTTTATTAGGTCATGAAGATCATGCCATTGAATTGGTAAAGGAGCTGTTTTTAAAAGAATTCAGTTACTGACACTTTTACTTACAATTTCATGGTTAAGCATATGTGCAATAATAAGAACTTAAGGGAGGTTGTTGGGGTTTAAAAGAAAATGAAAGAGGAAGGTGTTGAACCAGATCTTGTTACTTATAATACTTTGATTTATGGGTTGTCGAAAGCTCGGAGAGTCAAGGATGCTAAGACATATTTAGATATAATGGCTGAGGCTAATCATTTTCCAGATGCAATAATGTACACTTCCCTAATGAATGGTATGTGTAGGGAAGGGGATGCACTAAAAGCTATCCAGTTGTTGGGAAAGATGGAGTGGATCCAGTTGTTGGGAGAGATGGAGTGGATCCAGTTGTTGGGAGAGATGGAGCGAAAGGGTTATGCTCCTAATGTTTGTGTGTATAATACTTTAATTCACGGTCTATGTAAGTCAAGGTTATTAGACAAGGCAATTGAATTGTATGAAGTGATGAAATCAAATGGTATGAAGCTGGAGACAACTTCATATGCTGCCTTGTGAGGTGTCTTTGTAAAAATGGTAACGTTGCTGAGGCATATGAAGTTTTTGACTATGCAGTGGAAAGTAAGAGCTTGACTGATGTCATAGCTTACTCTACGCTTGAAAGCACTCTCAAGTGGTTAAAGAAAGCTAGAGAACAAGGTCTTGTTGTCTAATTGGTGAAGGAAATATTAACTTGAAAGTACTCGAAGACTATTTTGATTGAAGTAGAAGAAAATGAGACCCCGATGCTAGGACAATAGCCATCCACACAATATAAGCATGCTGCTGCTTTTGTTGAGGAGAAACTTTACATAATTGGTGGGAGTCATAATGGTCGATACTTATTTGATGTTCAGATCATGTTGTGGTCTATTGGTAGAACAAATTATTACTCATTGGTGGCCATTTTAGAAGCTCTACAAATAGCATCTAAGTGAGGTTCATTGATCGAAAACTGCAATGTTGTGGCTTCATTGAGACCTTTAGAAATATACCTGTGGCATGTGCAGGACATTCAACCACCATGGTTGTTTCTAAATTGATAATTTTTTGTGGTGAGGACAAGAGAAGAAAATTGCTCAATGATGTTCATCTTCTAGATCTAGAGACAATGACTTGGGAAGTTATTGAGGCAACACACCTCCAACTCCCAGATTTGACCATATAGCAACTATGCATGGTGACCGCTACCTTCTAGTCTTTGGTGGATGCTCACACTCAATTTTTTTCAGTGATCTTTATATATTAGATTTGCAAACTAAGGAATGGTCCCAACCTGAGATTCAAGGTGGTGAAATTACACCTTAGGCAGGCCATGCTGGTGCTACCATTGGAGAAAACTGGTTGCTAAGATACTTTTGTCTTGAATATGTCAAAATTAGTTTGGTCAAAGTTGGCATCTATTAGTGAAAGAGATCCACTTGCTAGTGAGGGACTTAGCACTTGCTCTGTAGTCATTACAAGGGAGGAGTTTTTGGTTGCCTTTAGTGGCTACAATGGCAATTATCAAAATGAGTGAAATGTAATAGGAGATGTGCCTCTAAGCTCATTCTCAACACTTCTAGTAGACTTATTTGGCAGTTATCAAGGTGGTAGGGTTGGTGACATAGGGGCGATGGTGTCAAAACTACCGTTGTTGAAGTCTCTAGTGAAATATTAAGGTAAAGGAATGGGAAGGAAGAAGTGGAAGAAGAGAAGTTAAAGTGAAGAAGTAGGAGCCAGTCGTGTTTGCAAAAATGAAAGATGGAAGGGGAGGGAAAGATTAGAAATACATATACATAGATGTAGGGTGGAGAAGCTAGACATAGGCTAGAGAAGAGAGAAGAGAAATGAGAAAAAGAAATAGGAAAGTGGAGAAGATGGAGAAAGCGAGAATTGAAGACATAAAAGGGTGAGGAAAAGACAAGAAGAGCTGAAAGATAAAGTCAAGAGGGTATTAATCCTGTGTATGTATGTATGTGTGTGTATGATGTTATTATAATGGAGGTGGGCATGTATGTGTGTAAGGATGGCCGATGTGTACGTGTAGTGATGGAAGCGTAAGTGGGGGATGGAGACCAGTAGAGAGGATGGGAAGCCCTATTGATGGAGATGTCAACAAAGGAGAGAAGAAAGAAGGTGATACAAAACCTTTAGCAATTGCTAACCCTACGGTCTATCCTATAAGTAGTTTGTTGGAAGATATTAGAGATAAATTAATAAATGAAAGGTTCAAAGTTGCTCTACATAAAGGGAAGGCGGATTTGGGGAATTCTAAAAAGGAGAATAATAAGAGAAAAAAGAGAAGAAGGAATGGAACAGTGAAACCGAGAAGGAAAAGGGAATTTCATGAAGCAAGCAAGTGTATATGTGTGTGAAATTAATTAAAAAGAGAAGGTGTCATCTATATAGAAACGGCGACTCAAATAGCTTGATCAAGTAATCAAATTATAAAAGGAAGTCCTGAAAGTGCGTGCATGCCATCGGTGAAATGATTGTGTATGTGAGTGTAGGGAAAGGCATTGGGGAGTTTGAGAAGAGATAAGAGTTAAAGGAAGATCGAGAAATCCAACGGAAATTGCGTGGAGTCGCTGTAGCTAATCCTTTAATACTATATTCGGTGAAAGAACTACACGTCGGAATCACTTAATGAAGATTAGAACTATAACGACCATAAATAGGTGAATGGAAAACTTTATGATATGCTACAATGTTGTAATTTGTTTTGATATGTTGTGTTTGATCTTGATATATTGTACATGTGTCTTGTCTCGTTTGGTTGTGATTGCAATTGTTGTAATTTTTATTATTCTATAATAAACAATGGGGAAAAGAAGTTGGAAAGGAAGTCGTATGAAGAAACTAGTAATTAGGTGGATTACTAATATATACTATTGTAACAATATAAAGAATAGAATGGGCTAAGGGTAGATATCACTATCTTGACGATAGCACCTTGCCCTATTTTTCTAATGCTATCATTACAAATTTTATATCCAAATTTAGCTTTGTTTTCTTAAACTAAATTAATACATGTAAACTTAACTTTTTCTATATATATGTATAGTTGATGTTTACGTATAGACATATGGAACAAACTATGTATCATTATATACATGTATAAGAATCTAATTCTGAATACATATATATATACTTAGACAAAACGATTTTTCTACTATATTTATGTAAGTTACATTTATACCTATAATTATACAAATCATAAACGAAAGTCCTTATTTTTCAATGCAATAATTATATCCTTTTACTTCTCTTGAGTACATGAGGAAAAATATTTAACAAATTTATCCTTTGGTTAAAAAAAAGTTATAAATCTATAAATAC
Organism: Laguncularia racemosa; assembly: GCA_037954665.1. Lineage (NCBI taxonomy): Eukaryota > Viridiplantae > Streptophyta > Magnoliopsida > Myrtales > Combretaceae > Laguncularia > Laguncularia racemosa. The sequence goes on along the minus strand of JBBMOL010000048.1, from coordinate 4,394,217 downwards.
ATATATATTGTTATTATATATATGTATGATACTTGAGGATTTAGAAGGGTACATTTTGTATTACCCTGCTCGACTCTTGAAGGCATGGAATTGAGTACTTGAAAAGTGTAATAACATAGAGGTGTTAAGGAATGATCATTATAAATCAATCCCAAGTAGTTGATTTGACGTTTAAGTAAAATGGCACAGAGGTGTCGAGAAATGAGAACTGTAGCTTAATCTTGAGTGGTTGATTTGACAGCCGAGGAGATTCGAATTATATTGCACTATTATTTAACTAAAATTTTGTGTCTAGCTTGATCATTTCTATCTGGTTGGTCTGGCCTTTCTTGCTATATCTGTAATGTGAAATGCATGATCTCTTCTTGTTGTGGTAAATGTGAATATAAGGTGAAACGATTTTGCTTGTGGGATTTGACTTGGTTCCTATTATTTGTCCTTGGAATTGTATTCTTTAAATGCTTAATAATTTACTTTATTACCTTGAATGTGGATTGGCTTGCAATTATATATTATTCGATCACCTCAAACTAATTAATTAAAGGATTGGATTTAACTAAAACTGGACATGCATTTACACGAGACATTGCATAAAATTGAAGGTCATCACTGCTACAAGGCTCGCCAGAAGTAATTAGAGGATTAATGTTCCACCAAGTGTGAACTAAGTAACTAGGGGATTGTCGCCCCTTGACGGTTTCAAGTCCGACCGATCCTTGAGGATGTTGCTCAGTGCATGAGGCACGAGCTCAGTGTATGAGAACACTCGAGCTAATGATATCAAAGTTTAAAAGATATTTTAATTAGCAAAGAGATAAGATAATTAAACTAGGTAATGAGACCTGGGCACCAATGGTGGCTCTAGAATCCCTAACCCAAGGTCAAGGGAGGCATAAACCTTAGACTTCATGTTGGTTACCGGAAAACCGCATGAGATGCTGCATTCATATGGTTGTTCATACATAACATATGATTAGATAACTTGATTTGAAATTGCTTATGCATGTGTAGCATTACGAGTATTGCACTCCAATTCACTGAGCCGTAGTGTGCTCACCCCTCTACAGACTATTTTGCAGGTAAAGATCTTGAAAGCTTAGGATGGGATAAGATGCGAAGTGTTGAGAGTTTTTGAAGCGTTGAAAGTTTTTGAAGCCCTGAACGATAAAGTAAGAAATTGATTGATATGCTTTCTAGATAAAATGTTATTTTAGGACCCTAATGTAAGGTTTGAATTTGTAAAGTCTAAGGTTTTATTCCATTTTACTGGTTAGTTCTCTATGGTCTTAGTTGATCGTGGGACATAAAACCCATAGTTATATTTTTATTGTATGATTATATGTAATATGATTAGTCATAAATGTAATAACTATTTAGAGTCTTACGGTTATCATATAACGGGGGTGCAGACGTGACATGATGGCTTTTAGTGGAAACTTCTAGGCCCCCTTTAAGGCATGACAATTGCACTCACTAAAAGGAATATGGAAGACGTAAGGTCATCTTCTTCTCACATTTGTTGGTTGTACTTAGTAAGAAAGAGAGAGAGGATTGGTAAGGGTGGGGGTGGTTGTGGGGAGTAAATTGATTATTAATATTAATACTTCTTTTAATCAATTCAAATGAATTTCCATTTAATTATTATTGGTAGAATGTGTAAGTTGAGTTAGTAGCTAATAAATAATTAAATTGTAGAAACTAAAAGATAGAGTTCAAGAGGATCAAGTGGTGATATATAGTGGTTTCACCTTGTGCATCAATCCACTTTTCCAACCTCTATACACTAGAGTCTTGGTTATTTTTACCGGTTTGTTCTACTATATCAAAGAATAAAAAATTATAAGAGCATTACAACAATCAATCACTCCAAAGTCATACTTTAATATAGTCTATATTCACTACAAGAATACAATAGTCACTCTCTAATCTACCACTTCTTAGCTTCCTTAGCTAAATTATATAACTTTAGAGAATACAATCACTCAATCAAGTTTTTCAATGAAAATTCTCCAAGGATAAGAACCATTTAAAAATCCCCTCAATTTAGTGCATAATCTAAATATCTTTCTTATTGATATCTTGTATGTATTTTCGTATTTGTAACTATCTTAGTATATGTATATATGTCTCATTCTTTCATTTTGCTATTTGTATATATACACTTCATTCATAACGGTCAATTCAATCAAATAAGACAACCTTCATAATTCTTCAAATAACCTTTAATTGCTTTTCCATATTCATCTTCAAATAATTATCTTTCTATTTCTGTTAAGAATTCCCTAGATATAATAACTCTTCTTTTAGTGGGATGGATTAAATAAATTTCTTGAATATACTTAACCTATGAAAGTAGATTTTGACCTATCGCACTATCCAATCTTTTTGCTTCCTTCATACACAAAGTTGTATCATCAATTTGAAATAACTTCTTGCTCTTCATTGTCTATTGGAATCATAATATACTGTCTTCTTCTAGAGTTACATACTGGTGAAAAACTTTAGTTTCGATTATCACTTTTAATTTCCAAATATGCATCATGAATTTATATCTATTCACTATATTCTTTAACAATAAATTTAATCATAATAAATAGAATATATCATAATTATAGGGTTATCATAAAAATATATCATTGATATGCTTTGTTACCATCAAAACTTTATTCAAATTACTAATAATGCTATGAGGGCACCAGAAGCAGAAGATATCCAAAGGAATCTACCCTTATGGTGACGATAGAGGTTGATCCATCAAGGTGGCTTACTAGCATGGCGACACCATTTAGAGAGAGCAGTGGCCAATTTGAGAAGTTAAGGATGGTTAATAGGCTCCTAGCAAGTGTATATCTTTGTGATGGGGATGATGTAAAGCTTGTAAAGCCACTTTCTATGAAAGTGTTGAAGGGTAGTGAAAGTTTGAATGAGGTCACCAACTAACTATCGAATTCAAAAGTACCAAGCATGTGGCTATACTTCAACCCACTTTTAGAAGGATGGTATAAGGAGAAGCTGAGGAAGGATGATTAGGTTACATTGATGGAGGGGAACCATTTATGTCTATATTATAAACACTTCAAGTTTGGATTCTGACTTCCCCTTACTAAGTTTTAGGAAGCCATCTTCTATTACCATTGGCCAAACCCCTATTAGCTCATCCTAAATGCATCCTAGATTTTGATCTCATTTGAAGTGGTATGTGAAGACCTACAATTATGGCTGACCTCGCAACTGCTTAGATACTTCTATGGGGTCAAATGTAATAGCTTGACCCCCAAGTGGTATTGCTTCACACGAAACTCGAGAGGAAGTTGTTTGTAAGGTTAGTTTCCTCAATCAATGACTAAAAGGATAGGTTTATGGTGATCAAATCAAAAGGGAAGCTTAACTTCTAAATGGGTTGGGTTGAGCCAATCAAAACGAGCCCACTAGAACTTTAATCATTTGACACGTGGGTAGCTAACTATATACTGACTGAATTGAGAGATCAGGCCGAGTACTATAATGCTCTAAAAGTTGTGGAGAACCACTTTAGCTAGGGTGTCATCCCTAAATAAGGGTTTGATGCTGATGAGGAAAAGGAGGAAGTTGGAAAAGGTATAACCTAGGTACATCGTTATGTTGGAGAGGACTAACCAAGGGGGAGCTATTTGTTTACTAGATATGGGGGAATGGAGTCCCCCAATTCTTGATCATATTCTAATGTTCTAACTTGGTTTTATTTTTATAGCTATGGAGCTCAAGAAGGCTAGTTCTGCCAAACCGTTAGCCTAACGTAGGGTAATTAATGCTATTGCAAAAAAAAAAAAAAAGAAGGGAAGACTGCTCTGTAGGGTAAGAAGACCCTACCTCGTCCCTAAGAGAAGGGGATTACTATTATTGAGGGAAGGAATGTTAATGTACCTAGGATTTGGATATAAACACAGATATAACTCTAAGTACACACAACAACCTATGAATAATGGACTTTTTGTGTTTCACAGATTTTCGATAATAAGGAAAATAAATAAATAAAGGATAAGAACAATTAGAGAGATTGATTCAATAATTGAACTGGGGCTTTAAAGTTCCTTATATGACTCACAATCTTTGGAAATAAGAAAGGAATAATTTGAGACACTTGATATTGCCTACGAGTAAATCTGACTAAAGAATTGCCATAGTCAATTACGACAACTGGTTGATAAGATTCAATAGGAATACGCTTGTTAACAAGCTAGATTTTCAATCTCAAATGAGAGTGAAAACCCCTAGATTTCTCAATAAGGTCAATGAAATTGAAAAGGAAAATTTAGAGTCAATTAAGAGAAGATTTACAAAATTTAGGGCCAAATTTTTTCCAAAATAACCCTAATCCCCTTAAACCCGATTCTATCAAAATTAGCTTTGAAATAGCTCATGATCCTAAATAAAGTTCTAAAACCCTAATTAGGTGAATAAAATCCTTTAGGAATTATTTAGAGTCAATTAGAAAAGAAAAAATAAAGGTTAGACATTAATTTTTAATGACCATTATGCCCTTAGACTGAATTTGACCATAATTTGATGCCCAAAATCACTAGACAACTCAATTAGAGTCGTTTAGAGTTATTTTAGGTCATTGGGAGTGATCTCTTGAAGTTTAAAGACAATTAGCTTAAAGACCCTAAATATAGTCTCAAGACCTTAATTAAGTAAATAAAATAATTATTAAATCATTTGGAGGCAATTGAAAAAGAAAAATTCAAGTCTGGAAGTCGATTGGACAAAATGACCAAAATGCCCCTAGACTTGGTTTCTATGAATAGTGACTAAATTCTTAAGATCATAAGGGTAATTGGGGAAAAATAATAGATTATTTTTCAGTTAAAAGTGAAGTAAAATGGCATCTTTAAGTGAAAACCCTTAAGCTTAGCCCCCCCTTTACCCCCCCAAACCCTAAGGTTTTAGAAACCCTTTAAACCATAACCAATCCCCCCTCCCCCTTTTCTCTTTTTTTTTTTTTTCCTATTTTTTCCCCTAAAACTTCTCAAGGTAAAACCTTCTCTAATACCAAAGGCCCAAATCCCCTTAATTCATACTAATCACCCCTTAATGCCCTTTACTAATCTAGCTTTTCTTTTTTCTTTTTGGAAGTTTTAGGTGATAATCGAGGTGAAGCTTTAAATAGGGGGCTCTTAAGATCACGGTTAAGAAAATAATCAAGATAAGTTGGTGATTTAATTAAATTAAAGCAAGATTAACCATAACTATCTTAAGTTTAGGCATTAAGATGATATTTTTATCCTAGGGTTTAACTTAGAAGTTGCAAAACTTACTCTTAAGGGGACTAAAAAGGTTGTCAAATTTGGGAAGGGAGAACCAAGAGATTTTTCAAAGAGGTAAATGCTTAAACTAAGTTGAAATGAATGTGTGATGATAGCTTGAGGTGATTAAGTCATTAAATGGTTGATTTAGTGATTGTAGCACATTTGATCCTTGAAAGAGTATTGTTCCTACCACTTAGGAAGCTTGATCAAGTGCAATTTGTTTGCTTAATAGATTGTGACAATGATAGATATGTTGGATTGATGATTAATTAAAGATTGATAGGTTAGATTTGTGATTTAAGTGAGAAATTTGCATGATGATTGAAGAACCCTTGTTGCTGCCACTTATGGGTGAATTTTGGAGTTTTTTTTTTTTTTTAGTTTAAATCTGAATATGATGCTAAAATGAATTTATATGATGATTGGAGTGATGATTTAAGGATTTTGAAGTAGCTTGGATGATAGTTTTGATAAATATGGCAAGTCAAAAGTTAAAATTTATGAGATTAATGAGTTGATAAATAAACTAGCTAAATTGAGTGATAAACCATGACTTTCCAGCATCCTCATATTGTATGTAAGGTGATAAATTAAGTTGAATTCGAATTTATATGATGGATAATAGTATTAGCAAAGTTTAGCAATGATTTATGATGAAATTGTAAATGATTGATCTTGAGATTATGATTTTTCTTACTTAATTGAATCAATATGTTTAATTATGAAAATCTATGAATTATTATATTTAATTTGATTTAATTTGGGAGAAATATATTCACTTGATGAATAGAAGTTTGTTTGGATTTAAAATGAGGCATAGAAGTTAAGTTATGTTGTAAATGAGCTCATTAGAATGAAATTGGATGTGTTGGACATGCTCTGGAATTCTAGGTCTAATAGGGTGGTTTATTGGACTTAAGTCTGAAATAAAAATGATGTTTTAGATACTAGAAATGAATAAGAACAAGAGGATTTTTGTTTGAAGTGAATTGAACCTAAATTAGATAAGTGATAGGCCTTTAAAGGTGAAAATTCGTAACCTACTATAATCTAAAAATTCAAGGGCCCTAAAATGAATAAAACGAGGCTTTTTGTGCTAAAATAAGTAATGTATGTAATAAGGGTTCAAATGACTTTAGTTTTACTTGATTTGAATTTAAAATGAATAGATTACAACCTCTTAAGATTAAAGTTTTCAAAAATGACGATTTAAAACTTGATATTAGTTGGTTTAATTAACTTAGGGCATGGCTAATGTAATCCCAAGTTAGCCCATCCATATAAGCCAAGGACTACCCTTTCACTTTCCCTTATGGGTGGCTCATAAGATTAAACATAGTTGGATTAAACGGACTTAAGTAACTTTACTATCTTAAATGAACCGAGATAGGGGTTAGCTTAGTGAAATTGACTTATAAACACCTCATTTTTCCCCGCTATTAATTAATTTTTTATTAAACTAGTTTGGGTTTACTAAGAAAAAAAAAAGGATAAAAAGTATAAAAAAAATGAAAAGTACAAAAAGGGATTAAAAAAAAATCTCGTTTTTGGTTTAGGAAATATGAATTAGGTTTTTTAGTCGTGTCCAAGTTTGAGTCATTTTAATAAAATTTAGCCCAAGCTATACATTATGTTTAATTAATATTTAATCTCAAATGCTTATGAAAAGCATTAGCAAGTCTATCAGTTGAGGAATCCACTTGAATAATATAATTTTTAAAAATTAATCGAAAAATGGGATACTCGAGAAAGATATTACAAAAATAAGTGGCAAAAGTGAATAGCCAAAATGCACCTTTGATGAAGCTAAAATTGGCCCAACTAAAGGTATGGATTAGGTATATGCCTTTAGTACAATTGTATTAAGGGTGCATTCTAGGTACATGCCCTAAGTACAAATTGAACACCCAATCCATGCCTTCAACTCTTGCCCCTTTAATTATCACTAAGAAAACATTGCTCATAATAAGATAAATATAAATAAAAATGAAGATGTTAAGTATAATAAATTGGTTTTTATTTTCAAGATAATTTTGTTTTGATTAAATTATTTATATATTATTGATAATTGATATGTAGTAAAAATTATAAAAGGAAGGTAAACAAAAAAAAAATATTTATTTTGACTTACCTCTAGATCAAACTATAACGTAATTAAATCATGATGCTGGATTTTGTAAATAAGCTTGGCATAAAAAATTTAGCAATTAAATTAAGAAAAAATTATAAAAAATGTAATATATGTTTTGCTTCTTTTGTAAATAAGTGGCCTATATATTTTGATTTTTAACAAATAGATGACTTGTGAAGTATGCCAATCCACTAGTGAACAAAAAGAATCGCATACAAAAAAAAAGTTCACATAAAATAAGTACGCCAATCCACCAATAAAGATAAAAGGCATATCTTAAGAAAGAAACTCTAAAATGCTCAATGAAGGGCCATAGAAGTGCCTAAAGCAAATTGTGAAGTGAAGGTCACAAGGTCTATTTCATTAAGTGTAGGAATTACTACTAGAAGCCCTAATAATAAGCATAAAATCAAAAGTAGCCCAAAGCTTATTCATAAGCTCAAGATAGCTAAGATAGATGGAATAGGGCTAGTAATTTTGTAATGCGTTTATGGCATTAAATGAAACTTGCTAAACACCCTTGTTCAGGGTCAAGTGAAGAGTTCATGGAGTTGTGGAATGAAAAATCCTTATATTAGCAATTGAAACTAGAAGGAATTATCCATGGTAAGACCAAAAAATCCAAATTGAGTTACATACTGTAGTAATTGTCAAACTGTGTAATCTCAAACTCCATATAAATTATAATTTAACATGTAAACTAGAAGCTCTATCAAAAAGTATATAATTTGAAAAAAGCTATGTAATTGAGAAAACATATCCAAAATGGTGAAGAACAATAAGAAGCAAAAACATATTGTGGATAAGGGAGTTGGATTTTTCTACGTAGATGAATCCTCTCAACAACTGCAAGATGTATGCATGCATATGATGTACAACTTGCTCAACAACTGCATCTTCTAGTAGGATCCAAAACCTATCTCGAAGTCACATTAAACTAATGCAGCCCCCTCCTCCTGTGCCCCCCTAATTGCCTAACCTTGGTCTTGCCCCAAGCAATCCACACATGGTAATCCAATCAAGGGAACTACTCCTTATCACTCCTTGACTATTGGCTAGGAGGCATAACAATCACCTATTGCCATATTATATCCTATGTTTACATTTCCCTCCTTCTCCCTAAAACTTTCGCTGTTATCAAAACTTTCTTCCTCAACACCCATTTCAATCTTTGTGTCTGTTACAGTTTTTGCCCTCACATGCACTATATAGAGATCAAGTGTAGCTGGCTACTGTAGAATCGGAGTAACTATTCTATCTATTTTAGCTTCATCATTGCATCAAACCTCTTCCATAGGGGATGGATCATATGCTTCAAACACCAATGGCTCAGTCATCATCTTTTCCTATTTGGAGGTGAATGTGTATTCCTATTTTCTTGGAGTGTTTGTTGTTATGAGAGACCCCCTAATTCTTTGGATATCCTAACATACAATTGTTGTACACCATGCTTTCTAAAGGATTCTCCTATTTAAATTAAATTTTCCGTATCATCATTATCTCTAATTGCCATCAACATGTAAGATGCATTGCCTCCCTGAAAAAAAAAAAAAAAAAAAAAGGATACCTTTATATCATTTCAACCCCCACTATACTTGAATTGATTCCAAACTCCGACATATTCTATATAAAAATTCAGTATAATTCACATTCTTTTTTTCATTTTCAACTTCTTAGTTGTATCTCTATCATATTTTAGCTCCTAGTTACCACTTAATATATTTCCAAATGCGTAAATAAAAAATTTTATATAATTATCAATTCTTAGCTTATTTGTAACATAGATAAATAATCAGAAAAAAAAATTCATATAGTTATCAATTCTTAGCTTATTTGTAACATAGATAAATAATCGGCCAATTTAAAATAATAGTTAATAACAGCTACTTAACATTCACACCGCATCACAATGTTCATTTTCTTTCCATATAAAAAAATTTGAACTTATAATTTTTTTAAATTTTCTTTTAAAAAATTTAAAAGTTTACATAAGAAGAAGAGAAAAAATAATTTATTAATTTTTTTAATAAATTCAAAAAATTTAAATATTAATTTAAAAATAATTAAAAGTTTCTTAATTTTGTAAAAAATAAAAAATTGAAAATTGAAAAAGCTTTTAAATGTTTGATTTTAATTTTAAAATATTTTTATTTAAAATAAAATAAATTTTTATTTTTTTTCATAAACGGATATTTTTAATTTTTTTTTCATTATTTAATTGAAATTTTTTTCAAAAAAATTAAAATATAAACAAAATTTTAAATTTACAAAAAATAACTTTTATTTTTAAAAAATCTTTACGAAACACCCATTTTGCAACACAATCCTATGTGCAAACATTAAACAAAACAAACTGATAACAAGCACCAATATTTAAAAAAAAAAAAACTCACTACGAACTATCATAACATTAATATTCTAAGGTTTTCTAAAAAGATAAAATTAATACAATGAGGTGAAATTTTTTAGTGGCACAACATTCATCTTTTTCCCATGTAAACTCTTTTGAAACATTTTCTCAAATACATATTATGCACAAACATTTCACATAATAATAGAAAAACTAACCATCACATTTTATTTGCTACAAAATTCACATAAATCATGTTTAGCACACTACAAACTAAAAACAAGTACTAATTTTTTTGGGGGGGGGGGGGGGGGGGGGATTCAGTTACTAATGAATATAATACCAAAATGTGCCTTAATCGAGCCTTTTGTTAAAGAAATGGAAAGATCTCAGCGATTTTAGTGAAAAAAATTGATGATCCTTATAGATATGCAAGTTTTCCTTCAACTTCTAACCTACATAAGGAACTTTATTGCTATGTGTGAAGAAGTGGTGTTTTGCGTGAACTCTTATGCCAATTGGTGATATTTCTGTGTATAAAGAAGTGTACTGTGACATGCGGACAAACTATTTTTGTGGTAAGGGTCCTTCTATGTGTGCAAGTAAAATTAGTAAATGGAGCTAGAATTAGGTTAATAAAATTATTGAATGGTGGAGGTGGGCTTGTAGAAATTATTTACGTCATGTATTGAAAGTAACAAATTATTTGAGTTGTACACTGAAGGCATATAACTGATGTGTGTTGAAGGTGCATATAGAATACATGCCTTCGGTTAAGCTAAGTATTTTGAATTAACTGAATAAGTATTTTAGGTACACGTTTTCACTATCTATTTTTATAATGTCTTTTTTCAAGTATTTTATTTTGTGATTAATTTATAAAAATGATATTATTTAAGTTGTGGAAGGGTAGGTGTGTCTCGAAGGTTGTGGGCTCAAGCAACCACGCGTGCAGTGCACACACACATATATATATTTTTAATTTCCTCGCCATTGTTTTCTCTGACCAGTTTGGTTGAAACTGGATAAGCAGTAAGCACTGGCGAGCTTTGAATTGGATAGAGAAAGATCCGGTGAACTCGGAATCCTTCAATGCGTGTCAGATCTTTATCCTTTTTCAATGGATTTTGATGCAAATTTCTCAATAATGCATCAAAGATTCGGAAAAATATGACAGATTAGCATTAATAATAACAAATTAGAAGATTTGATAACATCAATTAGAGATTGAACTTTATCCAATGTTGGACAAGCTTCAATTCATCCCCATCCATAGCTTTAAACAAGATTCGAAGGCCACTTCTATAAATACCAAAGCATAGGGAATGCGAAAGGAGGAGGAATTTCACTCGATTTTCCTTTAATCAAAATAGAATCGAGCTCTCTCTGTCTCTAAGAACCCACACGCACAGGCCGCTTTCTGTCTCTAAAATTGAACAAAATTAAGGCTATTTTGAAGAGGATTGAAGCTGGATTATTGTTCTAAGGGGCCCATAAATCAAGAAAAAGGATTCATTTTATTTCAATTCGCGGAGAACTAGAGGAATCAAAACTTTGAAGGTCGACCACCTGTGGATATTCAAGAATTACCACCATTACGCATTTTAGGTAGAAAACAGCGACGCTATTGAGTTATCCACCCTCCAAAAGGCCAAACTGATGCTACTAGAAGCCTCAACGGCCACCGGGAGGTCTTCAACGAAGCCCAAGAAGGAGCCACGCTTCATCCGCCGCTCGACTCGTTTGGAGCTCCACACGCATGACTAGAATCTTCGACCGACCCGACCTCCCATTTGACCAGCGCCCTTTGACTCGGTTTGGTACGCACGTAGTAAGAAGGTCCAATTCTAATTTTTCTTTTTCTTTTTCTTTTTTTTGTTTTCTTTCCTTAGAAAAGAAGAAGGAAAAGAAAAGGAAAAAAAAGAAGAATAATAAAATAAAAACTTGCTAATGTTTACTAATAGCTGTTTATGCTTGCAGCTTACATTGTTAATAATTTATGTTCGATGAATCATGAAACATGTAGGCTGAATTAACATGCTTGATTGTTATATCTTCGCGTAGTCTTAGGTTTATAGATTATTAAAACATTATAGTTTAGTATTTACTTGATTAGAGTCACACGTTGGATAATCTCACACTAAATGTATTTCTATCTAAAGATGTTTTCGTGTTAAGGTGTTTACATATTTAATCAATCCACCTACATGGGTGGCACTTGCAAAATTAGTGATATTACATCAATATTCTTAGTTAGTTGATACATTAGTGGGATATGTTTATATTGCTATGTTTAACTTTTTCATATTTATTGCGTTATCGAAGTGTTGAATGTGAATAAAAGTTTTGCTTGTGGGTTTTATATGATTAACACATTTGATACGTTAGGCAGCTAAAATTTCTTGCTTATACTCTTTATAATAATGGTAAAAGAATTAAAAACAAAAAACAAAAATAATAACAATAATGACAATAATTTTTAAGTGGGAACCGTTGTATAGATTTCATGTGTTACAATGTAATCGAGTAGGTTCTCAAATTTTTTTTTTTTTCAGAAATTAGTATTTAGGTTTTTTTATAAAAATAAAAATAAAATAAATAATAAATAAAAATGTTTGTCACATACAAAAAATGGTTTTCATAAAATTAAAATTTTTTAACGGATGTTGGCTTTTCAAAAATTAGGCCTTTTAGGTTTTTTCAAAATTAGGAAATAAAATTTAGGATCTTGATAAAAATAAAATTGTAATAAACCTCTCTGTTTTTCATAAATAAAATAAATCAACCTGCTAAAGTATTATAAATGAACCTTGATGTAATAAAGAATCTAAATTGGGTCTCAAAATATATCAAGGTCCAAATTGATGTAATAAAATGAATTAGATTTAAGCTTAATAAAATGTGACTCTAAAAGAATTCAATGGGTCAAAGACCTGAAGCATACTTAGATCTATAAATCTTTAGAGCTCATACCCTAAATGAACCCTAACAAGTCAATATAATCTTAAATGAGCCTTAAACCCATTAAGGCCCTAAATTAATTAAAGGCCTAGAATGAAATTCATATTTGGACATGATAATCATTTGGGCCTAAAACATAATAAATAAGACTAAATGGGCAAAAAGAGCTTAAGTTAGTTAGAATAGATTAAAGAAAAATGTATATTTTTAGTTCTTAATGTTTATTTACTTAAATAGAAAAGTAGATAAATTTTTCATTGATTTCAATTATTATCATTGAGTTCATTTTACTTAAGTTTTCTCTTTAATGCATAAAATTGGCTTAACTTGTTCAATTGGAATTTCAAACTCCAACTTTGAAACCTTCAACTTTTTTAGGTATGTAGTAACATGTGTGTTGTTTTCTAGGTTAGAAAATTAACTAGACTAATAATCAAATCAACTAACTATCTACTTGCTATTAGTGCTTGGTCACTTGAGCTAGTAAGTGACACCCTTGAATCGAGATTACGGTTGCGGTTGTGTATGTTAAAATGACATGGTAGTTAGGTGCTTAAGTTATCAAGTGATGGCTTAGTAGATAGCTAATAAATGAAATCTCATCAGATAATGGGCACTATAAGTAGAGAAAAGGTATGTTGAGACTCATCCAGGGTTATACGACTCAATAGACGATATGATATAACTGGATTGTGATTAATGATGATCGCATAATGATGAGGTCACTTAGATAAGGCTACTTTGGTTTCAGTTATGGCAACATGGAGTTTAGCTATTCTCATCAACCCCCACTTGTCGCTGTAGTGGAATCAGAGCCCAAGCCTCTTGTTATGTTGTTTGATGTCATGAGTACTCTCGTACTAGTTGTTTACTTAAATAAGATAATTGATAAACTGTATGATTGTCTACTACATTAGTGTGTGGATTTTTTAACATCCATATATGTGTTTGCGTTATTGTATACTAGACTCTTATGGCTCACCCCTTATTTCTTTTTCAAGTGAGAACTATTTGATGGATCTACTTAACAAATTATTAGGTTGTGGCTTTAAAGAGGAGTATAGGGATGAGTATAAGGAACTTAAATCTTAGATTCTATTATTAATAATGATTCTTATTTTTAGCTTAAACTTAGTATGACATTTTGGTACTATATTTATACTTTATAGGAGCTACCTATGGCTCTACAACCCATTTATCTATGCTTGTATTCTGTGAACCCTTTAAGCCCTATGACTTAATTATCTATCTCATAATATCCACCACATTTTCTAAACTTTATGAACCTCCAAAGTGTTTTCAAAATCACATGAGCCATTCAATTTTTTCAATTTTAATTAACGATTTCGAAATCCTAAAATTAATTTAAAACCCCATGATGCGTAAAACCCTAGGTATATTAGATTCAATTACCCTGATGATCGTCTTGATTAAGCAAAGCATAACTAGACCCTAATCACACCTGTTGACTGAAACCTAAGTTATCAAAAGGGTATTCCTAGCAATCCGGTTAAGAATTCTTATGAAAAAGTTCTTTTGCAAAAGAATAAAAAGAGGGTATTTCATATCTCACGAAATGTGTTTGTTTTCATTCAATAATAAGATGTTGTTCATGGCCGACCCTTGCATGACATATATAGAGTCATATAAGAATATAGAAAACCTAAGTTGTCTAATCTATTTGTTTTCTTATCCTCATGTAACCGAGTAGGCAACTAAATAATATAAATTACAAACCAAAACAAATACTAAAAAATATAACAACAAACTCACAAATTCCCTTTCCTATTTTGGTTCAATATATAATATTTCTTATTCTAGAACTTCAAATCCTCGCTTTTCTTCCATGGAAACATGAATTACATTAATAGGTGTTGGTTCTCCTTTCATGTAATTTGATTCCTTGGCTTGTAGGTTCATAACCAGTCCTTGTAAAGTATCATTTGTCCTCTTTGTTCTAGTTCGGCTCATTGGTCCTCTAATTCCATGTAATGGATCATGGGAATTTAGCTCTTTCTTTTTTTATGCCAGTTGATCCTCATCACCCCATTTAGTAATTATAGTTTTACGTATTCTACTTAAGTAGGGTACGTAATGAACTATTGTTGCTATAGAGAATTAAGGGTATGATAGAGAGAGAGAGTTATATAATATGTAAAAGATAACTAATAATGTGTCTATTATAGAAAAAGATACTTAAATACCTCTTGACGCTAATGGCAAACTCATAATTAACTAAAACATAAAATAGAAATAAAATAAAATTGTTTGAAAGAAAATAACTAAAATAAAAAGGACTTGTCACTTCAGGTGCTATTAACTGGTCGATAAGCATACTACCAATTAGTTGGTAGTGAAAATTCACTACTAGATTATTATATGGGCATCTTGGTACTTGTTGGTTGGTTGACACACATCCTAGTGACCATCTAATACCTCTTGCAATTCGCTAGCTACTAATTCTTTCTGTTTTAGTCAATCTATAAGTCTTTAGTTGAGTCTTTGAAGCTCTAATTCCTTCCCCAACCTGGATTGCACTTAGTTGAACACCGATTCCCTTCATCCACAAAGGGTTGGCTATAATTTGCCCTCAAATCTGGGAATTGTTTTGGCTTATGACAATTAACACCTAGCTTCCACATAAACAAGCTCTTTTGTCTTTTCTTTATTTTCTCTCTAGCTACCTTATCTATCTTAATCTCAACTAGAGTCATAGGATTTAGAATAATTGCTGTCCATCTTTGGCAATGGTGAAGGTGATATTGAATCCATCATAAATTACCCCTTCTATCGTACATTTAAGGTCTTCTAAGTAAAATATGTTCTACCTCCATAACCACAACATCACACAATTTCCCATCCATATACTCCCTAATCTTCAATGGAACTTTAACTTGCTTAGTTACATAAAATTTACCTTTTTCTCCAAACCAATGTAAGGTATATGGTTGAGGATGTGACATTGTCTTCAACCCTAATGCATGGACAAAGGTTGCGGAGGTAAAATTTTGTACAACTTGAACTATCTATCACTAATGAGCATGTTTTAGCCCTCACTAAGCAATATGTGAAGAATAGATCATCTCTCTTTATAGTGTCAACTGGCTACTCCCGAAGTAGAGTTCACCTAATGATAAGTGACATGAGTTGTGCAAGGTCTTGATATGCTCAGAACATATATATAAAATGGGAGCGTAAATTGCAGCAAGTGCACTGGTCGTATCAAGTAACAGAGTGGAGAAAAGTAAGGTTGTCGATCCCTCGAGGAACCAATAGAGTACTAGATCTATGGCAATTCTTATCAATATCTAGGAGATTAAAAAGGGGTCTTGAAATGTCTAAGCTAAAAATTTAACTTAAAGCAAACAAGGAGAATTTTATGAAGAATCTATCAATTATGAATGCGGGAAATTAGAATTCACCCTAGATCCATTAATCAAACTGCTACCATGTTATATCAACTAGTGGTTATAAGGTTATTCAAGTGAGTTTAGAAAATCCTTTTTAAGGATGTTAACCTTAAATCAATTAGTCGGCTTTCGCGTCTCCAATTAACCAAGGAATCAAAATTATGTTCATACACCTCCCGATGTTACAAACAACTAATGCCCTAAATCAATTAACCCTAATCCCTTAGTGATTAATTAACAAGAAACATTGCATTGCGCCTACCATAAACTCTAATTAAACCAATTATCGCAACTCCCGTATTGATAATCAATCTAATTAAGAATTCCTAACAAATCCTAATCAACTCCCGTATCAAAAGGATTTCTAACAATTATAATCAAAGACCAATTATAATTGAAATCAAAGGAATTGCAAT
Source organism: Laguncularia racemosa (assembly GCA_037954665.1). Taxonomy (NCBI): domain Eukaryota; kingdom Viridiplantae; phylum Streptophyta; class Magnoliopsida; order Myrtales; family Combretaceae; genus Laguncularia; species Laguncularia racemosa. Next base: position 4,377,661 of record JBBMOL010000048.1, on the reverse strand, counting down.
CATGAATAATCCTAATAATTCCTAATCATATAACATGGCTACAATTATCCTTTTAACATTCTAGGGTTTCATCCAATTTTCCAAGGAAAAAACTTAGCAATTTATGGAGATAAAGACATGATTATGATTCAAGGAGATTCGTGTAAAAGAAATCATATTCAATGGTTGGATCAAATACTTGAATTGCATATAAGAAATAAAGTTCAAAAATCACCAATTCAATAATACAAATAATACCTTAATTGAAAGGAACTCCACAAATCCTTCACAAAGGATGATAATCTCCACGAAGATCACAAAGTTTTCTCCAAGATTTGATCTTCACAATTCTCCCTTAAAACTAGGTTAAAACTACTCTAAGAACTTTTCTTAGCACTAGATCGCCCTCTTTAAAGTACCGCGGTCTCATCTTCTTGTTGAATGCTCGGGCTATCCTCTGTTGGTAACACTGACCATGACATAGCGTGGTAAGTCTTCTTTCATCAATCAGATTCAGCTGATCAAGCCTTTTCTTTACCCAATCTGATTCTGTTAACTGAGTTTCTGACAAGATTCTGAATGATGGTATCTCGACTTCCACTGGTAGCACTGCTTCTGTACCATATACCAATGAGTAAGGGGTAGCTCCCGTAGATGTTCTTATTGAAGTCCTATAAGCCATGAGAGCAAATGGTAACATTTCGTGCCAATCTTTGTAAGTTGTTGTCATTTTCTCGATGATCTTCTTGATATTTTTGTTAGCTGCTTCTACTGCCCCGTTCATTTGAGGTCGGTAGGGGGTTGAATTTCTGTGGTTTATGTGGAATTGTTGACATAAACCTGTCATCGATTTATTGTTGAGATTGGTACCATTGTCGGTGATGATCGACTCAGGAACTCCATATCGGGCTATTATGTCCCTTTTTAAGAAGCGGACTATTACCCCTTTTGTGACATTGGTATATGATGACGCTTCTACCCATTTGGTGAAGTAATCAATCGCTACCAGTATAAATCTGTGGCCATTGGATGCCGTTTGAGTGATTGGGCCGATTATGTCGATTCCCCACATGGAGAAAGGCCACGACACCGATAACGAATGTAGCTCGTTGGGTGGAGCATTGATCCGGTTTGCGTATACTTGGCACAGATGGCAGTGCTTAACATACTTTATGCAATCCGACTCCATGGTTAACCAGTAATACCCTAATCTCATGATTTTTCGGGCCAACATGTAGCCGTTCATATGAGGTCCACATACCCCTTCATGTATTTCCTTCATGAGTTCGCATGCTTCATTTTTGTCCACACATCTCAACAGGGTGGTATCATATGATCTCTTGTAGAGTATAGACCCACTTAATAAGAAATGACTTGCCAACCTTCTGAGCGTTCTTTGGTCGTTCTTGCTAGCCATTTCAAGGTATTTACCTTCTTGGAGGAAGGTCTTGATGTCGTGATACCAAGGCTTATCATCTTGTATCTTTTCAATTGTCAAACAATAAGCGGGCCGACTTTTGATGTCTATTTTCATCGGTTGTACTTCGGCTCCTCCTGTTATTTGAATCACGGATGCTAGTGTGGCTAGGGCATCTGCGAACTGATTCTGAATTCTCGGGATGTACGTGAAGGTGATTGCCTTAAACTCCTCAATCAGCTCTGTCAAGTGCTGATGGTACGGTACCAATTTGGGGTCTTTAGTTTTGTATTCCCCTCTTGTTTGTAGTATGATGAGCAACGAGTCTCCGTACACTTCTAATTCGCGGATTCCCATTTGGCAGGCCATTTTGAGGCCAAGAATACATGCTTCATATTCCGCGATATTATTGGTATAGGAAAATGTAAGTCTTGTCGCTGCAGGGAATTGAGTGCCGTCTGGGGGTATCAATACTGCCCCAACTCCACAACCGAATACGTTGGCAGCCCCGTCGAAAAACAGTTTCCACCCACCATTCTGCTCTCTCCCAGAGTTTTCTACCGGCATATCTTCTACTGTTAATATGTTCTCGTCCGGAAATTGGACTTGTATTTCTTGGGTATCTATCTCGACAGGGTGTTCGGCCAACTGATTGGCTAAGGCTTGTCCCTTTATCGAGTTTTGATTTACATACGTGATGTCAAACTCGGATAGAAGCATCTGCCATTTAGAGATTCTACCCATCAATGCTGGCTTCACTGCCAAGTATTTCAAGGGATCATGTCTTGTTAGCAATTCGATATGGTAATAAAGGGTGTATTGCCTTAGTCGATGCATGACCCAGATTAAAGCACAACACGTCTTCTCCACCTCTGAGTACCTTTGTTCCCCATCTGTGAACTTCTTGCTCAAATAATATATGGGACGTTCTCTTCCCTCTTCATCTTTCTACCCCAACACACATCCCATGGATTCGAGGAGTATGGTGAGGTATAAGAATAAGGGTGTTCCTTGTTTCGGGACTGTCAAGACCGGGGGTTTTATAAGATAGTCTTTGATTGTCCTGAACGCTTCTTCACATTCGTCGTCCCATTCTATTGCGGCGTTCTTCTTCAATAGACGGAATAGCGGCCGGCATTTGTCGGTGAGTTGTGAGATAAACCGAGCTATATAATTTAATCTCCCCAGCAAGCTTCTTACTTCTTTAACGGAGCGTGGGGAAGGTAACTCTAATATGGACTTTACCTTGTCAGGGTCAATCTTAATGCCCTCCTGGCCTTCATTTAAGCCGGCCATAAAGGCCGACGGCGTTTCATGGAAGGCCGGCCATAAAGGCCGGCAGCTTTGCTTTTTTTTTTTTTCTTTGCCATCCTTCAATCTTTTCATGCTTCAATTTGTATGCAATCTCTCCAAATTGATTAAGCTTTGAACTCAAAGTCCTCCAACATCTGAAATGTAAAAATAAACATGATTAAGTACCATTTCCTTGTGATTTCTCTAAAATCAATAATGAATACTCGCAAATCGCTTAATGAATTATGAGTAAAATATGCCTTTATCAACTCCCCCACACTTAAACTTTTGCTTGTCCTCAAGCAAAATAAAACCAGAAAGAAATCCATCCTATAAAGTACAAAATTTTTTTTTATTATCATACGAATTTGAACATCTGTCATCTCTACTTCTGACTCACTACTTTGTGATGCCCACCACTCAAACCAAACTGGGAATATGTGATTAGAGTACTATACTCAAAATTAACCAACTAATCTAGAGAAAACAAAATTTAATCCAAGCGTTTAACCTAAGAATTCTTATTCCAAAAGTAGATATTCAGTCTTAAAGGAAAAACACCCATTTAAACTTCACTGGCAATTAGCAAGCATATGATCCTTCACATCACTTCTTTAAACAGGTCAACATAAAATGAAAGCATATGGTATCAATTCCTTTCCTAGATTTTCTCCCTTTTTTTATAAGTCCTGTAACTTATTGATGAGCATTCACTAAAACTCTACTTTTTTTCTTTTTTTCTTTTTTTTTCTTTTTCTTTTTTATAAAATAAGTTCATGTATTGAACTTTTGCTTCTCTGCCCTTATCGCTATAGTGAGATCGCTGATTCGGCACATCCCTGGCTCATCACCCAAGTGACCAGGTTTTAAAGGGACCCCATCGAACTCTCCCTCACTCTAGCATTCAAGTTTGGATACTCTTAACTCAATTACCTGAGTCATTGGAGTAATGCAACTTATTTCATTTGAATGCTATACATAATTAAGACTTTTTTATAAGGGATCACTAAGTGAGGAGTTTCCCTTACCTCTTTCATTAGATGTTGAAAAGCTTTCAAAGCAACTTCCAAGAAGATATACTAGCTAGAGAAGAGACCCGAAGTAGACCTGTTTATCTTTCACAAGAGGACTCAATAGACTCTTAAACTTCAAATTATAAGGCTAAAAACATGGTAAATTTGATTTCTAAAGATTTTATTCATTAATTTTAACTAAGTACAAGAATCACAACAGTGGTGAGTAGGGCATAATAATGAGTTATTATTTTTAATAAATCATAAACAGATGCAAAAGGCTATTTTTTTTTTTCATCAAAATTTTTGAAAAAAATTGGCCTAAAAATTGTCAAATAACTCAGGGACAAATACAGTTCAAGATAATGGAAGAGTATGATCATCAAAGCACAGAACAGGCAATACTCATCTCAACTTTAATACCTACATTCCCTTCCCCACACTTAAGAATAGACAGTGTCCACACTGTCTCACATCAATGCAAATAACAAAATAGGAAGGAAATAAGAAAAAAGGAACTGTTACTCCCTTGGTATAACATGTAGAAGCCATATTTAAATCCCATCAAAGCTGAACTTGGAGAGATTGGTCCTTCTGAACATTTACCTTGCATTTTCCTAAAAACAATTAAAAGAAAACCAACGAAACACAATAAAGTAAACATAAATATGGGCTGCCTCCCATAGAGCGCTTGTTTTATAGTCATCAGCCTGACTATCGGGGTTTGTCATCTCAGCTTAAATCAAGGAGTTTAAACAACTCCTCCAACACCATCGTCTTCAAATTCGGATTCCAAGCTTCCTTCCATGGTATGGTGCCCTTCTTTTCATCTTCCACCAATGTTTTGTAGGTGGATATCAACAAACTTACCTGCTGGATGTCTGCCCTTGACCACCCTAGGATTTCCCTATGTTCATCCAACTGGCCTTGAATCTGCTGCTGCAATTCTCTTGTCATAGGCGCTGGATTAATGTGAGGCCATGGATTTCCTGAATTCAGACACTCATAATCAAACAATTGATTAGAAAAGACATTAGGTTCAAGTGTCTGCATGGGCATTAGTGTCGGCATTGGTGGCTTCTCATAGTGGTCTGTCTTCTCAAAAGCAACAATATTTTCAGTCTGGGGTACTTGCTCACAACCTTTGTTTTCTTGCTCATCCTCATTCCCCCAACCATCTATCTTATTCAAGACAGCTTCAAGAGTGGTTTGCCCTACATCTTCCTCCACATCATTGTTAGTAATTTCACCCTCAGCAGATATGTCATAATACATTGCTTTCTCATTAGACAAAAACACAGGATCATACATATCAAATGTTACCCGGTCATCTAGTGCTCTAAGGGTGAGCTTACCTTGTCCTACATCAATTAGAGCTTGACCTGTGGCTAGGAATGGTCTACCTAAAATGAGTAGAATGTCCTCATCTTCTTCCACATCCAGTATGACAAAGTCCACTGGAAATATGAATTTATCGACCTTGACTAAGACATCCTCCACTGTACCCTTAGAAAACCTTAAGCTCTTATCAGCTAGCTGCACAGTGATTGGTCTCCTCTTGCACTTTTGTAGCTCTATTCCAAGCTTCCTAAAAACTGAAAGTGGCATTAAATTAATACTTGCACCAGAATCAATCAAAACATTCTCAAAATCAATATTACCAATGGTGCAAGGGATATTGAAACTTCCCTGATCTTTCAGCTTTCTAGGTAGCTGAGCAGATTTCTTCTCTATGATAGCTGAACTCTCGCCAAGAAGCATTACTTTCTCAACACTCTCCATGGATCTTTTGTTAGAGAGCAGCTCTTTCATGAATTTGGCATAGGAAGGAATTTGCTTCAAGGCCTCTAAGAGAGGTATATTGATTTGAAGCCCTTTAAATATGTCACAAAACCTAGCAAACTGGGCTTCCAACTCCCTCTGCTTGAGTCTTCCTGGGAAAGGGATAGGTGGAACATAAGGCTGCAACACTGGTGCTTTGGATGTGAGTTCCTCCTCCTTCTGCTTACCTTTCTCTAGATTTTTCTCTTGAATTTTTACCTGCCTTTCAGCTTTCTTTACCTCCTTACCACTCTTTAGCATGATGGCTGTCGAGTCTAATTTTTGAATTCCCATTCCTAATCCGATCTAAACTAAACCCTATGCTCATTTAATCTAGATCCTCGACTTGAGTTAGGAATTTCGTTTGATTTTTGGAGTCGCCACCCAACTGTTGTTGGGAAAAAGTGAATTAAGACTAAAGGAGCGGATTAGTCTTAATTTGGACTACTAGTCGTCGTTATTTCCTCTTCTCGTTTTTGTGAGAAGAGAAAAAGGGAAAACCAGAGTTTCTAAGTCCGGGGGCTAACCTATTAAAACCTATACGGTTACCACCTGATCTCCTAAAATTGTCCATCTTTAGAAATGTGTTTCATTGTGTTTCTATTAATTTTTATTATGTTTTTTAATTTATTTCAGAAAAAGGATTTTTCATTTATTTTATGGGTTGACCCGAATGGGTGCCTACGTACTTGCTACTCAGGATCAAACAAGCCGTAGTTCGCTTTTCTGAAAACCTTAAGTTGGTTTGGTGAATTTTAATTTATGAAAACCTCTTTTAGTTTATGTTCTTACCATTTTTGGGATTTTTTTCTAAAAAAAACTTCTAGGCCTAAGCTTTGATTTTATTTTGAAAATGATTTTAGGGAAAAAACATCAATTTTGGATTTATTTGAAGAAAAGGATTTTTCTAAGTGCTGAAACTCGTTTTTTATGATTCTTTTAAATTTTTTGAATGTTTTTATGATTTTTATGATTTTTTTGTTATTTTGGTGATTTCTGAGAATTTTGTGGATTTTTGTAATTTTTGGGAATTTTTGTTGATTTTCGTGATTTTTGGGAATTTTTGTGATTTTTTGGATTTTTTTGGGAATTTTTATTGATTTTCGTGATTCTTGGTTTATTATCTATCCTATTTTGACATCTAAAATTTTATTATTATTTTCCTAATATTTTTATTATTATTTTTCTATATTTTATTATTTATTTTACATTATTAAATCCTAAAAAAACCTAATTTCTACATTTTCCTATTTATTGAAAATAAAACCTAAATCAACAAATAAATAAATGACTAAAGAAATAACAAAATAATAAATAACAAATAATAAATTAAGAATAAATAAATAAATAAATAGAAATAAATAAATAAATAATTTGGAAAACCCGATTTACCTGGATTCGGGTCGGTGCGCAGGTCGAATCGGGTCGGGTCGGATCGGTCGGACACGGCGGCGGGGTTGGCTCGTTCACGGCGTTCCGGTGGTCTCTTGCGGCGGGTGAAGTGTCGAATCCTAGCTTCTTGAGGGTACTGAATCCGATGGTGGTGGCGGTTTACTCCCAGAACGCCTCCTCGTGGTGGCTCAACTCCGATCGGCGGTCGCAACTTTGGGTTTCCTCCGATCTACACTCTTTTCTCTCTCTCTCGCAATTCTGATCTGTGTTCTTGCTTCCTCATCTCCTCCTCTATTTATAGGCGTTTGAAATCGAGCTGGATAAGCTCGGATTTCCTCCGATCGAAGCTAATCGAATTTTCGGTTGAAAAAACAACCCTGATTCGTGTCCATCCAACGATTTGTTGCGATTTGATTTTAATTAGATAATGTTTATCTTATCTTTGTTGAAGATCTGTTGGATTTGTGCAAAAAAATCGAATCAAAACGGCCGAAATACGAATTTTTTCCTCGCCGGCGATCTCGGGCTCGAGGTAGGAGACGATCATGCGCCCGGTGCGTGCGCTTCCTCCAGCTAATCAAATGTCGCCACGTGTCCTGGGCAAATGAGAAAAATCGCAAAACGCGGAAACTGCTTCCCCCGCGTTTCGAACCCACGACCTCGCACCCCGCACCGCGCCTTAGCCCATGGTCCGGACCAACTAAGCTAGCCCACTTTCGCGATTTTATTTATTTCGTAAATTGCATATATGTAATGCAATTTTTCTATTTTTTTGTATTTTTTGAAATTTCAAAAATTTGTAAAAATTGTTTATTATCCATTATTGCTATTTCCGAAATCATTTTTCAAAATTGAAGTGTTTTCCTATTTATTTTTATTTTTTGAACATTTTTATTATTTTATGCTAAATTAGGGAATAATTGGAAAAATTGAAAATTGATTATTATTGAAAATTATTGACTCCTAGGGCAAAAATGGGGTGTTTACAATGGCATTGACATGATGGGTGTTCTCCTCAGTTTTGCTAGGCAAAGACCCTGAGAGTCTAGTACTTAGCTGCTGTGTAATTTGACCGAGCTCACCCTCCAAGTTTTTGATAGAAGCTTGTTGGTTTTGCAGGAGGGTGTCAGTCTTTTGCATGTAACTCCTCATGAGCTCTTACATCTGAGTAGGTTGCTGTTGAGAATAGGCATTCTGAGCAGAGGCTTGTTTAGGAAATCTAGGGGGCGGGTTAAGTGCTTGATTCTCATTCCTCCATGAGAAGTTTGGATGATTGCGCCACCCAGGATTGTATGTATTCGAATACGGTCCTTAAGTGCCTCTCTGGAGGTTGCCTACAAAGTTTACCTGCTCTCCACTAGATGGAGCTGACAACTTTCCAGCCATGCACTCACTAGCTGAGTGAGGTCCTGAGCAAATTTCACAACTAGAAGATGGATTAGCATTAAAAGAATTTGAATAGGCGAGTCTACTTACTTGAGTGGTGAGGGCAGCTATCTGAGCAGTCAATTGAGCCATACTGACATTGTCATTCATTGAAGCTACTCTTGTACCACTTCTCTCAGTTTGCCAATTGTGTGCACTAGAGGCCATCTCTTCTATCAATGCACTGGCATCTAAGTAAGTTTTTCCCATTAGTGCACCCCCAGCTGCAGCATCTACAAGAGACCTCAATGTTTCATCCAGACTCAAGTAAAAGATCTCAATGAGGAGGTTGTCTGGTAAACCATGATGTGGGCATTTTCTAGTTGCTTCCTTGAATCTCTCCCATGCCTCATAAAGTGATTCACCACTAAACTTTGTAAAGTTAGTGATGTCACTTCTTAGTTTGGCGGTCCTAGTTGGTGGGAAGAATCTCCTAAAGAACTTGATTGAAAGGTCTTCCCAGGTAGTGACAGATCCTTGGGGCAATGAATAAAACCAAGCTCTAGCTTTATCCCTCAATGAGAAAGGGAAAAGTTGTAGTCTTATGGCATCATCAGTGACACCATTCTGCTTGACAGTGTTGGTGTATTGAAGAAACCCAGCAAGATGATCATTAGGGCTCTCATTTGAATACCCTCCAAACTGACTCGATTGCACCATTTGAATGAGTGCCGGTTTAAGCTCAAAATTGTTAGCTTGTATAGTTGGTCTAACAATGGGTGGTTCCTGAATCCTAGGAACAGAGAAATCTCTAAGTGCTCGCTGAACACCCTGAATCTGGCGATTATCCTCATTCGCCATCTCTTCTACTTTTTCTCTATACTTGTTGTCTCTTCTAATCTAGCGTAGAGTACGCTCAATCTCAATATCAAAAGTTAGGAGATCAGCACTCCTACTCTTGCGCATGTAACACCTGCAAAGAGACCAAAAGCCAAGAAAAACGTAAAATTGCACCTAGACTACCAATAGAATTACGAAATCTAATATCTATTAGTTCCCCGGCAACGGCGCCAAAAACTTGATATGCTCAGAACATATATATAAAATGGGAGCGTAAATTGCAGCAAGTTCATTGGTCGTATCAAGTAATAGAGTGGTGAAAAGTAAGGTTGTCGATCCCTCGAGGAACCAATAGAGTACTAGATCTATGGCAATTCTTATCAATATCTAGGAGATTAAAAAGGGGTCTTGAAATGTCTAAGCTAAAAATTTAACTTAAAGCAAACAAGGAGAATTTTATGAAGAATCTATCAATTATGAACGCGGGAAATTAGAATTCACCCTAGATCCATTAATCAAACTGCTACCATGTTATATCAACTAGTGGTTATAAGGTTATTCAAGTGAGTTTAGAAAATCCTTTTTAAGGATGTTAACCTTAAATCAATTAGTCGGCTTTCGCGTCTCCAATTAACCAAGGAATCAAAATTATGTTCATACACCTCCCGATGTTACAAACAACTAATGCCCTAAATCAATTAACCCTAATCCCTTAGTGATTAATTAAAAAGAAACATTGCATTGCACCTGCCATAAACTCTAATTAAACTAATTATCGCAACTCCCGTATTAATAATCAATCTAATTAAGAATTCCTAACAAATCCTAATCAACTCCCGTATCAAAAGGATTTCTAACAATTATAATCAAAGACCAATTATAATTGAAATCAAAGGAATTGCAATCATGAATAATCCTAATAATTCCTAATCATATAACATGGCTACAATTATCCTTTTAACATTCTAGGGTTTCATCCAATTTCCCAAGGAAAAGACTTAGCAATTCATTGAGATAAAGACATGATTATGATTCAAGGAGATTCGTGTAAAAGAAATCATATTCAATGGTTGGATCAAATGCTTGAATTGCATATAAGAAATAAAGTTCAAAAATCACCAATTCAACAATACAAATAATACATTAATTGAAAGGAACTCCACAAATCCTTCACAAAGGATGATAACTCCACGAAGATCACAAAGTTTTCTCCAAGATTTGATCTTCACAATTCTCCCTTAAAACTAGGTTAAAACTACTCTAAGAACACTAAAATTTGACAAAAGTTCCTCCACAAATTGACCTAGGACCTATATATATGCAAGGGGAGGCGAGAAGATGCAATTAAAATAAGACTGGCCCAAGGCCGGCAGCCTTTATTTAAGCCGGCCATAAAGGCCGGCGGCCTTCATTTAAGCCGGCCATAAAGGCCGGCAGCTTTGCTTTTTTTTTTTTTCTTTGCCATCCTTCAATCTTTTCATGCTTCAATTTGTATGCAATCTCTCCAAATTGATTAAGCTTTGAACTCAAAGTCCTCCAACATCTGAAATGTAAAAATAAACATGATTAAGTACCATTTCCTTGTGATTTCTCTAAAATCAATAATGACTACTCGCAAATCGCTTAATGAATTATGAGTAAAATATGCCTTTATCAGGTCTCCCCTATCAATTTTCACATTAAAACAATCTTTATTCATATGCTTCCATTGGTTCTTCTAAGGCTACGATAAAATCTTTTTTTCTTCCTTACTTTCTACCTCAAATTTTAGCATATCAACCTTAATCACCATAACTCTTCTATTTGGACACTCCGAGGCTAGATGCCCAAATACTTGACATTTGAAGCATTTGACTTCACTTAATCTCTTCCTATGAGTCGCTTGTTTATTCTCCTGCATTTTGGGTGGGATAAAAGTGGATTTGCTAGTATCACCCTTTCCATAGCTCTAAAACTAATTATGCTTAAAAACTAAATCTCTATGTTTTGGTTCTTCTTTTGGCTTCTCCTTAACTTGGTGGTCTTGACAAGTTTGCCATCTGGTCTTGCTCTATTTTTACCTCTCAACGCTCAATGCCAATTTGATAATGTCATCTAAAGTCTTATAAGGCGGTACCTCCACAACATTAGCAATTTCATACCTCAAGCTAGAAATAAAACTTGTAGTGCTACACTCAATGAGTTCCCTAACCTCATACCAAATGAGCAATGCCTCATATTCTTGAGCATACTAATGCCTCACATCACTTCCCCATGTTACATAATAATTAAAACAATTAGTTTTCTTTTTAAAGTGGAAACAATAAACACTAAATGAAAACCAAGGAATTTATAAAATTAGTGAAATCAATGGTGAAAACGGCAAGCATATCAGTTAATTAGTAGTGTAGAGTGAATAAAACAAGGTTATAATTTTCATGAGGAAATAAAAAAAAGAGGAGAAAAAGATAAATTAAGTATTAGACTATACTGATACTAAACTAAGTTAAGCAAAAAGAAAATAAAGTTATCAAACATCAAATTAAAACTAAAGCGTAAGAGAGACTAACAATGCAACTAAGTGTAGATTTTAACAAATTCTTGGCACCTAGGGTCTAATTCTTCCGAGTTATAGATGATAGGAGTTGTGTTTCAATTTCCTAAAATTATTGTTTTCATGCCTTAAAGATGTTTGTGCTAGTATAATTATGGGTTTTAACTACACTCATTAGACTCGCTACTAACTCTCACATGGTGGTCTATTGTGCAGCAAGAACATTATATTACCAATTTCTCATCTATATGATATAGGTAATAAACCAAGTTTTATCACTACTTAGTTAATCTAGCTAGCATTGAAATTCAATCCTAACCATTTAAAGCATAATGTGAATATTAGAACTATGGTATCCTAATTCACAAATCTAATATTGTAAGAATTAAGAGTCTTTAAACCCAATTAAGTTAACTAAATCCTATAGGATAATAAAGGGTGATGCCTAATTGTAGAGAGTCATGGTTCTCCTCATGACAATAGATCACTTTACACATGTTATGCCTATTTTTCATAAAACTAGTTAAAATTCCATATTTATGCAAGATACAATATCATCAATTTAACAACAACTTAACTTCATTCAATATCACATAACTCCACAACAAAAATTAATCACAAATACCCATATTCTTAGAAGATGAAGCACACAACATAATACACATGAATATAAGCATGGAACTAGCATTAAATTATAATAGAAAGTGAGTTCAAGAAGAAACCCGTGTTCATGGGAGATAGCATTGATGAACTTAAACCAAAATTCTCAAATAACATTGCATCTAATGCTTGAATCATCCTCCCAATGCCTTATAAGTGCCAAAACCCACTAAAAACCTAATCTAACATCATCTAAACTAAGAAAATTACAAAAAGAAATCAAAGTCTATGCTAGAAATTACCTAAATACATGGAAAAATTGAAGAAAGTCATGTTCTCTAAAACCCATGCTCTAAATCTATTTCAAGTCTATTGAAAATGAGGAAAAGAACGTATTTATATTTCATAGCTAGTGGTCGGATAGTAACAAGCTTACTGTTTGGATACCATATGTTAGAGTTTTGAGCTACCACTAGCATAGTAAGATTGTGCGATGCTTATTGTCCTACCTGAATGGTGGTAAGCAAGCATGTTCACTACTCGGTTAGCTTAGATTGGCTTGTATATCTGTAAGCAACATGCAAGAACAATAAGAAAAGAAATAGTAAGTAGGTTTCTTAGCCATGAGTAGTTAAGTGATGAGTAAGAGCTTGTATTTGCAAGAGTACTCACACCTTCGTAAAGAGCTATATGAGCATTTTTAGCTTCTACAAGAGGAAACATTAAAATCGTTAAAATGGAAACATGCCTAAAAATGGAAAATACTAGTATAAGAAAAATACAACAAAACCCAACCCCTACTATATAATATATACAAAGTGTTAAAATAGATGTTGTGATCCTAACACTAAACATGTGTCAACATCCAACTCCTTCATTAAATCAAACATAACGTTTTGGACAAGAAAAACTCTAGTGAAAGTTATTGTCTAGATGGTAGTGGGTTTTAGTTTTGTGCACTTTTTGCACCCTTAGTGTTCGGATGGCATGACTAGTGGTCAGTCATCAATTTCTAACTATCGACTAGACACCATCTAGGCTATTGTCCAGCCATTAGACCTTGTCCTCAAAATTCTTCATTCATTTTCTTCTTTAACTAACTATTAGGGCTAACCCTTAAAAATGCAATAAGAGTGACAAAAACTAGGTATATTACAATAAAAACTCAAGGAAATTGTGCTAAGAACTCTTAGAATCAAGCATTTGCATGTGTTGATCACTAGTATGAGCTTTCTACACTAAATTAGTGCTTATCATCACACTTTTGTCCCAATCTCATGCAAATTAATGGAGATTTAGGTAAGATAAGTGTGGTTTTACACACTTATCACTTATTGGCTATCCCTTCATCTCTTTCACAAGTCACACACTATTAAAAATAATAGCCCCTTTTTAAAATAATGAAAACAATATACAATTACATTATAAGCTTGCAAAATTTTAAGATAAAACCTGTGAAATCATGATAATTTTTTGCAAGCATACCGATTGTGTAATAGTATGGGGTAAGTACGAAGGTCATATTTTTTCTCGAAGAGGAAAAAGAAGAAAGGTAAACTAAATACTAGACTATAGTAGGGCCAATCTAAGCTAAGTTAATCAAACACAATGATTGTTTTGAAAGCATGCAATTTAAAATTGAAAGAGAAGATAAACAATGAGACTAATCATGGATTCTAGCAAAATTCTTAGCAATAGATTGGGATCTCTTCAAAAAAAATCAATGATTGGGTTATGTTTCAACAATCCTTTGAAATCATCATTGCCATGCTATAGAGGTATTTACATTAGTCTAAACCCGAGTTTTAGTTACACTTACAAAACTTACATCGACTTTTGTGTGGTGAATCTTATCATGTAGCAAGAGTATTGTATGGCTAGTTTCTCATCTACACTTTACTGGTACCTTGTCACTACCTAGGTAATCTAACTAAGATTGAGGTTTAACCTTAATCGCATGATGTTCAAGTGAGTACTAGGACCATATTAACCTAATCTGTATATTTGACAATGTAAGAATTAGGGATCTTAAGCTTTAGATGGGGTTTTCACACCTAATTAAGTTAGCTAAACCTTATAGATTAACAAAGGATAATGCTTAATTGCAGAAAACTGTAGCTCTCCCTAAGATAACGGATTGCTCAACACAAGTTGTTCTTATTTTTCCTTAGAACTAACTAAAACATCAAGTTTACACATAATAAAATGTCAAAACATCATTGGCAACAACAATCTCATCATATTTTAACACAACCCAAATACACACATTAAGTACCAAATTTCACATTTATGGAAAGTAAGGCATTAAACACATATATACATAAACATGAATAAAATATTGCATTAAACATGAAGAAGATAAGGTTAGCAAATACAAAATCGAACTCTAATAACTAGCCTTAAGGAGTTTCTCCATCAAATTTAATTCCTCTATGGCAACACAATGGGCATCTACAAACTGAGCTTCAAAGAAGCCAAAATCCACTAAATACTTTTGCTACCATTAACAGTATCTAGAGAAAATATAAGGCAAATAGAAATCTATACCAAAATCTACCTTTAGAAGCTTAAGTCTTGAGAGGAAATATGAGTAGAAAACCTAACTCTAAAGCCCCTCTTCGACTCTGTCTATCTATTGTTGAGAAACATAGCTTTTTATAGTCCAACTACACTGGCCAGATGATAAAGGGGCTACCAGTTGGATGATGGACACATTTCGTCCTCTAGTTTGTTCACTACATAATGAAACATTGCAATTTGTTTTCATCTTCTAAAATCCTAGTTAAGGTTTAGCTTGAACCGACAAGATGGCTCCATGACGATGCTTTAAACAGTAAAATATCTTTTTGACACCATCTCTAATATCTCAAACCGACGTCAAGATGTTCTTGGACTCGGCCTACTAGCTAGATGGTAGAGTGATTGCTGGCTAGTTGGTAAGCTCTGCTCAAGTAATGTTCATTCCTTTCTTCCACCTATTGGACAACAAGGGGGCTACGATAGAACAATAGTCTTTAGACCTATAAAAATACAAAAATACTTAATGTTTTTAAATGATACAACATGTAATTGTGCTTGAATGAGTAGAAATGCAATTGTTCACTTATGTTAATCAGCTATAGGTGATTTGTATACCAAATTAACTAATTTACTCTAATGTTTTTATACAAATCACAAACAAAATATGGAGAATAGGTAGGATAAGTGTGTGGTTTTACATACTTATCACTTACCCCTAACATTAAAGCTTGCTTATCCTTAAACAAGTAAGAAACAATAAGAAATCAAATTTTCACGAGGACAAGTTAAATTTCTCCATTTATCATATTAGCAGGCTTTTGCTTTACCCATCTCCATTAAGTACATATAAGTTATGTTTTCAAAACTCAAATACACATAGCAAGTGATTACCTTCTTATGCATTACAGAGATAATTGATATTGTGTACCCAAATACTCATGCAAAAGGATTAATGGATTAACCTATGATTCATAAAGTTAATCTAACTATTTAGCTCAAGATTAGATAATCTGAGATCAAGTATAATGTCACCAAATGGGAGAGGGGATCTTTACACTACATATATTGACCAATATGTATATAGTCCTAATCCTTTCCTTAAGCTCATCATCCTTACTGGTATTCCTCAAGAATTTTTCCATTTTCATTTTATTTTATTGATTTACACTCATGCATCCCAAACTATCTATTTAAAGGATCTCTTTATTTCTCACTTTTTCACATTATGGAAACTAAGGGCTTATGAACCCATCCATAAATTCATCATCCATAGACAAGTGCCAAGCACTTATTGGGCACCCCACTACTCCACTTATACTCTCTTTTATTCGCTTTGTATTTTTGGATTGGGTTTTACCCCCAACTTTAAGATGTTGCTAAAACAATTTTTTTTTTTCACTCAGGAAATCTATCAAGATCAACTTAGTTTTAGAATCCTTACCAATTTAGTTACTCGAAAAATCAGAAAATACAATACACATTAGTCAATTTTCTAAAATGCAAATGCTTAACTCCACACCAATGGCATCATGTTACTCTCAAATCATGAATCAAAAGCTAAATAAAAGGATAACTATCTAAATCAAAGATTTTATCTATGAATTCTTAAGTAGTATAGATGGTTTACCACACTTTTATCTCAATTCATGCTACATCTTGAGAGAAAAAAAAATTCAAAATCACTTGCTTTTTGACAGACAACTAGAAAATTTTGAAAAAATTTGGAGTAAAACTAATAAAAACCTACTAATGATCAACCCAACAATGGACACATGCATTATGTTGTGGTTACATAAAATTTCAACCCAACAAACAATCAACAAATCATAGCTACTACTTCAAATAAGTCACAACTCAACCTAACTTCACATACTTATACATCCACTCCCAACTTTAAAATTCAATAATTTCCTCATTGTTGTTAAAAGAAAAGTAAAGAAGAGAAGGATGAAACATAACTGTCTTAGGGTTTAAGCGAAGTTGCTATCTTCTAGTACTTATTGTTTTACAAGTCTAGCTTTATTCCTAATTACATACCATTAAATATCCATGCCAAGTAAAGAAAATTCTCATAGTATCGTGTTCTCATCTAAACTATAAAAGTATAATTCAAGAATTCAAAAATGCATATCTAAGCATTGCTTCCCCTAGAATTAATCATGTAACTTGTTAAAGATCATTCATTTAACTTCTTGATCGGTAGAATTCCTTAAGTAAATTAGCAATTTTCTCAAGTACACTAATTCCTAATCCTAAGATAATCAACCGAAATCTCTTTCTAATCAATTCTTTGAAGATTGCATTAAAGATTTATGAATTCTCTTACTAAGTTAATCCTATTCTAGAAGAATTATGCTCTTCTATCTCTAAAATCACATGCAGTTCTCTTCAATTATGCATAAATCTAATCATACACAAGATTTCTCAATCCATATGTATAATATCAAATAATGGAATTAATACTCTAGAAATATCAATTCAATTTAAAGGAAGAGTGCATAATTAAACCAAGAACTGAAAGATTTCATTGAATTAAAAAAGAAAAGATAAATTACATGATGATTCCTAAGTTCCACAAGTCTACATACTAAAACTTTAAGCTCTAAACATAATGTTCAAAGAAAATTTAAAGAAAGAAAATATGAATCTAAAACCCCCTTGCATCGAAGTGATTCTTCACTCTTTAAGTTGTAAAAGTTGCTCTTCAAAGTCTTCTCAAGTTTAGAAGTCTCTATTTTCGTGTGTTCTCAATTTGATCTAGGGTTTCTTTTTCTCCTTTTATACTACATGCAAATAGTATAAAAATACCTTCAACACAACCTCTTAACACGGTCTTGCTTAGGTCATGTCAATCAAATCTTTTCAAATCCTTTATATGTTATCCATTTTTAATGTTAACACGACCCCAGCATGGTTATTTTGGTCAAGTCATGTCATCCAACACAATTTACCTCAACATGACCATGTCGAACTTACTTTTGAATATGATAGTTACATGACCTATTGATAAGGTTGTGTCTCTTACCCACTTTCTCACTAATTGCTTGTTCTTATAAGCACATCATCAACATGGTCATGTCAAATGATTGTGTCAAGCTTCAAATATTCATAACTTCTTCAATTTAACTCTAAATGAAGTAGAACTTGATTCATTCACTCATTTTCTTCTCAATTATTCATCAAAACCTAAACCCCATAATTTTTATCTAACTAAATACCAAATTCCACTAAAACGCACCTCAATTCATCAAAAATGCCATAAAAACGAATCAACAAATTTATACAATTTAACACCTATCAGTAGGCTACCTCCTACCTAGTACTCAGTTTAAAGTCTCTTAGCCTAACTTATTCCTTCCTTCTTTGTATCTAGATCCTCAAGGTGGCTCAAATATGCAATGTTTGGTCATCCTTGCCTAGTCCTTGTCAACTTCAATTCCAAAAATTCTCTTCTTAACTTCTCCGGTCTTGCTATCATATACCTACACTATGCATCAAATGCCTTTTCTTCTTGATCCTCCTTCCAACCCTTCTCCTTAGCTTTTCTTGTAAATAGTTAAATCTCCTCATCTCCAACTTAAAGTATCAACCTTCTTTACTTAACATCCATTAGAGCTTCAGCTATTGCTAAGAAAGGTCTCCCAAGGATTAGAGAGCCATCTATCTCTTACATCTAATTATGTAGAAGTTTGTAGTAAATCTATATCTAGCCACATCAATAATCACATCCATGCATATTCATGCAAACTTCTTCCTAAAATGATAAGCATACCTTAAGTGGGTGTTTGTCTACTCCATTGTCTCATCAAGTCTCTCCTACCCATCTTAAGGAGATTATATTAATTGACGATCCCATATCACAAAATGTATTTATGAAATAACATCTTGCTATGGTGTAAGGAATCATCATCCAACCTAGATCATCAAGCTTGGCAAGTAGAGGCTTTTCCTTTTAAGTGCATTTTCCCCCCCCACTTTCATGGTTCTCATCTTCCTCCTCCTTCTCATGTTTTATCTCTTCACCCTCTTTCTTCTACATAGACTCTTTCTCCTCATGAGGATGATCTTCTTCTTCCTTACATTCACTTAGGTAATCTTTCTCCTTCTCACATTCACTAAGATCTTCCTCATATCTAATCGGCTTATCAACTTCCATCCTCTTATCTTCATTCTTACTATTACAATACTACAAAACTTGATTGCCTTCTTTCTTTTGGCCAAGTAAGACTGTTGCTACATCACTATTTTACTACTCTTCTTCTATCACAACTTTCCTCATTGGGTTTCTTTCCCCGTCAATGACCTTGATGCGGATTCTATACTGTAGTTGTTTCCATTCCTACAGGAAACTCTCAAAACTGCATTAATCCATACTCTCCTAATTCTTCTCTTCCTTTGAATTTAATTAAACCATTCGTCTTCAAATAAGTATTCCTTCTTCACTAAATGCTTATATGGATTGTTTTCACACTCTTTCCTTTCTTCATCGGAAAATGCATTAACATCTTTCATTCTAGATCATCTAGGTTGTGAGTTCACAGTTACCTCATTAACACTTGCTCCTTAAGATTTTCTTAGTATTGCTTAGTGGTGTACCTAGTAACTCGGTGCTTAACATCTTTGTAATCCGACCAACTTGTCTTTGCATATCTTGGAGGGCTGCCTCTTGGGTAGGCATCCATCTTAACAAATCATTATTTCCTCTATCACTAGACTATTGAAATTTTTGTTGATTTTTCTCTTATGGTTGTAGGAGAGTCGAGAAATTCTAATTATTTTGCTACCCATTTCCATATCTCATATTAGGATGTTACCTCACCTAAGGTTATAACTAGGTGAGTAAGGATTCCAATTGCTCCCATCCCTTTAGAAATTGTTCATGTAATTCACCTACTCCATGATGGGGTTCTAGGCAAAAAGATTGCCAACTTGACATGTATAGCCCTCGTGGCCTCCTCTATAATGCATGCAAGTGACTAATGGCTCATGACTCATCTCCGAACTCAAAACTCAGTTTAGCTTATAAAAGAGAGCAGCAACTTATGGGGTTAATATATTGAATTGCTCATGTTCTTGAATACTTGTTACTCTAGTAGTGGTAGATCTCTCTGTTTACTAAGGAAATGAGTTTGAAGCCATTTTTGAAATCAAGTCAAAAGCCTCTTCAACACTCTTTCTCATTAAGTTTTCACCTGTAGTAGCATCGATCACATATTGCAATGGTCCTGATAACCATGGTAGAAAGTCTAAACCTATAACCAAATTGGCAAACTATGATGTAGACACTTCTAAATAATCTCCCAAGATTTATATAATGACTCTCCATGGAGATATCATTCCTCATTTTCATTGTCTTGGTGGAAAGAATTTGGATAGAAAATTTTGGGTTAACTGCTCTTAAATAGTGATGGAATTCAAATCTATATTGAGTTGGGGCATCATGACCTCTAGGGGTATGGTTAGCATGTTTAATGGAGACTAAGCAAAGATGTCCTCATTGGACTAAAGGAAGTTGAGGAGCTAATGCTTAAGCTCTACAAGTATCGACATCCCTACTTGCATGGTTTACTCGACGCTATTACCAAGCTAGATTATTTCAGTCTTCTCAGCTAATTTCCCCTAGTAATTGACTTCTCCTCTAGCCTCACCTTAATAGTGAGTATGTCCCCCCTAGTAAGGGCTTGTAAGTAGCAAGACCTAGCTAATTGTTGGTCCCCTCAACAAATGTTCATCCTTATTAATGTGGGGAATTTAACCTTCGAGTATGCCATAGAGGGGGTCATCTTAATGTGTTTTGACTAAATCAGCCCAAATGACACTATAAGGTGACTAGTAGTCCACCATTGAGAAGTTAACAAGCTATTCAACAACATTGTCATTGTTACCAAGCTCCGTGGGGATGGTGATAATGCTTTTAGCTAGGACAAGCAGATTGTTAAAGTTGAAGAGGTCATGTTTGTAAGGCTTTAGCTTAGTTGTCAGCTTGCCCTTTATCTTGTCTTAGGCACTCCTAAAGGTAATCTCCTCCAAGTTATATGTATTTACCAAGACTTTGTAGACATCAAACCCAACAATCTTTGCTCTAATAACTAAGCTATCATCATAGGGAGTCTAAAATCCCTCTATGTCTTCATTCGAGAATGAGACAGATGTATCTATTCTTAGCTTCTTACCATGTAGGTTCATAACTTGTTGGTGCTAGTGTGATTAGGTGTAGGTCTCAATTTGGGAGCTCGACTACCCTCCTGATGTGGGGCTCCTAACAATGGTACTAATGACACCATTAGGGGCTCTATTATTGTTGTTTCTTGAGGTTTCGACATGTTAGTTAACTTTTTTCCTGTATCTCTAAGCAAGTCGTTTGGCCTCTTCACCTTTGTTGTTGATGTATTCCTTGAGGTAGCTATAGTGAATGGCATCCTCAAGGGCATTCTTAAGCGGGATACAATCTTCAATATTATGTCCCTTGTCCTAGTAAAACTCATCATAATTCTCTAAGCTCCACTATGAGGGATTGCCCCTCATCTTCTTAAGCTAGGTGAGGATACCCTTGTTCTTGACCTTTATGAGTATCTCGCCTTGTGGTTGGTTGAGGGGTGTGTGGTCCGCATAGAAGGGAATGGCATGCTTCTTTCTCACTTATGATTATTCCCTCCACAAGATGACCTCTCATTATTATTTAGATAAAATTGATCTTTAACAAAAAGTTGATCCTTGTTATCTTTGTTATTTTCTGACACACTTTAGTTAAGTTCCTTCCAAGCCATAATATTATCTTCCATCATGATGAATCTCACAGTCCTTTTACAAAATTCATCAAAGTTTTTGCACTTCCTCTTCCATAGAGAGATGAACAAGTGGCTTAAGGGTCAAACACCAATTACCATAACATTAACTGCCATGCTTATGTTGTTGTCGAGGATCTATAGTATCTCTGGTATGCACAGGTCGACACATACACACACACACATGCATACCTTCACACACACAACACCCTCCTTATGCACACACCTACACTCACATACACATACACATGCACACCTACACCACACTCCTCATACACACTCACAACGCACACTCACACACACATACACCGCATACACTTCAACATCTCCATGCCACACACTAGCACACCCTTACACAATTTCATACACCAAATCACTTCCCCATCCCCACATATACCATAGAATCTTCATTGCTGAGTTTTGTCTTCCTTGGTTTTACTTAATGGATTTTTTTTGGTATATTTTTAAATAATTTTTCCTCGCTTAAAACATAAGTAAAAATACACTATTATATACTATTCGAACTCACGATACTCATATATAGTATTTCTAACTAATACGGCTAATTTCTAAGCTAAATACTGAATTTTTCATCTATTTGACATTAGTACTTTTACTAAAAAAAATAATTCAGTTTCGCATAAAATTAGTTTTATTAAGTTGTACTTACCTCAAAGAATGCGCTGGTGGTCTCGGATCATGAATCGGAGGTTGTATGCGAAAGTTATGAATTTTTTTTCTTCAATTTTCTTTTTCCTTTCTTTTCTCCACCTCTCTCGTTCTCTCTTGCTATCCTTTGTTCTGTCTCGTGAGGTTCTGGAGCCTTCGTTCCTTTTTGTAGCATTTTTTTTTTTTTTTTGCTAACCCATTACCCCTCATGTTCACATTTACATATATACATATTTATATATTATATTATATTATATTATATTATATTATATTATATTATATATTATAATTATTTATATTTTAATATTCTACGCGTATGACAATATTTATAAATTTGTAACTCTAGTGTTTTATTACAAAACTTTACGTCTAAGCTAATTTGATTATTCCAAATATAAATATTTACTCGAAATTTTCATTTAAAATTCCTAAACCTATAATTTCAATTAATTTCATTATTTAACCCAATATTGTTCATGATTTATGTTTCTAGAAATTTATTCTTTTAATTTAAATTGCACGAACTAAAATTAGGGCTTGCAATTGTTTTTATTTATATTTTTATTTGTTTGTTTGTATGCCTATATGTAGGTACTTTTTAACTTACTTCATTCCCTAAATTTATTTAGTAATATGTTTCATATAATTTGTTCTAAGCTTGTTATCATTTTTCTCGCATATAATTATTCTCTCCGATTGTTCTCCATGTTTAATTCTCATTGTTTGTTATATATATCAAATAGATTTCATCTTTTTCTTCATTTTTCTATTTTAAAGCCTATTATTATTAGTCATAATTTTTTTGTTATACGTAATTATTAAAATAGTATTAATATATCACGGTATTTTAAATTTTTCATCATAAATTTCTCAAAATTTTTAA
The DNA here is from genome assembly GCA_037954665.1 of Laguncularia racemosa. NCBI lineage: Eukaryota > Viridiplantae > Streptophyta > Magnoliopsida > Myrtales > Combretaceae > Laguncularia > Laguncularia racemosa. Next base: position 4,354,551 of record JBBMOL010000048.1, on the reverse strand, counting down.
TATTGCAAAATTATCATTCTTGTTACCCCCGCCTAGGAGTATCTATTATTCCGCTTATTTTCTTTAATTTTTGTATAATTTTTCAAAATTTTCGGGGCATTACAATGCTTCTTTCTCACTTACTATTATTCCCTCGACAAGACGACCCCTCATTATTATTTAGACAAAGCTGATCTTTGACAAAAAGTTGATCCTTGTTATCTTTGTTATTTTCCGACACACTCTAGTTAACTTCCTTCCAAGCCATAATATTATCTTCCATCATGATGAACCTCATAGTCCTTTTACAAAATTCCTTCCATGGAGAGATGAACAAGTGGCTCAAGGGTCAAACACCAATTACTGCGGCATTAAGCACCATGCTTATGTTGCTGTCGAGGATCTCTGGTATCTTCATGACATGTGAGAAAAGGTAATCTCTAATGGACTTGTCCTATTGTTGTCTAATGAGATTAAGACTAGGCAAGTCCTTTATTGGTATTTTACTTGCCAGGAAGTGTTTGGTGAAACTACTTACCAAGCTCCTAGAAGTTGGAGATGGAGTTCGGCTTCAAATTGATGTACCATGTCTAAGCCTCCTTCTTGAGAGTGCTTGAGAAGGCCTTGCAAGCAATCGCATCACTACAACCAAGAAGCCTTAGATGGCTTAAGTTGGATGCTCTAAGGTTTAGCTTGACTACATAAAGTAGCCAGAAGGGAGAGTTGCGGTGGTGTAGGATGGTTATTGGGCTACCCAACAACTGATGATGGTGGTGGAGAATGAGCGTAGGCATGATCATCATCCAAAGCCATTGGCTATGGGGCAAGCTAGTGTTGTTGCTACTCTAACTCATTTACATGCACACGAAGTGCATGTTTTTAGCTACAACATTTATTAGTTTTTGTTCAAAGCGTTTTAGCTTATCCTCATCTCCCTTAGCCTTATTGGTTGTTAAAGCAAAGGTAGGTAGGTAGAGGTGTTGCTTAGGTTATGGGTTTGTGTTTGTTCAGTGTTTGAGGTTTCAGTGATTTTAAAACATGCATTTTTGCTAGCCATTATGATGGCTTAGATGCTTCTCTAAGAAAACAATGCCAAATGTTGTTACTTGATCTAATGATGAGGGTACATGACTTGTACGAGACAATAAATGTAAGTTAAGGGATGCCAGAGTTGATTCTAGTATAGCCACTCTAACATTCAAGTTTGTATATGAGAGAAGGATCAGAGTAACGAGATGGTGATATAGTATTTGGAGAGTTAAAGTGTTGATCCCTCACTTGAAAGCTTAATATGGTATTTATAGAGATGATAGGGGAATAGGTAAGGAAGGCAGTTAATGCCCATTACTCCTTAACTCCCAGATTTGTAGAAAAGAATTTAGGGAGTTATGAGGCAGTTGACTTGCCTTATCCAATCGAGTTTTTCCCACTTGTGGCTTGTTCCAAAATTGGGCTAGCTGAGCTGACCTAGGCCTAAAGGCCTAAATCGTTGATAGCTTCTGAGTGCAAGATAGGTCAACCTAGGCTTATAGCCCACATCTAAAATAGTCTATCAATAGTATATTATTGTAATTTTATTAATTAATTTGATTTATTATCCAATTTAACCCATATTGATAAAAAAATTACTAACCAAATTAAGTCATGAAGACCCTTAAATTAGATGTTGATGAATCATCTAAACAATAATTATAAGTGTATATCTATATAAAAAATTGACTTGCTATTGTAATAGAAGAGAAATTTTTTGTGTTTAACATTTTCAAATGCGCATAAGTGTAAGTGTAGTATTTTAAAAGTTCCTTTTTTATTTTGATAATTTTGGTAATATTTCATGAGATGTGGTTGTAATATAGCTTAAACTTATGTTTAATATATTTTGTTACAAAGGTCCGTTGTATTAGTAAATGAAGGATGAGCAAAACGTATATATAACTATTACCCAATAAATGATTGATCCATAATTCTAATTGATATTCGCCTAATCAATACCATATTTCTATTAGCGAAAATTATTTTAATTTCAAGCACTTAATATTATTAACCCATGCGCTACGGATAATACAAATTTGCAATGCATTCTAAAGCCACAAGATGCTACACCACTTTTTAAAATTATGATTCTATTTTATAATTTTATGAGCTCATGATTTGATTTTATGGAACTTTGTCAAGTTAAATTATATATAAAATTATTTTCATATAAACTGTGATAAATTTATGAGTCTACACATTAAACTGATAAATATCTTATACTTTGAATTGAGTTTACCAATTTTACCTATTTAAGATAAATAAGCTAAAAAATAATAAAAATACAACTAGACTTCTACAAATCCATTAACTATTAGGGCATTACATCATGTTCCTCATCCTATTCGATTTTGTTTCCTCTTCCACTCTCTACTAGTCCCCTAATGGACGTTTGTAACTTTCATTCAAGTTCCAGCTCCAACTGCAAAGTTTAAAGGAAATTTCTTACTTTAATTTATGCCGTTAACAATTCAAGACGAGTTATAAAGTTTGATTTTCTTCAATTCATAATTTTTTTTTCAAACAAAATAATGGATAAAGAAATTAATTTTGACTTTGCTTGTCTTTTTTTTGTTTGTGCATGTTTGATCATGGATTAATAGTTTTTTTATAGAAAAAAGAAATTAGTTTCTTCTCTTCTTTATTTTCATTATATATTTCAAGTTTTTTTTTATAATTTTTATAAGCATATCTATTTTTCTAAAAAAACTGTTTAATATAGTTTAGAGAAATTTATGCTTTATATATTTTAATTCCATAAATTCTCTAACGATTCTAAATAAAATCATGGATTTAACGATCTTTAGAGTTACTATTCGCATCCTTAAACTAATGATCACATCCAAATAGGAGGAATCACCTTAATCTACATAGGTATCGTCATGTATAATCACCGGCAGCAAGCACCATGTTATGTTAAGGGCTCTTACAATGAAATTAACTAAATATCCACCACTTTAATTTATTTCCTATGGTATTCTAAGTTCAGTAATTCAGAAGTAGGGAAAAAGTAGTTACAGTAGGGGCATATTTGATGTCCGTCTGAGTCAAACAGGAACCAATGGACAATATTTTACGTCGGACCGGGCCTATCTCTTCTCTCGCTCTCAGCAATTAATAAATCAGAAAATCATATTCAGAGTATGCCTGGCTTGCCATGGCATGTGGTGGATTGTCCAGTAAGCAACATTGACCTTGATCTTTGATATATGTTTCTCTTCGTATATCTATAAGCAAGCTGCCATGTGAACCTGTGCCTTCCCTTGTATACAACTGTTGAATCCGAATCCATGTGTGTTGGTTCAACGGAAAAAACCATTCATTACGGAAAGAAAAAGAAAGAGTAAAAAAAAAAAACAATTATGACGGTTTGTCTGAAGGGTTTTGCTGCTGATAGTAAACGAGATAAGGGAAATCTTAATTTCTCCCCTTTATGAATCCCCACCAGAAAATGCAGCAAAATGTCGTCTTGCTGAAGGAGTTGCCAATGCCATAATGGTATTCTTAGTTAAAATTGCTTCTTCTTTTTTTTTCTTTTCTATTTATATATACGTGATCCTGATTGAATATGTGATGATATTAAAAATCCTCGGATTGAATTATTACTATATTTCTGCCCACTTTCGATCATCATCAAACTTTATCTATTAAATCATCGAAATCCATCCACCAGCTGGCATTATCTTACTATGGGTCATGTCGCACTCTAGTGTTAGATAAGCTCATAATATTCATGCATTTTCATGTGAAAGATTATATTAATATTAACAGAAAAGGATTATATGCTTGTCCCTTAATATATGTTCTCTCAGTCAATAATACTTCAATAGTGGGCTTTGAAACAAAAGAAGGATTGGCTTTCGGCTTGTTAATAATTTTATAGAGAAAATGAATGTTGAGCTCACGTTATTAGTGAATTCCATGCAGCCCTTTGTCTCCTATTATTTAAAAAATAATGAAACTTAAGGTAACTTACAGCAATATCCTCTAAGAACAGTTGATATCATTGAAAGATCTCGAATTTCTATTGTAATATATTTACAACCCTTAAAAGATGTTAGCACCTGGTTGAATTCAATAGTTTGTATTACTGTACCATTGTATTATTTTTAAAATAGATTTATCGTCAAAATCAACATTTATCGATCGATGTATCATTAAAAGATGTATATCCTATTTACTGTTAGAGGAGAAATTTCCCAATGTTAATAATGAGTCCAAGTGATTTAATTTAAAAATTAGATTAGTTTCGACGTTTTCAATAATTTTTGTAATATAGCTAAAACTCACACTTATTTGTAATTTTTAACAGAACAGAAGGCCAGTTGTACTGCTAAAAGAAGAAGCAAAAATGAATATTAACGAGCTAGGTGTACATATAACCATTACCCAATAGGTGATTGATCCATAGTTTATTGGGTATACTGACCTAATCAATACCACATCAAATACAGTAATTAAACGTTTTCTCTAAGCAAAAATTATTATAATCTCTAGCACTTAATATGATTACCCTAACTGCCCTCTCAATAAATGCAAACTTCAATATGACAACTACATCTACATGGCCAGTATCCACACGGAAAAATGATTTAATGGTCGAGATGCTGCAAACGTGAACGTTATAAGATGCCCGATTAACTTCAACCTACGCGTTTGATTCATCACCAAGCATATAGTTTCGACCATCCGAGGGCTTTTCAGCTATAAAACCATCTCAACTTGTCAAAAAAACAAACCAAAAAAAATAGAAACCTCTCTTCTTTGAACAGAAAAACCAATTTCAACAATGGTTGAACCAAACAAGAACCACATAGAACAACAACAAAAACCGAAGTCCCAAGTGTGGGATTGTGGGAGCACGCTCTATGACTCATTCGAGCTCAATTCGTTTAAGCTCCAGCTTGACTCGGCAATAGCATCTGCTGGTAGAACCCTATCGATGCCTCATTTACCAGATCGACGCGTAATCCCCGCGCCACGAAAGGATCATGGTCATGATCAGGCTCCAACGAACCACACATCGAAAAAGACTACTTCGAAAATATCAAGGTCGTTGCAGAAATTGGTACGCTCCATTTTTAGGTCAAAGCCAAATAATAGTAATTCTTCTAGCACGTATTACAGTGTTGAAGAAAAATCGAAGAAAGGAGTCCATGTTCTGTACGATAAGTACGGTTCCCTAACTACCATTCCTGAGGTGCCAGAGATTGATCATCATGGAGGGTTTTCTCCGGAGATGAACAATGGTTTTGTGAGGAAGACAAGTTCGGAGAGGTTCACGCCCAGCTCTATAAGTTTTTCATTTGCTTAATGTAGTTTGACGTTTAATACGGTATAATAATGCTAGATCTTATGTTGTCTTATATATAGTTTGTATATAAATATTGTGTTGAAGTATGGATGTTTCAGCTTTCACTTTGGGACATATTTTGAGTTATGCCTAGATTTTTCTTTATTTTCGTATTATAATCTAGAGGTGTTGCTTAAGAAAATACTCATAAGTTTGCGCATTCGTACTCACATAACTTGTTTTCGGGATAACTATCGTGATGATGTACATATAAAACATTTACGATTTGGAAATTTTAGAGATAACCCTTTAAATTCGGCCTTTGCATCTGAGTCGAATTTTATATGTAGTGAGTATCTCTTCAACGTTGTCTTAAATTTTTCTGATAAAAAAAGGAGATGGAGTTCAAACACTAATCGTGAAATATATAGACTACGAATAGTCCATTACAAGGATGTCTTTGTTTCAAGTAAAACGTTCTTTAAACTTTTTCCGACCTTTATTATGATCAATATCTTAAAATTATTAAATATGAGATAATTATAATTACTAATAGCTTTTAACGGTAGCTAATTATAGGAAGCAAAAAATCATAATAGATGATCACTAGTGGTGATTAACTATCATTTAAAATATGAATGGAAATTTGAAAAGTGAAACAATTTTTCTCATTTTCCTTTAATTATTTTCACTGGTGGCCGATGCCAGAATTGCCATCCACTATTTACTTGCTTTCACAAGGCACATTAACCGCAGTTTTTTAACGCTCCCATAATAATATTTAACAATCAGTTATAATTACAATAGATTTCTAAATAAGTTTGGAAATCATTCTCTACAAAACAAATACGCCCTAAAATGATTATGTGGGTAATTTTAGATACTAATAAGATGCTGCGCATACCCCATGGATAGCACGTGTTTAAAATAAGAGATTGGTTTATAATATTAAAGTAAGAGATTAGCTTTGGAATTATATCTCTTTAAAATGAACTTTTTATTAATAAACACTTTCGATTGTCCATCTTCTCTTGCAAACGGATGAAGGTTAATTCTACAAAACAGTAAATTTTCTTCATTTTGACAATTTTTACTTTTAGTACGACATGTTCTCCACTTTAAAATTCGAATTGACTAAGGTATCATGGTTGTCAAAAATCCCATTTGACTCCAATAATTCTACAATTTTATGATTTTATGAAGCTATTCCTAGTTAAAACCCACACAAAATCCTTTTTATGTAAAATCCAATAACATCTCGATTTAAATCCTTAAAATCGGTAAAATCATGACTTCATGCATGATTCTACAGTTTTATGTGTTGTACAATTTAGATCTAATACTCTAGCATGATGTGCTTTTAGATTAGGCCATTATTCTTACGGAACTAGCTCATTATTTTTTGCCCTCCTATCATAGTTTCAGCTCAGAAAAAAAGTAAATTACACTTTTAACTTTCTCCTCTTCTTACATTTCAAGGCCACAACTACACTTTTTTTCCATTCTTCTTGAGTCAACTTCAAATCTTACTTTTCATATCTCATTTATGACCATCTGGTGATGAATGTATTGTTGAGGAAGGAGATATTTTTAATTCATTCAATGAAGATTAGTTAGATATCTTTCCAAGTGTAGGGGTGAGGAAAAAGGTGAAAAGTGACATTTTAGAGAATTTGATACACATATAAATTTGAAAATCATAGGAGTCAAGATGATTTGAAAATTAATGACACTGATGTTGTTGTGGTAAGGTAGGAATGGATACTTTAAAAGACTTGGAGTTAGAAGATAGGAATAATGTTGATAGTAGTACCATTAACGGTGTTGGCGACAATGATAATGATGATGGTGACGAGATAGATGGTGGTAGTTTTGATAATAAGGTGATTTGTTTTAATATTTTATTTTTATTGTAATTACTTATGTTGTAGTTTTTTATATTAGTAATACTATTTACAGTGTAGCTTTATGTATTTACACAATGATTTATGAATGATTATTTATATTAAACTAATATTGTGATTAGAATTTGTTGTGAATTTCTTTATTTTCATCATGTATTTCACGTTTTGATTGACCAATGTAAGTATATTTACAACTTTTAAAAGTTAGTTTACATATGTTGTAGAATCTTATGATTTTATAATTTAATTATATGTTTTAATTTTATAGATCCTCTAACGATTCTAGATGAAATTCAGATTTTGACAACCATGTAGGGTGTAATTCCAACAAATCAAGTTATAGAAATTGGAAAAGTTTTCTAACTCTTATGATGGTTTCTATTTTATGATACATTATGTTTGATTCATTATATTTTAGATACACACATAGCAAATGCGTATCAACATAGTTTTGTATGTAAATCAAAAACTCATTTGATCAAACAAAGTAAAGGGCGTTAAGAGTAGGTTTATGGTGAGAGATGTTAAATACTTACTATTGTGCTGTAAATTCCTAGAGCAATTGAGTCATCTACAAAAGGAAAGAAGTAGGTTGTAGGGGATGTAAGAAGTTACCCTAATATAACCACTTTGATTCCTAAGTTAGAACAAGGGTGTCGAGGATAATAGCATTGTGTAAAATGTGAACGAAAGTGAAGAAATTAGAATTTTTTACTAAGTAGTTTCATCCCCTATTCTTAGGGGATGAAACTAAGCTTAATACTTCATATGGCAAGTGCATTGATATCTAGGATTTGTTCTAGATATTGTGGAGAGTAAATCGTTAACCAATTTTTTTCTTATTTGTTTAGAGTCTTCTTTGCCTTCCTTATCTTGTCTTATGACATACATGGCCGATCTAAGCTAGAGCTTAAGCATGTAGGCTGCACTTGATGCACTTAATGCTATAGCGATCTACTGAAAGCCAATTTCAACATAAAGAGCTCGACTAATGGTTTAAATAGGTCGAATTGGACCTTGGCGGTTCATGCCAAAAAAAAATTATCAACACTTGCCCCCCACTTTCTTTGGTGATGGGTCAATAAGGAGAGTTGATGGTCGAATGAACGCCTAAAGACTCTATGATGAGTTAACATGTCTCAATGATAACTCGTGTTTAAATGGGCAAGCTCTTCATTGTGGTTCCAATCTTTTTATATGATTAAGCATGGTAGGACTTAAATTATCACAAATTGACCAAGTAAGCGAGTGACCTAAGTTAGGTTTGACCTATATTAGATGTGATCAAAAGGGTACGTTTCTTTGTGGTGAAGATCTAAGCTATCAGTTTGAGGATAATGTCAAGTAGGTAATGCATCGAGCATTGATATATATATCCAGATCGAGTCATGCTAGTACAACTGTACAAGTATGAGCTTTAAGTGCTAGTGTGTAAAGTGCTCCAATCTCTTTGGATGGCATGAAATGCAAAGGTTTAATACCTTCTTAAGGAACTTTAATTTAATTTATCCTTTGGCACGTAAATATTAGCGCATTTAATGTTGTGTACAACTATTGATATATTATTGGGCGAAGTCTACATAAGTAAAACACACCTATTAAATCCATGCGATGGATTCAAAATGCAAGCCACATATCAAGATCAAGTTAAAGGGCATCATATCGTGTCTTTTCCATAATCGCTTCTTCATTAGTTGTGTCCTTATCTATATATATCCATTGCTTATGTCATTTTTTGACACTTTCGCTCTATACTTCATTTGTGAGACTTTACTTAATATTGCTTGCACTCGCTTATTCTTCTCATTCTTCATTCCTTCATTCCACTTTCTCTCCCTTTTGATTCTAACTTTATCTAAGGTAAGTATGGCTTCTTCTTCTTCTCGTATGCACTCTAATGATGAAGAGAGAGGCACCCTTCCCTCAAGCAGTGGTAAAAGAAGTTCTGTAGTGCACTTCCAACATGGCTAAAGAATCTAATAATAGCTTAGAGAGGGATATCAATGTTGTGGCAACCATTACTCAAATTCCAAAAGACATATACATCAATGATGGCAAGGTTTGCAAACATGTAACTTTGAGAAGACACCACAACTAAGATAATAGCTAAGCATAAAGCAATTGAAATTGCTAAGAAGTTTAGGAAACTACCTCCCCCAACTACTGAGCCAAGGAGTACTTCTATGCCACGACCTTAGGAGGTTTCATTAACGATAAGGGACATGGAGAGACCTACGGGTGCTTTCTACCAAGTGAATGTTCCTCCAATTGGGCAAAGGCAAAAAGGCAAGGTTGTTGAAGGAGCTGAGTAGCCATTAAGAAAGCAACCTTGCAATGAGGCATCTAGTAGTTGAAACGAAGTCGTCCAATTGAACACTAAGTCAAAGTATGCTGAGTAATTAATCCGACGATAGGGTATGTGTTCCACTTTGCTAGCAGAAGAGAGGGCCAAGGAGACTACTTCCTTGACTCTAAGGCTTCCCTCTCCATAGGGCGGAGGACATATTTTCCATCCCTCATGAAAGGTATATAGCTCAAACATTAGGCTAGGAGATAGGATGATCAATAGGGAAATTTTAAAGGTCTCCATATTGCTTCGAGATGATGTAATGCTTGAGAGAAACCTCTATGGAATGTCCAAAGATGGCATTGAGAGTTTGATCAATGCAAAGCTTCACGATGCAAGTCCCTTCAATTTCAAATGTTGTTGTCTTTTGTTCAATTATTTTTGTTGGCCTTCATTACTTCATGCTACAATTGACTTTTGACTTGATGAAATCATTTGACATCTATAGGATTAAGATTGAGTAGGTAGAAGAGCTTAGGTCTAAGCATGAGACCTTAATTTCTCAGCACAAAAGCTATACAATGACAATAAGAAGCTTTCTAATGATATGTATGTAATGTTGCAAAAAGTTAAGGAGGTTAAAGAGGTTATTAAGAGGGTTCAAGAAGAAGTCGATCACTAAATAGCCAAGGTAGAGGAGATCCAATTAAAAAATGAGGTTGAAGCCGATGTGTTGAAGGCTTGAGTAGACATGGAGATTAGGGTTAACACTAGGCTTGTTTCTAAAGTCAATGAGCTGGAGAGATGCAACATAGACCTCACCATTGAGGTGAAAAGGCTCTCCAGCCAACTAGAAGGGGCAAACAAGCAACTCAAGATAGTGAGAAAATAGCTTAAAACCTAAGAGGTAACCTATGATGAAAAGGAAAATGGCCTACATAGGGAGATACATCAACTTCATTTAGAGATTAACTAACATAAGGCTTGTCTTCTAGAGTTGGAAGGTGTTATTGTAGTCATTATGGATAAAGTAGTGTTAGAGAAAGAAATTTTCAACAAAATAATGGCTAGTAAGGAGTAGTCTAACCTTTAAGAGTGGAAACTGATGGAAAGGATCCAAACAGCTAGGTCGGAAATCTTTGGAGTAAACTTAGAGTATGACATTAGTTGTATGCATTACTATGATGATTTAAAGGGGCCTAAGGCCATCACCAAAGAGGATGATGCCGAGGACTAACCTAGTAAAGAGGAAGTAGTCTAAGACTAAAGTCAAGGCTATGGTGATAAATAGAGGGAAGCTAAAGAGTGGGGCCAAAATGAAGAGTTAGGCTATGATGAAAAGCTAAACCGTGACTATGTTAAAGATGCTTCTCCCTCGCCTCCAATTTTGAATCCCTCTAAGGACCCTCTACCACCCTCTAGGCCACTTTTAACTAAATAGAGAGCTACTGCTAAAGTTGATGAGATGATCGAAGCCTTGATTATCCCTTCCCTCATGAATTAAAGTGTATTTTGACACTTGTTTACTCTTTATTTCTTCTTTTTAAAAGGTTAGTATGCTAACTTGATTGAATGTAATTAGACGTGGAAAATTTTTTAAGTGTTTATGAGTATGCTTTTCTCCTGCTTTCATTATTTTGTTTGTGCATTGTTATTTATTACCCTACAACTTATGAGAACATTAGGTGCTAAGGAGTCTTCAGACATTCGAACCTAGGTTGTATCAATGAGTTATCCAATACGTCAAGGAAGTTAAATTCTTTACTTAACCTAAAGAGGTTAGGTGCTCTAACCATACAACAATGATCAAGGAGCTCAAGAGTCCATTCGCCTTGTTAAAGGCTAGGACTTAGTGTTATTAGGAGTTCATTTATTTAGAAATTAACAAGGACTTGATGTTTTAAATAACCCATTTACCTTTACAAGGTCAAGACTTGATATTCATAGGAGTCTATTTACCTAAAATGAGGTTGGGACTTACAAAGTTTAGGTAAACGAATTTACAAGCATGAATACATAATAAATAATTACAATTTAACTTGTAAAAAGAGTTATTATATTCATTAAGTCCCAAATATTACATAGACCTCATGAAAGTCCAATTAAAGTAAAACCTTAGGTTATTAGCATTCCATGTTCAAGGAATAAACTAACCATCTAGCCTTTCTAATCTATAATCTCTGTTGCCTAAGTCTTCAATGACTCTAACTAGATCTTCCCAGTTTGGTGTGAGCTTCCCTTACCCCTATCAAGATATGATGGCCTTTAATTTTACGTAAACTTAGTCCCCTAGTCAGAAGACCTTGTTCCTAACCTTCTTGTCATGTTCGTGGGTAGCTTTGTGCTAATATGTCACTACCCAAACTCTAACTATGTCTCAGATTTCTTCTATCATGTTGACATTAGCCTAAAGTCCAATATGGTTAGCCATCAAGTCTAAGTTTTGAGTCCCGATATTAGGGGAGTCCAACTTAATAAAGAGGATAACTTTTGAGCCAAATGTAAGTTTGAACGAAGTCTCTCATGTGGACATCCTATGTGTAGTTCAATAGCCCCACAAAATTTTTCAAAGCTTATCTGCCCATTTCCCTTTGGTATGGTCTACCATTTTTTTTAAACTATTAAGCACTATCTTGTTTACAACCTTAACTTGCTCATTAGATTGGGAATGTGCTATCGAAGTGTAATGGAGCTCAATCTTATGCTTCTCATAAAGCTCTCTAAACTTTTGATTGTTAAACTACGTTCCATTATTCATTATAAGTACATAAGGGACCTCGTATCTACTTAAGATGTTGTGGATGATGAAAGCTTTGACATTCTTCTCGGTCATCTTGGCTAAAATCTCAGCCTTTACCCACTTGGTGATGTAGTCAACAGTTACAATTATATATTATTGTCAACCAAAGGCTCGAGGGAAGGGACCCAAGATATCAATTCCCTATTGAGAGAAGAGTTAAGGATTGGTGAGGGACTGGAGATGATTGCTTGGTATATGCTCTATTGGCACATGTTTTTAGCATTGCACGTACTTCTACACAAGTTACTTGGATTCCTCCCTCATGGTTAACCAATAGTAGCCAAGTTGAAGAGCTTAGATATAAAGTGCTCTACTTTTGATGTAGTTGCTACATACCCCTACATGTAGCTCTTCCAATAACTGTTGATTTTCCTCAAGTCGAACACATATAAGAAGTGGAGAGCTTAGGCTTCAATTGTAGAGGAGGTCATTAATAATGGCATAATTTACTACCTTATACATAAGCTTCCTTTTTTCTTTCTTATGTTGTGGGATCATGCAATTCCTTAAGTATTCCAATATTGGATCCATCTAGCATGGCTTAATTGGCATAAGGTGTACCTCCTTGAATTGAGCTTAATTCCTATTAATACTTTTGTCTAAGAGGTACTTGATGAAAAAGCTTTTGTCTTATTTAGGAATGTTGGTAGATGTGAGTTTTGGTAACATGTTTACCTCAGAGTTCTTAATACGGGGAATCTTAGTAATATTGCAAAAGGGGGGAACTCCAAGGGGAGAGTATGTACAACCTAAAGATACTAGTCATACCATCATCCTTGATGATGTACTTTCCCTTGACTTATTGCACAACATGCTAGGAGTTTGAATATATCTCAAGTTTATATATGCCTATCTCTTTTGCCAAATTGAGACTTGCAATCAAAGCTATGTACTCTGCCTTATTATTGCTTGTTGGGATTCGAAACCTAAGGGCATATGACACTTCAGCCCCATACAATCCATGTAGTATAAGTCTTGCTCCACTCCCAACTCAAGTGGAGGAACCATGAACATGAAGAGTCTACAATGGCTTATCATTGCTATCCAATGCATCTTCTTCCATTATGTACTCCATGATAAAATTTGTGAAGACATGTGCCTCTATTGCTTCTCTCAGTTGGTACTAGACTCCAAAGGTACTAAGATTTTAAGTGTACTTCATCATCTAACCCGATGCATCTAGTTTGTGTAATATGTTTTAAAGTGGTTGATTGATTGAAACTATCACTTGATGAGCTTTAAAGTATAGTCGTAGCCTCCTAGCCGAATTCACTACTGTAAAAGTAAACTTTCTACTTTAGTATACCTTATTTCTTATCCCTAAATGATGTGACTAACATAGTAAACTGATTTGTGTTCTCTCCCTTTAGCTCAAACTAATACCAAGAAAAGAGCTCGATCACTAACTAGCTATAAAAATAAGTCTTCTCTAGGGACTAGCTTATAGAGTTTTGGTGGAGTTATTAACAACTGCTTCAATTTCTCAAAGGTAGCTTGACGCTGATCAATCATTTTAAAGTTGGTTAAATTCTTCAACACTTCAAAGAACCCAAAACACTTGTCTCCACTTTTAGATACGAACCTATTCAATTCAACAACATATCTCATAAGTTGCTATACCTCTTTTATTTACTTGGGGGCTACATGTTAAGGACAACCCAAATCTTCTCAAGGTTTACCTCTATGCTACATTAAGTGACCATGTATCCTAAGAACTTACCTAAAGCTACCCCAAAGACACATTTTTAGGGGTTAAGCTTCATATTAAACTACCTCAAAGTGTCAAACGTTTCCTATAAATCTTGGAGATAGTCTTTGAGTTATCTACTTTTAATAGTCATGTCATTAATATAAACCTTAAAATTATGGTTGATCTATTCCTTAAACATTTTTGTCATCAACCTTTAATATGTAGTTTCAGTATTTTTTAGTTTAAGGGCATTACCTTTTAACAGTATATCCTAAAGCTTGTGATGAAAAATTTACGTACTTTATCCTCTATCTTCATGTTGTTTTGATTATAACTTGAGAAGGTATCAATGAAACTTAAAAGAGCGTGACTAGAGCTAAAATCAATGAGCTAGTCAATCCCTTAAAGGGGAAGGTAGTTCTTTAGGCAAACCTAATTAAGATCAATGCAATCTATACACATTCGCCACTTCCCATTGGACTTCTTGACTAGCATGCAATTGGTTAGATGAGTTAGGTAACATTCTTTCCCAATCAATCCTACCTTTAGCAACTTCTGCACCTCTTTTTCAATAACTGCTTGTCATTCTAAGGCAAAGTGTCTTCTCTTCTAGTTGACGACCTTAAATTACTATAGATGTTAAGGTGGTGCGTCATTAGTTTCATGGAGACACCTAGCATGTCTAATGGTGACCAGGTAAATACATCACTATTGGACTTAAGGAAGTTGATGAGCTATTGTTTGAGCTCAACGAGCATTAGTGTCTCAACTTGCATGTTTTGCTCGATGCTACTACTAAGTTAGATCTCCTCAACCTCCTTGGTTGGTCCTTTGCTAAATCTTAGCTTATCCTCAAGTCTAACCTCTACATTAAAGACCACTTCACATTTCAAGGCCCTTAGATGTAGTGTTCATGTCAACTCTTGATCTCTTTAGCAAACACCAACTCCATTAGGGGTTGGAAACTTGGCTTTTAAGTGCAATGTTAAGGAGATCATCTTGAGAGTGCTCTGACTCAATCACCCTAAAATTAATTATAGGGTTACCATCATCCACCACTAGGAAGTCAATCTATTGTTAAGTAATAACTTTGTTATCCTTAAGTTCCACGGGAAGGGTGACAATGCATGCAGCCTAGACAGGTTGATTATTGAACCCATATAAGTCTTGGTTGTAGGGTTTCATTTTGTTCTTGAGCTTGAACTGCATTTAGTCATAAGCATGCTTGAAGATGATGTTAATTGAGTTGCCTATGTTGACCAAAATCTTCTTTACTTCAAACTTGGTGATCCTCACACTAATCACTAAAGCATCATTATAAGGGTTTTAAACCCCCTCTAGGTCTTTATTTAAAAAAGAGACAAATGTATTTATCCTTAGTCTTTTTAACATATGGGCTCATCGCCTACCGGTTATTAGGGGTGTTAACCAAACTCGAGGAGCTCGACTAGCTTCCACTCTAGGGCCCTCTAACAATTATGTTAATCACGATGTTAAGGGCTCAGTTATAGCAGTTGCTATTATTGTCCAATTTATCATGACTTTACTTAGCCTGTTGCCATTAAGTAAGTCACTCAATGAAATTATTCAAGTCTGCAATGTACTCCCAAAGATACCCACATGAAATAAGGTCTTTAAGAGAATTCTAAAGTTGGTAGCACTTGTTAGTATTGTGACATTGATCTTTGTGGAAGTCATAATACTTGTTGAAGTTTTTCATGTTTGGATTACCCCCATAGTCTTGTTGGCTTTGGAAAAACGTCCGTGTTGCAAACTTCCATAAATATATCCTCCAATGGCCAATTCAATGGGGTGTAAGTACTTGTTGAAGTTTTTCATGTTTGGATTACCCACATAGTCTTGTTGGCTTTGGAAAAACGTCCGTGTTGCAAACTTCCATAAATATATCCTCCAATGGCCAATTCAATAGGGTGTAAGTGGTGAAGCTTGAGGTGGCACCCTTTTAATCTCTAGCACCATTATCCCAGGTTAACCTCTAATCGTTTTAGGGATAAGGCGATTCTTAATAGATCTCTTGTTATCTTTTTTCTTATCTAACCTACTCTAATTGGATTCCCTCTAAGCAAAAATTAAGTCCTCCTATTGGGCATGTTTCCTAGCTTTCTCTTAACTCTTCAAAATTTGTTAGCTTATTCTTCACTAAGGACTTAAAGAAATTGCTAACTGGCTTAACACCCTAAATGATCGCATTTAAAGTAACTCCCTTTTTTACATTGGGAATTTCTAACATCATGGAATTAAAACAAGCAAGGTAATCTCAAATTGGCTTTTCTTGACCCTATTTAATTAGATTTAAGGTTAACAAATTCTTCACCAGCAACTTACTGGCCAAGAAGTATTATTGAAACCGATAAGCTAGCTCATTAAATGAAGAGATAAAATTGGTGGCAAGGTTATTATACCAAGTTCAAGTAGCTTTATATAAGGTTCTTGAAAATGCCTTCCAACCGACATCATCGCTAAAGCCATGTAGATTCATCATAGCCCAAAAATGACACAAATGATCATTTAAGTCTACTATCCTAACATAGATGTTAAGTTGTCGTAGGCACACATTTAGTGATAGGACTTCCTCTTATATCACTTGCATAAAGGGAGTTTTGTTGATGGAGAACCTACTAAAGGGCCTTTTTTCTCTCCTTCAATTTGAGGAGGTGTTTGGTGTAGTCATCAATTTGGTTAATGTCCATATCATCAACTTATTGATTAGCTTAGGTATAAGCATCAAATGGCTCAAGTCTATTAAGTTGAGCTACAACATCATTATGGCTATAACAAGCAGCTGTTAAGATTGGAGGGGAGTGAACTTAGCCTAACAACACTACTAGCAAAATTGGTTAAGCAAAAACTCGATTACAAAGTTTCGTAAACTAAGCTTATTGATTTAAATGTGAGGTGTTCACTATTGGTGGTACTAGTGAAGGGTTGTTATGTCCAAGCTCTAGAAAATATGTGGACACAATCTCTAATTCTAGCATATTATTGAGCTACTTGAGTTCTCCCACTCGCGCTTGAAGCTTGGTATTGTCATTGCATATTGCTTCATTTTATGTAGCCAATGTCTTGCATAGGTTTTTTAAATTGAGAAATCGTTGGGCATCAATGTGTTAGGCATTAGGGTTTGTGTTTAGGTTTGGCTGTTGGTATGCCATGGCTTAGATAGTTGGTCCACAACTAAAGTGTCGATGTTTCTCCTTAGATTTAGTGGTTTTTCAACTTAGGTGCCATGAGTGTAGTTGTGAGTAAGATCATAAAGACAATGATAAATATTGTGCTGTAAATTCTTGGAGTAGTTAAGTCACCTACAAAAGGAAAGAAATAGGCTATGGGGAGTGTTGAAAGTGCTCTAGCATGGCCACTCCGATGCTTAAGTCAACACAAGGGTATCAAAAGTAATAATATTGTGTAAAATGTGAATAAGAGTGGAGAGATAAAAACCTTTACCAAATAGTCTCATCCCCTAGAAATAGGGGATGAGATTAGGCTTTATATAGCATGTGTGTTCATATCTAGAAGTTGTTACAGATATTATGGAAGGTGAATCTTTGATTGAATTCTTTCTTTATGTATTTAGAGTCTTCATCACCTTCCATATTTAGTCTTGGGACGTACATGGCCAATCCAAGTTGGAGATCAGGCATGAAAGCTGGACTTGATGCTCATAATGTTGTAGTGATCTACGAGAGGTCAATTTCGGCATCAAGAGTTTAAGAAAAGACTTAAACAGGTCAAATTGGGCCTTAAGGATCATGCCTAAAAAGCTCTATCAATACTTATAATAGCTCTTAATGTTACTTATGTATTTATAATATTAAAGTATAAGAGATTAATTTTAATGTCACATATCTTAAAACTAAATTCTTACAAAATTAATTTCTTTAGTAACTCTTTAATAAAAATATGTTTCATATCTAAAAAACAGTTGAAATTTAAGCTTAGTGCACTAGAAATAATATGAGATAGACTCGTATACAATATAACACTTAGGTTTGCTTAAAAATCAATAAAATTTTGGATTTTTATGGAATTTGAAATATTTTATTTTTAAGGTTTTTCTTGTGTTTATGGTTTGTGAAGTGAAAATAAAGGATATAAATAATTTAATCTTGGATATAACTCACCAAAACTAAGCCAAACTTTGTCTAATTTTGATTGATATGACTCACAATTTAAAATAAACAAAGATTTGAATCAACTAACCAATATGACACATGGTCAATTAATTCAAAAAAGGTTTAACGTAATTAGCTTATATGATGCACAACTAATTATAGAAAATGAAAGTAAAGTTTCTTCATTTTTTGAATAACTTTGAACTTTCACTCTACTTCTTGCTAATGAGTCTCATAACAAATATTTATTATTAACCCTAATATCTCTAGGGATGAAATAGGTGAGAAACTAATAAATAAAAAGAATAAATATTTATAAGTTCCCTTAACAATGCAAATCAATGCATCTAGATGCCTCACGGGTAAGGATTGTGGATGTAAACCTCAACCGTGCACATCTTGAGGGTTTATAAGTAGGGATCATGGGTGTAAACCTCAATCGTGATTCTCTCTAAGCTTTAATTTGCCTTTCATAATATAAAGTCTTCTCATACGAGTAATAAGAAATATGATTCCCATCAAGTAATTTCTTTTCTTTTTCTTTCTTTTTTTAGGCTAAATTGGTAATTTTATTTACATTAATAGTTTTTACTTTCTTATACATCATGCTCTCTATTTTAGGTAATGAGAGTAAATGTGGCAAATAAGGATATAGACATCGAAATGGTTTTTTACTCTTATTTAATTTCTATTTGTAACTGACATTTTTTTTTTATTTCACATATAACGCTACACATTACTAAACATTATTTTTAACCAAATTTAAGATGGCTTATACAAAGTCATTAGTGTGTACATGATAATATAAATTATTAAAACTTTAAGGAACATAGAAAACCATGATGCCTCATGGCTAAGGCTAAGTTCCTAAAAGAGAGAGAGAGTGTGAAAAAAAAAATAAAAAAAGAATAAGGAAATGACATACACTCAATTCCCATGGAAGTACTTAACTTGCAATTATCGAACTAATGTTACCTTAAACCATCTTAAATGAACTGCTTACATTAAAAACTCAAACCACCTCAATAAACCTACATCAAACCTCCTCGAGCCAACTAAATAGACCTATACAAAACTACTTGGAACCACATAGAATCACCTGAAATAACATGGAATTGCCTCAAATTATGTGGACTTCAGAACACTTTAACAGATGACTTAGGTCTTTATGGTTAAGCCAATGTTGTTAAGCCAACCCTATGTCATGCGAACTCAATTTCTTATGAGTTAACTCTCGTAAACTAATGCAAGTGATGATCACTCTTCCAATCGTATCAAATTATAAATTTTTAAACCCAAAAAAAATCTAACGACTTGTGCCATCCTTAAGGATCTTAAAAATAAATACTAATATTACCGTTTTTTTTTACTATCTAGTCTAAATCTTGATGCGAGATTAATAAACTAAATTATTGATTAAATAATCTAACAACCTTAAGATTAATTATAATATTTTTAATAAATGAATTCAATCACAAAAACATACCATTCATCTCGATCCACTATAAACTCTAGCATTCTTATAATAAAGTATTGATTAATAAATTGTTTATATTTTATACTACAGAAATTCTTAATTAAACTAATTACTCCCTTGAGTTAATTAATTAATAAACTTATATGGAATAGTAGAGACTTCTCCCTCACTATCGCCATATAAGATTTCATTAAGTTCATAATTCCCAATAAAAAATTTAATCTTTATACAGGAAATCAAAGTTTTCCTATCTCTAAGTAAAACATACAATCTTTCTATTTATGAAAATGTATCCTATTAGATGAGACCTCTCTCTATCTAACAAAAATCAGACATACAATTAATTTGTGCACATAAATTAATCACAAAACAATTAAAATACATGAATAGAGACAATGGCATAAACTTTTCATTAATCAATAAATAATTTAATCACATGGTTTATAGTTTCACAAGATGCAGGGTTCATAAATCTACTCCTCTATAGAATTTATAGTAAATACAGAAAATCTAGAGGAGTAATAAGTAATCATGATGAAAAGAATAAACCCTTGTAGATGTTTTGTGATCTCTGATGATGTTCCAACGATTTCTCTCTCCAAATTCGTAATTTTACTCTACTAAGGTTTTTAAAGTGACTATGAGTAATAAAAGATCTAAATCCCTAATTTTCGAAGTAAAGTGAGAATTTATAGTATAAGAAACAAGGTAACATGCACGACCTAGTGCACGCCCGTGCTCGAGGTCATGTACTTTAGAACAAAGTGAAATTCTGGCATTAAAGGTTCTGTACAACCTTCTATGCGACTATGCTCGGGGTTATGCACTCTAGAATTCCTTCATTTTGTTCTCTAAGTAGATTTCTTCCTTCAGTACTACTCTATACATAGCTTGTGCAGCAGTTAGGGTACAAATTCACAATGTGTTTTGATCACTTTTTGCCCTCTAACACTAGTGTCAACATGACCATGCTAAAGGTTATATACATGTGTAAATCATCATTTCCTACATTTTTCCAAATTTTACCTCGTTTTCACTCGAACCTTCTTTAAATCCTTAAATTGCACTCTTTAAATCCTAAATTCAAATATTAAGCACTTAAGTGTTTTTTTCTTGATAAATTCACATAAAATTCATACAAAATTATATTCAATAAATATTAGAAATAAAGTTCTTTTCACACTTATCAAACTTCCCAACAGTTAACTATTTGCCTGTCCTTAAGCAAACAAAATAAGATTAAGAGAAAGACCTTATCATCAATTATATTCATTATGAATCTCAAATCACAAGCAACACTCTTTACTCAATTAATTCTTAGTGACTCATTAGTGCCTATTATTCAAATCTACCATAATTTTACGTGTACCTAGTATACAGTTGTATCTCACCACTTATCGAAAAGCATATAAAACATTCAATTATTTTTCAAAGCACAACAACAAAAAATGAAAGTGTATGGCATCTATTATCCCCTTGGATTATTTTCCTTTTTCTTTCAAGTCTCTTCAAAAGTTTTTTTTTTTTTTTCAAGTTCAATTTAGTTTATTAGAGTTAAGTAACCCATTTAGCGAGCTTTCAGCCAATAATCTTGAGCTCATTACCTAAGTTAACAAACGTTATTTCCTTAATGGAGGGCGTCCCTATGGGCTTATTTACCCGAGTTACAAGACTCATTAAATTTGCATTTTTTATATCCCTTATGGTAATTTCATCAGTCGGTTGATCCCAAGATAGGCGACCTTAAGTGACCAAGTTTTAAATGGACCCCATCGAGCCACCCTTACCTTAATATGTAGGGACTCAATAATGGTATTGATTATTTTCAAAGAGACTGTTTCAAAAAAGGATTACCAAGTTAATAATTTCACATGCTCCTTTCACAAAAATTTGAAAGAGCTCTCAAAATGATTGAATATTAAATATACTAGCTAGTCAACTTAAAAACACAACTAATTCACTTAAAACTAAGGATTTTCATTTACTTCATAACTCTGAATTCAGCTATTAAATAGCAAATAGATTTACCCTATTTGGATTTTATCCTTAAACTCCGGTTTAGTATACCAAGCCCAACAATAGGTAAGTAAGGCATATAAAGTCACTACTTTTACATATGTATATATGAGAATGCTACTCTTACATTTTTATGAGAACAATTTCAAGGTTCTCACTTTTCACTAATTAAAAATCAAAATTAAAACTCAATTGCAAACTTGTAAATGGAGAAAATTTTGATCAACAAAAGCATAAGATACATAAACAATTCAAAACCTAATTTCTTATGTCTTTATATCCCTTCCCTACACTTGTTTAAGACATTATTCCCAATGTCTTTCCAAAGTAAGCACACATAAGCAAAAAAGAGAAGAGATAAGAGAAAAAGAAAAAGAACACAAGGATTTCCTCGGTTTTCATCATTGGTAAGTTGTGAATCCAGCAAAGCAAAAGTTATGTAACATTGACCCTAAAAAAAAAATGAAAACACCATACTAAAAAAATAAAAATAAAATAAAAGTTAACCTATATTAATCCAAATAATGAAGCATTTAGTAGATTTAGGTAGAGAGTCTTCCCATAAGGGAGCTCAATTAGTTACAAATCAAATGCAGAAAATAGAGCAATAAAAAAAACAATAAAACAAAACTAAGTAAGAAGATGTAGAGCTAGTAGATAATCTACCTCATAATCGTCCCTTATCACTACTATCTTCCACCTCTATGGTAGCGTCATTGTCCCCCTGATCATTGACATCATCATCATCCTCATCCTCATCTACCTCTTCTATATCATTTCCTTCATCTTCCTCTACTCAATAATAATTGTGTCCTTTCCACCTCTCCTAGATGTTCCAAGAGCAGTGTCGTTAGGTGAATTAGATTCAGGAGAGGATTCATATGTAGGTAGATCAATTGGTGGTGGAGAGATATAGTCAACTAGTTTTCCCAAAAATGCCTAGACTACACTTCTAAAGCGCTAGTTTTTCTTTCTTTCCTTTTTATTTAGTTCCCTCTCTTCCTGAAATTCTCATTTCAAGCTTTGAATTTCATTCTTAAGAGGTCGGGCATGGAAAGTAGATGCAACACCAAAAGTAGAAACTCCTTTAAGGGGGAGTAAAATACCTTGATGGAGTGGGGAGGTCAATTAACTTAACCATCCCCCACAGACGGGATGGGCCATTTAAAATTTTTCTAGCAAAGATGCTTGGTTCCTCAAGATTAGGGGCTAAAAAAATGTCATAACCTTTTAAGAACTTAGTGATATTGCCCTTATAGTATATCCCCTTAGCTCGATGATCAGTTGCTTACCAATGTAGGAACTTAGCGACTTCTAAACCTACATTAATCTGAAATTTATTAGTCATGTTGTAAAGATGAAAATTTTCAAAATTGTTTACCACCCTATGGCTACTTTTTTGTTCTCCAATAGTGTGTGCCAAAAGGTAGTAAACAACCTTCAGATCAACTTTTTATGAATGATGCCTTAGACTTGGAAGGATTATAACGGATTTTCGCCTCACATAGTTGTTCTTAATATTCTTTGGCAGAAATATCTTCTGGCCAAGTAGTTAACAATTGCTAAAATTCCACTATATTAGATTTTGATATAGAGTACAAGCCCAAGTATCTCCTAAACCAATACGAGGGAACAGTGTGTTTCTATCCATATACTTGAAAATTGAGACAATGATGATCAAACTACAAT
The DNA here is from genome assembly GCA_037954665.1 of Laguncularia racemosa. Classification (NCBI taxonomy): domain Eukaryota; kingdom Viridiplantae; phylum Streptophyta; class Magnoliopsida; order Myrtales; family Combretaceae; genus Laguncularia; species Laguncularia racemosa. The sequence goes on along the minus strand of JBBMOL010000048.1, from coordinate 4,331,250 downwards.
GTGGAGAGAAACTCAAGAGTAATCTTTTTATAAGTTGGTTCATTTATCTTAAAGAAAGTAGCCTAGGGCCTAACATTTATTATTTCACGGATCCTTTCATCAATTCCATATGCCTAAAGTATTTTCCAGTTAAGGTATTTGTTATTTCCAAAAGCTAGTGACTCTAATCTATTTCATCAATCCTTACTCCACTCTTCATTGGAGTATTTGACAAGTGCATCTTCCAATAGTTCTTGCTGTAGAGGGGTTTTTAGCCTCTTGTGAGAGTAGGAGACTATTTCTTACTATTGTTGAGATGTGAAAGCTTGCTGTTTACCTTCTTGTTAGCTGTTCTTTTTGTCCTCATTTGCAAAAAAGATGTATAAAGGAGTTCATGATAACAAAAATCAAAATCTAGCTTTCATAACTTAATGTATATTTAGAATAACTCATATCGATACTTAATATCTATAGAAGACGTCTATAATCAAAGTACAATGAAACAAGCATCAATTCTTGAGAGTAAAATCATAAAGGTAAAGCATGCAAGTCCACGCAACCTTTTGCATGGTCGTGCAAAAGGTAGGGTAGAATTAGAATGAGTAAAAATTGAAATCAACACTAGCGGAGAAATTTGGTTGTACACAAGGTCGTGTATGAGTTTTAAGACAAATGGTTAAACTAAAACCAACATTAATGCTCCACAAATTTCTACCTTAATACTTAAATTTTGCAAATATCTTAATTTCACATCTTTAGGAACCCTAAATTTTCAAAGTAAGCACTACAAGTTGAAAATATGGGAGCTACTTGTATCAAATGACTTCAAAAACAGTTGATTGCACAAAATTGGTAGAACCCCCAAAAGTTATAAACCCTCACAAAATGTTCATGAACCCTAATTTCATATAAGATTTTATATATATATATATATATATAGCTCGTCTAAACTCACAAATAGGCAAAAGAAAAACTATTCATAATAATTAAAAATTCATCAATCAACAATTACTACCACATTCTTACCCATGTGCAAGAACCTATTCGAATATGGCAAGAATCGAGCAATATAAAAAGGAAAATCATGTATGCAAATCACATAGAATAGAAAGAAAAGAAAAACTTACTTAGATTTGTAGTTTAAAGTCTAAAGGCTAAAGTAAAAATGGAAGAAGAAGTGTGTAGAGTGCAAAAATATAATTTTGTGGGGGATGAGGCAGAGGAGAAGTATATTCAGTTGGAGTGAAATAACAAAGACCATGAAGGAGGAATTGAAAGTACGAATATATGTATGGAATCTCTACACGAGCTTATGTATGGGCTTGCTTGGGGCCATGCAGAGTTCCAAAAAGTTGTCAGAGGCTATTCCTATGGGATACCAGAGTGTCCTGCCTTTTGTATGGCCGTGCTCGGGCTGTATAGAGTTCTAAAAAGCTATCCAAGGGCTTCTACTATTAGGGCACGAAGTGCCTTAGCTCTTGCACGACTATGTTTGGGACCATACAGGGTTCCAAAAAGTTCTTAGAAGATCCTCTTTAAGTGTGCACTACCTTGAGCACTACTTGTGTTCAAAGTTGTGTAAGTGCTAAAAAATTGTTCTGAATTCAAGTAAAATTCTCTAAGCTATTTGATCCATGTAATTGTTCATTAGGCACCTTGACATAAGTAAAAGAAAATGAAAATGACTTACCGAGTATACTTAAGAAGTTAAAGCTTAAATTTTCTTACTTGAGTGCTGCTTGCCCATACTTAAGGATTAACTCTTATTCCCCTCAAGTAAACTCACTTCCTCTCCTAAAAATCTGTAAACTTTTTTAACAAGAAATACTTAAGATAGTAAAATGAAAATAAAACAAAAAAAAAAAAAAACCTTAACATACCTAATTAGTCATGGGTTACCTCCTAAGAAGTACACTTTTTTAATGTTGTTGACTTGACATCCTTCACTTTGTTTAGCTAAATATCTAGTACTTGGAATCTAGACACCTCTCAATATTCATGTGTTATTCCATCTCCCATGTACAATTTTAGTTTATGCCCATTTAGTATTCACCTTGAAATCATAATACTCTAGGTGTTCAAGCTCTATTGCACCCTACGGGAAAACTTTCTTGACTACAAAAAGATCAGACCATCTTAATTTCAACCTTCCTGGAAAAAGTTTCAACCAAGAATTAAACAAAAGCACTTAGTCCCCTTCCTTGAACTCCCTTAGAAGGTGAATGTACCTGCCATGGCAGTACTTCATCAGCTCCTTGTATATCTTCATATCCTCATATGCTTACCTTCTCCACTCATCAAGTTTGTTTAATTATAGTCTCCTCTCTAATCCAGTCACTTCTAAGTTAAAATTTGCCAACTTGATTGCCTAGTATGCCTTCCATTCAATCTCCACTGGAAGGTAGCATGACTTCCCATAAAATAACCTATAGGGAGAAGTCCTTAAATATGTTTTGTAGGTTGTTCTATATGCCCATAAGGCATTATCAAGCTTCTTTGCCCAATCTCTTCTATTATGATGCACTGTTTTTTCTAGAATTCTTTTCAACTTACGATTTGAGACTTCTACATGTCCGCTTGTCTGGGGGTGGTAAGGTGTAGTAATTCGATGCGTCACATCATATTTCCTTAACACCTTCTCCAATTGTGTATTGCAAAAGTGTGTTCCCCAGAGCTTCTAAAACAAGAGAATAGCTTCTTAAGGAACTTCATAACTACTCGGGCATCATTTGTGGGCAGAGTTTGTGCCTTAACCCATTTAGATACATAGTCCACCGCTATCAAAATGTACTTGTTCCAGGAAGAAGTAAGAAATGGTCTTACGAAGTCAATGCCCCATAAGTCAAAGACCTTACATTTTAAAATAAAGTTTTGAGACATCTTATCTCTTTGCAATGTGTTCCCTACTTGCTAACATCTATTACATGTGACGCAGCAATGATGAGCATCCTTAAATATTGTAGGCTAATAGAAACTAGCCTCTAAAATTTTATGTGTAGTCCTATTAGTTGAGTAATGACCATCAATAGGGCCGGAGTGACATTCACCGAGAATTTTCCATCCCTTTTCATGTGAGACACATCTCCTTATTACTTGATCTCTACAAACTTGAAAAAGAAAGGGGTCCTCTTAGTAGTATTTAAGTTTACAAAAGAACTTTCTTACATGATAATTAAGGTCATTGGAGAGAACTCTTACTATCAAATAGTTTGCAAAATCTGCAAACCACAGAGTTTTCATATTCATGAGCTAGCAAATTGCATATAATTTTTCTCTATGGAAGGAGTTATTGATATCCTCCTCTTTAAGCTCCTCTAAACAAGGGTTCTCAAATCTTGAGAGATGATCCACTAATAGATTCTCTACCCTCCTTTTATCATGAATCTCTAAGTCAAATTCTTATAAGAGCAAAAACCACTAGATAAGTCTAAGCTTTACATCTATTTTAGTCAACAAAAATCTTAAGGCGGAGTGATAAGTGTAGATAATAACCTTAAACGGAATTAAATACGACCTAAATTTATCAAATGCAAACACTACGGCCAACATCTCCTTCTTTATGGTAGTGTAATTCACTTGAGTATGATTAAGGGTCCTATTGGCATAGTAGATAGGTTGGAAGTGTTTGTCCCGCCTTTATCCCAAAACAACTCCAATTGTATAATCACTTACATCACACATGAGTTTAAAGGATGAGTTCCAATTAGGAGCTATCATAATAGGGGCATTTTTTAGTCTCGCCTTAAGCACATCAAAGGCATGCTAGCATTTAAGATTAGAGTTAAAAGACACATTCTTTTCCAATAGCTTAATTAGTGGTTGGGCTATTTTAGAGAAGTCCTTTATGAAATGTTTATAAAAACCAACATGGCCTAGAAAACTTCTTATAACCTTGACTAAATTTGGGGGGGGGAGTTTATCAATCACATCAACCTTTGCTCAATTAACTTCAATGCCCTTATGTGAAACTTTATGGCCAAGTACAATGCCCTCTTTATACATGAAGTGGCATTTCTCCTAGTTTAATACAAGATTGGTCTATTCGTAGAGAATAAGCACCTTTTCTAGATTTTCTAAACAGTTAGAAAAAGAACCACCAAAGACTGAAAAGTTGTCCATAAAGACCTCTATAATTTTCTCCATCAGATCATTAAATATAGCTAACATACACCACTAAAATGTAGTTGGTGCATTGCATAACCCAAATGACATTCTCCTATAAGTGTATATGCTATAGGGATAAGTGAAGGTAGTCTTCTCTTGGTCCTCTAGAGCTATTGGTATCTAGAAGTATTAGGACACCTCATTTAATAGTATATATGTCTAGCCAGCTTCTCTAGCTTCTAATCTACAAAGGGAATAGGAAAATGGTCTTTTCTAGTGGTATCATTCAATTTCTGGTAATCTATACAAACTCGTCATCCAATAATGGTATGCATTGGTATAAGTTCACTCTTCTCATTAGGGACCATAGTCATCCCTCCTTTTTTCAGCACCACTTTTGTTAAACTAACCTAAGAACTATCTGATATAGGATATATTAGTTTAACATCAAGAAGCTTAATAACTTCCTTCTTGACCACCTCTTTCATATTGGGATTTAGCTTTCGTTGTGGTTACACTACAAGCTTAAATCCTTCTTGTAATAATATCTTATGTATGCAAAAAGAGGGGTTGATACCTTTGATAGCTGAAATCTTCCAAGCAATGGCTCACTTGTGTGCTCTTAAGACCATGAGCAATTAATCTTTTTGCTCTTAAGACAAATCTAAGTCTATGATAACTGGCAGCTTAAAGTCTTGCTAAAAAGGTATACTCAAGATAATATGATAGTTGTTTTAATTCCAACACTTGCGGCTCTTCAATGGAAGTTCTAAGTCTCACCTCACTACCATTATTTAGCTCTTCAAATCCCCCCTAAGGTGTAACTTCTTTGCAGCATTAAACTACTCAATAAATGCCTTAACCTCAAGGTTACCCATGTCTTTCTCCTCCCTTCTAATCAAGCTTAGTTTAAACTTATTCTTGCATGAGATCTCTTCAATATGCTCATTTACTAAAGAATCAACAACATCAATGGAATAACATGAATCACCAATGCACATGGAGTGCTTCATGACAATAGCCATTTTAATCACCAACTCTTCATCCCCTATTTTTAGTGTAAGCTTACCGTCCTCTACATCAATCACTACCCTAGCAGTTGCAAGGAATGGTCTTCCAAAGATTAAAGGCATATCCCCATCCTCATCCATGTCCAAAATTACAAAGTCAACAAAGTATATAAAATTCCCTACCTTTACCAATACATCCTCAATGATCCCCTTAAGGATTTTCACGAATCGGCCAGTAAGTTGCAAACTTATTCTAGTAGACTTTGGGTCAGCTAAACCCAATTTCTTAAAGAAAGAGTATGACATGAGATTGATACTTGCCCTAAGATTAGCCAGGGCTTTATCAACTAAGATGTCACTAACCAAACATGAAATAATTAAGCTACTTGGATCCTTTAGCTTTCAAAGGAGTTTATTCTTGATGATGGATGAGCAATTTACTTCGATTTCTACTATAGAGACATCCTCCAACTTTTTCCTATTAGATAGGAGTTCCTTTAGGAACTTAGAATTTTTCGGCATCTACAAAAGCGCTTCAAAAAATGGGATATTAATATGCAGCTATTTAAAAACTACTCTTTGTCTTTATTTTGATTGAAGCAAGCTGGATATGGAATTTTTAGAACATATTCCTTGACAGCTTGTAATGATTGCTTTTCAAGTTCTTTCTTCTCAAGTTCTACCTTCTCCTTCTCAAAAGACTAACCATCTTCTTGCTTTTGCTCGAGTTCTTTTTCAATTTATAGTTCCTTCCCACGCCTCAAGGATATAGCTTTCGCCTGTTCCCTTGGATTATTGTCAATGTTACTAAGAAGGTAACCTCGATTGCCCGTTAGACATCATCTTGGCCAATTGGCCAATTTACTTCTCAAAGTTGTGAATAGAGGCCTCTTGGTTCCAATGTCTTACCTTAGAAATTTGAATGAATTAGCTTATCAGATCTTCCAAACTGGTTTTCTTCTCTTGCTAAGGTAGTTAAAATGGTGGATAAGGCATAAGCTGGTACGATGGCATTTGTTGCTTTTGAAATCCTAATTGCAAGAAGTTAGATCTCGAGGCATTTTGATTCCATAAAAGAGGTTGGGATGATTTCTCATGCTAAGATTGTAAGTGTTACTGTACAAGTTATACTGCTACCTATTCTAATTCCCAAGGTAGTTCACTTGCTCGTACTATTCGTAGAAGTCCATATTCTCACTAACATCTCTTACTTGGGCTTGTGATCTATGGGAATTCTTAAGGGTATAAACCTGGTGATTGAGAGCCTCCTCTACTTTATACTTACCTACCACTTTTTGCTTTCCTCTATTGTTTCCTCATTGATAATTATTTTTAACCATATCAGTAAAAAGTTTTAAGGATTCTTTTAGGGTCTTAGAACTTAATGTACTATAAACTATGATGTCTACCAACTGATGAGTGGTTGAGTTAAGTCCATTAAAAAAGGGTATGAACCTGTATCCATGTGGGAAGCTAATGGTGTGGGTACTTTCTTAACAATTTTGTTCATCTTTACCAAGCGTCATACATGGTCTCACCATCTTATTGCATGAATGATGCCCTGTCATTCCGAAGCTTGGCTGTCTTGTAAGGAGGGAAGTAGTTATCTAGAAATTGCTTCATTATGCCATCTTATGTAGTTAAAACTCTAGGACCTAACGATTGAAGCCAATTTTTAGCCTTCCCCCTTAGTAAGAAGGGGAATAATCTAAAACGTACCGCTTCATCTATTACCCTGTTATTCTAAAAGGTCTCACAAATTTTTAAGAACATGTGAATGTGAGAATGGGGGTAGTCATCCGGTAATCCATTGAATTGATAGTATTGCTGCACGAGTTGAATCACCACACCCTTGATATCAAAATTGCTAGCCCTAATGGGAGGCTTCACAATAGTCAACCCTGTTCCATCTAAGGTAAGCCTTATATAATCTAGATTGCTCTTAGGTTGGTCCTCAACCATTATTTCCTATATTTCCTCTTTAATATTCTCTAGTAATCTTATCCCATTATCTAAAGATTCTTCAATTGATTCCTCTTCCTTTCCTATTATCGCAACTTTTATAATAGGCGTTTCTCCCTCAATTGTCGATTGTGCAAAAGATCCAACAACCATGTTCTTTCGAATCTTGTGAAGTGTTCTCTCAATCTTAAGGTTTAGATCAAGAATGTTATAGGGAGAGTCCTTATCATACACTACAAAAGCAATAGTCATGAGTTAGAATATTCAAGAGATGGAGAGAGTAGAAAGAAATAAAACAAATAAAATAGATCACTAAAGTAGCAGATAATAAGGTTTTTTTTTAATATTGTTTTGACAAATCTTCGGCAACAGTGCCAAAAACTTGATGGTCACTCTTCCGATCATATCAAATTATAAATTTATAAACCCAAAGAAACTTAACGACTTAGTTAAGTAAGTGTATCTATCTAATGTAATATAAATTGCAACAGGTGTCATCCTCAAGAATCTTAAAAAAAGTATTAGTATTACCATTTTTCTATTATCTAATCTAAATCTTGATGTGAAATTAATAATATAAATTACTAATTAAGTTATCTAACAACCTTAAGATTAATTATAATCATTTTAATAAATAAATTCAATCACAAAACATATCATTCATCTTAATCCACTCTAAACCCTAGCTTTCTTGTAATATGGAATTGATTAATAAATTATTTATGCTTTGCACTATAAGAATTCTCAATTAAACTAATTACTCTCTTAAGATAATTAATTTATAACCCTATATGGAATAGTGGAAACCTCTCTCTCACTATTACCATATAAGATTTCATTAAGTTTATGATTCCCAATTAAAGATTTAATCTTTGGGTAAAAAATCGAAGCTTTCCTACCTCTTGGTAAAACATGTAATCTTTCTATTCATGAAGATATATCCTATTAGATGAGACCTCTTTCCATCTAACAAAAATCAGACATGCAATTAATTTACGCGTATAAATTAATTACAAAACAATTAAAATACTTGAATAAATTTGAAAGCATAAACTTTTTATTAATCAATAAACAATTTAATCACATGATTTAGAGTTTTACAAAATGCAAAGTTTATAAATCTACTCCTCTAGGGAATTTATAGTAAACACGGAAAATCTAGAAGAGTAATAAGTAATCATGATGAAAAGAATAAACCATTATAGATGTTTTGTGATCTTTGATAATACTCCAGCAATTTCTCCCTCCAAATTTGTAATTTTACTCTCCTAAGGTTTTTAGAATGACTATGAGTAATAAAAGATTCAAATCCCTAATTTTCAAAATAAAGCAAGTATTTATAGTATAAGAAATAGGGTAGCATACACAGTATAGTGCACGCCTGTGCTTAGGGTTGTGTACTTTAGAAACTGAAATTCTAACATTAAAGGTGTTACATGGCTTTCTACACAGCCATGCTTAGAGTTGTGTACTCTAAAATTCCTTTATTTTTTTCTTTAAGCAAATTTCTTTTTTCAGCACTACTCTTTACACAGCTTGTGAAGTAATCAAGGCACAATTTCATAATGTATTTTAATCACTTTTTGCCCTCCATCACTAGTGGTCAATATGGCGATGTTGAAGGTTGTATACACGTGTAAATCATCATTTCTTTTATTTTGCCAAATTTTGTCTTGTTTTCGCTTGAACCTTCTTTAAATCCTTAAATTGCACTCTTAAATCCTGAATTCAAATATTAAGCACTTAAGTGTCTTTTTCTTAATAAATTCATACAAAATCATATTCAATAAATACTAGAAATAAAGTTCTTTTAATACTTATCAATAGGCTTAGGTGATTGACGACTTTGCTAGTGGTTTAACATAAATGGATTGTCAATAAGCTAAACCATGATAGTTTAAATGTGTACATTAGGTTAAGTGAAGTGTGGTCTAAATTCATTGTTTTATAAAATGACAAAAGTTAATCATAATAATGGTCGTTAAAATCACAAGTTACTTATACTATTCTACAAGTTTACAATTTTATAAGGCTTTTCATAGTCAAAATGGATGCAAAATCATTTAGGTACAAACTTTAAAAAGAATTATAAATTTAGGTGTATGATTTTATAAGTTTCTGATTCTACTAATTTTATATAGTTTTATATGATTCTACCAATTCTATACCTTTTAATTCTTGATAGAATCGTGGTTTTAATAACCATGATCTTAATTAAAGTAAAGGAGTAAGTTGCACTTTTTTTCTTTACCTAAAAAGAATTGATTTAATTCTCCATTACTCTCTAAAATTTTTTGGAGCTAGTTTTATAATAAATTAGATTAGGCTTAATGGTTAATTATAGTTGTTATTTAGGTTAAGTGACAAGGTCTAGGTAATCATGTGAAGATCTTGAGATGACATAGGGAGATTAGTTTAACATGGTAACACAAAATAGAGACTGTCAAGACAAGCTAAACCTCTTTTATTCTTTCTTAATGGACTCTTACATTTAATAAGATTAGACTATGGGTACCTATAAAGGGCTAGAATTTGCTATATTAATTATTAGGCTAAGCCCATTATTTATTTGACCTTGACACCTTGGACTAGGTGATAGAATCTAAGAAGTTTAGTCAATACATAGGATGACTTAGGAAGATTTGGCTTAATATGCTTGAAATAGGGATCGTTGGACTGGTCTATTTACATCTAACCTTTTCTAAGTAGGCTCATGTACTCATGAGGATGGCTATTGACTTTGACCCATTAGCAAGCTCATTTAGGATAACTATGAAATGAGTAAGCTCTATCTCATTCATCAATTACTAGGATAATTAGACAAATGTCGTCGAACCCAAGAACCTATAAATACTTAACCACTTCCTCATTTGACATCGTTTGAAGAGATTAGAGAAACCACATTCTATTGCATTATCTCTACTCTCAAAGATCAAGCAATCAACTAAGGCAATTATAGATTTCAATTGCATAAGCAACAAGGTTGATGCCTAAGGTTTCCTCAGGCTCTATTGTCTATCACTTATGCATTTGAGAAATTAAGATTACCTATTCCTCCTTCCCGTCACTCTATCTAAGTCATCTCACTGCATACCATCTTTATACCACCACTATAAAGTCATGTGTGGCATGAAACTTACCTACAACATTACGTGACTACTCTAGTTGAAACCCCTTCATCTATATTTTGGCGGCTCCATTGGGGAAGACGAGTATCACAATAACAACATCATGGCACCTCTAAGAAAGAGAGTGATTGACACTGCCTCTCAAGAGTAAGACACTAGTTTGAACCTACTAAGTAGAACCCACTTCCACTACTTGAGAATACTGATCAAGACAATTCATAACCTAAGGCTTCTATAGAGCTTATCCAAATGGTGTAGGCAATGAAGGAAAATATAAGGGCTTTGAATCAGCTCATGACTATGTTTTCTTAACTCATGCTAAGATCAACTGCCATGGCTACAACATAATAAGGTATGGCTTAACCATGCCTTACCACTATTATGCAACAAGGCACTAACCCTTCAACTCAATCAAATGATGTCTTGCCTCCTCTTGAGGACAACTTCCCTTAAAGAGAGAGAGGGTAAATCCCTCCACAAGAAGCTAAACTATAGCTAGCTCTTGAAGTAGAGAATCTAAGAGTCTAACCTAATGGTTCTTTGTCCTCACACACTTTTCTTTACACTACATTAAGTAGACCTACTACTTTCCCCGACCTTACCCTTAACCCTTTAGTTGTATCTACAGTATCCGCTCTATAACAAAGGAAGACTTAGATGTATACAAGAAGGAGATACAAGTAAAGTTGACCATAAGAGTATTAAAGCTAAAACTCCCCCATCACCAGTGTATTACTGGAAAGCTTTACCCTAAGGACAATGTTAATCTTAAGTTTACACTATTAAATGGCAATAAGGGATGTACCAAAGAACATTTACTTAAATTCATTAAGACTTTAAATGTATATAAGTTAGATGATGATTTGAAGCTTAAAGAGTTATTTAAGTCACTGATCAAGAAAACATACATTCAATATGTCAATCTCCTAATGGGGCCAATTGATTCATAAGGGACCATGTGTAAGTTCTTCTTGGAGAAATTCATCTCCACTTAGAAGTGGGTCACAATCACAAATATGGGAATCATAAAGTAGAATTCGAAGGAAGATCTAATGACTATATAAAGTGCATGGAGGAGTGCACACTAGACATCCAGGATGTGTGTGATGAAAAAGAACTCGTGAAAATATATATTTAAGGGATGTTCAATGAGTATACCATCCACTTGGGAAACCTTAACTTGAGTTCTTTCTCTAAACTTATTAGTGTAGCAAGGAGAACTAATAGTTTTGTTACAAGGCAACAATAAGAAAGTAAACAATGCCTATTAGCTTAACTTAAGGTGAGAGTTTGAGCGATAGGAAGAAGCTGAGAAATGATAAACCAAAGGCCTTTGTTCTAACTCCCTCATTCCCATGCTTGATGGGTAAAGTACATGCATTACTCGACCAATGGCTACAGGATAGGAATATTAAGCTTCTAAGAGTAGAACGTTTATCTATTACAAATAAGAAGAATGATCCTAAGTTCTATAGATATCACAGAACATGGGTTTAACTACTAAGAACTGCTAGACCCTAAAGAAGATATTTAATGATAGAGTTTGTAATAGACAACTCATTATAGAGAATAATGACATTTATAATAATCCACTCCCTCACATAATATGTAGAGAGGTACTACGAATGCTACCAATCATGATCTAAGGAAGGAGGAGAAAGATGTGCCACAAATTGAGGCACTTGGAGAGAAGGAGACACTAGTAGAGATTGGCTAAGGTGTACATTGATTCGTGGTTCTCGCCTTAATGAAGATTTCCAACTTTAGGAAGTTCTTTGACCTATTGGAGTTTAACAAAGATGTATAGCTTGCAATAGCAACTACACTTGCCTAGATCTTTGAAAACAATATAGGGAGTGTAGTATAGTGTAGCCTATATGAAGAAGGGCTAACATGCCTAAGAACGTAATACTTTTTTATAGACTTAGACATGTGCATTAAGAATCCCATTCACAACCATCCTTTTTATGTGAAAAGTATGCTCAATGGGCATCCCATCAAGAGGACATTTATAGACAATGACTCATCTATATATGTCATGCCAATGTCTACATTCAAGATTACGAAGATAGATAACTGACTTTTGGTATAGTAACCCATCGTGATAAATAGTTTCACTAATTCATCTACAGACACAAATAGGATATGTCAATATAAACTTCAAAGTTGGCTTTACACAAAGCTCCACGCTATTCTATGTGATTAACATGTTTGTATCCTACCACCTTTTTGTTGGAAGGAAGTGACTGCACAATCATAATCTTATATCTTCAACAAGGCATTAGTGTATTAAGGGCCATTGGAAGGGAAAAAGATATCTTTAATTCTACTACAAAGAATCCGTTCGAGCATAACAAGTCATATATTACTAAAGCTGCTTTCTTTGATGAGGCTGCTTAAGTCAGTTTGTAAGTCATTAGAGATAATAGTGAGTATATGTGTGTAAAAGTTCAAAATTGGACCTTTTGCATGAGTTGCATAAGAGTATTTATGAGTTGATTGGTTAATAACCTTTGATGCCTATAATTTGATGTGCTTTCCTTAACCTAGAGTCCCTAAAATATGCAAAGTAATTATATCAATTATACATATAGCCTTGACTTCGTTAAGCCCTTTTGGGCTTGACTATGTTGGGCATGCATGTTCAAAATCAATTATCAACACTTCCTAACATTTATATTTTTTTTCCATTGGAGCCTCTTTGTGGAAATAATTCCACTATTTGTTTTTTTTTTTTCATTTTAGTTAGGTATTTTAGGAGAATAAATCAATTTTTATATTGAATTATTATTTAATATTTTTATATAATAAAGCTTCTTGTGAACTTGTTCTTTGAGACTTAAAATATATTTAAATATCATGAAAGTTATTCACAATAGCATGAGGATATAAATGAAATTGCTATTATATTGAAGTGAAGTAATGGGCAGTCACTGAAGTGAATCGGCGGACTAACAAAATAAACTTGAAAAATAAAAAACCAGATAAAACCCTTTGAGCAAAGAGAGAGAGGTTTTAGAACTCTACACTTGAGACTGAAGAAAAAGCTAAGTACAATGGAGAAATCGCTGTTAAAGCTAGACAACTCCACGACATGCACTGCTTGGAACTACTCTGCTCAAAGGCTCGCCGCCGGATCTTCCGACGGAACCCTCTCTATCTTTGATTCTCGCGATCCTGCATCCTCTTCCTTCGCCCGTACTTCTAAGACCAAGGTTTCTCTCTTTCTCTCTTTAAAATCCGTATGTTACACAATGTTGGTTACTTAGGTATTAAGGTATTTAGTTCGATGGAGCGATAGGAAAGGAGGAACATGTCTCTGTGGCTATGCACGTTAGATTTCGTAAAGGTGCTCGAAAAGGATTTTTTTTTTTCCTTCTGAGCATGAGTGGAATGCAATGATTTTAATGTAGTGCCCGTGGGGAATATAGAATTATTTGGAAGGGGTCAAGAAATTTGGGAAAAAGTAGAGAGATTGGGCAGGAAGACAAGGTGATAATTAGGGTAAGAAAATTAACAATCAGGAGAAAAAGGGCAGACGGATGAGATGAGTAAGGTGGCAGTTTTATTGCAAAATGCCAGATTGGTTGCAACATGAAAAGGATGGATGGTTTTGCGGGTAAGACCCTCGCACAATCTGGAAAAAGTAAAACAAAAATTGAAATGTAAATGAATTAAGAATTACGCTGAGTTGAAGTCATACAATGTTTATGTTCCGTTTGCGATTTAATTAGCTCATTGGTTTAGCGGTTAAGATGCATGATTAATATGACAAATTGCATGAGCTATTTGGTTCAAATCCAATCAATAACATGCCTCCAATAATGTGCGAGCTGGATTTAACCCATGCATGAGTCTTATAGGGTGTTGTTACATCTGGACGTAGCCGCTCTAAAACCTTCAGTATTGTATGATTGCCAAACCTTTCAAAATTTGTAATTTGGTCCATTTTTTTTTTTTGTGGTATGCCACGATAAGTAGAAGTAAAAGGATAGACAATAAGATAAAAAATTTAAAGACTCAGGACTGCAGAGGCAATTTTGAAAGGCATAGGATTGAATTGCAAACCAGTGTAAATGATTGGGGCTTTGGGAGAATTTATCACTAAATATAAATGAAAATTAATTCAGTGATCTAATTTTTGGACCTACTTTATGTTGAAGGGTCTTATAGATCAATGTTCTGCAGATATTTAGCTGACCTTCTGTGAGATTTGTCTATCTCATAAGCTTATTGGTATGTTGAGAGTTAATGAGTTTGCTCCAAACGGTGGTAGTTGTTTGCACTTGCTGCCTTTTTTTCTTTACTTTTATTTATTAAATAATGGCATGCCTTATGCTCTTAAATTGTTTTTGATAATACTGCTCTTTTTTGTCTTTTATTTTTATTTTCTTTAATTTTTTATTCCACTGATTAATTTAAAGCAAAATTATCGTGTTTATTTCTGTGTCGAAATCTAATTTATAGGTGCATGACTCTGGTATCGTTAAAGTAACTTGGGTTCTTCCGGAATTCGGTGATGCAGTGGCTTGCATTTTTGAGGATGGGAGTTTCTCATTGTGGGAAGAGGTTGCTGAAGGTAAGATAATGTAGGCAGTATGAAAACATACTCACGAATATCAAAAAGAGCAAGTTGATAATGTCTAATAAAATAGGATAATTTTTTTAAACTTCTATTTCACATTTCAAATATATATATATATATAAGAACTTTTCTTTTTTAATAAATAGAAGGAGGAATTTTCATTTACCTTTTACTAGAATTTGTTAGAAGTACATGCTTGCAAAATCTTTCATATAAATTTGGACAATCTGCAGCGCTGTCCTGTGGATAAGCATGCAGATGTTGCTATTTATGTGGCGTTTAGATAGGCCTTCTTGATTTACATTATTTCTACCATGTAGATTCTCTTTCTCTTCAGTGGAAACTGTGTATATCCTTCAAGAATGTTCCGAACAGAGTGTTGGATCTTCAATTTGGTGGATCTTCTACAAGTTTGAGGATGGTGGGTCTCTACTTTCTGTTTTGTGTGACAAATCCCTTACCATACTAGGAATTTTATTTTGGTGCTTAGTTTCTTTTCTCATGTTGCCATTTACCATCAAGAATTTGTTGTGATGATATCTTGCTGATATTATTAGACTCATTGCTCCTCTGGGGCTAATTACGTGCTAATTCCATTTTGCACCAAGATATTTCACCATTTACATATTCAATCCTCTAAAATGTTCCACCATTTACATATTCTATTCTGTTGATACTTTCTCATGATTTGGCTTCTAAATGCCTAATATCTAATGCAAACTAGCAGGTGCAAGCAATTTTTTACTGTTAAATTTGCTTTCAAGTTCAACTGAGATTCTTTCCAAAGTCCAATTGTCAAATGGTGTTTTTCTGTTATTTTGCCTGATATCCCAATTGCCATGGTGTTTAGGCAATTTAAAATTTTTACTGCCATCTGTTGTCTAGAGCTCAAGTCTCATTACCCTCATCCCATTATGTGTCATAATAGTAAAAGAATTGAGTCAGAAGTATTCAATCCCTGTCTGCTGAATGAAAAGGCAATTACTGGGTTCAATGATCTTTCTTCTATGCATGTTGCTGAATCTCCACTTGTCTATTTACATGCATTACTGCTATAGGAAGTTTATAATTGTTAGCAAAGAAATGATTAATCATCTTCATTGTGATCAGGCTATATTATGTGTTTTGGTTCATAGACCAAAGTAATTTTAATTCTGGTTTAAGTAGGGGTGCCTTTTGTTCAATAAGATGTGGTAGTTAATATCTCTCCTCACATTCTTTTAAACTTGCTTGACTATGTCATGTAATGACAGGCAAATACATTTGTTAATCCCTCAAAAGGAAATATTTTGGTTTTTGTGATATGCTACGATCTAATTCCAATTAACAATCCTAATTGAAGATTCAATTAAGTAATTGTTCAACAAAATAGGGGAGAGCCCTAATTGCACGTGAACCCTAGTTTCATGTAACAATAATAAAATGAAACTCCCAAATCCTTATCAGATATGATGCATTAGTAGAATTAGGAACAACTTACAATTGTTGATGCAACACACAATAATTCAAGTCTTACTCGCCACAATCCCTAATTTTAGAATTGATAAGACTATGTATGGAATAAAAGAGGACTCTCTTTCGACGTGAATAGCAATCGAAATATATCTCTCAAAAGTGTCTTTTTTGTTGTTTTTTACAAGTATATTTAGGAAAAATAACATAAGGAAAAATAGTTACACATGGCGTTGGTTCTTTGATGCCCTCCTCAGTCAACAAAACATAACACAAGGCCGGTTTCCTTGATTCATTTCGGTTCACCATGGATCGTGAATTATCCATAAACCAAGCACTAGTGTGTTTGCTCGTCTTCCTGTAATACCGACAAGTGTACCTGATTAAATACAAAACAATTATATAAAGTAAATGAAGACACTGTGTGAATGTCTTCGGGTGCCATTTGTTCAAAAAGGATTCTCGATGCTAAGTTTTGTAGTCCTCTAGCTGTCGCTCTTGTTATGGGTCCTGTTGATGCATTGGTTTGATTTTCATCATCTCCTCAAGCCTATGAAAGATTTGCCTTCAAATCTGATGGGTCTTCATGTATATCATTTGGTATATAAGGCGATAGATCTGTAACATTGAATGTAACAGAGACGTTGTATTTTCCTAGTAATTTTATCTTGTATGCATTGTAATCGATGTGCTTTAGAACTTTAAAAGGTCCATCTGCTTTGGGTGAAAACTCTTGTAATTTCTTGTGAGGAAACTTGTTTTTGCTGAGATTAATCCAAATTAGATCACCTGGATTATAAATTTTGGTTTTCCTGTTTTTGTTGCCTTGAAGTTTCTGCTGTTCCTGAGTTTTTGAACGTGTTCAGACACCTTGTGATGAAGTTTCTGAACCTCCTTTGCTCGTTCTACTCCACTCAAGCTTTCTTCCTTTGTTGTTGGATTAGCTATTAAATCCAATGGAAGGGTAGGATTATAGCCATACATGACTTCAAAGGGAGACTTACTGGTTGAACTATGAGTTGACCTATTGTAAGCGAACTTAATAATAGGAAGATACAAGTCCCAATCAGTAAGATTTTTGCCAACTGTTGCTCTTAGTAAGGCACTAAGAGTATAATTGACAACCTCCGTTTGGCCATCCGTCTGGGGATGACATGAGGTACTATACATGAGTTTAGTGCTAAGTCTTTTCCATAGCGTCTTCTAGAAAAAGTTAAGAAATTTAGTGTCTCTATTTGATACTATGCTGTGTGGAACACCATGTAGTTTTATAATTTCCTACACAAAAAAGTTATCTATAAAAAGTGCATTATCTATTTTGTGGCAAGGCACAAAATGTGACATTTTGCTGAAGCGATCAACTACAACTATAATGGAGTCTTTTCCTCTCTGTGTCCTGGGTAGACCCAAAATGAAATTCATACTAATATCAATACAAGGTTGTGTAGGTAGAGGCAAAGGCATATATTCATCCTGAACTCCCTTCTTCCCTTTTGCTCTCTTACAAACACCACACCTCTCTAATACTTTGTGGACATCCTTCATCATACCCCTTAAGTAAAAATGCTTTTTCAATAACTCCAAAGTTCTCTTTTCACCAAAATGACTAGATAACCCTCTAGCATGAGCTTTCCTCACCAACTCCTCTCTAACAGAACCACATGGTATACATAATTTTCTTGCTTTATACAGAAAGCCATCTATCATATAATACCCATTAACTATCTTTCCTCTTGAACATCTCTCAACAATTAATTTCTAGAATTCATCATGAGCATACTGTTCCTTCATTAATTCAAACCTAAGTAGTTTTGATTGTAGAGAGGTGATAAGCACATACCTACGTGACAAGGCGTCAGCTACAACGTTCGTGCTTCCCTTCTTGTACTTAATGACAAAGGCAAAACTTTCTAAAAACTTCATCCATTTGGCTTGACGTTTTGACAGATGTTGACCTTTGAAGTGTTTCAGTGACTCATGATCTGTATAAATAATGAACTCCTTAGGAAGAAGATAATGTTGCTACGTCATCAACGCCCTTACTAAAGAATAGAACTCCTTAGCATATATTGAGTAGTTTAGAGGCTTACCACTCAATTTTTCATTGAAATAAGCAATGGACTTCTTATCTTGCATCAGCACAGCACCAATCCTTACCCCTGATGCATCACACTCCAATTTAAAAATTCTGTCAAAATCA
Source organism: Laguncularia racemosa (assembly GCA_037954665.1). NCBI lineage: Eukaryota > Viridiplantae > Streptophyta > Magnoliopsida > Myrtales > Combretaceae > Laguncularia > Laguncularia racemosa. Next base: position 4,312,830 of record JBBMOL010000048.1, on the reverse strand, counting down.
GGTAAAACTAATACTGAAGCACTATTTAACTTTGTTTTCACCTCCTTAAAACTCTTTTGGGCTCGTTTTTCCTAAACAAAAGGAACATTCTTCTTTGTTAATTCAATTAATGGATTGATAATGCTACTAAAATTCTTGACAAAACATCTATAGAATGAAGTTAGTCCATGAAAACTCCTTACCTTAGCAGTAGATTTTGGTATTAGCCAATCCCTAATAGCCCTCACTTTTTCTTCATCTACTTTGACACTAGAATCGGTTATAATAAATCCAGGAAATGTTATCTCAATTTGATAGAAAGAACACTTCTTGAGATTTGTATACAACTGTTAGTCCCTCAGTATTGAAAACACTGCCTGTAAATGCTCAACATGATTTTCCAAGTTTCTACTGTAAATCAAAATGTCATTAAAATAAACAATAACAAATTTGCCCAGAAATTCTTTCATTACATGATTCATCAGCCTTATAAAAGTATTAGGGGCATTGGTCAATCCAAATGGCATGACCATTCACTCGTATAACTCATGGCGTGTTTTAAAAGTGGTTTTTTACTCATCTCTTCCCCTTATTCGAATTTGGTGATATTTGCTTTTAAGATTTACTTTGGAGAATACCGTGCACCATGAAGCTCATCTAAAATATCATCAAGTCTAGGAATGGGATACCTGTATTTGATGATAATTTTGTTGATGGCTCTGCTATCGATGTACATTCTTCATGTGCCATCCTTCTTGGGAACAAGAAGTGTAGGAACTACACAAGGACTGATACTCTTCCTAATAAGGCCTCGTTTTATCAATTCATCCACTTGTTGCTTCAATTCTTTAGCTTCTTTTAGGATTCATGTGATATGTTGGTCTATTTGGCAAAACTGTCTTCGGCTGAAAATCAATGGCATGTTCAATGCCTCTCAAAGGTGGCAATCCCTCAAGTAATTCATTTGGAAATAGATCTCTGTACTCATCCAATACCTATTTACCACAGGGGGTAACTATTCACGACCATCCACCTCTAGTGCATATCTCATCTGCAACACATACTAGCCTCTCATCTTTTATGGCCTCCTCCGATTTATATTGCCCTACTAATAATGTCTTCTTTTTCCTAGCTTTATTAATTTGTTTCTGTGCCTCTTGTACTTCAGTAGGTGACATGGGATTCAATACTATGCGCTTACCCTCCTTCTAGAACACATATATATTCCTAAATGCATCATGTAATACTTTCCGGTCATACAATCAAGGCCTGCCAAGTAATATATGTGATGTATAGATAGGAAGAATATCACAAATAATTTCGTCATGATACTTATCTCCTATACTAAATGGAACCTTAGCCCTCTGAGTGACATGTAAACTATCTTGTTCACTCAACCAGTGTAGTTTATATGGCTTAAGATGTGAGGTAGTGACTAATTTCAATTTAGTCACTAATGAAGCAGCTACCACATTAGTACAACTACTTCCATCAATGATAAGAGCACAAAGATTTCCTTGGATATTGCAGGAAATGTGGAATAAATTTTCTCTCTGGTCATCCTTATTAGTAGGAAAGGTAGTTATCGCTCTGTGCAATACATTGATGGATAAATATTGATCATTCCCCTTATCCTTATGTACTTCAACATCTGCATCACCATAATATTCATCTAACACAACCGACAAATTTGTGTTATCGTGCATGTCTTCTTTTTCTTCCTCACTCTCAACCTCCATAGTAAGAGCACAAAGATTACCTTGGATACTGTAGGAAATGTGGAATAAATTTTCTCTCTGGTCGTCCTTATTAGTAGGAAAGGTAGTTATTGCTCTGCGCAATACATTGATGGATAAATATTGATCATTCCCCTTATCCTTATGTACTTCAGTATCTGCATCACCATAATATTCATCTAACACAGCCGACGAATTTGTGTTATCGTGCATGTCTTCTTTTTCTTCCTCACTCTTAACCTCCATAGTAGTCATAACTCTTCTGTTTGGACATTGTGCAACTATATGTCCAAAACCCAGACATTTAAATCATTTAACCTAGCGATTCTTCTCTCTTGATGTCCTAAGTACTGCTTGTTTGTTCTCATACCCAGCACTGTTTTGCCTTTCCCAGATGATTCTTTCTCTCCTCTAATGTCTGGCACTACTGTATTCTTTTCCATACTTCTGCCATATTCCCCTCTATCAGCCTATTTAGCCTTAGACCCATATAGTTTAGTAGAAGATCCATACCTGTTACTCGCTGCTTGGTACGGATTAGATTGTCTCTATCTCTCCACTTTCAGAGCTAACTAAATAGCCTCATCAATGGTGTCTTCCCTCTGCAGCTCTACATTACATGCAATCTCATATTTCAACCTAAATATAAATCTCGCCATGGTCTATTCAGGAGGTTTGATTGCCCCACATTGGATGATCAATGTCTCAAACTCTTAGACATACTCATGCACAGTTTTGCCTCCCTGTCTCAATGTCTAGAAATGCACTAATAACTCCTGTCTGTAGTACTTCGGTATAAGTCTCTTTCTCATAACCCGTTTCATTTCTTGCCAAGTACGAATCTTAGCATCACCATCTCTCCTTTTACTGGTTATAAGGTTCTTCTACCATAAGGCGGCATATCCTGTAAACTCGACTGTTGCTAGATGAATCTGAATGTGATCATTAATTTCATAACACTCAAAAAGGCCCTCTAACTTATCTTCCCAGTATAGATAATCCTTTGTAGAATCCCTTCCAACAAATGAAGGCATTTGTAACATTACATATTCTAGACCCTTAGGTGGCCTGAACTTACGGTTAGGATAAGGTTCATCTTCAAAGTTATTATTCCTTTCCTCTCGAAAATCATGATAATCTCCTCCCAATTTCCTATCCCTATATTCTCTAATTGCTCCTTCCCTAAGTGCATCATTAGGGGTTACCTGAGGCAAGGGTGCCTATGGATCTGCCATTGGTGGTTATGATAATGTTATCTGATCAACCCGTGTTGCTAGTGTAGCAACAATAGTAGTAAGATCTTGCACTTATTCTTTTAAAGTTTTTCTTCCACTTACAACATGACGTCCCTGACCTCTTCTTACAACCTGACTATTGGCCTCATTACCAATTCTTTCGTTTTCACTATCATTCGACATGGTTGTTAAATTGAACTTTAGCAAATTTATTTATTTATTTTTTTATACAATCACACTTCCACAACACCAATTCCTCCAACCCAAATACACACTTCATGACACACACACAAACACTTTAAGGTACAACTCACACACATTCACGGCATAACACACCCTCAAGGCACAACACACACTCACTCAAGGCACAACACACACTCACTCACGGCACAACACACCCTTAAGGCACAACACGCACTCACTCATGGCACAACACACCCTCAAGGCATAACACACACACCCTCACGGCACCACATACACTCATGGCACTACTCACCCCTTCATGGCACAATTTCCTAACTCAAGTCAATATTGCAATCAAAGCAATTTAATGCACAATTACTACACAAGTATACAATTATGGAATCAATTTATAGTAATCTTCTAACCTTCCACAACAAGAACCCTAAATAATACTTTCCTCACTTCAATTCGCAATGACCAAGGTAGACACGACACAAATTCAACAATTTCTCAATTTCAATTCACACTTAATAATGAATTGCTCAATGGTATGGTATAAACCCTAAATCCCCAATTCAAAATCAAGATTCTCACATGTAATTCCTTTCCTCAAACCGTAGCTTTGATACCAAAAGATAATATGCTATGATCCAATTCCAATTAATAATCCTAATTGAAGATTCAATTAAGTAATTGTTCAACAAAATAGGCGTGAACCCTAATTGCACGTGAACCCTAATTTCATGTAACAATAATAAAATGAAACTTCCAAATCGTTACCAGATATGACGCACTAGTAGAATTATGAACAACTTGCAGTTGTTGATGCAATACACAACAATTCAAGTCTCATTCGCTACAATTTCTAATTTTAGAATTGATAAGAGTATGTATGGAATAGAAGATGACTCATTTTCCATGTGAATAGCAGTCGAAATATATCTCTCAAAAGTGTCTTTTTTGTTTTCTTTTACAAGTATTTATACTTGTCCTAAATATGGAAAAATAGTTACACATGGTGCTGGTTCTTTGATGCCCTCCTTGGTCAACAAAACACAACACAAGGCCGGTTTCCTTGATTCATTTCAGTTCATCATGGACCATGAATCACCCACAAACCAAGCATTAGTGTGTTTGCTTGTCTTCCTGTAATACCGACAAGTGTACCTGATTAAATACAAAACAATTATATAAAGTAAATGAAGACATTATGTGAATGTCTTCGGATTTCATTTGTTCAAAAAGGATTCTCGATGCTAAGTTTTGTAGTCCTCTAGCTCTCGCTCTTTTTATGGGTCTTGTTGATGCATTGATTTGATTCACATCATTTTGTGACATAAATTAGAACAAAACAGCTGTTGTTCTAGTTCAATAATTACTTATCCCAAACCCCTCCCCTCACCCTACCCCCCCTAAAAAAAAAAAGAAAAAAAGAAAAGAAAACAGTTTTCTTTTATTTGACATCACCAGCTATTTCGTAAAGGAAACTGCTCTTCAAGATGCATGGTCTTTCATTTGTTGTATGATGTCCAACTCATTAAGTAGTATTTCTGATGTGAACAAAGATGATGTCATTTAGATGTATCAATGAGAAAAGTATAGTCCGGTTGGTAAATGAGCCTCTTTTGTAGGTTTCTGCATATTCAGATGGGCATGTAAAAGTCTATGAGCTCTCAAATCCCTTGGAGTTGAATAGTTGGCAACTACAGGTGATAATTTATTTGATCCTGCTTTATACTTGAATTTTTGGTAGCTAATTAAGTTGAATAGGAGGCGATTCTATGCTTTTCAACATCTGTGGTGTCATGATTTCTATTTATTTCAGCAAGAAGTTTTAGGTAGGAGGAAGGATGAAAGATTTTTTTCTCAAGATCTCCTCTGTTTTCTTGCTTACTGTTATATTTAGTGTATGCAATTTGGTTAACTACATGTGATTTGTGCTCATTAGTCATTGTCATTTTGTTACTTGTTTGCTTTCTGTAGGAAATCAAACCAGATTCTCTTCTATATTAGGAATTAATATCTTAGGGATTGCATTGTAATATTCTGTGTATATATATATAGATAGCAATATTGTGTATCATATATATAGTGCATATTTTAGGAATAGAAAGATATAGTCAGAAATATTTCTTTTGTATATATATGTGTATCTATTCCTTGAAATAATAAGAGAAGTTTTTCATTAAACATTATTTGCTACATGGTATCAGAGTTATGGAATAAAAATTCTGCAGATACTGCTTCTCTTCTTCTCTTCTATCCTGTTTTTTTTTCTTTTCCATGTTGTCTCTCTCTCTCGCTGTCTCTCCCTCTCTTCCGGGTAGCTCTCACAGCTCTCACAGACCTCTAGTATGGCTGATTCTGATGGATCTTCTGGGGTTTCCTCAACAACAAATTCGCTCCCTGGAATAATGCCAACACCCATTGAAAATAGTTTCATCCAACCGGTAATCAGTCATAAACTCAATGGCCATAACTATCTCTAATGGTCACAAGCAACAATGTTGTTTGTTAGCGGAAGAAACAAAGATGACTATCTCATCGGAGTCATTACTCAACCCAATCCACGTGATCCAAAATTCAAATCATGGAGGGCAGAAAACAATCTTGTTATGTCTTAGCTAATTGGGTCCATGACAACCGAGATTGGAGAGAACTTCTTGTTATACTCCACGGCAAAAGAAATTTGGGATGCTGCTCGTGATACATTCTCAAATCACGAGAACACAATTGAGCTATTCCATGTGGAAAGTACACTTCAAGAATTAAGACAAGGAGAAAAATCGATCACTGTGTACTTCACATCACTCACTCGACTTTGGCAACAACTAGATATGTTTGAATCCCATGAATGGAATTGCCCCTTGGATTGTGCTTATTTCAAGAAGATCATTGAAACCAAGCGGACATTTAAGTTCTTGATGGGCTTAAATAAATCTTTAGATGAAGTCCGGGGCAGAATCCTTGGAACAAAGCTGCTGCCTAGCTTACGAGAGGTGTTTTCTGAAGTCCGGAGGGAAGAGAGTCGCAAGAGAGTGATGCTGGAAAACTCAGAAAACCTAGTGTCAACAGAAAGCTCAGGTCTTTCTGCAGTAAAGGACCTGCTGTAACTATCCAATGTTGCTGCAGTTGATAGTAGGAGAATGCATCAGAATGCGGGTGACAATCGGACACGTTGAGGACGTCCCTGGTGTGATCATTGCAAAAAGCCAGGCCACCTTAAGGAAACGTGCTGGAAACTGCATGGAAAGCCACTTGATTGGAAATCCAGCAGAGACCGTGAGGCTAAGGGGAATACTGCTTTCACGGAGACTTCACCAACCGTTAATCAAGCACCTTTCACCAAGGATCAATTGGAATTACTCCGACAGCTGATCCAGAATTCATCTAAATCAACATCTCCTCATGCTGGGGAACATGGATCAGGTAATCACGCACTACATGTTGCTCAGAACCCATCGTCATCATGGATAGTGGACTCCGGAGCATCAAATCACATGACAGGTGACAGATCTCTTTTCACATCTTACTCACCTTGTAAAGAACTACAAACTGTAAGGATAGCCAATGGTACTCGCACTCAAGTTGCAGGAATAGGAACAATCTGCCTTTCAAGCTCTCTAATTCTCTATTCTGTGTTATTGGTACCTGACCTAGATTGCAATCTAATCTCGGTTAGCAAACTAAATAGTGATCTGAAATGTGAAACTAAGTTCTTTGCCAACTGTTGTGTATTTCAGGACTTGAGCTCGGGGAGGACGATTGGCAATGCTAAGCTTTGCAAAGGTCTCTACATTCTTGATGTAAACATCTCATCCTCATACAGCATCTCTAGCAATAAAGTTAGTTCTTGTCATGTTAGTCATTCAAATAAGGATAGTACAATCATGATGTGGCACTCTCGATTAGGTCATCCAAATTTCTTATATATGAAACGATTGTATCCATCTCTATTTATCAATAAAAATCTAAATTTATTTCATTGTGAAATATGTCAATTTGCAAAACACACTCGGAGCACATACTATCCACTACCCTACAAACCAAGTCATCCTTTTTCTTTCATACATGGTGATATTTGGGGACCAACTTGTATTCCCAATATTACTGGTACTCGATGGTTTCTATTGTTAGTTGATGATCATATACGTCTGTGCTGGACATACCTCATGAAAGAAAAATCCGAGACCAATCATATTTTCCAACACTTTCATGCTATGGTTAGAAACCAATTCAAGAGTGACATCCAAATTCTCAAAACTGATAATGCTAGAGACTTCTTTAACTCAAATCTCAGTCCTTATCTCAAATCACATGGTATTGTTCAACAAAGTTCATGGATTGATACACCTCAACAAAATGGTGTGGCCGAAAGGAAAAATCGCCATATCCTTGAAGTTGCTCGCTTCTTGCTTTTTCAAATCAATGTTCCTAAGAAATTTTGGGGTGAAGCTGTACTCACAGTTACATATCTCATTAATAGGATGCCCTCATGTGTTCTTAAATTCAAATCACCATTACAAATGCTCCACAAGTTTTACCTAACCTCACGGTTAGTATCCCAAGTCCCACTCAAACTTATTGGGTGCACTGCATTTGTTCACATTAATCATGGAAAGCTCGATGCGCGTGCACTTAAATGTATGTTCATAGGATACTCATCAAATCAAAAAGGGTACAAATGTTTCTCTCCTCTCACATGTAAATTCTATCATACTATGAATGTCACCTTCTTTGAAGAAAACCCATTTTTTCCCAATTCTGTAATTCAGGGGGAGCATGACTCTAGTACTCAGGAATTCTAGAATTGGGATTGGACTACTTTTATTGAAACAAGTCCATCTGGTTCTTCTCCCAATTCAGTTATATGTCAAGACACAAGTCCAAGGAGTTCATCACCGATGAACTATCCTAAACATCTTCTTCTTCCTATCGAAGAAATCAATGTTTACACAAGAAGGAAAAGACCATTGCAGAATGAACAACAGACCCAAGAGATCCCCTCAAGTGACAATTCTGAAATAACGCCAACTGAGGAAAGATCTTGTTCCCAATCAGCAAAGGAAAAGGTAATCGATCATGATCCAAATTTAGATTTGCCAATTGCTCATAGGAAAGGAGTTCGATCATGCACGCAGCACCTGCTATGCAACTACATCTCCTACTCAAATCTATCACAGAAATTCCGAGCATTTGTAACCTCTCTGGACAAAGTTGTGATTCCCAGTTCAATATATGAAGCTCTAAAGGTCCCTGAATGGAGGAAAGCAACACTAGAGGAGTTGAATGCACTTGAGAAGAATGGTACATGGGTTCTAACATCATTACCACCAGGGAAGAAGACTGTAGGATGCAAATGGATATTTTCAATCAAACAAAAAGCTGGTGGAGGCATTGATAGGTACAAAGCTCGGTTAGTAGCTAGAGGATTCACGCAGTCATATGGAATTGATTACCAAGAAACTTTTGCTCCTGTGGCTAAACTCAATACAATACGCGTGCTATTATCCGTTGCTGCAAATCAGGATTGGCCACTGTTCCAGCTTGATGTAAAGAATGCGTTCCTCAATGGAGACTTGATTGAGGAAGTCTATATGGACATACCTACTGGCTTTGAAACCGAGAAAACAAGAGGAAAAGTGTGCAAGCTACAAAAGGCACTATATGGACTGAAACAATCACCTCGAGCTTGGTTTGATAGGTTCACAAGAGTACTTAAACAATGCGGGTACTCTCAATCTCAAGCAGGTCACACACTATTCATCAAACATTTCATAGATGGGAGAATTACAATATTGATTGTATATGTTGACGATATAGTCCTTACTGGGAATCATGAAGGAGAGATGAGAAAATTTAAGATCTTATTGTCCAAGGAATTCGAAATCAAAGACTTAGGACATTTAAGATATTTTTTGGGAATGGAAGTAGGCAGAACTAGCAAAGGAGTTTCAGTTTCTCAACGCAAATATGTTCTGGATCTTCTGACTGAAACAGGAATGAGTGGATGCAAGCCTGTTGAAACACCTATGGATCCCAATACAAAATTAATGCCTCGAACTGGAGAGTTAGTAGCAGATAAGGGGTGTTATCAACGGTTAGTAGGAAAGTTGATATACCTTACCCACACACGCCCAAATATAAGCTTTGCAGTCAGTATTGTGAGTTAGTACCTAAGCAATCCATTTACAGATCACATGGAGGCAGTGAATAGAATCCTCAAGTATCTCAAAAAGGATCCTGGAAAGGAGTTAATGTTTGAGAAGGTACATGATAGATCACTTGTTATCTACACTGATGCAGATTGGGTTGGATCCCCTATTGATAGAAAATTTACATCAGGATATTGCTCATTTGTTTGGGGAAACCTGGTAACATGGCGAAGCAAGAAGCAACAAGTAGTAGCTCGCAGCAGCACAGAGGCTGAGTTTCGAGCATTAACTCAAGGCATATGTGAAGGAATTTGGTTAAAACATCTTTTGAATGAACTCAAAATTGGTATGGATGATCCTATTCAAGTGATGTGTGATAACCAGTCAGCAATTGCAATTGCCAAGAACCCGGTTCATCATGACAGAACAAAGTATGTCGAAATAGATAGGCATTTCATCAATGAGAAAATAGAAGGAAAAGAGATTTCTCTTAATTATGTTCCTTCTAGACAACAAGTGGCAGATATCTTGACAAAGGCTCTATTTCGACCCAACTTCTTTGAACTAAGTTCCAAGCTTGGTTTAATGAACATATATCATCTGGTTTGAGGGGGAGTGTAGGAAATCAAACCAGATTCTCTTCTATATTAAGAATTAATATCCTAGGGATTGCATTGTAATATTCTATGTATATATATATAGATAGCAATATTGTGTATCATATATATAGTGCATATTTTAGGAATAGAAAGATATAGTCAGAAATATTTCTTTTGTATATATATGTGTATCTATTCCTTGAAATAATAAGAGAAGTTTTTCATTAAACATTATTTGCTACACATTCCCCATCTTCTCTCTTTGTTCTCTTGACCTTGAAATTTGTCATGCTTTCATCCAGGGATTTTGACATCCAATCTTTTGACCATAATTGATAAACAAAATAAAAATGTCACCTCTAGTAATGCGATTGGCCTGGTCGTTATAGGGGAACTGACCTGCCTAACTCAACAAAAACCTTGTAGGGTTTTATTAAGTGTTGAGACATGATTCAAAACAAAGGGTTTAGGGTTGAGTTTTAGGAATTCCAAAAAACATGATGGGAAACCCGACTCAATAAAAAATAATATACCAATAATAATATTCGTTTTTAACCTACATAATATGTATATTTTACACTAGTTCTATATTTTATAGCGTATTTAATTTTCAAATTTCATTTATAGATAAGTTAGTAAGTATAATATTTTCTAATTTAACTACTTTTTACTTTATTTTCTCTTTATCTATACAAACTCTATAAAAACCGGATCTGCCTTATAGGGTTTATGACCCTATAGTGTTAAGTTTCGGTAATAGGAGCAAAAACCTTAATAGGGTTTTTATAAGGTTTTGGGAAACGCTTCCCAACCCACCTTGATTGCATACGTAGTCACCGCCTCATACATCTTGTTTAGTTTAATTCTGTTCTAGTTCAATATTTTCATTTCATGTTAAATCTGAATGGACATCGGTTTTTTAGCTTTAGGTAATATATGTTCCTAATTTTGTGGAGTGAATTGGAGATAATATTGTCTTTTCGCTTCTCTAGGCTGAATTTCAGAATGTTAGTGATTCAGTTTCCACGTTTGGGAAGGCACAATGTTCTTCTGCATCAGTTTCTTGGAATCCTCTTAGAGGTGAAGGCCCTGAATCAAGCTTTGTTTTGGGTTATTGTTCAGACACTCCCCAGCTCAATTCCTCCAAAGTATGTGTGACCGTTTTGCATCTTGGTATTTTACTGCTAGTAGAGCTCAATTCCTCTAAGGAGTTAGTCTAAGTTAGTTGGTATATCTATATTTAGAAATTTAAGTAGTCATGTTGTACTTTATTCTTGCTTTTGTAAATGTAGGTGTTTAATTAGTTTTGACTGTTAATTCATCTATCCTCTTGAAATTGGCTTTGTATATGGGAAAGACTAGGCTCCTTAAATACAGCAGCTTCTGGTGGAAAACATATGCCTTTTCTTTCCTTGGCCTGAACATTCAAAATATCTGAGAGATTTTGCTGCTTATTTGAATGTGTTCAAGCTAACACAAACCATTGTTGTTTTTTATGAGGCTTGAACTGGATTTCAATTTAAATTGTAAGATTAATGTACTCATGCAGCATAAGCATTTGTCTCCTGTGTTTTGCTCAATCGCATATTGGCAACTTCAATTGAGGAAATGATGAACTTTCTTTGATCAATGCCATATTGAAGTAGAAATATTTAAAATTTTCTTTTGGGTAAGCTGGGATTAGGGTTTCAATCCTAGACCTGTAGCTAATAGCACAGGAAATCTACAAATGGACGATAAAGTTGGTGTTGCAGAGAATTTGTGCTATTGAAATGAGGAAGGATAACATATTGATTCTTTTTTCTTCACAACCACCCACCCATCACAACCCAGTCCCCCCCCACCCCACACCCCCAAAAAACACTTTCTGGCTTAAGTGTGTTTGAGCAGGAAAGGCTGTATATTTTACGCAACATTTTGTTGATGGCAGGTATGGGAATTTGATCAGGCTCATCAGAGATGGCTTCCTGTAGCAGAGTTGGCTTTGCCAGAGGATCTGGGTGAGCAAGTTAATGCAGTTGCATGGGCACCAAATATTGGCAGGTATGGTATTACTTTAGTTTAGTAGCAATTTCAACTCTGTTAAAGATGACTGTTTCTGCCAACTGCCTTGCATCTTCTTCTTTTCTTTTCATTTGTTCTTTCCTTTTGGCTCATAAATAACAATTTCTGGCATTCTTGAAATGGGGGAGGAGGTTATCTATGTTTATAATTGCTTGTGGAGTAGGACCCAAGTCTAATATATATTTCTAGGCAAGGTTATCAAATTTGTGACTTTACCTAGAATTGCTAGAGGGTTTGTAGAATTGAAAGGTAAAAACACAAGTTTCTATGACCTATTATAATATAAGTTATAGTACAAATAGTTAATTATAAATCATCATACTAATACATAAAACTGAAAAATATTTATTAGTGTCAATATAAATTACACTGTAATATCAATTATTATGATAAAATAGTTCAATTAAGAACAAACATTAATCATCAACCCTCTAAAATTACGAAAACTGCTATAATCTTATCCAATTGTAATCATAATCGACTTTGTCATTATTGTTATGGTTAATGTTATTATTATACTACTATCAATAATATTAATAATTTTTTATTCTAAATCTTTTGAAATGTTTATTTGTATTTAGTCTTCAATAGTATTAATGTCATGAATTTCTAAAGCATCTTAACTTCAGCTCTTCTTAGCTATGACTCCAAATTTATAAGTGCACTAATTTTCTTTATAATATTGTTTTTATTTTTTCCTTCTCTTTCACTTGAAATAATATCCACCCATTCATCATTTTATAAATTAAATATCTTCTTTCTCAACTACTTATTTATCATTAATGAAAGGTCTTCAATAGTAAAGTTAGTAATGAAGTCAATTTAAGTTAAAAAAAAAAGAAAATAGTGTCATTTCACTTATAATTTTATGAGTTTGCTTTAAATTATAAAAACTTAGTCCCCCCCCCCCTTTGTTTGGATAGCCTATTAGACTTAAATCACATAGAATTGTATTGGAATCATACTCCTAAATTCATGATTCTACCATGAGTTCACATCAAAACGATTCTATATGCGATTTAACTTAAAAATACCTCATAAAAATGTAAACTCATAGAATCATGATTTTGATAGCTATGTTTCTAGGTGTATTTTAGCTCATATTTATAATGTTCTATCCCTTCTAATAGTTGTGGATACATTTATTGTTAGGCCATATGAGGTAATAGCTGTTGCGACAGAAAAGGGGATTGGAGTATGGCATATTGGAATGAATCCTGACATGGATGGAAGGCTCTCAGTGGAGAAGGTTGCATCACTTTCTGGTCACGTAGGAAAGGTATGGTCTTCAAGGTTACACTTATATGGTTAAATCTATTTGATTTCTGCTTGTTTCCTGGTGACCAGTGAGCTAGAATAAAAAAATATGAATGTCATCCATTAGTGGTCTATTTTGGACTCATTTAATGCACTGAAAATCAGGTTTTTATTTAATATTATATTTGCAGAGCTCAATCCTCCATTTATTTTCTAGTAACTCAATAATTTTATTTGAACTTTTAGAATTGCTAATTATTAGATAAAGACTAATAAGTAAAAAAGTTTAATTACTAGTGAAAGCATACAATTGGTCTTCACATGAGACTGGTGAAAACTTGGTATGGATGTGCATTTTCCATTATTTTGTTGTTGTATGACAATAGAATTTAACTATTTTGCTGGTAAATTTTGGTAGCATGACAAAGATGAGATACATCTTAAGAGACTTGTGAGCATTGCTTTTACATCTATTTGACATGAATCTGATTGAATATGAAACAGAAGCAGCGACTGGCAAATATGGGATATATTGAACTGAATAGTCCTCATGTTATATGCTACTGACTTAGGGCAGCTGCAGTAAATGATGGATTATAAGATAAGTTGCAGCTTCATGTTTCCATGTTCCCAAGGAAGCAAAATGTACTTGAAATTGAGTATCATTTTGGTCGCTACGTCTTGCTTAATTGAAAAAGGTGGTCAATGATGGCCTCCTTTTGGGGTAATTGGTGCCCCTTGTATTGATTCAACAGGAACATATTTTGATATGACCCCTGTGATGTGTGTTGTAAATAAACAAAATGTGTGTGGGTACTGCTGGTGAAATGATTTAATATACTTAAGGGAGTAAATAAAGGGCAGTTTAGTAAATGTAGTTAATAGAGGGGTAATTTGGTAAATAAGTGAAGAGTAGGCTTGAGATATAAGAAGGGGAGCAAATTCTAGAGTTAGTTATGTCTTTACAAAAGAAAATAAGAAAGAGAATAGATGGCAGGTTCTTGGAGAGCATTTTCCAATCTAAAAGTGCTCCTAGATTGAATATCACTCAAAAGATTCTTCTTGAGGTTAAACACAACTTTCTTAGCTGTTTTACATCTCTAATATGAATTTCTTATTGACAGTCACATCAATTGATGCTGTTTGTGGGAAAGTCACCGAAGAAGATGACTAGAATGAAACAATGAGTTGAAAATTTAGAGAAAAAAGTCAAAGTGATTGAGAAGAGTGTGGAGGTAATGGATTAGAAGCTGATACTTGTTGATAAAATTTTGAATGAGATGAGAGATGAAGTAAGAGAGAGTATCGCCAGTATTAATGCAAAGATAACTAATCTGAAAAAATTATTGACAACAATGCAAAATACTTAGCAAGGAATGTGGAGTGACTAGAGGAAATAAGATTTGTGGAAGGGGAATGTGGATCCATCTCATGATGAGAAAGATTTTAAGAAGGCGAGTGAGAGGTTGGATGATTTGATGGTGGCGAGCACCAGTAAGCAGCAAGAGGTGATTGATTGTGCATTGGATGAAACGATGTTGGATGTTGAATGGTGATCAAACCAATTGATCCATCGCATCAATTGAAAATTGAATGGTGAAAATTTGAGGATGATAGGAGGTCTACAAACAAAAATTAACGTTCGGAATTTGGAAAATGATGAAATGATGTTGCATGTTGGTAGACAAACTAGAATTGGTGATCGAAGGATGGAGACTAGAATTTGGTGATTGGAGAGGTAGGAATTAAAGGATTATACTGTGTTGATTGAGGATGCAACTCGAGTTGCTATTGGAAATGTGTCACTGCCTATATTTGAAGATATTGATCCATTGCATTGTTTAGTGAAGTAAAATATGGAGGAGAAATTTTTCTCTTATTTTTTCCTCTTTACAGCATATGGTATAATATAGAAGATTACAAAAGATAAAAAAGGAAAAAACTGCAATACATAGAAAACCTATAATACATGATATTTCTAAAAATATCTTTTCTAAAAATAAACAAATCTAATTAATTCTCCAATTACTTATAGCTCATTTATTTCAATACTCCCCCTCAAGTTGAGGAATAGATGTCTTCCATTCCTAGCTTGGATACAAGATTGTGATAACTTGAGCTACTCAGCCCCTTTGTTAGAACATTTGCTAATTGTCATCCTGTTGGAACATAGGACATACACACTAACCTTTCCTCCAATTTTTCTTTGATGAAATGTCTATCAATTTCGATATGCTTTGTCCTATTGTATTGTATAGGATTATGAGCAATATTGATGGCTGACTACTTGTCACAATAGAGCTTCATAGGACCATCCCATTTGATTCTCAAATCATTTAAGTTAATCTTCAACCATAGCAATTCACATAATCCTTGAGCAATTGCCCTAAACTTTGATTCGGCTGAAGATTTAGTTACCACATTCTGTTTTTTGCTCCTTCATGTTACCATGTTACCTCCAACAAAAGTACAATACCTGGTAGTTGATCTTCTATCTACTAGAGAACCAGCATAGTTAGCATCGGTATAGGCTTTTAAAGTAAGTTTGGAGTTCTTTTTGAATAAAATTCCCTTTCTTGGACTGCCTTTTAAGTAGTGAAGCACCCTATACTCAGCTTGAAGATGAGATTCTCTCGGATCATGCATGAATTGGCTGATTACGTTCACTGAGTATGCAATGTCTGGTCGAGTGTGAGTTAGATATATAAGCTTTCCAAGCAATCTTTGGTACATTCTCTTATCAACCGCTGGGTCTTCCTTAGCTTCTCCTAACTTGTGGTTTAGATTTATTGGAGTAGAGACTAGCTTACTTCCAATCTTCCCGGTTTTTGCCAATAAGTCAATCACATATTTCTGCTGTGAAATGAAAATTCCTTATGTGGAATAAGCCACCTCAATACCGAGGAAGTACTTCGGTTTTCCCAATTCCCTTATCTCAAATTCTTTGGTTAGCTGTTCCTTCAATTCATACTTTTCTCTCTCATCATTTCTAGTTATTATAATGTTGTCCACAGAGACAATAAGCACAGTTACTCTCCTTACAGCCGAGTGCTTAATAAAAAAAGTGTGATCCCTTGGTCTTTGTTTGTAACTAGACTTCTTCATTACTTTTGCAAATCTTACAAACCAGGCCTTAGGGGGTTGTTTTAAATCATAAAGAGCCTTCATCAACTTACACACCTTATTCCTTGTGTCTCCTTGAAATCCTAGTGGAATATTCATGTAGATTTCTTCATTTAAGTCACCATGAAGAAATGCATTTTTAACATCATATTGAAGGAGTTGCCAGTTGAAGTGGGCAGCCAATGATAGTAAAATTCTCATGGTATTCATTTTTGCAACTGGAGAAAAAATCTCCTAATAATCAACTCCATACTTCTGAGTATACCTTGGCCACTAATTTGGCTTTATATCTTTCAAGGGATCCATCTGCTTTGTATTTCATTATGAAAATCCACTTACAATCAACAATATTTTTTCCTTTCGATTTATCAACAATCTCCCATGTTTTATTCTTTTCCAAGGCACTCATCTCTTCTTTCATAGCATTCCTCCATTCCCTTTTTGACAATGCCTCTGAAACTGTGTTGGGAATAGCAATGGTGTTTAGACTCACAATGAACCTTTTGTGGGCTGGTGATAGATGCTTAAGTGAGACATAGCGGGACAATGGATAAAGAGATTGTTTAATACATTCTCTGGTTCCTTTTCTAATAGCAATGGGAAGATCAAGATCTTTTGTTGGGTTAATGGATGGTTTAACAGATTGTGCATTTAGAGGCAAATCAAATCTTACCATGACTTCATTATCATTGTTTGAGTTGGATTCTTGGACTTGTGTCGGTTTAGGAACAACCTTTTTCCTTGAATATACTTGAGAAATCTTGGGATGATCAACATTTGTTGGAACAGGAGATGTTGGGAGTTCAGTGGTGGACTTAGATATGTTTGGTTTAGCCTTGTTTGGCATGAGAGGAAGATCAAGAGATCTAAGTGGTTCAAAGGACTCATTAGTACTCTCTTCCATCCTTGAAATCTCTCCTTGAAGAGAGGACTTGGAGAAAAAAGGTGTTGTTTCTGCAAATGTAACATTAGTAGAGATAAAAAATTTCCTGAATAAAAGGTGATAACACTTACGTCCCTTTTGTGTAGATGAGTAACCCAAGAAAATACACTTGATGGGTCGAGGGTCAAGCTTACTTCTGTGTTGACTATGGACATGGACAAAAGGTATGCACCCAAACACCCTAGGTGTAAGCCCATTTGAGGTTTTGAAATGTGTGTAGAAACTGTTAAGATGATCTATGGGACTTTTGTTGTCTAGGACGGGTGAGGAAAGTCTATTTATCACATATGTAGCAGTTAGAACAACCTCTCCCTAGAAAGACTTAGGAACGTTCTCTTAAAAGAGTAAAGCTCGTGTAATGTTAAGTAAATGTCCATTTTTCCTTTCAGTTATCCTATTCTATTGAGGTGTGTTAACACATGATGAGTCGTGAATAATGCCCTGAGATTGAAAGTAAAGTGACAATGTTTGGCTGAAATAATCTCTAGTATTATCTGTTTGAATAGTTTTTATTTTTACCCCAAATTGATTTTGAATCATAGAAACAAAATTAGGTATGATAGTGCCGACATCAGACTTTTGTTTTAGAAAATATAACCATGTAACCTGAGTGCGATCATCTATTAGTGATACAAACCAACGAGCTCCAGAAACATTAGGGATAATAGAAGGTCCCCATATGTCACTATGAATCAAATGAAAAGGATGTAAACTTCTTTTATTACTGATAGGAAAAGATACACGAGTGTGTTTTGCAAATTCACAAACATCTCAGTGAAACTTGGCAATATCTAGTCCTTGAAATAGATGAGGAAACATGACTTTGAGAACTCTAAAAGATGGATGTCCAAGACGTAGGTGGTACAACCAAATAACATTTTTATTTGATGAACCGAGAAAAGATAGATTACTCTTAGGTTTCTAAGAAGATTCAAGGTAATAAAGGCCTCTACTTTCCTTAGCACGTCCAATCCTCCTCCTTGGCTCTTGGTCTTGAAAGACATAGTAAGAGGGGTAAAAAATAACATAACATTTAAGGTTATTGGTGAGTTTTTGAATGGAGACAAGGCTGGCCGATAACTTTGGTATATGAAGAACATTCTTTAATGTAAGAGTAGGCATGATATGTATGTCTCCAATCCATGCAACAGTAGCTAAAGTGCCATTGGCCACTGCAACTTTTCTATTACTAGGGCATGGGGTGTATGTGTGGAAGAGTTGAGACATGCTGGTCATATGGTTTGTTGCTCTAGAGTCCATTATCCATGCATTAGTATGTAAGTTTTCTGAGGCATTTATATAAAGAGGGGATAAAGGTATTACCTAAAAGAGCTAGAGAACATGTTCCAGAGGTCTTTTTTAAGGATCCCAATAAATTTTTCAGCTTCTCAATCTCTTCACTATTGAACCCCCCATTGTTGGGTTTTCCTCTAGTTTTGACTGTTCTGTCATGTGTGCGTGAGGTCTTTATTGTCCCCCACGATTTCCCCACTCTTGGCTTGGTGGCTTACCATTTAGTTTCCAACACTTCTCTTTTGTGTGCCTCGATTTCTTACAATAAGTGCGTCAGGGATTGTCTTTGCTCTCCTTAATCTGATTTTCCCTATTTGGGCATCTGGACTAGTCATTTTTGCCTTTTTCTTGATGTTCTGTTCTTGCAACCAGGGCTGACCCATCTGCTGTTTGGGATTCAAGCATAACAGCACGTCGGCTTTCTTCTGCCATATCAGTGATATGGTCTCCTCTAGGGAGGGTGTTTCCTCTTTTCCAAGAATTTGGATTTGAACCTGGTCAAATTCCAGATTCAATCTAGCTAAAAAATCATAAACACGATCTTATTCAATGAAGTTCTTCAAGATTGCAGCATCTTCATGATGTTTCATCTCAAAAACTCGATAATGATCAAGTTCTTGCTACAGATTTTGCAGTATGTTTGCATATTCTGTGATTGATTTGTCCCTTTGCTTAGTGGCTCTAGTTTTGACTTTGATCTCATAAACTTGAGCAACATCATGAACTTTTGAATATGTGCGACATAGGAAGTCCCGGATTTCTTTTGTTGTGTTGAAAAACATGCAAGTGTCACTTATAGTGGAATCTATTGAATCCCATAGCCAAGACATTATCATTGAATCCTCTTCATCCCATGCATTAAATGTGGGGTCATCCTTTGTTGGTCCAATCCTAAGAAGATGATTGAGTCTCCCTTTGCATTTGAGATAAGTTCGAGCAGATTGAGACCATTTTAGATGATTCTTCCCATTGAATCTATAGGAGGCTTGGATATTCTGCAATTTTCCAATTTTCTGGACATTATTGGAGTTTTCGGATGGTTTGGAGCTGTTGACAATTTTAGACATGATAATCGAGAGAGATGTTCAGTAATTAAGACTGTTAGGCTCGAAAAACGACTAAAGAATAGTAGCTATTAAGGCTGAAAAAAATGTGGAGAAAAAAACAGCCCCAACAGTGATGACTGCTTGCTCAGAAAAAAAAGGCCAAAAGAAACCCTAGGAAAGGAGCCTAGGCTCTGATACCATGAAGTAAAATATGAAGGAGAAATTTTTCTCTTATTTTCTTTTTTTTACAGCATATGATATAATATAGAAAATTACAAGAGATAAAAAAGGAAAAAACTGCAATATATAGAAAACCTATAATGCATGATATTTCTAAAATATCTTTTCTAAAAATAAATAAATCTAATTAATTCTCCTACTATTTATATCTCATTTATTTCAATAGTTAGCCTTAATTAAACAATATTTTGAAGTGTTGTGTGGCTGCTATGTTGATGTTTGGAAGGACTCTGTATTGGTTTAAGATACTTCAGCGTTGTCTGCCACTGCTGGTTTGGGAAATTTTGAAGGAGGAATTGTTGTTGCGGTATTGAGGAAAAGCTGCTAGTAACCCTTATGAATGCCTATCCACACTTCGATGGATTGCAACTTTGGCTACTTACATAGAAGACTTTGAAGCTTTGACTTCTTTAACCCTTGAGATAACTAAATTGCAACAATTGGGATATTTTCTTGGAGGGTTATGTGAAGATGTTAGACATAGCATGAACATGATGAGACCGATATCTCTAGCTGAAGCTATGGAGATTGCATTAAATGTGGAGAAAGAGTTTAACTATGGGTTGTACTTGGTTCCACAAGTTGGACAAAGAGATGGAGGGAGGCTGACCCGATCAGAGGGAACATTTGCTCAACATACTTCAATGTATATTTCAGTTCCTTTGCCTGCTGCTACAGCTGCTGTTCATCCTTTACAACAGCCTTGGAGACCAAAATTTAACTCCAGCACCAATATCCAAGCAGCTGGGGGCCTGAAGCTAGGGATAAATGGAAGGGAAAATTTGTACCGGTCCACTGTTGGAAGTAGTAATGGGCAACACAGTTTTGGTGGTAAAGGACAGCATAGTATGACTCATTTGGAGTATATGGAAGAGCGGAATAAAGGTCCATGTTTCTGTTGTGATCAACCCTTCAATCTAAGGCACAAATGACCAAATAAATCTCTTCAGTTAACTATGCTCAAGGAAGATGTAGTGGAAAATGATGAAGGTTGGGTTGAAGTTGTGGACACTGGTTAACCAACATGTGCAGGATGTAGTTGGTGTGGGATAATTTTTTTTTTTTTTGGGTCCTTGAGGGCAAGTACCTTTTTGAGGGGGTGGGTAATTGATATGACCCTTGTGATGTGTGTGTTGTAAATAAATAAAATTTGTGTGGGTACTGTTGGTGAAATGAATTTGAGTTAAGAGAGTAAATAAAGAGAGTTTTGTAAATGTAGTTAGTAGAGGGGTAATTTGGTGAATAGTGAAGGCTAGGCTTGGGATATAGAAAGGGGAGCAAATTCTAGTTAGTTACGTCTTTACAAAAGAAAATAAGAAAGAGAATAGATGGCAGTTTTTAGGAGAGCATTTTCCGATCTAGAAGTGCTTCTTCTAGATTGAAAACCACTCAGAAGATTCTTCTTGAGGTTAAACAAAGTTTTTAGCTATTTTACATCTCTAATCTGAATTTCTTATCCACGTTCACATCATATTTGATTGCTAAAAGCTAAATATTCTTACGGAACATTAAAGAATCAGTGCAATTTTATAACTGAAGGCAGACTATAACAAACATATGGAAAAGGGAAATAAGCGAATCATGATGATGTTGCAAAATTTCTAGGCAAATGCATCAAACAAATGATGAAAGTAAATTGATTTACCTTCTTGTTGCCCATACCTATTTTTTAATGCCTTGCAGTAAAATAGCTTTTCCAATTGGAAACATGATACTGCCAAACTAAGAAAAATGGAAATATCTCAACCTAAAGAAAGAAAAAGGGAAACATGTTTCTAGTTACGTTGTTAAGTAATAGATCTAAAGTTACATAAAACGTTTTCTCAGTTTTATGTTTTTAGATCATATAGTTATGGGTCCAGGTTCAACATAACTCAACTATGCTACAAAGCCAACTATGAAGTACAAATGAAGAATTGGTACTGTCTATGATTATATGGGAGAGGGTAAATTACGGAAACATTACCCTTGTTTTGAGGCTTTTTTGCTAACTACATGCATTTTACCTTTTTGACAAATAGATGATTTGTGTTTTATTACCAAGTGTCAGTGTTAATTGAGGGACATATTTCAGCTTTTGATTGACAATAATTAATTTAATAAAATAATATTATTAAATAAATTTAATTAAATACTTTTAAAAATTGCAGAAAATTAAAAAAAAAAAAAAACCAAAAGAAAAAGGGAATATTGGAGTTAAATCCCTTAGCCATTTTTTAGCCACCCTAAGGCTAGGGGTTTTAACATTGCTAAGTCTTGTTTAGAAATTGCTGCTATAAAATCTATTGGTTTTGCTGGAGCAAGTCACAGTCGGCCACCATTTGTCCAAAACTTAACTCTCTGCAGGTAAATCTTGTAAGCTGCCAAATGAGCTCCTATTCTCATCAGCAGCACTGGGTGATGGCTCGTTGGCATCGAATTATACCTTTGGACCATCATGAGCATTGCCATTTTCAATGATTTTAAATCTGGGCAAGCCATCATGAAAGAGCAGATTCATCTGCAACTTGACTTTGTAATTCAGGAGCAAAATCTGTTTCTGAGGATATTGTCTAGTTGAAACAGGGGAAAGTTTTTTTGATAAAACAAATGAAGCATTTCCAGATCCACCATTAGGAGCACCAGCATCATGTGATGGTAGCCCATGAACTACTGATTTCACTTCTTTGTGGCCGGAAGCAATTCAATAATAGCTGTAGGGAAGTTGGATGGAGAGAGCAACGTTTGTGACTTCATATTAAAAAATCATGATGTAAAGTGGTAGCATTTACTTTGTATACGATGGAGCATATAAAAGTTGAAAGTTAGTATTTAAGGAAAAGAACCTAAAAAGAGAGTGATCCCATAAGGAGTGATGAGTAGTGGACATGGATGTGTGAATGATTAATTTTCATTAGCATTTACCCAAAATAATTTCCTTTAGCTGTTGAATTGACAGTATTTGTTTCTAATAAGCAATTATTTGAATGTAGGTGTGGCAAATGGAATGGGATATGAGCGGGATGACCTTAGCAACTACTGGAAGTGATGTAGCGGTGAAGTTGTGGCAGTCTAATTTGAACGGTGTTTGGCAGGGACAGGCCACGTTTCAATCCACTTCTTAAGATATGCAGTTTGACTATCATATGTTTGAATCTCAATTTCATCAATTCTTTGATGCAAGTTTACGAGAAGAAATGTACATGGTATTTTCCTCAACATGTAGTCCACACAGGAAGAGTAGAAAAATGCAAGACTTAAAATCAAAAGATGATTTACTCACAGAACTTTGTAAGTTATTTATCTTAGTTTTACTTAAATATTTTTGCACATGGATCCAATGGTTTGTGAAATAATTTGTGGTTGGTTGGTTCCATAAATATATAGAAGCAACATCATGGCCTTCCATCCCTGCGGTCACTATTGGACATAATAGCCATTATTTTGACCTAGTGTTGGTTGCTGTCGTAGGTAGAGGAGATTCCGTTGGATTAGCAGAGGCACGGTTGCTCTTGCTGTGGGGTGTTGTCTGGACAATCCTATGGGGTTGCTACCCAGCAATTGAGCCATTGTGCAGTTTTTTTTTTTTTTTTAATTGAATATTTCTAATCTTTTTTACAATGCAGTATATTTCACTGCCGATATTGCAGTGCTAATAAAGTAGGCTAGTGCTGGCCTGGTGGAAGGTAATACTAGATGGGGAGAGATATTAATATTGGTGGTTTGTATGTAAATGAATAAATCCTAAGTAAAGTTGGTTTTTGCAAGAAATCATTGCTAGATTTGGTTGAAGCTTGATGGAGTCAAGATTGGGTTTGGGGTGTTTGTAATTAGATCGAGCAGGATTTGTTTGGAGCTGGACTTGGCTTGATGGTGTCAAAATTGAGTTTGGTCAGATCGAGTTGGGTTTGATTCATCATTTTATCCGGTTCGTTGCGATTCTATGTTGCAATTATTTGAGTAATTAGTGTTGTTGTTAGGTGTGTTTGTGCATGCTTTCCATTGGACTTGATCTCTAGTTAAGCTATTAGATTTCTATCCTTGATTTCATGAAGGGTTTTCCTACGTTATCGGCTTATGACGCCCTTTTCTTCCCATGTTTACTGTGAGAGTCCATGCACTCCATCTTTTTGTTTAGTTCTGTTAGTTCCACACGTACTACTTTTCATGAACTATGATGATGAAATTTATTTCCTGTCACGGATTTTAAAAATGAAAAATGGAATTGCAAACGATCCCTATAAACTTGGAACTTTAGTGCGGATAAACTTTTAAACTTCTAAAGTATGTCTTAATACTGCATAAACTCTGCTATTAGCAGCTAATCCTTAGTGGTTGTAAATAATCCTTGTAATTTTAGATCCTAGGATGGAAACACCTTCATAATGTATTTCAACGCCCTCCCTTTTTAAAAACTAAATGTGCAATTGTTATTTATCAGAGGGTAGAGGTATTAAAGTGCATATTGAAAATTTTAGAGTATATTTCTATAGAGTTAGTGTTTAGGGGGTTATTTTGTGATTTACTTCTACTTTCCCTCTCTTTTTCTTCATTTTCTTATTCTTCATTTTTATTTTTTATTTTTTATTTATTTATTTGTTTTTAATATGAGTGCAACTTTTATTTAAATCAGACAAAAAATTTGTTTTAAAAATTGCTACCATATGTATTTACACCTACAATATAATTTTACATCAACTTTTTAGATAACGTTATGCTATGTGATGTATATTATATTATATATTCATATTTACATATGTATCATATATATTTATAGTATTTTTATATAGGATTAACTTCTGTTGACATGGTCTTAAAGCCTAGTGTGGTAAGTCTAAATAAATATGTTTAAGGATAGTTGAGATAAATATGAAAATTACATTAAATCCATGAGATATATTTTATTATATTTTTATATGATAAATATGGTTATCTTTAAAAGTAATATTATAAATATCTCACTATTTCGTTTGCTATAAATGCCCATTCAATCCATGAGGTAATGGATCGAATTTTCTTGGTTTACTCTCTCTCCCTCTTGCCATCAATACACTCTTTTGGCTTTATCTGTTTTGAGTGTCAGCTTTCAAATGCTGAAAGCAACTTCAGTGTCTAACAGCTTACATTTACTTTCTTATAGGTCTTGTATCTTTAAGTTGAAGGTTAAGCCAGGCCCAAGATCCTAGCAGCAAAAACCACAGTCAACAACTTCCATGAACAAATGTTTTGGATTTGGATAAGGCTATGCTTTTCTTTATTGCATCAGCCTTTGGCAAGTCCCCACGAATTGATGAAGCAATTCTAGAAATGGCTAGACTCTCTATGGCGAGAATTTCAGTTAAAGTGGATGTCTCTACAACTCTAAAGTCAAGGATATGGTTAGGCTTTGAAAAATCGGGTTACTTGAGAGAGGTTGTGTACTGAGATGTTCTAAAGTATTATCAACATATTTTTCTAGATAGACTATGGAATGAGAATAGCGTAGTCAGCAATCCTAATTTACTATTAATAGAAAAGAAAAAGGAAAACAGGATTAAGAGTAGCAAAGGATTTATAAAGAAAGAATATAGGATTAAGTCCTTAAATGGTGAGAAGGTTATAAACATTGAGATTAAAGATGGAATTTTGAATAAAAGTGATTGATGATAAGAAAAAAAAGAGAGTAAATTATAAAAATGTAACTTGTGTTTTGAGTCATCTATAAAGAGGTATTTTGTATTTTTTTAAATTAAAAAGGATGATTTGTATCTTTTAATTTTGTATCAATAATTAATTAAAATTACTTTGTTACTAATATTATTTAATTTAATTAATTATTTACTAACCATTAAAATATCGACACATATCATTATTTCTTAGTAATACAAAATTAAAAAACACACGTCACTTCATTATAAAAAAAAAATAAAATATTTATAATTTTTTTACAAATGATCCTTTTTTTTTTTTTTGTAATTTATCCTAAAATAAAATCTTTTGATGCTTAGAATGTAATGCCTGCTATTCAAGAAAGAAGCTCCAAAGAGTTAATTACTAACAACAAACAAGAAAATCAGATTATGCATCCATCTTTACAAGCTTGTGATGCTGTTTTTAACTTTGATAATCTTGAAAATTAGAGAATCAATTCCGATAATGGAAAATACGGAGAGGTGAATTTCTTCTTGCTTCCTACTTACCTAGGTGTAGCAGAAGAAGTATCAGATTCAAATGAAATTCTGTTTCTGCAGAAGATAATGGCTACATTAGTGACGATGCAAATGAGGATTATTTGAATTCGTCAGATGAAGATAGTAAGGGACAAAGTGAGCTTGAGCATCCTTTGTAGCCATGGAAGATGAAAAGAAAGCCGATGGTCCAGAGGCTTATAACAAGTTCTTTGTATAGGGATGGTTCTATTATATCAGATCAATGATGAATTTTCTATGTTGGATTATTAGAGGCATGGAAAACAAGAATTCTATGCACAAATTAAAATAAAAATAAAAATCAATCAGTAAACTAAATGAAGTTAGTGTAGTTACTACTCGTGAACCTTAAGTTGACAATTCAAAGAAATTGGTATTTTTAAGGAGGGGTTACAAACGTCTTAATTCCAAAATGTGGATTATGTGGAAAATTTTGAGGTAGTGGTGAATACTGAACAATAGCTAACTCTTAAGTTGTTGAATTCTATCCTAAATGAGGAGTGTTTTCTATAGGCTATTCATGCAAGTGTAGTAGAGGGAAACAACAAGAATTATGGGATCATTTGATTTCCTAAACTGCTAATTATCAATCACCTTGGTTGATATTTGAAGACTTTAATTGTATTCAACTTGTTTTTGAGAGAAAAGGAGGTAGGTCACCGAATTCTTCTTCCATGTCTGAATTTATAATGTGGTCAGCTTGTTAGGATTACGATAGCTCAACTTTACAATTTCCCAGTTTACTCAGAATAGAGGCTCAATGCAGCGTCGTTTAGACAAAGCCTTTTTAGTGTAAAATGGCTTGAGAAGGAATATATCGAATTCATCCATTTATATAGATCATGTTGTGATCATAATCCTCTTCTTTTAAACTATAGTTTTGGATGATTGTCAATATCAAATCTGTAAGACTCCCTCTCTAAAATTTGTTCTTATCAATCTCCCTGATTGTGGTGAACAATAAATAGGAATCCTTGCATAATATTGACCTCTAATTAATCATTTATCATTTTGAAGATTGTCCATTATATGCATTGTCAATATAATTACAATTTGATTTAGGATTTGGTGCATCATATCCTTATTTATAATTGTTCACAACCTTTTATTTTATCCACTGAATCAACATGAAAAAGAACTAAAAAGCAAAATTCTCCTTCGGTGCATTATTGGGATATAATATTCGATTGAATTAGATCATCCCTTCTAGGTACATTATTATTACTTTTAGAGTGAAGGTGCATTTGGAATACCATGTCAAAATTTTCAATCAATTGATTGAAAGAGGAATTAGGGTTCTAGTGGTGTGCTAATCAATTTTGGGTAGATTGTTGTTGATGATTTCTTCGCAAAATTCTTTTAGGACTTGTGATTGGTTGTATTATGGTTGATATTGGATTATTGTTGCCATGTTAAACGGAAGCTCGAAACTAAGTTGTGTGAATAATAAGGAAAGAACAATGAGAAATATATAATAAGCTGTTCATGTCTATGAGAACTGAGAACAATATTAGCCCATCTAATTGAGTAGTGTGGGGCAAAAGGTGTTTAAAGAGAGGTTCTGCATGAAAATTAAGGTGGAGGGAACTAAGGGGTGGAAGAGGAATAAATTAAGCACAATGATGACAAGTTTGATGTTTGGAGAGGAGATGAGCATAATAGATAAAACATGGGAATGTATTAGAATAAATTACAAACTTTCTCCTCTTAGAGGAAGTTGCTTGAAGAGTTTCTATGTGTGCAATAATAGTTTGAAAAGTCTTTTGAGTGTTGTGAGTATAATGAACCTATTAAAATTAGAGTTATGTACTTAGCATTCATTGGTTAAGCCAATTATAGCATGGGAGTGTAAAAGTATAGAGGGTAGAAATAGTGTTATGAATGTATCCATATAATGTACCTAATGCAAAACTATTTATGCCTAGCTATTGAACAAAGGACTTATTTTTTAAGCTATAAACTTTGCGATATGGTGGAATGAGTGTTGAAGACTATCAAGAAATTTGAGACGCTATAGTTCAAATGTGAGGCCACTGACTGATGAGCTCCAAATCCTTCAATTAGATTCAAACAATAATCAAGTGATGAAACTATTAAAAAAAAATTGGATCTTTATGAGCGTTAGGGGTTTGTATAAATAGGGAGGGATTTTTGTGGACTTTTATGTTTACAGATGATAATATAAAGGGTATGAATGTTTTTAGTAGTGATTTCACCTTTAGTGGTTCTATTCTTTATTTTGCCATTATAATGTTGAAACATGTGTTGATCTATTGTAACTTCCCTTCCATATTATCAAGCAACTTCCCTATATTATCCATTGATTTATATCTTCTCTCTGTCAACATTTCTTTAAAATATCTAACAAAATAAAGCAGCACTCCAAAAAAAAAAAAAAAAATGCAACCTAAAGATGTCAACATTGCCGGAAATCACCAACCAGTTGCGCAATTTATCACAACTAAATAACCAATAAAAGCTATTAACCCAACGAAACAAATCCATAAATAATTAAGACAGAGAAACTCAAATTCCTTAACTAACAATTTTATATTTCAAATAACCATTTTTTATATCACAAACCCTAACTTGAATTTGAATTTGATATAGGAGCCAACAATTTACCACAAATTTTTAGCAACGACTAGCACATTCCTTGAAGACTTTAATACCAAATATGATGAGCTCCAAATCCTCTAACCAGATTTAAAGCACAATCAAGTGATGGAACAATAAATAAAATTGGATCTCCATGGATATATATAAATAAAAAGGGATTTTTATGGGTTTTTGTGCTTATGGATAATTCACTAAATTGGATATGAATCACTAATATAATAAATCAAACTAGATATGAATTACACATAGATTGATATGACTTATGGTTTTATGATAATTGTGCTATAAAAAATTTAATATGATGTGCGGATCTCCAATAATATTTTGTCTGTCCTAATTTATAAAAAAATTGATGAGAACATTGAACAATTTAAGACATACCCATCTAATAAATTAGTTCATGCAAAAATGGTTTTGTAATATATTAAACTTGTTATTAAGTATATAACTCATAAAAGTCCTTAAATAATATTTTAAAACTAACCCTATCTAAAAATAAAATAGAAAATATAAAAAATAAATAAAACAAATATAGTGAAATTCAGGCTAAATCTATGCTTTAGGCTTAAACTCATCTAGATCTTTTTGGAGTTATTTTGATTTAGCGTAACTAAAACAACCTAGAACTCTCAGCAAAAGAAATTTCTAATCCTTTTGGTGCAGTCATTCGAACCATTTTTCTCTACACAACTCTAGTCCAATTTTCCTTTGCAGATGTCTTAAGCTCTTTAGCTTAGTGTGGCTTGGTGTGTTTGTTATTCACTCTTTATATCGATATTTGAATCCTTGATTCCCATCATTTGATCCTATTATTGAACTTCAAGAATAAACTATCGTTAGATTTATTAGTTGGATGAGATTTGAAGTCTCATCATTGTAGTATTGTTGTAGAATCGCACCTTAGAGGATGCAATCAAATTGGCTATCAAAGTAGAAGATAACGTAAATGCACTAGCCTTTGGTCACTTTACAAGTATCGAGTGTCCATTGTTTCTGATTAGATTTAGGTTGTAGAAGAGCGTAGAGGATGGTAAACATGTGAAGAGAGGGTTATAAAGGGTAAAGTGGGGAGATGAGGTAGTAGTTGGGACAACAACCTTGCAGGAGTAGTAAGATGAATGTCTTTAAGTATTTGGGTTATAGATATTTAGCATCCAAATCTCTAAAACAAATGTGTTGCTAATGTAAGGATATTGAGTGAAGATGAGGAACAAGAAGATGTAATAGGACATGTGACTTAAAACAAAGAAAGTAATAAGATAGAGGATACGGTTTATTGTGAGGGAGGCCTCATGTTAGTGATTGAATGGACTATGAATGTATAATATGTATCATAAAGTGAACAATAAGACAATATATTTCATATTAAGTATTTGGTGTGGGAGAAGACATATAATGTTGTTTAAGATGCAGGCAACTACACTAATGTTGCTTCCTCTACTATGGTAGAGAAGATAAGATTGAAGGTTATAGTGCACCAAAATCCATACAATCTACAATGTTATAATGATGAGGGTATTGCATGTTATTAACAAGTATAAGTTTCATTTTGTATTGGAAAGACATACTTTGACAGAAAGTGTAAAGATATAATTGTTATGGATGCCATTCATTTACAATTAGGAGGCTAGTTGTCATGCCCTAAAGGAGGGGCCTGGAAGTTTCCACTAAAAATTATCATGGCACGTGTGCACCCGTTACATGATAACAGTCTTATGAGTCAAATATCGTAAGACTCTAAATAATTAATTACATTTATGACTAACCATATTACATATAATCATACCATAAAAATATAACTATGGATTCCATTTCCCATGGTCAACCAAGATTGTAGAAAGTCGGAATCCCCTACCAACCAGTAAATGGAATAAAACCCTAAGTCTCACAAATTCAATCTTACATCAAGGTCCTAAAAATAACATTTCATCTAAATAGCTTAACATTCACAATTCTTACTTTATCGTTCTTAGCTTCCAAAAACTCTCGACATTGCACATCTTATTCTATCCCAAGCTTTTATAATTTTTACTTGCAAAATGGTCTATGGAGGGATGAACTAATAGCTCAGTGAATGAGAGTGAAATACTCTTAATGCTACACACGTACAAGTAATTTCAAATCAAGTTATCAAATCATATCTTATGCATGAACAACCATATGAATGCAGTATCTCATGCGGTCTTTCGGTAACTGACGTGAAGTCTAGGGTTTACGCCCCCCTTGACTTGGGTTAAGGATTCCGAAGCCACCATTAGTGCCCGGGTTTTATACACAATTTAATTACTCTTATCACTTATTTATAATTGTGTCTTAGCTTTAGTGATATAGGCTCAGGTGCCTCTCTACACCAAGTATTTACACACCCTTAAGAGATAGACCGGACTCAAAATCATTAAGGCACGACAATCCCTTAATCACTTAGTTCGCACTTCGCGGAACAGTAATCCTCTGATCACTTTCGGCACGTCTTGTAGCAGTGATGGCCTTCAATTTCATGCATTGTCTTGTGTAATGCATGTATAGTTTTATTTGAGTCCAACCCTTTAATTAATTGGTTCAAGATGATCAAACAATATAAAATCATAGGCCAATCCATGTTTAAGGTAATAAAGTAAACTATCAGCCTTTAAGGAATATAATTCCAATGACAAAAACATTAGGGACCTAATCAATCTCATAAGCAAAACAATTACAACTTAGATCTACACTCATCATGACAAGAGATATCAAATATTACATGTCACAAATATGATAAGGAGGATCAGACTGACCAAGTAGAATCAATCAAGCTAGACACAAATCATGATCAATAACTTTGAAACGGGTTATCATGCGATATCAACTCAATAATATCATAATATGGCTTAATCTTATCGACCGTCAAATCAACCACTTGTGTTCGATTTATGGTTCTTATCCCTTGAAACCTCTGTGTCATTTCACTTAATGTCAAATCAATCACTTGGGATTGATTTACAATTCTCAGTCTTTGACACCCTTATGTCATCGCACCCCTTAAGTGCTTAATTTTACACATAGTCAAGAGTCAAATAGGGTAGCCACATATATATCCCTTCCAAGTCCTCAAATACCTACGTAAATAAGAAATATACATACATACATATATATATATATATATATATAGATTTATAAATGCATTTTAACTAAAGGATAAATTTGTTAAATATTTTTCCTCGTATACTCAAGAGATGTAAGAGGATAAAATTATTGTATTTAAAAATAAAGACTTTCATTTATGATTTGTATAATTATAGGTATAAATGTAACCTATATAAATATAGTAGGAAAATCATTTCGTCCAAGCATATATATGTGTATTCAGAATTAGATTCTTATACATGTACATAATGATACATAGTTTGTTCCATATGTCTATAAATAAACACCAATTATACATATATATATATAGAAAAAGTTAAGTTTACATATGTTAATTTAGTTTAAGAAAACAAAGCTAAATTTGGATATTAAATTTGTAGCGATAGCATTAGCAAAATAGGGCAAGGTGCTATCGTCAAGATAGTGATATCTACCTTTTGCCCATTCTATTCTTTATATTGTTAAAATAGTATTTATTTGTAATTTACCTAATTACTAGTTTCTTTGTATGACTTTCTTTCCAACTTCTTTACCCTATTGTTTACTAAGGAAATAATAAAAATCACAACAACTGCAATCACAACCAAACAAAGAAAGACACATATACAACATACTAAGATCTAACACAACATATCAAACCAATCACAACATTATAACATATCATAAAGTTTCCCACTCACCTATTTATGGTCGTCATAGTCCTAATCGTCATTAAGTGATTCCGACGTGTGGTCTCTTCATTGAACATAGTATCGAAGGATTAGCTACAACAACTCCATGCAATTTCCATTGGATTTCTCAATCTCTTATTAACTCCTATCTCTTCTCAAACTCCCTAATGCCTTTCCCCACACTCACACATACAATCATTTCACCGATGGCACGTATGCACTTCCAGGACTTCCTTTTATAATTTGATCACTTGATCAAGCCATTTGAGCCACCGTTTCTATATGGATGACACCTTCTCTTTCCAATCAATTTCACACACATACACACTTGCTTTCTTCATGAAATTCCCTTTTCCTCCTCGGCTTCACCATTCCATTCCATCTTCTCTCTTTTCCCTTATTATTCTCCTTTTTGGAATTTCCCAAATTTGCCTCTCCTTTACATGAAGCAACTTTAAATCTTTCATGTGTTAATTTGTCTATAATATCTTCCAAAGAACTATTTATAGGATAGACTGTAGGGTTAGCAATTGCTAAAGGTTTTGTATCACTTTTTTTCTTCTCTCCTTTGTTGACATCTCCATTAACAAGGCTTCCCATCCTCTCAACTGGTCTCTATCCCCACTTACGCTTCCATTACTACACACACACTGGCCATCCTTTACACATACACATGCCTACCTCAATCATAATAACGTCTTACACACACGTACACACAAGTTTCACCTATACACATACATAAGATCAATACCCTCTTGACTTCATCTTCCAGCTCTTCTTCTCTTTGCCTCACCCTTTTCCATCTTTAATTCCTGCTTTCTCCATCTTCCAACTTTTCTCCTTCCTTTCTCCTTATTCTCTTCTTCCTCTTCGCTCCCCCACACATAACATTTCCTGTTACTTCCTCGCTAAACTCCCTTCACTACTTAAACTTCTCTACTTCCTCACTTCTTCTTCTCATTTCTCTTCACACTTCTCTGGCCCATGTCTAGTTTCTCCACCCTACGTCTACGCATATATATATTTAACCTTTCCCTCCCCTTCTCCATCAGATTCCTTTCCCTACACCAACCATTAAGCAATGCCATGTAAGTTATAGTGTTCAACATAAACCTATTCTTCAACTTCTCAAAGAGTATCCATGCTTCTTTCCTAAGCTTTACATGCCTAAGTCCATCAAGCAAGCTGATAGCTTTAACACCAACTTTGAACTTATAATTCTTAATCAACTTAAACATCCCAATAACCTTCTTCCCCTCCTTAGAAGCTGCTAAAGCCTTGATAGCAATGATGAAAGTCTCCATTGTCAAAAACCCCTTTGCACCAATTTCTTCAAGCAAAGATACCATCCTCTTAAACTGCTTAGTCTTCTCCAATATCCCCACGTTCAAAACCTAGCTGTAGCCTTACCTAACAGAAGAACCAAAAAGCTAGTTTCTTAGCATGACGTAGTCTATGCAATACATCCAAAACCAAATCTTGACTTAAATGGATCCTGGATTCCTCCAACACTACCTCCATTTTTTGATCCAATGCAAACAACTCACTAATCACCTTACATACCCTATCGACTTCATGTGGATCTGCACTAAGCCCACCCCCAAAACTCTCATTTCCAATGTTACTAGTATGATAAAGAAGAGCACGGGCAAAGAGAAATTGCATAGTAACTGCAACATTTTTTTTTTGATGCGGTCTTGTTTTTGTCCTCACTAAGTTCTAAGTATCGAAATAAGAGAGTGGAAGAGGGCTGGTGCATGATTAAGGAGGGACAAGGGGACAGGGGCAAGTGGAGACGTTGTTGGTCTTCTTGTTGGTTAAGGAAAATAAGAAAGGAAAATGGAAGGGAAGGGAACGGTGTAAGGGTCTGGTTGGGAACGAAAAGAAGGAAGGGAAGATTAGAGAGAGAGAGGACATTTATGGCTATTTGCATTGGGATAGACAGATGATCGAGATGGAGGTTCATCAGCTAGACCGACAACATTGGCAATTCCACCACCCAATGCATTTTTAGGAGTTAATGTACCACTTCACCTGGTTAATGATGTCATCGAAAACCTTAGAAGCTAAGGAAGTTGGAGCCAAGTTGACACTAAGCTCGCAGAGCTTAGTCTATATATATATGTGTATGTGTGTGTGTGTAGGTATGTATATTATAGAGTCCTTAAGCATCAATCGGGTAACAGACTACTTAAGAACAACTACCTCCCTATGGACGATGACGAAAATTCATTGGAGCTAGTGTCCTTAGAGATCACTACGGAGAACCCAACATCCACTCGGAAGGGGTTCATCAAACAACCTACATGGATGAGATCATTATCATTGAATTCATTAGCAAAGGTCCTTTGTTCAAAGGTCTTATTGGTGGAGTGCGAGTCAGGAGCTAGTCTACCTTCCAAGCAGCTAGTGTCTCTGACTAAGCGGCTAAAGACGACCTCTGTTTCTTCACTAGAAAGCGGGGGTGAAAGGGAAAAGAAAATGAGGAAGGAAAGGGAGCAAGAGTAAGGGTTAGTTGTGGCTCACAAGGGACAGTGGTGGCTAGTGTGATGAAGTGTGGTGGCTGGGGTGTATTGTTGTAGGTGTTCCATGTGGACAAGACGATTGGAAAGGAACAAAAAGAAGAAGGAAGAAACAAAATGAGGGACGGCTAGGATTGGAGAGGGCGAGTGCATCCGTGACTAAGGACAAGACAATGAGAAAAGAAAGGAAAGAAGAAGGAAGGAAGGAAAGAGAAGTAGGGTTGCGTTTAGGAGATGGTGAGCAAGGGCGATGCAACCAGAAGAAGAAGAAGAAGAAGGAAGGAAGGAAAGAAGAAGCAGGGGACGGGGGATAGCTAGGGCTGGTAATGCGGGCCGTCTGGGCCGGCCCGCCCCGACCCGCACCGGCCCGCGGGTCATCGCGGGTTGGCCCGCAAGGCTGGCGAGTCAGAAAAGTCGACCCGCCCCGCCCCGTGGGCCAAGCGGGCCAACCCGCAATGACCCGCAAATTTTTTTTTTTCCCTTGTGCAAAAAAATTTAAAAAAAAAAACCTACAAACGGTCTCATACACGACCGTGTATGGGGACGGTGTATGATTCTGTGGAAAACTGGAAATCTTGATCGAATACACGGTCACGATGCACGGCCGTGTATGGAGACCGTGTATGATTCTGTGGAAGTCTACCAATCACTACACGGCCGTGTGTTCAGGCCGTGTGTCCCGTGTCTCTTGTGCCTTCATCATTTGTAAACAAAGTAAATTAGATTAGTTGACATTTAAGTTACTCTCTCTCTCTTTTTCTTACTATAAAAATGATGCTTGAATAGAGACTTCAATTTATATGTACTTAAAACGATAATCAAGCAATTAAAATAAAGTACTTTTCAGTTTTTACTAATTACATAGGAAAACAAATATAATAATAAAGCAAATAAAATTACATATATAAATCAATCATCACTATCATAATCATCAATAACTAAATTGGAGTCTCCTTTCGATGAAGTAGTCGCAGTCCCACCCACACTCCCATTGTCTTCTTCTTGATCTACAATTTATAAGATTACACATATAATTAGGAATATATTATATTAGGGTGAATACATTAAAAGAAATTATTGGAAATAGAACAAAAAAAAAAATTACCTTCACATGCAAATCCTTGTAACCAATTTCGTATACAAATGAGAGCTTCTACATTGGATGGAAGCATAGAACTGCGATACTTATTAAGTACACGAGCGCCGATACTGAAAGCTGACTCCGACGCTACAGTAGTAATTGGAATGCTAAGCACATCAGAGGCCATGATAGATAAATCAGGATATCTCTGGCTTTGACTCTTCCAATGTTGTAACACATCCAATTCTGAGTAGAAGTCCATATCCATTACTGGTTCATCTAGATAAATATCTAAAGAAGATTTACCAGAACTTTGTACTTCTACTTGACGGTATCAGAATTCCTACAATATTAAGAAAAAACTATTTACATACCAATATATATTACAAAAAAAATTATTAAGGAAATAAAAAATTATTAAACTTACTACTAATGTAGCAAAATCAATCTCCAAGCCCTTTCTAGCTCTATATGTTGCTGCTCCCTTACTGCTGCCACCTCTAGATATGTCTTGTGTTTGAGGAGATGATCCAACCTGATTGCTTCTACTTCTAGATATGTGATCTGTTTTGCTCTTCTCATATTCTCCATAAAGTTTATATAACTTGCTTTTTATATGAGCCATCTTCTCTTCACAAGTGAGGGGATCAAGTTTGTTAAAACAGAAGCTCAAAAAATCAAATTTCATTCGAGGATCAAAGATTGCTCCAAGTGCAAGGATAACACTATAATCACTCCAATACTTATCGAACTTCTGTTTCATTCTAATGGACATCTCCCTTATGACATGATCTTCACTATTTAAATTTTCATTGAGCAAGCATTCAATCCTCCATACTTGCAAAAAATAGTGGTTTGATGTTGGATATGATGATCCTGACATCAAATTGGTGATACTATGAAACGGGCTCAAAAACTTGCATATCTTTTCTGCTCTTTCCCACTCATCAATGGTTGGACAGTATTTATAATGACGATCATTCAATTGAAAGCAAGAAAAAGCACGTCGATACCTGAGTGCATTATCAAGCATAAGATAAGTGGAATTCCATCTAGTAGTTACATCCAAGCGCAAACCGATATTTGTATCAATGTTGCCAACCTGTTCAACACACTCCAAAAAGTGTTTCATTCTACTCTCAGAACCCTTCACATACTTCACACTTTCCCTTACTTTGTGCAATGCTTCACTACTTACATCCAATCCTTCTTTAACGATCAAGTGAAGAATATGAGCACAACATCTAATATGAAAAAACTCACCACTACATAATAAACTATGTTGTAAATTCAATTGCTCTTTCAGAAAATCTTGCATACAATCATTTGCAGATGCATTATCCAATGTAAGGGAGAATATCTTCCTATCTATGCCCCAATCTTTCAGAAATTCAAATACTTTTTTCGACAACTCAAACCCTGAGTGAAGAGGGGGCATTTTAGAAAAAGCAAGAATTTTATTATTCAATTTCCAATTGGCATCCACATAATGTGCAGTCAAACAAATATATCCCTCACTAGTAGAAGCAGTCCATAAATCAGAGGTCAAGCATACTTTCCCTGGATTTTTTTGCAAAATTTGTTTCAAATTCTCCTTCTGAGTCAAATATAAATTCCAAACATCTGATGTAGCAGTTTTTCTACTGATTGGCTTATAATCAGGATTATATAGCCTTATAAACTGTGTAATCCTCCTATATTCAACAAATGAAAATGGCAGATCATGCTCAATAATAGCCATAGCCATGACCTCACGAGCAAATTTAGGATCGGGTTTTCTTGATCTTAACTTCCCCGCATGATCAATTATCATATCACCAACATCATGATATCTAGGAATTTGACTCAAACGACACTTCTCTATATGTCGACGTAAAGATGAAGTTCCATGTGAATGTGTTCCAATCACATATTCCTTCCCACATGCTTTACACTTAGCCCTATTTTTACCATCATTCCCAATACCAATTTTTGTAAATAATTCCCAAACTTCAGAAGAAGAGCTACCTACTCGAGCCTTCTTACCTACACGTTCTTCAGATTGAGAAGATCCTGGTTGTAGATTATCGTTATGCCCACCAACTTCAGATACATGATCCACATTAATAGGTTCCATTGGTTCCATTGCAGCCTCGTTACTTATAGGATCCATTCTGTAAATATAAAAAAATATTATTAGTAGTAGTTAAAGTATTTAAATTCAAGACGGATTGGAGATAAAAGCAAGTAAAAAGGGGAATGCTTTGAAGAAAGGAAGTTACACGGTTTTACAAACGGCCGTTTGAAGGAATCAGGAGACTACACGGTTAGGATACACGCTCGTGTATACGACCGTGTATCAGCGTGGAAGTCGGAAGAAAAGTTTGTAGGACAGATCAGTACACGGTTGGAATACACACCCGTGTAAACCAACTGTGCATAGGAAGGAGGACTGGAGGAGTGGAGGACACACAGTTGAGTTACACACCCGTGTAGTCAACCGTATATGAGAACAAAGAAGGAAGCTAGAGGCATACACGGCTATTACAAACGGCCGTGTGGGCTATACACGCCCTGAGTTCACTGAGTCAGAGAGATACACGGTTTTTATACACGAACACCACACCACGCCACACGGCCACACCACACTGCCACCACACCACACCACACACAACCACACACAATACAGTAGAGGACAATAGTAGAGAAAAGAGAATTGTTTTACCTTAATTAACGGCGTCTAAAAGGTGGCCGACAGTGGTGGCACAACGTCGGTCTAGCTGCGGAGTATTGGGGGTGCACGGATGGTGGGGTCTGGGGTGGGCTGCCAGCTGCGTTGGACTTGGAACTTATACAACCTGGCCGTGTGGGCTGCTCTCGAGGTCAAGGTGGACAGAGCCACAGACGAACGACGACCTGTAGAGTGTGGACTGCTGTGGTGGTGTGGTGTCTGGTGTGTGTGTGTGTTGTGTTCGACTTCGACAGTTCGCTATAGTGAGTGGTGACTGGCGTGGCGTGGGCGTGGCATGGCAATTTCAATCGCACCCGTCGGCTCGGTGGCGGCGGCGGTGCAGGGCATGGTCGTCATGTCGTCCTCGTCAGTCACGTCCTGCAGCAGGTCGTCCTCGTCGTACGTGATGAACGTGCGTGTCATCTCAAGCCGAGGTTGCCGTGCCGTGCCGTGCTGCCAGTGCTGCTGTGCAGTATCTGGCGGGTTGGCCCGCAGCCCGCGGGGATTGCCTGCCCCGCCCCGCGGGCCAAGCGGGCGCAGGCCAAAATGGCCCGCACCCCTACAGGTCAGATATTTTTGGCCCGCTCCGCATATTTTTGCGGGCGGGGCTGGTCAACCCGCGGACCCGCCTCGCAATTCCCACCCCTAGCTGCCAGTGCTGCTGTGCAGTATCCGACGGGTTGGCCCGCAACCCGCGGGGATTGCCCGCCCCGCCCCGCGGGCCAAGCGGGCGCGGGACAAAATGGCCCGCACCCCTGCGGGTCAGAGTTTTTTGGCCCGCCCCGCAATTCCCACCCCTAGATAGCTCGATCAAGCGACATGACCCGGAGCAGCCGATGTGATGGAGGCCGACTTGATTTGATTGCTGATGCATTGCTTTGATCTATTGTGGGAGGTGAGGGAATAAAACAGGACATGCGGTAGAGTTTTCTTTTTTTTGCATTTATTATAATTTACATATTTATATATATATATATATAGATATATATTTATTTTTTTATTTGTTAGTATTATTCCCACTATTAGTATTTTATCAAAATTTTAGAATTACGAAAATAATGTCTTTACTACCTCAACCTAGAAGTAGTTGTTATTTTACTTATTTTAATATAATTTCCTAAATTTTTTAGGTCGTTACACTAGTGATGAGCGTAGAAATTACACACTTATCCTTTCTGATTGTCCATGATTAACATGTGATTTTTTATAAAAATTTTAATGAAATGGGTTAAATTCTGTTGTAAGTACTAATTTTTCTACTGTTACATCTATATTTTTTATCGAATTAATTCATTTTCAATCTCATTGTTAATTTACATGTTAATTGTTGAGATTTTATAACAATGAAGATTTAATATATGTAATCTAATAATGAAACTAAAAATTAAATTAATACCATTAAAATAATATATGAAACACCAAAAGCCATCAAATTTGGTGATTAAAAGGCGGCAAAGCGTTTATTAAAAATGAAGAAGAAGACAATCACTATTTCCTTTGAGCTATGCGAATGATTGATACCCATAAAAGCTATAATAATAATAATAATAATAATATAATAATAATAATAATAATAATGTGTTCTAATAGCTTTACATACAAATCCATTTATCTACGTATGGCGACTTCGGCTAAAAATAACATTTAAAATTTTAACAGAATAAATATTCACTCTAGCTATTATTATTATTATTATTATTTTATCAGAGGACAACTATTTTTCTATATACTCTTCAACCAATTTCATTTTATCTTTTTCGTGTAACAAATTGTAGAAGTTTTTGACTGAATTGAATACATGTCTACAAAGAATAAAGGAGCATAGTAGGTTACCATTGAAGGGGAGAAATTAAAATAAAATAAAAAATTATTCTCAATAAAAATCATGTATTTAAAACATGATTTTAATTACTGTATTTTTAAGATTATTTTTAAAAATACATTATTTTTATTATTTTTTATAATAATTATATATGTTTTTTACTTTCACCTAATTAAAATAGATATTGCCAATTATCCCAAAAAAACAAAAAGCAAAATAAAAAAATAAAAAAAATCAAATGAAGACATACGTCACTCAAACAATAAATGTGCTAGTACTGATGCTGACAGAGGCTTCAAAGAATTGGTACCAAACCATAGAATAAAAAACAGCCACACAAATGCTGAGTGGTGTCTATTAGCCCAATAATTCAATAGATAGAAACGAAACTCAATCTCTCACCTTCATCAGACCACACAATACAACAACACTCAAGTACATCTCTTTCTCTCCCTTCTTTTTCTTTTCTCAAGAAAGTTAAGTTCTCTTCCTTCAACCATGTCTAACTCTAACCTGTAAGATTGTACTCACTTATATGAAGTAACATTGTTTTGTTTCTTTGATTATGATATTGATTTGGATTTTTTTATTTGATGCACAATAAAAACTGGTTTCCTGTATTAGAAACTCCTAACACATACTTTGAAGGGTAAAACTCATGTATCATCTTTCTTTCTTTCTTTTTTTTATTATAGATAGATTTACAACTATAAATTATAATTTATTTTGTTGTTTGTCGTTTCCAATTGAAAATTATTTTATCAAACTATTTTATGTGTAATCTTTCAAATGTACTAGTCTTTTCTTCTCTCTAATTGGTTGATCTATAACAATATTCCCTAGAAACGACTATATGGAGGGAGCTCAAAGCAAGGTTTGTGTTACGGGTGGCTCTGGATTCATTGCTTCTTGGCTCATTAAGAAACTATTGGAAAAGGGCTATTTAGTCCATGCAACTCTTCGAAACCTTGGTCTCGATTTTTCTTATCTTGTTTATTAGTATTAGGGGTGAGCAAAAAAAAATCATCTAAACCAAACCAAACCAAACCAAAAATAACTTTTTTTTTTCTTTTTGTAATTTGGTTTGAAAATTTTCTAGTTTAAACCAAAGTGAAATTTCATAGTTGGTTTAGAAGGGTAATCAAACTAAACTATAAAACTAGACAAATTGTTTGGAAAAAAAAAATTTACTTATAACTATTTTTTTTTAATTATGATGTAGCATTTAAAAGAATTCTTAGTTTACATTTATTGAAAAGTATATGTATTTAAATTTTATGATCATAATTTAGCAAATATGTGTATAGATTGACTTAAAATTTATATTGTATGCTATTTTAAGGAATAAATTAGTTGTATTATATATTTAAAATTTTTTAATTGCTTAAATATTGACATTATCAATCTTTTATAGAATACCTATACATGCTATTATTAAATAAACTTAATATTGCTTATATAAGATTATATGTTAAGCAAATATATTTTATTAGAAAATAAGATATGATTTAATCTACAAATCAAACCGAAATTTTATAGTTTTAAAAAGTTCTAAAATTGAATCATATAATTAGTTCAAAGTGATAAAAAACCAAACTATATTTTTATGGTTTGGTTTGATTTAGAGGAAAAATTGAACCATGCTCACCCCTAGTTAATATGTTTTTACTTATTTATTTAATCGTTATATGTGCATGAATTCATTTTAGCATGTTGATTTAATGCAGAGGATGAATCCAAAGTTGGATTGCTTAAATCACTCCCTTATGCAGATACCAACTTAGTATTGTTCCAGGCAGATTTGTTCAACCCCATGGATTTTGAAGTAGCAATCAATGGATGTGATTATGTGTTTCATGTTGCCAATTTAATGCCCTCTTCATCCTTCGAATTTCAGGTCAATCCTCTCTAGAAGCTTGCTATAAGTTTTGATGCTAATTATATAATAATTAGAGATAACCATGAATACATATCTTAAACTATTGATCAAGTATTGATAGACCTTATAAATTCTTAAATTGTGATTTTGTCTCCCTACAACTTTTGACAATTTACAAATAACCAAGTTGTTGATTCCTAAAATTGTTGCTAAAAGAACCATAAATAGTAAAGGTTTTTCCACTTTAGCGATAGTTGGAGCATATAAACATTTTCAAAATTTATGCAAAGCTAAATCACAATTTACATGTTTGGAAGTTTGTTTGTACCAAATCAATAATTTATAAAGTTCATTTATAATTCCTAATATAAGTAGTTAAGAGATTCGATATTAAATAATTTTAAAAATATCAAAATTTACTAGATTTGTACTTAACCTAGAAAAAAATGCAGTCAAATATTAAATTATAATTGATAGGCTAGATCAAATGTTCAATTTTCTCACTCCATAGGTCTAACTTAATCCTAGTTTAACTATTTCATATACAAATACACACAATGTCATCTTTTAACATAATTAGATTTTCTAATGGTTCAATAACATTATTCACTAAAGGACTTACTTTAGGCCTCATATGTTGGATGTCATGGTAGTCATTGTCAATGGCGATTTTTGAGACATATAGTACCATAAAAAAAAAAACTAAAGCACATTCCCTTAGCTACCATCCCTATATTGTACCAATAACTTGGAATTTTAATATCTCCAATTTCTCAACCCTTTTGTAATTTCTCAACTTTTAATCAAACGCTCTGAGGTCGATGGTTTTGGATTTTTAAGTATAAGTTGGGATCAATCAAGGTGTACTTACATTATCAATGTATATCGAATAGGATTAGTTAGCTAATGGTTAAGGTTTAGAAAATTTCCAATAACTAAGAAAGTCTTTCTTTTCTTTTTTCTAATGGTGAATCTAGTTCACTAGATGTTAGCCTTAAATTTTATTAACATAGTTAGAAAGTGTAAGAGAAATGGAAGCATAAACTTGACCACGTCAAGTTTACAAAAATAAACTACTTGATAAAAAAATAAACAAAGAAATACTACTTTTCTTATATACGAGAGCAACAAGTTAAATGGAGTAGTACAACTACTCTTGCAAGGAAACCTATCAAAGATAATAACTTAGTGATGAGAGGGA
The DNA here is from genome assembly GCA_037954665.1 of Laguncularia racemosa. Lineage (NCBI taxonomy): Eukaryota > Viridiplantae > Streptophyta > Magnoliopsida > Myrtales > Combretaceae > Laguncularia > Laguncularia racemosa. Next base: position 4,269,182 of record JBBMOL010000048.1, on the reverse strand, counting down.
AGAAATGCTTACCTATCCTAGGAGAGGTCTTACAAGCACTAGCTTTAAGTATAGAGGGTATTAAGAAAATATTGTTAATGTCGGCTATATTAGACTTTTCTAGACATTCTTGCATTTTCACAAAGTTAGTTCTTCTCCTACATACTATGCAATATTGCTTGTCTTGCCATTTTGGATGGCTTAGTGTGCATGTTTTAAAGAATCATAGATAGTTGAATTTAGAGAAACTCTGGTGATAGGGATTCCCCATAGGCTAAAAATTTGAAAAAAAGAAAAAAAAAAGCTAGGAAATTCTTATGAAATGAGAATACTTTCACAATTTGGGTAAGTGAAAATATTATAAATTTATGATTCTTTTCCTTTGATTTCAAAAGAATTATACAAATCCCAATTCCTAAATATCAATTTAATGGTGGTAATAAACAATTCACTATTAACAATGGTTTCATTACTTAAGTATGTAATTTGAAAATACCTTACCAGGATTAAACAAAGATGCGATTGACTAACAAAACAGACTGAATGGCCAAAAATCATATATTCATATGAACCCCATGAACCTTAACTTGGTCACATTATACTAAAATGAACATAACCAAAAGTCACTTTAAGTTAGTAATTGACCAAATCAATGTTGAATTGACTAGAATAAGACTCGAAACAAAGCATTTGCATACTAAGTGCACCAATGCTAGGTTGAAGTAAAATTCTTTTGGACAACACTAAACCCAATATCTGTAACATAGATTGAATCAAGCTAAGCTTCACAAAGCTTAAATAGAAAACCAAGAACATAGGATTATGACATTTTCAACTTGGTTCATAGCTTCCTAATTTGAAAGATCTAGAATTAAGCTAGGACAGTCAAGACTAATTAACTATCCACTAGATGCTCAATAAAATGAATAATAAGAAATTAAAACTAATTATAACTTGAAATAGACTAGGAAGTTTGGACAAGAGATATGGAGAAATAGAATGCATTGACATGCATGGATTGTTTGTTATGTGAGAGGATATTGATGGATTATGTTTATGTAAGATTGATAGTTAAAGTAGCAAGATATTAAGTGTTTTTATTTCCCCAATGACTTGTTTATTTTTTAAAATGAAATAGATATGAAATAAAAAAGTCATGCAATGAAAATGACTATTATAAAAAATTGACTTGAAATTTTTTTTCCAATATTTACTTTGCATAATAATTATAGGGAATATATATTCCAGTATTTACTTTATCTTACTAATTAAAATATTAAGTTTTTAATTGTAGTATTAATAAGGTTATAATGGTCATATATTATGAACTTTTTTATTTTCTCTATAGAAGGAGTAAAAAATTCCATCTATTTTTAGGTTATATCTTTTTCTAATAAAGTAAGAATAGAAAAGCCTTAGAAATTAAAAATTTCTCAATATTTTTTCAAATAAACAAGATAATAGATACTTGAGAGGGAATAACTATTATGTTCCATCTCTATTACCAACAAGTAAATGAGCTATAAGTCACATATCAGAAAGATGGCATAAATATAGACCAATGCATAAAAGATAAACGAATGGTTTTCATTTGTGATAAAGTGCTTCAACCTTTTTTTACCCCAATCTAAGTGATCCCTCACTTCCATTTTTATGCAATTTCATCTTCAATTTTCTAAGTAAGCTAAGTCCATGGTCAATCACACACATTCACAAGAGGGACTAATGAGTCTTGATATGGTATCCATTTGAAATGTGGATCCTTTCCATTTATTCATTGATTCAATCTTTCAAGTGTGTATTTTTACCCAAACCCAATTCTATAGACAGTGAGTATAGCCTACGATTAATATGTATTGATGATCTTAAATGTATCACCAACTACTCCCGAATTCAATTCCATAAATCAATGTCATCGGGATTTATTATGTAGAAATTGCCAAGGTAAATGGGGAATAAATATTCCTTTTATTAAATAAGTTTGAAAATTACAATAGGCATCGCCACTCTAATGTGCACATAACAACATTGATACTACTAACTAAATGTTGATACTTATTATCTTTTGAAAGTGTATATTCAGCTAAACAACCAATAAATTTACCATGTATCTGAAATGATATAAAATGTTGTCAATTTGTGAATAATGATAAGAAATATTGGAAATAAGATACTTTTCTTTCTCGTTGATCTTAAGCTTTTCCACTGTGTCCTTTTTGGGCCAAACCACAAACTAAGCTTTGTTCAATACAATAAGCAACGAAATGAATATTTTAAGGTGGGCAAGAGTACCAGTCAGAAAACACGAAATGGACAACCGTGGTCTGGTAAGCTCAATGCACATGCAAATCCCTTTATTGCCTTTAACACTCAACGGGATGTATACATATGTAGAGGAAACTGGCTCAAGACCCTTTTTAGGTTTCAAATCATTGCTACAGAACTGGTTCAATTCTTGAAATTGTAGTCTTCCTAGTTTCACCATTTCCAGCCCTACTTTCCTCTAATTTCACGACAAATATTATTTCAAACCTCTTTTCATTGCTATTACTTCTACAGAAATAGTTGAAGTAGCCTTTCAAACAAAACATTTCTCATGAATTAGAGCAATTAAAGGGTTTCTTAACGCGTGCGCGCACGTACACACACAAATAGGTTCTGCCTCCATGCACCATTACTATTGATTCTATATTCATTTGCTTCAATTGTTGATTTCCCATGAAATTTGTACGTAGCCTTCTTTTTACCTGTAATAGCAACTGTTTCCACATTGCGAGTGCTAGATTTTGGAAACTTGGGAGCATAATATTTTCAATCAATTTCACAGCATTAACCAAGATGGACTCGAATTGATATGTATAGAGCTAGTGTGAAACTTGGAGTTTTGGAGTACCAAATTACAACGTTCTTGCAAGAAACAGAGATCCCAAATGCTGCCATCGAAGGCTGAATATATATAATATAATATAATGTAATATAAAATAAAAAATAGAATAACAAAATAAAAAGATGAAGAACTAGAAGACAATTCCATCATTTGGTTCATATGAACCAAGCAAATGCCTTTGGGTCATCTGGAGGTCATCATGCATCTCTCCACATCTTCAATCCAAATTAGACATGAATGGTTGTGCCACCAAAAACAATAATAATTTATTATTTTCGTATTTTTCATTATGAAAATAAAACGGTTTATAAGAGTGTTCTCTCACATATAAAAGGTCTATCCTATTAAACCGAGTTAATTTCTTTATGGACCTCTAGCCCATTTATTTAGGCCCATCTTCTCAGGCGCATTATGCATACTACTTGATGTGTATATTCTCACTACTTTATGCTGGTTAGATGACTATATATGCACTATTTTGATAAAAATCAAGTTTAGTGTGAGAGTAACCACAAGTTTACTAGTCATACAAGTATAGGATAGAGGTAGGTAATTAAGCTCGTGATCCACAAGCAATTTTGATTAACTATTAGACTTTAGTAGTCCTACTTCAAGCTAAGTGAATGAAAGGGAGTGTATTGAGAAAATAAAATAAAACCTATAAATTTAAATTAATAATGCTCTTTGATAGTACTCTATGTGATTAAGTTGTAGGGTCATGATTTCTTTATCCTTTGGATCATGATAATTATATTTTGTAAACATAGTTGGATTTGATTATATGATTGAATTTTTATTATTTTTTTTTATCAAAACTAACCAGTTTTCGCTCCCCTCCCAAATTAGCTAAAGGTGTAACTATAGCATAAACATTCCACCAAGATAGTTTATTATAATTATCTAGTAAGTAGTAAACCTCTTATACCAAGTAATTTACTATAGATGAAATTTTAGTTTGAGCATGTCCCTGATGACCCAAACCATAACAACCAATCAAATCTAATTAATGTGGAGATTGAATCACTTACCTTAATAGTAGCTTGCTCTTTGATTCTTATCTCCAAGAAAACCTAGTTCTACTCCTAATTAACCCAAAACTTCCACTACTACTTCTAGAATTACTTTTTGTAAACCAAACAACACTTAATTACTTATCTAAATCTATGGATCAAAACATGCTACTAAATATATCTCAAATTGAATTCCAAAACTTTGATTAAAAGAAATTGATCTTACCTTACACTAAGGAAGCTTCATGCCATGCCTATAACTCCAAGACTTAATATACATTTTTTATTTAACTAACCTAAGTTCCAATAAACCATGAAACCTCTAATCATCAAACTTGATGAGTGAATTGAGCTAAAAATTAAATTGCATAATGATTGAACTTACCTAACCTTCCTATATATCTTGATCCTAAGCTCTTAAATTTTCTAAATGATCTCCAGTTCCTCCATAAAGGCTTTGGGCAATAGAGGGAGGAGAGAGAGTGTAATTTCCTAACTGCTTTTAAAATATCTATATGTCACTACCTCATGTAATGATCTCTTTTAGCACTTGATTAAAACTAGAAGATAGCAAGATGCCTTTCTAGATTTTTCTTTTCTTTTTTTTTTTTCTAAGTTTAAACCATAGTTAAGGGTAGATAAGTAATCGTAGTAAGTATCTTAGAGTAGGATATTTTCTAAGCATCAATTACCTTATTGCCCTTGATTATTTAATTAGCCTAAGATTATTTTTTATGCCTTTGATTAATAACTTGACATTTTCAAAATTCCACTCATAATTTCCTTCAAAGTGTCTATGATTGATTATCTTAATTTTATAGATTTGGGGTTTTTTAGTTGTCTTGATATTGTACTTTTTTATTTCAACTTTAGAAGAAGAGAGTCCATTACTTTAAGGTTTTATTTGTAAGAAACTAGATTGTTTTCTAAATTATTAAGCACATAAAGAAAGGATTATTTTTAAAATAATCTAGATTATGCAAACTTATACAAAGTTCCTTAGATAATGATAAAGAGACCCATTCAAATTTTATTCCATTTGTTTACTTTTCTTTCTTCTTCCTTTTTTTACGCTAAAGGAACTTGCTACTTTATTTATTTGTAGTGATTAAAGATATAGGCACAATTTATTGATCGATACACAAAGGGAAAATATATATATATATATATAATATATATTAAATATATGAATAGTAAAAAGAAAAAAAATATAAATGTGATATGAATGTCTAAAGTTAGCGAAGATTAGCATTTGGTCATGATGACTTAAAAAGAAAAAGAAAAAATATTTAGATATTGGATACAACTTGACAATAGTATCTTCTTACTCTTTTCTATCCCAAATGTGCTTCACATTTTTCTCTCTTATTATCTTTCACTTCACTTGATTAGTGTGAACAATTCAAATGTTGTATTTTTCTTTGATTATCAAATTAACATAGTAACTCCTATTATTTCAATATACGGAAATCTTAAGTCAAGTTACATTTCACTAAATTTAACCAAATAAAATGAGGCAAATATTTTATGCTTGATGTATAATGTTTTCTATATTCATGAAAACTTTTAAACAACAGGACGATGCTATTGATGTCGTTGTTGCTGGGGTGAAGAGCATCGCTGACTCTTGCATCCGATCAAGAAGTGTCAAGCGATTAATTTACACTGGATCATCAACAGCTTTATCACCATTAGATGAGGATGGCAACAATTACAACACTTCCATGGATGAATCTTGTTGGACTCCTCTCAATATCTCTATTACTAATAGCAATACAGCTACAATGGTACTTTTCTTTTCTCTTATCTAAAATTTTAGTACAATTGCTTAACAAGGCATATAATACATTAGTTATACTTTTTTTCTTTTTTCTTTTTTTCATATATGTATATATATACACATGTATGCATATTTATAAATATACATATATGATTCTAGAATGGGTCTCCAATTTATATGATACTTGGAATTAGAGTGAATAGGAAATGATGTGATGATAAGAAAAGCTGGAGTGTGGATCAAACGGGGCAGCATTCTGTTTTGTGTTTTTCTTAGCACCTAAGTGAAATCCTTTTATGAATTTTACAATTTGAGCTTCGTAAACTATATATATGGCATTAAGTGTATTGGTTGTGCATAGACATGAAGTTTAGGGTTGCAAACACATGCTCTTTATGTTGTATGCTATGCTAATTATAATAATAGAATCATTGATTGAGTCTTACTTATGGTTATTCTACCTATGTTATTTTAGGAAGTTAAATTCCATTTATCAAGCTCTCTTTCTTAACCCTCTTTTTTTCTTGTTACTATGTGTTCCATGATCTATGGTTTAATGCTTAAACCCTATATATACGTATGTACATGATATTTACATATCTTAGATAGATTTTTGCAAATGCATATTGGTATGCCATTCTTATTTTTAGAGCATATAAATAACAATACTAAATGTTGCAAAAATAATTTCTTACATTAGGAATTGGTTGGGATTTTAGCTTACATATTAAAAATTAAAAAAAAAAAGAGTGTCGAGTCTAATTTTTGAATTCCCATTCCTAATCCGATCTAAACTAAACCCTATGCTTATCTAATCTAGATCCTCGACTTGAGTTAGGAATTTCGTCTGATTTTTGGAGTCGCCACCCAACTGTTGTTGGGAAAAAGTGAATTAAGACTAAAGGAGTGGATTAGTCTTAATTTGGACTACTAGTCGTCGTTATTTCCTCTTCTCGTTTTTGTGAGAAGAGAAAAAAGGGAAAACCAGAGTTTCTAAATCCGGAGGCTAACCTATTAAAACCTATGCGGTTACCACCTAATCTCTCAAAATTGTTCATCTCTAGAAATGTGTTTCATTGTGTCTTTGTTACTTTTATTATGTTTTTTGAATTTATTCAAGAAAAATGATTTTTCATTTATTTTAAGGGTTGACCCGAATGGGTGCCTACGTACCTGCTACTCAGGATCAAACAAGCCGTAGTTCGCTTTTCTGAAAACCTTTAGATTTGTTGATGAATTTTAATTCTTGCAAACTCTTTTGGTTTACGTTCTTAACATCTTTGGGATTTTTCTAAAATTTCTAAGCCTAAACTTTGAATTTGATTTTTGAAAATGATTTTGGGGAAAACATCTATTTTGAGTTTATTCGAAGAAAAGGATTTTCTAAGTGTTAAAACTTATTTTTACGATTCTTTTATAATTCTTTTGAATTTTTTTTATGATTTTTGTGATTTTTATGATTTTTGTGATTTTCCTGATTTTTGTGATTTTTATAAGTTTTGTAAGTTTTTCATGATTTTTATAATTTTTGTAAGTTTTTCATGATTTTTATATATTTTATATTTTTTGTTGAAAATTTTATCTTAAGTTTATTTTCTATCCTATTTTGAAATTTAAAATCTTATTATTATTATTTTTCTAATATTTCTATTATTTTTCTTCATTTTTATTATTTTTATTTTTATTTTTTCTTATTTCCTATTTTCTATTTTCTACATTATTAAATCCTAGAAAAATACAATATCTACATTTTTCTATTTATTGAAAATATAAATAAATAAATGGCTAACAATATAATCAATAATAATAAATAAATTCAACATAAACAAATAAAAAAAATAAGTAAAATAAATAATAATAAAAAATCTGGAAAATCCGACTTACCTGGATCCGGATCGGTGCGCGGGTCGGGTCGAATCGGGTCGGGTCGAATCAGTCGGACACGGCGGCGGTATTGGCTCGTTCACGGCGTTCCGGCGGTCGTTTGCGGCGTGTGAAGTGTCGAATCCTAGCTTCTTGAGGGTGCTGAGTTTGATGGTGGTGGCGGTTTACTCCCAGAACGTCTCCTTGCGGTGGTTTGAACTCCGGTCGGCGGTCACGGCTTGGACTTCCTCCGATTTGCACTCTTTTCTCTCTCTCTCGCAATTATGATCTGTGTTCTTACTTCTTCATATCCTCCTCTATTTATAGGCGCTTGAAATCGAGCTGGATAAGCTCGGATTTCCTCCGATTGAAGCTGATCGGATTTTCGGTTGAAAAACCAACTCCGATTCGTGCCCATCTAACGATTTGTTGCGATTTGATTCTAATTAGATAATGTTTATCTTATCTTTGTTGAAGATCTGTTGGATTTGTGCAAAAAAATTGGATCAAAACGGCCGAAATACGAATTTTTCTTCTCGCCGGCGATCTCGGGCTCGAGGTAAGGGATGATCACGCGCCCGGCGCGTGCGTTTCTTCCAGCCAATCAGATGCTGCCACGTGTCACTGGATAAGTCGAAAAATTACAAAACGCGGAAACTGCGTCCTCCGCGATTCGAACCCGCGACCTCGACCCCCTACGCGCGCGCGCCTAGACACGGTCCGGACCAGCTGGGCTAGCCCACTTTCGCGATTTTATTTATTTCGCAAATTGCATATATGCAATGCGATTTTTCTATTTTTTTTGTATTTTTTGAAATTTCAAAAATTTGTAAAAATTGTTTATTATTCATTATTACTATTTCCGAAATCATTTTTTCAAAATTGAAGTGTTTTCCTATTTATTTTTATTTTTTTGAACATTTTTATTATTTTATGCTAAATTAGGAAAAATTGGGAAAAATTAGGAAAATTTGAAAAATTGATTATTATTGAGAATTGTTGATTCCTAGGGCAAAAATGAGATGTTTACAAAGAGGAATAATTAAGTATAGGTGAGTGCATGACACATTGATTTTACATGGAAAATCCATAAAAATGGTGTTGAAAAACCCTTAGGTAAGACAAAATAGATTGAAATAGTGCAACAATAGTATTATATTACAATACATTACTCAATCACAATGAATTAATTCCTTTAAACCAATTTTCTTGAATTATTTATCCCTCTTACATCGACCAATTAATGTTGTAACAGCTCGAAACCGGGGATGCTACTACTTGCCATGTGTCCTTATCAAATAAGGACACGCTAAGACTCTAAACTTACTCTGATACCACTTAATCTTGTAACTCTTGTAATCCTCAATCAAGTATATCCAATACTTCTAACATGACATAATTATAACCTGTAAAATCCTTCAACCCTTAAAAATAAATATTCCTAATACATTAACCAAATCACTTAAAATAATAAAATATTCTAAATCTCCATAAAATTTCTAAGCTTTAGCTATTTGATTCTCAATTAATCTCCATAATAGTAAAGGAAATCTTCATCCTCTCTCTCCTGTCCATTTAATTCTAACTCCTCTTCATGAGCAACATTATCCTTTATACCTACATCTAAAAAAAATATCTTTGAGGAGTGAGTTAACACCTAATACATATACTAGCAAACACACATGCATGAACAATCAAGAACTTAATCACATACATATATGCAAATCTTAAATATCAAGCAACAATTTCAGGTTTTACTTAAATTCACATAACAATAATGGGGTACTTATGACCCTATTAAACATACTTAAGAACTTAAACCTTAACCCAATATTGGGAACTACCACTATGGGCCTCAACACTCATGAGTCCTTAAAACTTAATCCGGTGTTGGGAACTACCACTATAGGCCCCAACATCTACGAGTTCCTAATCCTTAACCTAGTGATGGGAACTACCACTACGAGCCCCAACACTCATGAATCCTTAAACCTTAAATCAACCTACATCATTTCTAAGCATGACTTCATTAGGGATAATGTTACATAAGGATCATTGAGGTGCCCCCTAGGGATCTACCACTATAGGCTCCTAGGTTGAGCCAAGTACATACAACAAGTGCTTAACCACTTAACTTAATTGTCAAACTTAATCCGATTTGAAGCTAACTTAACAAGCACAAGAAACAAACAAGTTATATGTACTTGGAATCTTAGTCTTAAGCAAGTCAGTTCCTAAACTTAGAATAATATGTAATTTATCAAAGTAACAATAATCTCTTCTTAGTAATAATATAAGAATAATCTAAATTTCTTAATTCTCTCAATCTATTAGATTTTATAGGGTTTTACTAAATGTTTAGGTTGTATGGAGTTCGTTTAGTTAGAAAATAAATCAAGAAACAAAGTGTCTCTAAGTATATGATCATGCTTGAGGTTATGTACTTTGGCACGGTTGGGATACACGGCTGTATAGAGTGGCCATGTATCTTTCTATAGACTTCGGCATTTTGGCATGCCTTGGTACATGGTTGTCTAGTTGGTTGTGTACCTTTTTGTAAATTTTAATGTTTTGGCATGCCTAAGTACACGATCATGTAGGTGGCCATGTACCTTTCTGTAAATTTTCCATATTCAACACACTTAAGTGCACAAGTGAGTACTTCAATCGTGTACCTCTCCGTATGCACACATATTCCTACATAAGAAAGTACATGAGCGTGTATTTGACCGTGTACTATGTTTTTCTTCATGAACCCTAATTCATCTTTTCCAAATTCTAAATTCCTTGATTTTAAGCCTAATTAAATCCTAAAACTTGTAATTTCTAATAGAATTAAATGGATTAGTGAACTTACTTTTCAAATTTTGTGAATTGAATCGTTAATCACCTAATCTCCAAGCTTTTTCCACACTATTCCTTAATCCAAATTCTATCAATCATAAAATAGTACTTATATAAATCCTTAATTCCATACTTATGAATACAATTTCTATCATTGAAGCCCTTACTTGGTATAATAGGTTTGATCCTTGTTGTTATCTAATAAGTTGCCTTAGTATTCTCTAGAGAGTGTTTAGTTTATTACTACGAAATGGGAAAAAGGAGAGGTCTCTAGGTTAAACATGGGTTTATATACCCCATCTATAAAAACACCAATTTGCCCCTCGTTTCATATAAAGTTCATGCCTTTGACCTTAGTTTATGTTTTAATAATATTATATATCTATATACTCTTTTGGGTAATTATAAATGTAATGGCATATATAGTATTTATCAAACTTGAGTCCCTAATATACATTAAAATTAAATAACATAGGCACCTAGAATACCATAAAATGGAAACTACACTATCAAGTACAATTAAAAGAGTTATCTAGAACCTCTAAACAATATGCTACAAAGATTAGCAATCAGCTACCCTTATTGTAGTTGACTACTCCCTATCTAACTCTTCTACTCCATATCAAACTCTTGCTTCCAACTTTTCACTTATTTATTTCTTCACCTATTGATGTTTTGATCCTTGTGTCTCCCACAAATTCAAGATGCAATCCATATCTCCATCTAAGCTTTAATTTGCACAACTCAATAGACAAGCACAATTACCTAAGTTGCACATATGTTGAAGTTCCTCTCGTTCAGCTTTGCCATTTGCCTACCTCAAGTGTATAAGTCTTTATAGGTCTATACCTTGATGACATAATCCAATGACTTAGGTAATTGTGCCAAGCTATGATCCTTCGTACTAACAACACCTTTTTGTTCTAACAAGTTATCTCAATTGGTGCTGCTGTGTAAACCTTAGAACCAGTACATCTTCCTTTGTGTACTCCTTCTGAATCTTCTCAACAAAACCATTGTTTGCATCTCTTTTAAAACATAAAGAATTTTCATTAATCCACACTTTTGAAAATTCTTCTATGTTCAAAGGAGTGCTAGCATTTAATAGAGGAAGAGGAAGACTCACTTGCTTTATCACGACAATTGGTTTTGGTTGGAAAATTCTATAAGGGAAGAACCCCAATGTCGAACATTCACAATTTTTTTTTTTTATCCTTTAGGGCTAAAAGGTTCTTATCATGTAGGCTTGATTGATGAGAGATACATTCTAATTCAGTTTGAATTAAAGGAGGACTACACTAGGCTTTAGAAAAGACCAGTGTGATAGACTAGTTTACATCACATGAGACTTTTTGAATGGATAAAGGATTTTGAGCCTACAATTGAACATTTAATAGTGCTAGTTTGGATTACCTTGCCTTTTCTAAAAATTCATTACTTTGATCAGTTAGTTTTATTTGCAATTAGACATACTTTTGGAAATCCTTTACGTGTTGATGAAGTGACCAAATCACTTTCCTAATCCTTTGTTGTAGGAATTCTTTTATAGTTGGACATCTAAAATCCCTTAAAGAACGGAATTTGGCTTAGCGGTGAAAAATTATGTTGCTATCAATAGGTGAAACATGAAGATGTTCCTAAGTATTGCTCGCATTGTCTTAAAATTGGACACTCACAAGATAGTTGCATATTCCTTAATACTTTATCTATAGCACTCTCCAATGCTCATGGTAGGATGGAATACAAGGTAAAGAAGAGAGTAGAAATAGGGGGGAGCAAAAAGATAAAGGGAATTCAAATGACAACAAATCCATGGGATAGGGACAAAGTAATCAATTAGTTAATGATATAGAAATAGCAACATCAAAGCAAATCTGGAAAGGGGAAGACCCCTTAACAAGTTTCACTCATTTAGAGGATACAACACATCTTACTATAGACCATGACGACATGTATAAAGTAAATACAAATGATGAAGTTACTAACAAAAATTCAAATTAAACTTTAAGGGAGAATTCACACTCAGCCATTCTAGCAAAAATTCATTATGTGGAGGAAAACATTGCTATTGTGAGTGATACAAAACAAGTTGAATTAGCTAACAATTCTGATAAGGAAATTTTGGTTGAAAGTGACTCAGAAAAACAAAGGTAATGGAAAATGATGAGGAAGGGAAAAAAGAATGGAAAATGAGTATAAGTGTCCAAAATTACAAGAAAATTAAGATGAAGAGGTGTAATAGATATTGTAGTTGTACCATAAACTTTCGGTGTTGAAATATTAGAGGAAAAGGTAATATGAGGTCAGTGTATCAATTGAAAAAACTAAGCAAACTATATAACTTAAGGTGTATTGCAATTTTAGAGCCAATGATAAGTGTAGAGAATCTATAGATTGTAGTCAAGAAGTTGAACTTCCAAAGGAGAATAGCTAATAAAAATAAAAAAAAATATGGATCCTTAGGAGAGACTTAAATCAAATTTAAAAGAGATGGGATTGCAAGCAAATTTTAACAATCAAATTTTGGAATTATGTTACTAACAACTTATGCTCTTTATTAGCAATTTATGCTAGCTTAACCATAGAGGGGTAACTTGATCTATGGTCAGATCTTTACTCTAAATCACATCAAGGAAACAAACCTTGGTTAATTTGTGAAGACTTCAATTTCATTAGATTGGTTAAAGAGCAAAAGGGCAGAAGTCCACCTTCGAATCATGCAATGAGTGACTTTAATCAAATGATATCTAACTACCACTTAGAAGAAGTTTGCTTTACAAGTTCATCATTGACATCAAATGTAGGAAGCATATAGCAAAGGCTTGATTGAGTCCTTACTAACTCTTTGTTGTTAGACAATGGGATCATTGAGATCACATACTTAAACAAAACATGCTTCTATCATTGTCCACTTCTTATACATTAAAAGGAACCAAATCTAAAACCACTAAGCTCTTTTAGATTTCTCAATATGTGGGTTAAGCAAAAAGGTCTCTTGGAAGTGACAAAAAATAGTTGGTGTAAATCAGTTGATGGTAATGGCTTAATCAAGTTATAGGAAAAGTTACTTCGGCATAAGAGGGATTTAAAAGAATGGAATAAAAATGTTTTGGGTAATGTTTTCAATTGCATAAAGGAAAAGGAAGGAAAATTAAATGAGCTAGAAAAGGCCTTGGAAATTGAAGATTTAGATGAAACTAGAATTGTGCTATATGAAGCTCAAGCACCCCTATCTTTTTTACTTAGTAAGTGAAGGTAACTTGCTTAAACAAAAAGTGAGCATGAAGTCGATAAAAGAAAGAGACAAGAGCACTATGTTCTTTTATGCCACCATAAAGCAAAGGCAAAGCAAAATAAGGATATTAAGAATTAAAGACTTATTAGGTTAATGGTTGGAGATTACAATAGACATCAATAATTCAACAATGGATTTTTGTAAAAAGCTTTTCGAACAAGTGGAAGTATGGTAATTTGAAAAGCCATCTTGGTTGTGTACATTCATTATAGATGAATATAACCAAAGTCTAATAGCTATTCCAATGCATAAGGAGGTACGGAATATTTTACAACAAATAGACGACAACTTAACTACAATTTCAAATGGTTTGGAAAGACTTTTTTACAAATTTAGCTGGGGAACATAAAAGAGGACATCATGGAGGCTACTAGAAGCTTCTTTCAAAGACATGCACTCATAGGCCACTTCACCTCAATGACAATTGTCTTACTTCCAAAGAAAGACAATCCTTGTGAATGGAAAGACTTCAAACCCATAAGTTTTTGCAATGTATTTGCCAAGATGATATCAAAGATCCTAGTGCAATGATTAAACTCTTTTCTTCCTAATTGCTTAGTTGAAAATGAAATTGGCTTTATAAAGGGGCGCAACATCATGGAAAACATCTTGAGTTTTCAAGATTTGCTACATTCCCTAAAGAGAAAAATAAGATGGATTAACCTAGTGATTAAACTAGATATGGAGAAAGCATATAATAGAGTGGATTGGTCTTTCTTGATGAATGTCTTAAGCAACCTAAGCTTTTTCTCCGCTTTTTGATTCTTGATATCTAAGCTATTTTCTAATTGTTAGTTCTCACTAAACATAAATTGAAGTCTTGAAGGATTTTTTAAATCATTAAGGGGATTGCAGCAAGGAAATCCGCTTTTGCCTATTTTGTTTGTGTTGTGCTTTGAATTCTTTCAAGAAGGCTCAATGATTTAATCAGTAGGAACCTAAATACGAAATTCCAAGTAGGTAATCTTAAATTCATATCACACTTAGCATTTGTAGATGATTGCATTCTTTTTATTAGTGGCTGTTGTTATGTCCCAAACGAGACTTAGAAGTTTCTACTAAAAGCTATCATGTCATGTACACATTCATTACATGATAATTGTCTTGCGAGTTAGAGGTCGCAAGACTCTAAATAATTATTTAAACAATTACATCAAATCATATTACACCTAATCATATAATAAGAATATAGCTAAGGATTCCCATGTTCTACAGTTGACCAAGATCACAGAAAATCAGAATCCCCTACCAAAACAGTAAAATGGAAAAACACATATAAGTTTTACAAATTTCATTCCTACATTGAGTTCCTATGAATAAAAATTTATCTAAATAATCTATTAATACACATTGTAATAAGATCAATTAACCAATTCAAATACAATAATTTACAAAGTTGAATGCCTATAGCATTCTAACATTTCATTTCATCTATTCCATATTGATCGGAATAGATCATAATAGAATCTTAGAGGTAAGCCCTATCTAGGTCCTACCATAATATAGATTAAAAATCTCATGTAACCAAATTTAAAATATTTACAAACATCTATCCATTGATACTTACATGAGTCTACAAAAGATGGTCATTCAACTCTCAACCCTTACTACTTATCCTAGAAATTTCGTGAAAAAATTTACTTACTGAAGTGCGGTGCCTATCTGGTAAGTTTACATTATCATGACTTACATAAAAAAATATGTAAGAGGGTGAGCTAAATTGCCTAGTGAGATAAGAGTGCAATCTCTCAGTGTTGCAACAAACATAAACAATTTCAAATAAGTTATCAAAAAAAAAAAAAAACTATGCATGAACAATCATATGAATGAAGCATCTCACGTGATCTTTCGATAACCAACGTGATGTCTAGGGTTTGTGCCCCCCTTGACCTTGGGTTAGGGATTTCGAAGCCACCATCAGTGCTCAGGTCTCACAACCAATTCAATTATTTTTATTTCTTTGATAATTAAAATATATTTTAACTTTGATATTATAAGCTTGAGTGTTCTCATACACTAAGCGCTCCCATGCCTCATGTACTGAGCAACACCCTTAAGGATTGACCAGACTCAGAACTGTCAAGGTGGGACAATCCCTTAGTCACTTAGTTTGCACTTAGTAGAACAGTAATCCTCTGTTTACTTCCGACGAGTCTTGTAGTAGTGATGGCCTTCAATTTCATGCAATGTCTCATGTAAATGCATGTCTAGTTTTAAATTGAGTCCAATCCTTCGATTAATTGATTCAGGGTGATCAAACAATATATAATCACAAATCAATCCACATTCAAAATGATAAAGTAAAATAAAATAAGATAATTATCGAGCATTTAAGAGTATAATTCTAAGGACAAGCAATAAGAACCCAATCAATCCCACAAGTAGAGCCGTTACACCTCATATTCCCATTTACCACAACAAGAAGAGATCATGAATTTCACATCACGGATAAAGCACGAAAGGCCAAACCAACTAGATAGAATCGATCAAGCTAGACACCATTTTTTTTTAAATAATAGTATAATATAATCTAAATCACCTCAACCGTCCAATCCTCCACTCGAGATTGATTTACAATTATCATTTATTTACACCTCTATGTCATGGCACTTCTCAAGTGCTCCATTTCACGTATTCAAGAGTCAAGCGTATATACAAGCGACAACCATGTCAACATACATTCCATTGAGAACATACGCAATCATTTCACATAGCAAGGCACATCCATAGAATCAAACAAGAAGTTATCAAGCAAGGGACTTTTACTCCTCATTACAATTACATGTGTTGCTCTTAGATATTAACGTATATATTTATGACACATGAGGTTTAAATTAAACTTCCATCTATCCCTTATCATTCCATCTTGCGATGTAAGGACATATGGTTATGGTTTATGGTTGACTACGAGTGCCTTTTTCCCCTAGTCTCATATACCCTATATGACTATAGCTTATGCCTATTCTAAAATCTTATTCTTCTATCTCACTTACCCTTAGCATATATAACTATAATTGTATGGGTTTAGGTTATTGGCAACTTAACTCCTCCTTCTTGACTTGTGATGTATGCATCTACCTATGGTTAAGGTAAGCTCCTTAGACTCTTTTCTTTCTAGCCTTCACTTCCAACAATTCCCATGCCAACGTTTATTTATATTCTCCTCATCAATCTCCATAATCAGCAGCAATGCACATACCATAGCGTCTTCCATTACTCTTACTAACAAACCATGCCCATTCATTAAGGAAAAGAGATCCAATACCTATATGCCAATACCTGTCTACACACATGTTATTTCACATCCTCAATCATAGATTTCTACCCTCCTTCCAAATCCTCTAACATACAAGCTTACAAGAAGATCACATTAATATAATCCTAACTCCTACCTCCATTTCATCTTATAACCCACATACTCAAGTTGAACTTCCATTTCTGCTTTCATCATACTACATATAAACATATACATAAACAACATTCCTAACTAGCCTCCCAATCCAACAAGGTGTAAATACAACGTATACACATAATGTTTCCATGCCTGCTTCCACTTCTTAGTAGTTTGTTTCCAACCTTCAAACATCATGTACATATACATATCTATTTGTAACCCGCATAATACTCTAGGGCTTCCCTTTTTCCCATTTCTTAGTTAAGTCTCCAACATACACATGTATATGGTTATCAACCGCACAACCATTAATAGAACCATTACACACCTATGCATATGGAAGGAAATGAAAAGAACCTAGCAACCTACTATGTTCTATTTGGATATATATCTATGTGTATAGTAGCTAGCAAGGAAGGAAAGGAAATATGCTACAACCATTATATACTTACATGTGTATCTATGTTCACTTTGCTGCAAATGGAAAGAAGGTCTTAATTTCGGCCAGCAACCAAGGAAACATACAAATACATATACAATCATCCCCAGCAACTAGTGTATAAGCATATATATATATATATATATGTATGTATGTATATATGTTGATACAACAACCAAAACCTCATACACGTACACCAAATGAATAAAAAGAAAAGAAAAATGCCTAACACCTTCTAACAAGCATAATGTGTATTGAGGATGTATATATATATATAAGGCCATTTGTTGTAGTAGTAGGGAGAAAAGAAAAGCCTCACACCCCTACGCAATAGGAGGCATCTAGCAAACATAAATACTTTATACATATACTTATATAAAACATTTTGCTGTAGTCAGCAAAGAAAGTTTCCATGCAAACACGCACTAGGGGAGGGTCTCGGGGTCACGATAGCACCTATATACATACAAACATATATAGGACAATGCAAAAATCCCAATAAAGCACATGTAATCAACAATATACATACAATACAATACGTCGTGGAGTCCTACTCACTTGGGTTTCATTTTCCTCGATTTTAGTCAAAGTAGTCTTGGGGTATTTTCGAGTTGAAATTTTCTTCACCTAAAAATTAGAGAAAATTGTGTTATTACATACAATTCATAGTCTAGATCATCTTATCTAGTGTTTTTCTAACTATTATAACTAGTTTTAGGATAATTACTAATTTTTATACCTATTTTATATTTGTACCTAACTTTTAGAAACTAACTCCGTTTCACGGAAAATTGGTTTAGTTGAATTGCACTCACCTCGAAGAACATGTTGGTGGTCTTTGATCGTCAACCAGAGGTCATATGTGTGAGATACAATTTTTTTTGTTCATTTTTCCTTTTTCTTCATTCTTTCCTTTTCATCTTATCTCTCCTCTCCTCTGTTCCTCTCTTGCATTCTCTCGTGTCTTCTGATGGCTCCTCCCTTTTTATATCTTTTTTTTTTCTTATTTTTTGCTACCCTGCTGCCATATTATTTTAATATATTATATTATATTATATTATATTATATTATATTATATTATATTATATTATATTATATGTTATAATTATTTATATTTTAAGGTTTTATATTTAATTTCATATATATGACAATATTTGTAATTTTTGTGACTTTGGTATTTTATTACAAAATTTTATGTCTAAGAAAATTCGATTATTCTGAACGTAAATATTTACTCGAAATTTTCATTTAAAAATCCTATATCTATAATTTTAATTAATTTCATTATTTAACCTAATATTGTTCATGATTTATGTTTCAAGGAATTTATTTTTTTATTTTAAATTGCACAAACTAAAATTAGGGCTTGCAATTGTTATTATTTATATTTTTATTTATTTCTTTATATACTTATATGTAGGTATTTTCCAACTTACTTAGTTCCTTAAATTTATTTAGTAATATTTTTCATATAATTTATAATTCTATGCTTGTTATCCCTTTCCTTGCATACAATTATTCTCTCCAATTGTTCTCTATGTCTAATTCTTGTTATTTGTTATATTTATCAAATATATTTCACCTTTTTCCTCATTTTTCTATTTTAAAGTCTGTTATTATTTGTCGTAGGTTTTTTTTTATACATAAATTATTAAAATAGTATTAATGTATCATAGTGTTTTAAAATTTTTCATCATAAATTTCTCAAAATTTTTAATATTGCAAAATTGTCATTTTTGCTACCCCTGACCTAAAAGTATTTATTATTTTGCTTATTTTATTTATTTTTTATATAGTTTTTAAAATATTTTGAGGCATTACAGCTGCTCTAAATCAATTAAGAAGCTCTAGTCCTTCTTAAGCCAATATGAAGATATGTTAGGACAAAAGATCAATAGGAAAATGAGTGCCTTTTATGTTGTAGTAGATGATTTTTTACTGATTATGATTAGAGCTGAAAAGTTACTTGGCTTTCCTAGAGGTGAGTTTCCTTTGTTATGCTTAGGATGCCTATTAATGCTAGGTAGAGTTGAAAAATTGGTGTTCCATGATACAATTCAAAAGATTAAAAACAAAATTGAGAATTGGGTAGCCCATTATTTACTAGATAGGGGAAGGTTAACTCTCCTTAAAAGTGTTCTTCAATCCATTCCTCTACATATGTTGCAAATCTAGAAACCTCTTAAATCAATCATTAAAGACCTCAAGAGATGCTTTGCAAGATTTTTTTGGAGTAGTGCAGAAAAACAAAAAGCAATACATTAGATTAAGTGGAAGAAAGTTTGCACACCTATTAAAGTGCAAGGCTTAGCTATTTGAAAACTAGAGGACAATGTTACAATTCAGGACATAAAGCTTTGCAATCGATAAAATGACTATTTTCATAATATTTCCTTTCCAAGTATGTGCAAAATACTTATTCTTACCTAGTGATGGAAAGGAAGTTAGATTCTCTAGTTTGGAAGAGAATCATCAGATATAGAATGCTAGTTGAAGAGCATATATTTTTTGGTATACCTAATGGTAATGGCAACTTCTAGCTTGATAATTGGTTGGTCAAGTCAAATCTACAACATTTGATGCCATCATAGTAATTATGCATGGAGAAACTAATAGACTATAGGAATGAGAGTGGCTGGAAAGTAGAATTATTACAACACCATTTGGGGCAAGATCTACTATCCAAGATTTCTAAATCCCTTTCGGCTCAATAAACTCAGACAATGCAAAAAGGAAATTGTTAAATGATGGTAGCTTCTATAACAAGCAAACTTAGAAGCATCTTAAAAATTCACAAAACTTGACAGTACCAAATACTTCCCATTTTTGGAGCAATTGAATTCTAACCAACATTTCCATTTTCTTATGGAAATTATAGGCAAAAGCCATCCCCATTGATGAAGCTCTCAAAAGAAGAAGAATCAAGAAAACCTAGTTCTAATTACCTAGTCTAAACCTTCAACATGAACATTAAAATTCAATATAGTTGCATTGTTTTGAAATGGAACAATAGTGGGAAGAGGATTAGTATAAGATGAAATAGGGCGTATCTTGTTAGCATTCGGTTGCTTGATACGAACAATATAGCACAAGAAAAATTGTTGATAATAGAACACAAGTCGCTTTTATGTCAATGTTTCAACCTTCATAACCTAAAGATAGAAGTGAACTCATCAACAATAGTTAAGTGGCTCAATGACTTCGCAAAGTTTCCATGGAACATCTTCTATAATGTTCAAAATACAAAGGAGCCAATGTAAAGACAAAGAGCTTCAATCACACACATATATAGATAGGGGTGAATGTAGCAAGAAAACTATTTGGTCAACAAAGCCAAAATGGTCAATTAAATTTTATTACCATAAATTTTTTCCATTCAAATGCTTATTGTAGAGGATTAATTATTTTAGATAAAAAAAAAGTAGTGCCTTGTATTAGAACTTGATGTACCATTTCAATTAGGAATAAATGATCCTTCCTCCTTACTGATTACCCTAAAAAAAAAAAAGAAGTTAACCTGACTCAAGTGTTAGAGTACTCTTTAGACTTCTAAAGTTTTATCATCCTTTAGATTCTCTTCACCTTAAGACTTGTGCATTGTCTAAGTGAAACAATAAAGACTTTCATTGTACGCTCTTGTCCATGATAGCCTACTACACAATTGGGATTGTACCCAAGGATTAACATCTATAGTAAAACAATAGGAATCATCCCTCTATGGGAATAAATTAGTGGACATAGCTCCTCTCATCACCTTTAGGCCTCCATCAAAGAACCTTAAGCTATTGGATATATCTACACTACTATAACTAGCATAGTCCATCAAGTTAAGAGATGGAATTTATAGTAATACTCCACTATAAACCACACATTTGACATTGTTTGCAATCTCTTAATATGCAATATATTAATTTTGCTTAGGCTAAAATATGCAATATGTTCTAGAATCCATCAATAGCAACAACTTACAACCTTTACCCATTTCCCACTTATATGGGTCTACAAATTTACATCAACCTGTATTGCTACAAATGTGAAATCCACTCTTAGTTCAACGTTTAGTATGAGGATTTTCTCTTATTGTCAAATATCAATAACATTATATCACTCTTCCTCATAGCAATTACCACATCAATAACTACCTTACCTTTATCATCCATATGAGGCAATGGTTCCACCACTTGAGGTACTTAGCTTTCACATAGTTCTTCTAGTTTAACTAATAAAAGTTCACATCGTAGCCTTTAAATTGCCCTCTAGAATAGTTGCCACCATTTAATTGTTGATCTTTATCAATTAGATGATCAATTATTGCAATATTTGTTGATTTTATCTTACAATCTATCTTGTCCTTATTTGACACAATACTCTAGATCTCTATTACCAACAAACTACTTAAAGTGTAGATCATGTCTCTTTAAGCCTATTGTGTGGAGGAGGTAGAGAAAATAGCAGGTTCATCATTTCATATTCAATCGAAACCTTGACAAAAATATTATTTTAAATTTTTAATATGAGACATGAAGTTTGAATATGAGTCTTATCAAAGACCTCTCACTCATGTGAAGGAAAAGCAATCTTGTCATCAACACTAATAGGTTTGCAAAAGACTTGGTCATGTATAGCTCTTACAATTTCTTTCACAATTTTGTAGCTATTTATTCTACTAATACCTCCTACAATGAACTATTCTTTACACTTTGTTATATTGTTGTCAAGGCCTTCCCACTGAATTCTACCCACTTATCATCTTCCATGAAATCTAGCTACTGATCTAAAGCCTTGTTCAAGTTTGTTGTAGCAGGATCCCTTACAGTCTCACTTATGACAACTTAAAATTCATGCATCCTCACACTTATGCATGTCGTACTTGTAGGCCATCACTTTAGCATGTAGATCACAAACTCTAATAATCGCTAACTCCTTCATTGCTCCCTAATACTAGTTTATGAAAAAAAAATGATTTAAATTTTAGTTTTCATATCATAGGAAAAAGGAAACACAAATAACAAGAGAAATAAACTGATAAAGCAAGAATATTTGACTTATGGTTTTACATAGAATGCTTGAAAATAATAGGGGTGAAAAACCAAAGACCAAAATGTCACTATAATATAACAACAATAGTATAATGGTTCATTAAGAATTATATAAGCAATTGTTCCCTTAAACAAAATTCCTAGGTTTCTATTGCTCTCTTATGCTAGCTTATACAATTAATAACATAAAACCCTACCCATAATGCACATTGAAGTAACGAATATAGTAAGAAAACCTATGTATTGAGAAAGCAACTAAGAAGGATTTGCAATGATAAGCATGTTGAAGCTAGTTTATTGGAACCCTGATTTAGTCTTCAGTGCCCTTTATAGAGGTCAATTGCTTTCCTTCAACTCTCATGCTCTATCTTTGCATTTGTCCTTTTCCCTTTTTTTTTTCTATGCTCTAAAACTTAAGTCTCATGTAATATCACCAAGATAAGTAATAGAAAAATAGTTTAAATTTTTCATATCTCCTTTACAATTTGAATTAATTTCAGAATTCAACTAGTAAAGGAGGTGGCTATCTCTTTTTATTAGTAATTTATTGAAATGATGTCCTTCGAAATATTGCAGGTTTATACAAAATCAAAGACATTGGCCGATAAAGAATTATTGCGATACAATGAAATTGAAACCACCAAACTAGAAGTGGTGATTCTTAATTGTGGTTTAGTGGCAGGAGAAACCATACTTCCCTATCTACCCTTTACAACAAAGATCATGTTGTCACAACTTAAGGGGGATGCATTACTATATCTTGGCTTAAAGTTCATGCAAGAACTTCATTGTAGTGTACCCCTTGTTCACATAGATGATGTTTGTGAAGCTCATCTATTTTGCATGGAGAAACAATCGATCAAAGGAAGATTTCTATGTGCTGTCTTAAATCCAACAATTAGAGAAATTGCTAACTGCTTCCAAGAAATTTATCCAGAGTTCAAGATTGCAAAAGAGTGAGTGAATTTAGTAATTTCCTATCAATATTATATTAGATGATTTTTTATTAAATTTAATATGTTATCTTTTACCCTTAAAGAGGGAGAGTTTTGTGCTAATAAGGTTTAAAAATTCAAAAATAAGCTTTACTGGTTATAGTTCCATAGGATTTTAATGACTAATTGAGTCAAGGAATTTAAATCTGGGAAATTGACTTTCAAAATCAAATTTTATGATTTATTACTAAATTCATAATCAAAGTAAAAAAAAAATGTATATTCATTAATAAGATTTTTCCAACCACTAAATGTACTTTAGATAAAATAATTTTTATTTTCGTCTCAACAGTTATGTGCACAAAAGTCCACAAGCTTCATGTGGACTAATGATTGTGGTACTTGCACTAAACTTTTCAAAATAATTATTAATAGTAAAAATTTTCCAAACTTCAAACTTTGAAATATTTTCCATGTACTTCTATTAACATTTTACTTCCCATGTTAATGGAAACAATGTTGATAACAATTATTTTCCTAAATGTATATAAGGAAGCATTAAATGGCAATTTATTGTAAAGTTTACTATACTTATAATATCACTAACTAAAATTTAGAAATCATATTAGGTGGTAATGATGTTGTGAACTTAGTTTCACAACAACCTATGTAGATGTTTAAGTCTATATATGTGTAGGCTTTTTTTTTTCCATTTAAAATCTTAACATTCCTTTGGCAAGTGTGATTAGATATTGTGCAAGACCTAAATTGAACTTTTAAGACTTTTTACTGTAATTTTATGTAATAACTCAACAACCAACTAATTAAAAGTTTAAAGCTATAGAGGAGTTTAGGCTTTCACAACTCTTTGAATTGATTGAAAATATGAACTAAGAGGTTTTGTGTGCTCAAAGCTCAATAATTTTCTCAAACATTAACCACTTCTCTGATTTCCACTTAAGTTACTCCTCAAACATGATTTAGATTTTGTAAATGGGTGTTTTAAGTGTTAAATCTGCCTAACATAATCCATGCATATATATTTAAATTTTTTATTAATCTGGAAAATATGAACTCCATATGGTATTTGAGAGCTACTAACAAACATATTATCAATTGATGTAGCAGGTTCATTGGGGATGAGCAAGAAGCGATAAGATGCGACAACTCAAAGCTAACTAATATGGGATTTCAATACAAATATAATATGAAGAGAATACTGGAAGATAGCATTACATGTGGAAAGAGATTAGGATATCTCTTAATTAGTGACTAAGCCAAGTCATCTGTTTTCTCATTTTCTTCAATCTTTTATCCTTTTTCTTCTTTTTTTTTAATCAAACAAGTTTTTAACTTCTTACTTGTAGGTTTTAGGACATTTGTGTAACATGCTTGGGATTGAGTAAGTGATTGTGGGCTTAAGGGATCACATATATCATAAGACATGCCCTTTAAGGGATCACATATATCATTAAAGATAATAATAATAATTAGGGTTTTTAGTTTGTAACAAAAGATTGTGGACTTATGTAGAAGTAAATTGGGATTTTGTTGTTTATGTGTTAAATTAAGATAGGCTTGAGTGAAAAGATAGGTGGTGAGGAAGTTAGGTTGTGTTTGTGTTTAAGCTTAGTTTAGGAAAGGTTTGGTTTGTAATAGGTTGAAAGTAAATATTCTGAGGAGTAGAAGCAAGGGAGCTAATAAACCTCCCTTTGAACAATGAAATCAAATCCTCTTATTGAAATCAAATCATCCTTCTCTATCAAAGTTGCATTAAAATCTATTGACAATTATTTAACCCATAGAGAAAAATATAGTGTCTCTTCTTGGTTTTTATGGAGCTTCCATAGTTAGGTAAGATAATTCAAGCATATTGTCTTTTAGAATGACTATAGACTTCCATCCTTGAATCATATTCTCTTTCTTTTCTTAATTCTTTTTTCCTTTCTTCAATTTCAAAAGAAATAGCACCATCTTGATTAGAGCCAGAGCTTCCTTTTCGATCCCAAAGAGTAATCAAGAGAGAAGGGGAATTGAATTGATGGTTACAAACTTTTTAAAAATTTTCTTTGATTTCAAAAAACTCTTTACAATACTTAACCCACTTGTTGACATTCAAGATTACCAATTATCACTAAACTTACTCTTGATTACGACATATTATAATGTGTAACTTTTAATCAAAGATTTGCATGGGGAAACTTAATAATACCAATTACTCTTATCTTTTAATAACTTAGCTAATATTTCTAGAAATAAGCTTTGTTTGTATTAGAAGGCTAATATGTATTTGATTTGGATGAATATGCATATGATGATAATAAATTCAAATATTCACAAACTAAAACAATAATATCATAGATAATGATAAGCTCAATGAAAGTAAAAGAGATGGAGTTTGAGAAATTCATGTTGCGATATATAATGGTTCCAAGTTATGTGTTGGTCCACTTTGCTAACACTAGGTGCTAAGGATCAAGTTAATCCTTTCAAATTTTGCATTATTTGAAGAAAATCATGATGAGGTCAACAGTTCCTATGATCACATCCTATCTTACACTCCTTGCCTTAGGAATTACACAAGGCCACAAGATCTCCCTTGCTATTCCTTCAAATAGTATTTTAATAAGTTTAAAGAGATTAGTGGCTCTATTGTGGATTCAATAGATTTCTCCACACTTTAACACAATTTTCATGGTGAACATTGTATCAATAAATTCTACAAAAATAGTCCTTTTCTTTTCTAACTTCATGTTCCTTTATTGTTCTTCAAGTCTTTAGCCTTTATATACTCTTCAAATCTCAACATTTGATGTTGTATTTGTGGTGGGAGCCATTGAGTCTTCAATGGTGTAAAATCTTCTTACTTTAGTAAAAGATATATAGTCACTGATCTTCTTCTAAAACTAGTTTGTTTGACTCTCTCTATATGTGTTCTTAAATATTGATATACGCTAAATAAATTTTCGACCACTATATTTGATTTCATTCATTTTTTTTTAATATTATGTGATTAGATATATTACTCAAATATATCTAATTCTTAGTACTTAGCCTTGATTTTTGATAACCTCTTATTTCCATGATTGCTTTTAAAATGTATTAAGCATCTAAAGTTTGTCCATCATGTGCTTTAGAATTTCTTATTATATTATTTTCCAACTTTCTAACAATCTTTTGACTTTTGAAGTTACTTTTCATATTGCTTTACTTCTTTGCTTCTTTTATCTTTTTCTTACTAGATAAGAGTTTTCTTATGATTCTAAGCTCTCTATAGCTTATACTCTTGTTAACTTCTCAAGCTTTCGATTAATACAAATTCTAATATGCTTTAGTGTGAAGCTTCTATTTTATGTTGTAGTTTCATGCTCCTAATGTGATGCTTACTTCTACCATTTTCTTCAATAAAAATGTCACATAAGTTTTGTTATCATCAAAATGCCATTCTGGAGATTATAACATTTCTTTCTCGTTTAAAATTTCCTTTTGAAGCCTAAAACCATCCTTCTCATTATCATCTCTTCTATTGTTCCCCATACCACCTCAATTACTAAGTAAAGCATGAAAATTCAATCGTAAATTCTTTATTACAAATTGTTTCTCATCTATTAAGGGGCATCTATTTATCAAATGACCTATCAAGCCATAGGCATAATAATTTGACAACCTCACATGTTTAATGGAGGTCCAAATCTTTCTATCTTTAGGACTTCTCACTTGACAACCATCAATTAAAGGTATATATGAATCAAATTGGACTTTTACTCTGATGAAATCTTTTTTAATTAATCTAATAAGCTCTATCTTTACTCTCTTTTTTTTTTTCAATCTATTAACCTATCAATTCTAAATTCCTAAAGAACATGATTGCATGTAGTAAGCCATGAAGTTAAGCCTAAAAGCTAATACTAAAGAAGTCTAAATCTTCAAGTTTTGGATGTAGTTCCCAATTTTAGATTATTATATGGCTTCCTATAACTAACCATAGCTCAAGATCCTTAATTTTTTCATAAAAGACACATCTTTGGGTACTAGAAGAAATAAATTCACTTCTAACTATGATACTTGAAACTAGATAAAATGACCCTAAACTCATTTCAGAATGCTAATAACCCCATTCTTGTGAAATGGCTTCTCCCTAAATACCTTGAGTACAGGATGCAACCTTTGTTTCTTCTTTAAACACTTAAGGTCCACTAGATTTAGGCTTTACTCATCAATACAACAACTTAGTAGAAGATCTATCTAAGCAAGACAATCCTTTAACTAAAAAAGGAGACATGAAAAGTAAAAACATAAACCTTATAAAGAAAAGAAAGAGGACAAGGAGAAGAGAGAAAAAGGATAAAAAAATAAAGAGTAATGAAAAAAAAAAATAAACACAAAAGAAATAAAGCAAATTGAAATGTTAAATCAAAGATAGGTGGTACCACTTAAGGTGTGATCATTCCCATAAAGAGGAAAAAGTCTCTATCTAGAGAGTGTGAAAATTAAGAGTGAAAGAGATAGATTCACCAAATTTATGACTATTACAATCAATTTTATTTAATCTTCCATTTTGAAGTTAAAAAAATAAATAAACAAAACCTCAAAATACACAATAAGTTATGGACAATTTAAGTGTACACTCATAAGTACTTTAGTATCCTTACATAAAGTGCATATGTGGCAAGGAAATTTCCAGGAGACTAAATGATGGTCAATTTGGGGCCCAATTAAGAAGGTATGATCAACTATGGTCCAAGATCGAGGTCTACTCAAATGTCTTACTCTTGTAAATGTCCAAATTCAAAGTATATGAGTAGGTAGGGTTGGTGGGATAGTTAGGTATGAGTATGTATAGTTAATATACTATTGTTAGATTGAATTGATTTCAATCATTCATTAGCATCTCTCTTTAAATTTCTTATGTGATACAAGTTATGTTGACTTAACACTCTTGGTTATCTTTTGTGATGTCCAACTGGTGCATGAGGACATCCTCTAAAAAAAAAAATTCATGACAAGTGGTATCAAAGCTTGAGTTTAAAGAGTGAATGTGAGGATATCTTCAAGTTTAGAGAATAATGTCTAGACTATTGGGAAGAAGACTAGTCGGGACAAGCACCTAAATACCTTGATCATAAGATATGTTTATAGCATTCAATGTAGGCTTCACAAGGATCACCCTTGTGAAATAGCTCATAAGGAGATAGAAGAGGATTTCTTCACCTTAATGATGCACAATGAGGGAGATAGAAAGGGATCACCCTATGAAGTTGCAAGAGGCTCAAAACCACACCATGGATGGCTTAGAAGCATGAGACAATGCCTTTAAAACTAATAGAGGATAGTCAAGATTGAAATTTCATTATTGTTTAACTATCAGTTTATACTAAACGATATCAATTAATATGAATTGCTTAACAAACAACCCAGGAAAATATTTTTTAAAGGAATTATTTAAAAACGATTGGAGTTGCCACCAATTAAATCATAAAAAGAAGGTAGAATGGTTATCATTACATGGGTCGAATAATTTTAACTTGGCTACTAATCTTCAAAACTAGAGAAATTCTAAGGTCTACCAATGTTTAGATTTAAAGTTCAAAAAAGAACTATCAAGTAATATTTTCAAGTATAAAAGGGCTATATTATTTTTCTTTACTAACATATTTGAATGAAACAAAATATTTTGTTTATTGGTTTTCTTTTTATGAGGAAAGAGCAAGTATAAGGAATTTTGTTTTTTTTTTTTCTATTTCTTAGTTTCTTTTGGGAATTATTATTATTTTTTTTTAATTTCTTCATTGCTACTCTAGAAGATGTTTCTACTATTCATGATTAAACTGTCAGAGTTTAGTTTCTTTTCAAAAAACTTTGATTCGTGATTCTTTTAATTTAAAAAATTTGTTCATCTTTAAGTTTTTACATTTATTTATGTATTTATTTATTTAAAAAAAATCCTAAATTCCTAACTTGAATGTCATGTTTTTTAAAAACTCTACAAAGCTAAAGCTTTCCAAAAACCACTAATTTATTGAATATTTTATCATAATACTACTAAGTATCATAAAAATAAGATTATTGAGCACAAAAGTGCAAAAAGAAAAGAAAGCAACAAATAGAAAAAAGTTGTAGGTCTTGCAAATAGAGAGAAAAATTAATGAAATAAAGAAAAACAAATAGTTGCCTAATATACTGCAAGTATGCAAGGTATGAAAAAGAAAAAAAAAATGGAAAACTGCATATAAAGCTTTGGAAACATAAAATTTTAATAAGCCTAAAGTGACAATATAACTAAATATTATCATCAGCTCACACTTTAGGGGGAAAAAAGTACTTTGCAACAGTAGAGCTAATCTCATATAGCATGACTTGCCAAACTTCTCAACTATGTGAGTGCACCTAATTGCACTACAGTTAAACTACACAATATGCATACATTAAGTAGTGCTTAGATTTTTAAAGAATATATTGAATGCTCAAACCTTGTTGATTTCATTTGAAGACTTTTAGTTAGGAGAAAAATATAGATGACTAAGGTAAATTTACAAGATTTCTAAGCTCTAACCTTGACAAAAAGTTAGGTTAAATTTTATCCCAAGAAAATAAGTTAGGTTGGATTCCTTAAGCTATTAACATAGTCTAAGGAGTCAAGTTCAACACTTGGGATTACTTAGTGAAATTTAGCATGTTAAGATTGGAATAAGGATTATTGAACTTACTCGTTTGCTTAACCTTTCTTTTGGAAGCTCATGTATTTAGAGAGGCTTTCCATGAGCTTAGATTTAAGAATAGCTAATGAAGGGATGCATCAAGAGGAGAGTTCATGCTGTTGTTAATGGAGATTGCAATGAAATGGATGTTGTTAATGGCTAAATTAGATGCTCCTCTTTTGATAATTCATACATCAAAGAAATAACATTGCGTTATCAAACTACTACTATTGTGAAAGATCAATAAAGACTCAAAAGGAAGAACACATAGCTTTCCATTAAGAATACTGAGGTCAATGTTCTATAATTCCTCCACTTGTTACTTATGCGCTCAAGCCCTTAAAACCTTCTATTCCTCCTCTATGCTTCTTACTTTAAGTATCTCTACATATCAGTTCCATGTTCAATCCTCAGATGCCTCATAAAGTGTGAAACTCACGTTGCATGCATTTGACTACTTCAACTAGATCCCCACTTCTACAAACTAAAATTGATGTGGTTGTGGATTGTCAAATACATGTGATTGTGTATAGTATTTGTTTATTGCACCTCTTCACTAACCTAGGTGTAGGATTATATTTTTTAGGTTATCACGATTTTTCAAGTTTAGAAGCTTATGACAACTTAGGTTATGACTTATATAGTGGTAATGATGTTAATGATAGTTCCTTTAACTTTGGCAGTTAAAATAAGATTTAGAATAGTTGTAGTTTTGGTGATTTTTGATGTTTTCCTTTCTATTATTTAATGACCATAATAGATAAGCTTTGATTTGAGCTTTTCTGTCTTGAAACATGTTAGTTTTTGATCAAAACCTATTGAGAGTTTTCATGAAAAACCATGTATTTTTTTTTCCTAGTGTAAGACTCTCTAGTTGACTATTATAATCCCTTGATTTTAGGGCACCACAAATATTATTAAATGTATAATGTTAAATAAAAATAAATAAAATAATAAAATGTATTAAAATAAAAAATCTAAGGGGAAGTTAGCATAAGGCAAGTAGTATATGAAAATAAATGTGTAGTGGGTGGCATGATCTACCTAGGATGGTGGGTAGCCTCCAACCATGCTTAAAAGCTAACAAAAGAAAAAAAAAAACGTGGTATCAAACTTGGGTTAATTTGGTTGTGCAACCTAACCACAAAAAATGTAGTTTTTCTTTCTTTCTTTCTTTTTAAATTGCTTTTTAGGCCTATCCACCATTATAGGTGGGATATAACCCACCATTCATTTCTTATTGGTATAGCCTTCCCAAGGCTAGAGGGTGCACATGTGTATGGTAACTATGACGGTTGTCTCAAAGGTCTTAGGTTTTTTTCTATCTTTTTTTTTTTTGGAAAATATTTGTAATTTATTATCATTTTTCATTAAATTATTTAAGTTGCTATAGTTGATAATATTGTTTTACTAAATTAAGTACAATAAGCTTATTAGAAGTTAGCATGTGTTAACTCTTATCTAAATTTTTGATAGAGCTAATGGAAGGACTCAAACCAAAAAGTTATATAACATTAATGACTAAAATAAAAGAAAAAAAAAAATCAAGAATCTAAATAGGAAAGTTGGTTAGTGACTATATATTTTTCTTTCTCACTTTCTTTTAGGTTCTATATTAGAATCATAATATCTTATAACCAACAATTCAAATAACCTTAAAGCGTATATTAGCCAAGATTCATGTCAAATAAAAAAAAAAGAAAATTATTTTATACAATTTTAAAAGTTGATAAGATGGGTATAATTTAACTTTCATTTATGTCATCCATAATTATTTTGTATTAAAAGTATAAAATTTGTAATTTCTCCATCCAATTTATTTAATACCTACTTTTTTTCCATTTTATTTTAGGTTACCTGTCATGCCCCAAAAGGGGGCTTAAAAGCTTTTACTAAAATTATCATGGCACATGTGCACTCATTACATGATAATCGTCTTATGAGTCATAGATCATAAGACTTTAAGTAAAAAATTACATTTACAATAAGTTATAGTATATATGATTAGATAATAAAATATCGCTATGGAACTCAAATCTCACGGTCAACCATGATCACACAGAATCAGTATCCCCTACCAATAAGTAAAATAAGATAATTCCTAGGTTTCTCAATTTAAACATTTCTATTTACATTGGGGTCCTAAAATTTCATCTAAACAATTTATCATCCATAAATCTTACTTATCATTTTGGTCTTCCTGAAACTCTTAA
The DNA here is from genome assembly GCA_037954665.1 of Laguncularia racemosa. Taxonomy (NCBI): domain Eukaryota; kingdom Viridiplantae; phylum Streptophyta; class Magnoliopsida; order Myrtales; family Combretaceae; genus Laguncularia; species Laguncularia racemosa. Next base: position 4,236,806 of record JBBMOL010000048.1, on the reverse strand, counting down.
CATTTCACATTTTATTCCATCCCGAGCTGGGGGGGGGTGAGCACACCATGGCTTGATGAATGGGATGGTAACACTTTCAATACTACGTATTCGCATAAGCGAATTTACATCAAGTTATTAAACCTATGCTATGTACACAAGCAAGAAAATTCAATTTAAAATCTTAAACGTATGCTATGCATGAACAACCATATGAATGCAGCATCTCATGTAGTCTTCTGGTAACCAACGTGAAATCGAGGTTTTACACCCCCCCTTGACCCCTAGACTTTAGGTTAGGAATTCCAAAGCCACCATCAATGCCTAGGTCATTACACGATTTATTTATCTTATCACTTGGTTAATTATGATATCTTATTAACTCAATAGTGAACGCTCCCATGCCTCTTTGCACCAGATGAAGCAAAACCCTCAAGGACAGGCCGAACTCTGAATCGTCAAGGCGCGATAATTCCCTAATCACTTAGTTCGCACTTAGCAGAACGATGATCTTCTTGATTAGTTTCGATGCATCTTGTGACAGTGATGGCTTTTAATCTCATGCAACGTCTCGTGAAAATGCATGTCAGGTTTTTAAATCAAGTCCTCTTCCTTAATTGATTGATTTGGGGCGATCAAACAACATTTATAATCACAATCAATCATACTATAGAAGTAATATCAAACATTCCATTTCACTCATTAGAAGCAAGGAATATGCATGGGTTATCACATAAAATCGACACTGAACCTAATCCCCAAGGGCATAGACCTATCCAGTTTTACAATGGGTTAAATTATCTCGATACCTCTCTGTGCCATTTCTTTTAAATGTCAAACCGCTTGGGTTGACTTATGATCATCAGATCTGGCACCTCTTTACCCTTTCTCTCAAATGCTAAACCACTTAGGTTGGCTTACAATCATTTCTGACACCTCTATTTCATTTATCTCACATGTCAAACCAACCACTCGAGGTTGATTTACATTAATCATCCTTGACACCTTTGTGCCATTGCACTTCTCGAGTTCTTTATCATTCTCACACTTTTGAGAGCCAAAAAGGTCGTCTTGCATTTTCCTTTTAATGTCTTCAAGACACTTGTGTATAATATACATATATACATATCTATACATATATATGTTTGTGACCTCTCTTTAATTAAGGACAATTTACTAGACATCTCCCCTTATGTACTTAAGAGGGTGAGAAAATATGGTCATTAAGTTGTAAAAACCAAGGTTGCACTCATGATTAGTATGGTTGGGTTCATGAGTGTATTTCATAAATATCATATGAAAATAATTTTGTTGAGCATATGTATACACATTCAGGAACTAGCTCTGACATGTATACATAATGATACCTATACACCCTATTCCCACTAAGCTTACCTACTTGTTAGCTGTAGAAAGAAAAGCTAAGTTTTTATGTCTTAGTTTGTTTTGAAAGAAAATGATTTGTAAAACATGGGTTAAGCTTATAGTTATAGCACTAGCGATATGACGCTAGGTGCTATCATTAAGGTAATGACATCTAAACTCTTGGACCATTCATTCCCCTATTTTCTTCATGACTTCTTACCTAACTCGTTATTCTCTACTGCATAACTTAACTTAACAACAATCATATCAAATGGTAGCACAACAAACATCAATTTCACATGCATAGCATTCCACATATAACACAACATAATAGTATATCATTAAGTTTCCCACTCACTTGTTTAGGGTTGTTGTAGTCTTAGTCGGAGTCAAGCGATTCTAGTGGGTAACTCTGCATTCCATTTGAAGTCAGTATCCTTCTGAGATGCTTCTTTAACCTAATCACAAAGTCGCATCTCCACCTGACTTTGGTAGTCTTCTAGCACCCGATATGTGTACTTTGCTCATCTTATGGTTGATGACAAGGCGTGAAGTTGCCTCCATATGGAACTTTGGGCGAACAAGATTCGAATGTTGAACTTTCTTCGAATTTGTGCTTCCAACACCTTAGGTTGCTATGATCGACTGTCTGCTTTCCTTGTGTAGAAGTTGAGCAACGAAATGTCTTCAACTTGCCAAATTTGGAATTCCTTCTTCCATATATGTAAGATATCCTTAGAAAGGACAACTGAAGATCCTGCATTAGGGTATTTGGCCAAGAATGATCTTCCTCAACATCCTTTGAGCATTCTTGGCTAAATACCCTAATGCAAGATTTTCTTATCCATATACATATACACTTCACAACCCTAATACATACTTGCCCACATACTCTACACATATTATACACTTCCCATATCCATACTCACACACCCACACCATAAATTATCTCATACGCCTACTTACATACTTCATATACGCCTTACATCACCAATACACATACCCACATATTTTGTACACACTATATTCACTTTCCATACCCATACATTCATGTTCACACTCCATACATTATCTCATACTCATACGTACATATCCTACATACATCATCCTCAACTTCCACACATGCCTATACAGCATACACTATTTCACATACATACATACATTCCTACACATACCACTCCTTTCTTATACATATATATACACCCACTAACTACATTTCTTCCATACATATACACACATGTTACATACTTTACATACCATCTATATACACACTAGTACCATGCACCCCACACTTTTCATACATATACACACACTTCACATATCCCACACCATCCATATGCATACACCCTTCTTGCACTCACTACATATCATTCTATACATACATTTTGCATACGCCACGCCCTTACACACACACATGCCATACACCCACATACACATACTGCATACCCTTACACACATCACACATCATTACCAACACATACATACATCCTTATACACATCATACATCATTACCAACATATATATACATCCTTATACACATAATACATCATTACCAACACATACACACTTCATTCACACACACACATTCCGCATACATTACATCACCTCCTCGTTTACACACATGTATACACACACATTCCTACATACACACTGTACACATCCTCATATATACACATTTGTATACACATCCTCATTCTTGCACATACACATACACACCTTCCTCCACACATATACACTCCCGTACATCTCACCCCATCATCTACACATACACACGCATTTTTTTCATCCACACACACAGCCATACACACTCACACGCACACAAGTACACGGCCTCCATCCGCGTACACCCACATACTCTCACATACCCCCACTTCCTTCACATGCACACACATACATCCTTACGCATATTTTGCCACCCTTCACCACATACACTTTCAATACACATACGTACATACACACACTACACACTCGCCTCATACACACTCAGCTCCTCTTTCCTCTTTCTTTTTCCTCCTTTTCTCTGCCCTTCTATGTTGGCCTTCCTTCTTCCTCTTTTCCCTCTTCTTTTTCTTCCTTTTCTCTCTCTTTTCTCTCCTTTCCCACTATAACCACTTGCTGCCGCTGTTAGACCATTGCCAGCTGTTCTCCTCTCGCATACACCATACACCTCAACTTCTTCTCTTCCTCATTTTTCTTTTCCTCCTCCAGCCGCTGCTGCTGCTGTTGCCTCCGTCATCAGAGAAGAAGACGAGATGGACAAGACTTGGAAGCTACTACCATCGTTGTCATCTTTGTCACTGTGTCGCCGCTGCTGTGGCGGTCGTTGCGGCTGCCGGCGTGGCTGCTGCTACCACTGTGGTAGTGGTCGTGGTTATCATTGCTGTCCCGTTGCTATTGCCGTCGAAGTTGCTATCGGTAGTTGTGGCCGCTGCTACCACCATGATCATCTTCATTACCGTCATGGTCTTTGTTTGCCGTTGTGTCATTGCTGTTGTCGTTATGGTCGTTGCTACCATCGGAGTAGGGTCGTCGCTATTGCTCATCACCACGGCTGCCGTTTGTTGTTGCTGCTGCTATTGTCATTGTAGCTGGGGTTGTTGTCGGAGTCGCTACCGTGGTGGTCGTCGTCGCAGTTGTTGCTGTCATTTGGCTCGTCGTCGTGGCCACCATTATCGCTGTGGTTCTTGTGATCGTTGCCTTCATTATTGCTGTTGCTGCTACGGTCGAAGTAAGAGGGGAAATAGCACTGCGTTAAGGAACATGAAAACGACAAGGAAGAAGAAGGAAGAAAGGGGGAGTTGTATAGGTTGTCCATCTACGCCAGAGATCAGATCACGACGGAGGTTTAGATGTTGCTGTTGCTGTTGTCACGGTTGTTGTGGTCGTCGTCCTCTTCGTCATCGTCGTTCCCTATTGCTACGGAGATCACTGTCGCTGCTATTGCCGTTGCTGTTATGGGTTGTCGTCGCCGTCATTGGGTGGCCGGGCGAAAGGGAAAAAGGAGAACAGGAAGGGAAGAAGATGGCCGGAAATGAAGAAGAAGAAAAGAAAAAGGAGAAGGAAGAAAGAGAAAGGGAGGGAGCAAGGGGGGCAGTCGGGGGAAAAGTAAGAAAGGAAAAGAAAGAAAAGAAAGGAGATGGGACCTTTTTTTTTTTTACAGTTATATATATTTATATGTATTTTTATATATTATATTATAATTATATTTTATTTTAAAATATCGTTATTTTAACATTTTGCACACGTACAAGAATATCTTTAAAAATTATATCTTTAATAATTTATTACAAAATTTTATGTTTAGGTTAATTTGATTATTTCAAAGATAAATATTTATTCTAAATTTTAATTTGAAATTTCTAGATTTATAATTTAAATTAATTTTATTATTTAACCTAATACTGTTTAAAAATTATGTTTGAGATGATTTATTCTTTTAATTTAATTTACTCGAACTAAAGTTAAATTTTACAATTATTTTCATTTATTCGATTATATTTCTATATTCGAATATTTTCAAGTAAGTCGCTTCCTAAATTTATTCGGTAATATATTTCATAAGTTTAATTTATTACATTCATCATCTTATCTTTCTTACGAAAGTTGTTCTTTCTAATTGTTTAAATTTTTAAAACTATTATTATCACAAATTTAGAATAAAATAATATTTATTATTCTATTTATTTTCTGTAATTATTTATATAACTTTTTGAAAAATTTTGGACTTCACATTATCTATTTGAATCTTATTATGTCATAGCCAATAGTTCAAAAATCTTTAAGTTTGTATTTTTAGCTGATAGATATGTTTAAAATACATGTATTATTTATTTATTACAATTTAAAAGTAAGATTAAATAATGTAACTCGTCAAAAGAGGTTAAGGGTAGTTTAGTCTTTTTGGGACAAGGTATTTAAGTCTCTCTTGACCGATTACTTTTCCTTTTCTCATTTGAATAGTCGTGAGACCCTTAAGGCTACCTAACGAAAACCCACAAAGATCAACCCACTTTCATCAGGTAAGGGCTCTGATTATTAAGGTGCACTTTTTCAATTAAGTATTCATAGGTTTAAGTGAGTTTAGTGACACATTGTTAGAGTTTGACGCAAGGAGTGAGACAGAATGAGTGTGTGATCAAGCAATTAGAGGATTCCGATCACAAATTGAAACAAGTAAGTGCACAAGATCCGTATAATGTATTAGAATTAATAAGTTAATTGATCAATTTGATTTAGATTCATAAAAAGTAGGCTAAGGAGTAAATTGCAAAGAGAAATAGGAATTCACGATGGAAGAGTGTAGTACATGATCAAGTATATACTTGTGTACTTGCTCATGTTAAACTATGAATGTATACAGAAGGTACACGAACATAGGACACACCCGTGTACTTAAGCATGTCAAATTGTGAAAGTTCATAGAAAAGTACTCAACCACAATATATGATCGTATACCTTACTATATTAAAGTACATAGCCAAATATACGACTATGTACTTGGGTGTGCTAGAATAACTATTACACATAAAAAGGTATGTGGCCATTAGCATAGTCGTATTCCCTCTTGAGTTCTACTGCACAGCTACTCACATAGTCGTGTTGTTTTAGAACATGCATAATTTAATTATATTTCATTTTTTCTACAATTATAAATTAAGATTTATGTACAATAAGACAATAGGGAAGGGTTTTCTATAATTAAGACATAATTAACTAGTTAAAGAACTTAGATTAAGTTATAGGGTAGAACTAAACTTATTCTTTTATGCTTGATAGGTATATATCCCTTTCTTAGAGATGTAATGGTTAACTATGAGACCACTTCTCCAGGTACATGTTTACTGCGTTTGCTATTTGTGACTGTTAACATAGTATATAAATGGCTTTAATTGAATATTGGAATTAAGTATATATGTTGCTTGTGCTTGGCTTGGCTCAGGAGATAGTAGATTCTTAAGGGGTACTAAGATAATCGGTATATTATGTTGCCTATAGTAAAGTCATGTATTAAAATGATCTGAGGTAGATTAAGGTTAGACAGGGCTCATAGTGGCAGTTCTTATTCTAAATATATATATATATATATATATATATATATAATATATATATATATTAGATAGTGTGACAGTGTCATGAATACCCCTATGTTGTATGTTGGTTAAGTTGAAGATAAATAACTTGATGATTTAATATGTACTTCCATTGCATTTACGTATATTGATATTATTTTTAATGTGGCATGCGCATGCTTATGTTGTATTCATGTACTGGGCTTAGGCTAATTCTACTTATTTTTTAGTTGCAAGTGAATATGATGAATATGCCAAATATGATGAGAATGGAAATGTAGTGTATCATTATCAAGATGAGAATGGTGGAGAGTATTAATACTACTATGCTAACCAGTGAAATAGAAGATAATGAAAGATCATTTTCATAGAACTTAGAGATAGTTATTAGACTTTTAATCATGTTGTTTATTATATGTGGATAGATATTTATCTTGGTTTTGGGATTATAGTTTAATGCATTTGTCTTAAGTAATGATAATTGGAATAATTCATTTGAGAGTTATTTATTTCTATTATTGAAGTTGCATTGATATTAATGTATAGTGGAGATGAACAGATTGATATTTGAATGAAGATTTAGAGGCTTAGCATGTCACTACTCAATAAGAACACGTAGTAAGTAGTGACACATGACAAATTGTAACATTCTAGATTCTAGGGCGATACAATATATGTTATTAATATATATACATTTTAAAGTTAATAGAGCCATATAATTTACCTTTTCGTTTTTTTTTTTCAATATCTACCCTCTATCAAAAGTACTATAAAAACTTATAATACTCCAACGTTTAGTGATAGGAATAAAAATCTGACAAGACCTATCATTAGGGCAAGAACTAAAGAAATTCGAATTTTGGCAATGAGAGCCCATTTTGAGCAGATCGACCCTGGAATTATTTATAAATTAACCTCTTTTCTATTATTCTTGTATTGTGTTTTCCAACAGACACACTTATCAATTTAAAATATTAAACATATACTATGCATGAACAACCATACGAATGCAGCATCTCACATGGTTTTCCGGTAACCGACATGAAGTCTAAGGTTTATGCCTCTCTTGATCTTAGGTTGAGGATTTCAAAACCATCATCAGTGCCTAGGTCTTTACCCGGTTTATTTATCTTATCACTTGGTTAATTATGATATCTTGTTAACTCAACAGTAAATGCTCTCGTGCCTCTTTGCACCAAACGGAGCAAAACCCTCAAGGACAAGTCGGACTCGAAACCGTTAGGCGTGACAATCCCCTAATCACTTAGTTCGCACTTAGCAGAACAACGATCCTCTTGATCACTTCCAACGCATCCTGTGACGGTGATGACCTTCAATCTTATGCAATGTCTCATGAAAATGCATGTTAAGTTTTTAAATTAGGTTCTCTTCCTTAATTAATTTATTTACGGTGATCAAACAACATTTACAATCGCAATCAATCATATCTTTAAAGTAAACATCAAACATTTCATGTCACTCATCACAACAAGTACACATCATGGTCTTCTTATCACTCATCACAAGCATGGGTTATGCATTTCTTGTTACATAACACCAATACTGAACCCAAACCCCGTAGACATTAACCTATCCAATTTTATGTTGGATTAAATTATCTCGACACCTTTCTGTGCCATTTCTTTTAAATGATAAATCGTTCGAATTGACTTACGATAATTCGATCTGGCACCTCTATGCCCCTTTTTCTCAAATGCCGAATCACTCAAGTTGGCTTACAATCATTTCTGACACCTCTATGTTATTTATATCGCATGTCAAACCAACTATTTAGGGTTAATTTACATTAATAATCTTTGATACATCTATGCCATCGCACTTCTCAAGTGCTCTATCATTTTCACACTTTCGAGAGCTAACAAGGTCATCTTGCATCTTCCTTTTTAACATTTTCAAGACACTTGTATATAATATACATATATACATATCTATACATATATATGTTTGGGACCTTTCCTCAATTAAGGACAATTTGCTAAACATTGTCCTTTACATACTTAAAAGGGTAAGAAAATATGGTCATTGATTTATAAAAATTAAGGTTGCACTCAGGATTTGGTATGGTTATGCTCATGAGTGTGTTTCGTAACTAAAATAGGAAAATAAGTTTGTTGAGTATATGTATACACATTCAGGAACCAACTCTGACATGTATACATAATAATACCTATATACCCTATTCTAACTAAGCATACCTATTTGGTAGCTATAAAAAGAAAGCTAAGTTTCTATATTTTGGTTGATTCGGAATAAAATAATTTGTAAAACATGGGTTAAGCTTATAGTTATAGCACTAGCAATATGGCGCTAGGTGCGATCATTAAGGTAATGACATCTAACTCTCGGACCATTCATTTTCCTATATTCTTCACAACTTCTTACCTAACTTGTTATTCTCTATCGTATAACTTAACTCAATAACAATCATATCAATTAGCAACACAACAAACATCAATTTCACATGCATAACATTCAACATACAACACAACATAGTAGCATATCATTAAGTTTCTCACTCACTTGTTTAAGGTTATCGTAGTCCTAACCAAAGTCAAGCAATTCCAACGGGTAGCTCCTTTGCGTTCCTCTTGAAGTTAATATCCTTTTGCAATGCTTTCTCAACCCAATCATAAAGTCGCATCTCCACATGACTTTGATAATCTTCTAACACCCGATATGTGTATTTTGCTCATCTTGTGGTTGATGACAAGGCATGAAGTTTCCTCCTTATGGAACTTCAGTATGGAACTTCAGGTGAGCAAAATTTAAATGTTGAACTTCCTTTGAATCTGTGCTTCCAACACCCTAAGTTGCTGTGATCAACTGTCTACTTTTCTTGTGTAGAAGTCAAGCAATAGAATGTCTTCGACTTGTCAAATTTGGAATTCCTTCTTCCACCTATGCAAGATATCCTTGGAAAGGACAATTGAAGATCTTGCATTAGAATATTTGGCTAAGAATGATCTTCCTTGACATCCTTTGACTATCTCTCAAGCCATCATCTTGAATATTGCTTGACTCATTCCCTTCACTAATTACACCATCATAGACGCTTCTCTTGTCTATAAAGCATCTTTGAACATTTCATTTATCTAATTGTCTTTAATATCTTCCAACGAACTACTTGTAGGATAATCTACAGGATTTAGCAGTTCTTAAAGGTTTGTATCATCTTCTTTGTTCTCTTCTTTATTGATATTTCCACTTACAAGTTCCTTAAACTTTCTACTGGTTTTCTTCCTCACTCACGCTTTCATCATACATACATAAACCTTTCCTGCACATTACCTACGCACCAACATTTTCTCATCCATATACATACACACTTCACACCCCTAATACACATTTGCCCACATACTCTACACACATTATACACTTCTCATATCCATACTCACACACCCACACCATACATTATCTCATACACCTACTCACATACTCCATATACACCTTACATCACTAATACACACACCCACATACTATGCACATACCACATTTACCTTCCTCACCCATACATACATATTCATACTCCACACCTTCTATACACATACACTCTCCACACACTATATATCATCTTACACACACACAATCTGTATACACCACACCCTTATACTCATCACACATCGTCTCCAACATATTCACATATCCTTACACACCGCACATCTTCATTAACACACACTCTTACACCTTAAATACCATCACCTACACTTACACACATCCTTACACACACACATGCCACACACCCACATATACATACCGCACATCCTTACACACATCACACATCATCACCAACACATACACGTATATACACTTCATTCACATACATGTATACACACTTCATTCACACACACACATTCTGTATACATTACATCACCTCCTCGTTTACACATGCACATACACACACATTCCTACATACACATCATATGCATCCTCATACATACATATTCATATACACATTCTCCTTCCTAAACATATACATAAACATACACACTTCTATTTACCCACACACATACAATCTCGCACACACAACCTTCACCCGCACACACGCATCCTTACACATTCTTACACACCTTCAATCACACATACACATATACACACTTTTCCATATATATCACACACATACGCATACATACATCTTCATTCCCGCACACACATACACACCTTTCTCCACACACATCAAACACCACTAGCACATACATACACACATACTTTGCATACATCGCATACCACCAGCGCATAGATACATACGCTCGCACACACACCACACACACCTACTCATATACAGATATCTTGCTCTTCCTCTCATTTCCCCCTTCTTTCCTCCTCCGGAACACTACTACTACGGCTGTTGATGGTCGCTGTTGCTGTTCCCGTTGTAGTTGCTGTTGCTGTCGTCTTCGTGGTCACCGTCGCTGCTGTAGTTGTGGTCACGGTTGCCGCCGTTGCTGCGGTTGCTATTACCGCTGTAGTTGCCCTCCTCCCTCGCACACATACGTACACACATATTCGGTTGCAACCCTTCCACTTCACGGGTTTCTTCTCAGACGTAGCTCGTGGGAGGTTATTGCCATCCATGGTTGCCGCTGTCAAGGGCTGTTGCCGCCGGAGCTGCCATCGAACGTCGTGGCCGCTGCCATCACCAGAGTTACTGGGTCGAAGTCGTCACAGTTGCCGTCGTCGCCACGGTCGCCGTTGCTGCTGTTAGAGGCCGTCATTGCTGAGGGTTGGGGCTGCCGTCGTCATGGCCATCGCGGACGCCTGCGTGGTTACTACTGCGCCGTTGCTGCTATCGCTGGAGTAGCTGTCGGTCGTTGCGGCGCCGCTACCGCCGTGATCATCTTCATCACCGTCATGGTCGTTGTTTGCCGTTGCGTCGTTGCTGCTGTCGTCATGGTCGTTACTGCCGCCGGAGTTGGGATCACCGCTTCTGGCTGTTGCCGCTGGGGTTGCTATCGTCATCGGAGTTGCTGATCCACTACAGTCATTGCTGCGGTTGCTGGCCTGTTACTACTGTTCTTGGTTGTCATCGGGGTCGCCGTCGGAGTCATCGTTGTTGTCCTTCGGCTGGATACTACCGTTACCGTCCTTGTTGCTGCCGTTACTGTTGCTTCCGCCGTCGTTGGGGAAGGAGATCGAACGGACACGATGCCAAGCTGCTGTCCCTTACCCCGCCGTCAACGCCACCGCCGCTGCTGCGATTGGGGCCACCGTGGCTGCTGTTATGGAGATTGCTGTTGCCGTTGGAAGCTATTGAAGAAGGCACGGTGTGGGAAGGGAAAGGAAGAAGAAAAGACGAGCTGCGGCCAGAAGAAGAGAGGAAGGACAGAAAAAGGAAGAAGAAGAAAAGAAAAAGGAAAAGGACGAAAGAGAAAGGGCGGGAGCAGGACGGGATGAGGAGGGGCAGGAGGGGCTGATCTGGATAGCTGGAAGAAAGAAAAGGAAGGAAAAGAAAGAAAAGAAGGATGTGACGTTTTTTTTTTTTCCGTTATGTATATTTATATATTATATTATAACTATATTTTATTTAAAAATATTACTATTTTAACATTTTGCTTACATGCGAGAATACTTTTAAAAATTATATATTTAATAATTTATTACAAAATTTTATGTTTAAGTTAATTCGATTATTCTAAAAATAAATTTTTATTTTAAATTTTAAATATAAAATTTCTAGATTTATAATTTAAATTAATTTTATTATTCAATTAAATATTACATAAAAATTATGTTTATGATGATTTATTCTTTGAATTTAATTTACTCGAATTAAAGAACTTACAATTATTTTTATTTATCTATTTATAGGTCTATATTTGGATATTTTTCGATTACTTTGCTTTCTAAATTTATTCAGTAATATTTTTTATATAATTCAATTTGTTAAATTCATTATCTTCTTTTTTTTTTTGCTCAAGATTATTACTTCTAATTGTTTTATTTTAAAACATATTATTTTCTCAAAATATTAAAATAATATTTATACGTCGCAACATTTGAATTTTTGTATATTTCTCCAAGTTTTTAATGTTGCGAAATTTTTTTTCTCACTATCGTGATCTAGAAATACTTATTATTCTATTTATTTTATGTAATTATTCATATAATTTTTTGAAATTTTTCGGATTTCATAAATTCTAAAAATATTAAAATTTAAAAAATAATTCTGAAAAGTTAATAATTAAAATTATATCTTTTCATTTCTAACACTTAGTGGTCCAGCGGTAAGTGTATGGGTTACATGCTATGGCGACCGTAGGTTGAGTGGAATGTGGGGTGTCAAGGTTAACCAAGTCAACTGTGAAGACAAATTCAATGTAGCGCCTTGCACTTGTCTGTCATAAATAATATTCACTTAAAGCCATCAAATTTGGCGATTAAAAGACGGCAACTTTACTAGTGTTCTTCCACAAGAAAAGACGGTCACTATTTCCTTTGAGATATGCCAACGATTTGCAAATGTTTTTGATTGTATCGAGTACATCTCTACAAAGCATAAAGGAGCATAGTAGTTTACCATATCGAACCCACATCTTTTTATAATAGATTATTTGCCTTGTTTTTATAAATGTAAACAATATGATTTGAATGTAATTTAAAATCATGTTTTTAAGATAGAATTTTAATTGCTTTATTTTTAAGACTACTTTAGGATTTTTTATAATGATTATATATATTTTTTTCTTTCCTTTCCCCTAACTAAAATAGACATAGACATTTATCCCAAAAAAAAAGAAGAAGAGCAGGTATAGCATAACATACAACAAACAATAGATGTGCCAGCAGCTGCTCAATGCCGGCGAAAGCATCAAATATGCAGTACTAAACCATATAATAAAAAATAGCCACACACATGCTAGGAGGTGTCTGTTAGCCCAACAATAGGTTGGCACAATAGCTATTTAAAAAAAAATTCAATAGTCAGAAACAAAACTCAATCTCGCACCTTGGTCAGATTACAATTCAGCACTTTGGTACATCTCTTTCTCTCTCTTCTTTTTCTTTCCTCAAGAAAGTTAAAAGGTTTCCTTTGTATGTACATTATCATCTAGAACTAATGAAAAAATTCAACTATGTGATACTACAATATCTAACCTACAAGATGGTACTCACATATTTGAAATAATATTGTTTTGTTTCTGTGATTATGATACTGATTTGGATTTTTCAGTTTGATCTGCAATAAAAACTGGTTTCTAGTATTAGGAACTCTTGAGATATACCTTAGAGGGTAAAACTCATGTATCCTCTTCATTGTTTCTTTTTTCCTTTTTATAGACAAGGTTACAACTACAAACTATAATCTATTATGTTATTTATTGTTTCCAACTAAAAATTATTGTATCAAACTATTCTATATGTAATCTTTCAAATGTACTGATCTTTTCTTCTATCTGATTGATCGATTTATAACAATATCCCATAGAAAAAGACTATATGGAGAGAGCTCAGAGCAAGGTTTGCGTCACGGGTGGCTCTGGATTCATTGCTTCTTAGCTCATTAAGAAACTATTAGAGAAGGGCTATGTAGTCCAGGCAACTCTTCAAAACCTTGGTCTCAATTTCTCTTGTTTTGTCTATTAGTATTAGGGGTGGATAAAAAAAACTATTCAAACCAAACCAAAAATAACTTCTTCTTTTTTGTTTTTTTGGTTTTGGAAATTTCTAATTTGAACCAAATCAAGAATTTATAGTTGGTTTGGAAAGATAATTCAAACCAATCAAATTATTTGGTTAAAATATAACATTATTTACTTATAACTAAAAAAAAAAAGAATTATTATGATGTAAATATGTGTTTAGGTTGACTCAAAATTCATACTATATGCTAACTTAAGGAGTAAATTAGTTGTATTATATATTTAAAAATTTTTCATTGCTCAGATATTGACATTATCAATCTCTTATAGGATATATATACTTGCAATTATTAAATAAACTTAATACTGCTCATATGAGATTACATGTTAAACAAGTATACTTTATTAAAGAATAAGATGTGGTTTAATCCACAAACCAAACCAAAATTTTATAGTTTCAAAAAGTTCTAAAGTGAATTGCATGATTGGGTCAAAGCCATAAAAAACCAAAATAATTTTTTATGGTTTGGTTTAGTTTGGAGAAAAAATCAAACCAAGTTAAACCATGCCCATCCCTAATTAATATGTTTTTACTTTTTATTTAATTATTATATGTGCATGAATTCATATTGGCATGTTGATTTAATGTAGAGGATGAGTCAAAAGTTGGATTGCTTAAACCACTCCCTTACGCAGATACTAACTTGGTATTGTTCCACATAGATTTATGGAAGCCCATGGATTTTGAAGTAGCAATCAATGGGTGTGATTATGTGTTTCATGTTGCCACTTTAATGCCATCTTCATCCCTCGAACTTCAAGTCAATCTTCTTTATATGTTTGCTACATGTTTTGAAGCTAATTATATAATAATTAGAGATAATCACAAATACATATCTTATTGCATTAGATATAGGCCATGTGAGATACTCGCGCGTGATTATGTTATTAAGTACTAGGCCTTATGGCTCACTCATTTACATTTTCAAGTAGTTGCAATGTGCTGAATTTCAAGTGACCTTATACTAAGATCAAGGATGATGATAACTATAGAGTAGCATACCTAGACTAGCATATTTGCCAAACTTTATAAATATTTTGTAAGTAGACTTTTTAAATGAGTTTTTATATTATTTATTACCCTTTGAAAATGTTTTGTGTAAACTAAAGCTTTAATGTGTATTTTTCTAACAGTAAAAGTCAAACAAATCAAATGGTTAAATGAAGTGCTTTTCTTTAAAAATTAAATAAACTATTTCAAAACTAAAATTAGTATAAGAACTAATGTAAGTAATAGGAAGCCTAACAAGTTTTACTTAAGTAAAATACCTAGTAAACTATTGTCATCTTTTAGGTTTTGGAGTATGATAGAGCATACACATTAAGTAACAATATAGTAACTCACATGTTTTACCCATACAATCACTTCATTACTCTGTTGCCTTCACAATTTCCCAAAAATGATAATTTAAGATCATTAATCTTCTACTATCATCTTTTTTTCTTTTTATGAGTTTTACTTTATAATTACTGTTTAACTTCTTAATTTTCATTTAGATTTTAAAATTGCCTAATATCTTATTAAACCCTTATAATGATTATACGTTTAGCTATTGATGTTATTAGTATAAAGGAAATGGTGTAGACTAAAGGGAAAGGGTAAAGGCAATTGACCTAGGGAATATATAGGGGGTAGTCAACCTTAACCACTGTTCTTAAGGAACTCCATTGTTTCATTTATCGATTCTACACAATAAATCTAAGTTATGGTTCAAAGTAGTTAGGATTCTAATTTAATTAAGGTTCTTAATTTTCAATTTATCAATCATTTATTCTTATCTCTATATAAACCCTGATTTTTTTTAGCCAAACAACACTATTGAAAATCAAGAGTTTAAAGCATAGTCAAATGTCCTAGAACCTACATTAACAAAAAATAAAGTAGCCATAGGAGATAGGAGATTTACATCCCTAAATATGTTGCACATCCCCCATTTACCTTAGGTAGCAACCTAATTAGCACAAGCATTTGCCTTACACAATACTAAATTAAAAGAATAAGAAAAAAAAAAAGAGGAATCAAAGATAAAATGTCTTTAATGACTAGTTTTGCTTGCTAAGAAGATTGACTACTATCTAAAATGCTTGAATAAACAAGAGAACTGTTAAGCTCAATCTCCACCTTCTTCAATCTGTTTGCATGAGCAAAATGCATGGTTTCTGTAGTAGCATATGCTTCCACTGACTCCACATCTATTAACTAGCCTTCTTTGTAATAGTATCCATTGCACCATTGCAATTGATTTTTATACCATCTATTGCTAGTGGAGACCACTAAGCTGCAATTTAAGGAGAGTCATCTACACTTATTGAATTAGAAACTTGCATCAATTTTAGTTCACTTGATGAGGAAAAAATATGGATCAAGGTCCTAATTCTATTGATTATAAAATCTTCTTAATACATATCTTGAATTTCAAAGATTGAGGTTTGAAAAATTCATTTCTCGTCTTAATTTAAACTGACTTCAAATCATTGTATGATTTAATGTTTTGTTTCTTGTTACTTAAAAAAAGAAAAAAGAAAAACAAAAGAAAGAAAGAGTAAAGAGAAGCTACTTGTTTAGTTTGTGTTATGGTCTCTCCTTCTTCTATCACGGTAATGGAAACTTGTTGAAGTAATTTGTAGAGGATGATCTAGACCTATTTATAGAATCATAGGTAGGTTTTATATTCTTATTTTAGAAAGCCTTTTAATTGTTGTCCCTTTATGTAGTATTCTATATTTCAAATTATATGTTTATTCCCTTACTAACACGCATAAAACACTACTCTTAAAATAAAAGCGCATATTATATTAGCAAGTACTCTAGGTCACGTATCTAATAATATTATTGGTACGATCAAGTAGAACTAACAAGGAACCGGACTAACTCCCAGCTATATTAGTCTTACTTATATTTAGACAAAACAAATTTTACTAAATCAATAAAATATAAATCTACTCAAAATTAATCTAAGATATGAGAATACCAACACTTAATAGGATGAAATCAATGAACTAGTAAATGGAAATATTGAAATATTATATTAATGATCATAATATTAAAATATTCCACATTTAATATTGGATCCTTGACTTCCTTTTATTTTTACTTTGTAAAATTTATTCTGGCACGAGGACTGGATCTTCAAATTGCCTTGAACTTGCGACGGACACATGAATGTGCGTGCGTAATTGTGGATGGAGTGGGCTTCTCTCCTTTGCATTGTGTCCGTGGACGTTGGTAACAAGCTTATTTTTTTATATATTTTTTGGCTTTTTTCAAGTAACTTATGCACTCAAATTGACTTGTGTATATTTTTTTAATCGGTACATTTTGTCTATTAAAAATATAAAATATACACATTTTTTTTCTATTAATATGTTTGAGAAACAAATTTTATAAAGTTACCTCATCTAGCATTTATAGCATCATTGTCAAGTACAAACTAAACAAAACATGTATTCTAGCCTTATATCTAATAGCTCGGAAAATTCAGGATATCATAAAAATTAAAAATTAAAAAATTAAAAATTAAATATAACTTAGATGATTATTTCTTTTTCCTCATACATCTTTTCAATCTCTCACACAAATTTAAAATATATAAGTACCTGCTACGTTAATTCATTTGATGAGAAATGACTAAGTTATGTGAGTTTATTTTTTAATATACTAGCTTTTTCCCTGTAGAAGTGTGTACCATAAATGAAAATATATAGAGACTACCTGTGATAAATGTTAATTAAATAAAAAAATGAAGCTGAAAGTTTTAATGTTGGTCCTAAAACAGAGGACAAGAGGAGGGATGAATTGTTTGCAAAAAGAAATTTTATCAAATTGTTCTAATCCAACTCTTTTTAACTTCCTACCATGATGAGGATTATATGAGATGAGAAATAATAAAATAAATAGATATATTGTGCAATGAAAATAAAGAAGGCAGCAAGTTATAGACTTTCTTCCTATTGAGTATATCCTCTCATCTAGCTTCATTGTTAGGGATCAAGTCTTTTATACCGGTTGTTTTACTATTTTAGTTACTAATAACTTGTTACAATCACCAATAGCTCTTACTCTGTCTTTCTAACCCTTTCCTCAGTTAAGCATAGACTACAAAACAGAAAATCCCCTTTTACTTAGATGGTCTTCAATTGATAACCATATTGGCTATTCTTATCCTCATCTTGTTCTTCTTCCGTTGCAACTGCCATAACTTGATCCATTATATGTATACCAAAATTTTGTAAACTAATGTTATAAATAATTTAAACTCAAAATTTAAAACTTGTATAAGAACGTATATAATCAAAAGTTTACAAAATAAACTATTAGACTGTTTGTATAAATATCTGGTTAATCATTTAGTGAAACGTCTAATAGACTGTCTAGATAAGTGTCTACATACTACTATCTAGATAAGTGTATGTAAGAATGAACACTTTTGTTGTTTGCACTTAAAATATATTCTATACACTATTAACCTTTTTTGTTATCATTAAAAGTTATTAAGAGAACTCAACATTCTCTCCCTTTTTGATGATAATAAAACTTATCTCAAGTGATAAATTTCATATACTATATCAAATACTTATAAAACAATTTATCACTAGCTACTTAACCTTTATTCCCCTTTTTGTTATCAGACAAATAAAATATAATGCCCTCCCTTAACATATGACATAAATTTTAAATAAGAGCTAATGATCACAAAACAAATAAGCAAAAAGCATCATCAATTGAATCAAAAAGCATCACTCAATAGTTAGAGAGCAGGAAACATTATTCAACAATTTGAAATTAGAAAGCATAAGTCTCAGAAGTAAAACAATTAATGGACAACTAACAAGGATTAGCAAAAATCAATAGACTAAAAAAAAAAAACAATTCTTCTTCTTTGGTGGTTCCGTAGCCTTCCTGATAGTAGTTTTTACTCTTTTCTTTGTTTTCCTTAGGATTTCTTCATATTCGTTTGTAGTTGGATCAAGATTAGGTTCAATTGGAATTAGAGCTTGAGCTAATTGAGGTTTGATTAGGTTCATTTGGTTGGTTTGGTTAGGCACATATTTAGGTTGAGGATCATTTTCTTGAGCAACTTCATGAGTAGGATCAATTTCAACATTGATTTTGGTTGCTTCTTGCTTAGTGTGATCCAAAATATCTATCCCGCCACTATGATGAATCTTTTGCTCTGTGTGTGGACTCTCCAAATTATGTTCATGCACTGGAATAATATCTCCAGCCTCTTCATTAAGAACTTCCCAATCTTCTTAAACAAGTGTCTTTAGAGAACCATCCCCTGTTTTGGTAAGTGTCAATGGAATTTGTTCTTCGAATTTTTCTTCATTACGTTTAGTAGTGGCTGACTCTATAAAGGACTTTATCTCTAAGAAGCTTTTCTTCACAAAGTTTTCTAGATCAGAAATTCTACTTTTCAAATCTATTACTTCGTTACTCATTCCATCTTCAACATCATTATTGTAAAGTCCTAAAAATTTTGAAAAACTATAAGAAAATTAAAGAAAACAAGTAGAATAATAAATACTTCTCAGTCGGAGTAGTGAGGATGACAATCTCACTATATTAAAAACTTTAAGAAGTGTATGACAAAAATTCAAACATTGCAATACATAAATATTATTTTAACATTTTGCGATAATAATAATAGGTTTTAAAAGTAAAACAATTAGAAAGAATAACCTTAGGTAAAAAAAAAGAAGATAACAAACGAACAAATTGAATTATATAAAATATATTACTGAATAAATCTAGGAAGCGAGGTGATCGAAAAATATCCAAATGTAGACATATAAATGGATAAATAAAAATGATCATAAGTCCTTTAGTTCGAGTAAATTAAATTAAAAGAATAAATCTTCGAAACATAATTTTCAAAAAATATTAGGTTAAATAATGAAATTAATTTAAATTATTGATTTAGGAATTTTAAATGAAAATTTAGAGTAAATATTTATGTTCGGATAATCAAATTAATCTAGGCGTAAGCTTTCATAATAAAATGCTAAAAATATGAAATTTAAAGATATCTTCGTATGCGTGTGGAATACAAAAAAAAAATAGAAACATTTTTAATATGAAATAAAATATAATATAATATAAATATATATAACTATAAAAAAAAATTAATCTACCACCATGCCATCCATTTATCATGTTTGGAACAACAGTAGTAGGAGGCGTCATCCGTCCTACCAGATTGTGTCTTCTTTTCTTTTCTTCTTCTTCTTCTTCTTCCTTTCTTCTTTCTCTCTCTCTTCTTCTTCTCCTCCCAGATCATATCTTCTTCCCCTACCCTTCCCCTATTCACATTTCCCCTCCTTCTCTTCGGACGACTACGCCGTTGATGATAACGATGACGACGAAGATAACCATGGTGGCGAGAAGACAATAGAAGGGAATGATTAGGAAGAAATAGAAGGAGCTGCACGTGGAGGTTGGGACCTCGGTGTGCACGGCCATGTGCTTCCAACGGTGACAACCCCGACCTCAACAATAGCAATAGCAACAACGACCCAAACAACCACCAAAATGACAACAACCTTGACGACCACCCAACAACAACAGCAGCGACTACAACCACGGCTGCAACAACAGTGACAACAATAGTAATGGCAACCCCAACCGTAGCAGCAGTAGTGACCATAATCCCAACTGCAGCAACATCCACAAGAGAAATAGCAACAGTGGCAACATCTACAAAAATAGTAGCAACAACAACAACCACAACAACGGAAATGACGGCAGAAACCACAACCGCGACAGTCACGACCACAACGACCGCAACAATGACGGCAATATCCAAGCCTCCATACTAATCTGGTCTTCGACATAAGTGGTTGATGGACCAGTGGAGAAGGAAGGGTTACGAGGTGCAGCGATGTGTTTATACGTGCGTGAGGTGGAGGACTCGCCCTATTGTAACCGTGTGTGTGTGTATGTGAAGGGGAAGAAGGAGTCGAGTATATAATGTGTGTGAAGATGTGCATATGTATATGTGATGGTGTGTGGTGTGTGTATGATTGTGTGTGTGTGTGGATGATGGTGTGTGGTGTGTGTGTAAGAATGTGTGTATGTGTGGGTAAAGGTGTGTGGTGCATGCGGTATGTGTGTATGTGTTGGATGATCTATGGTGTGTGCGAAAGGGGTGTATGCATATGGATGGCGTGTGGTGTGTGCGGTTTGTATGTGTGTGTAAATTGCCGTGAGGTGTGTAAGGGTGTGTGTGTATATATATGAAAGGTGTGAGGTGTACGGTACGTGTGTGTATATAGATGGTGTGTGGAGTATGTGGTACGTGTGTATATGAATGGAAGATGTGTGGTGTATGGGTATATGTATATGTATATATGTGTATGAAATGGTGTGTGGTGTATGGACATATGTGTGTGGGTATGGAAGGTGAATGTAGTGTGTGCAAAGTATGTGGATAAGTATGTATTGGGGGTGTAAGGTGTATATGGAGTATGTGTGTCGGTGGTGTGAGACATAAATGGAGTATGCGTGTATGTATGCACTAGTGGTGTGTGTGTATGTGGACTTGAGGAGAAAAGAGGATAGCAAAGTGTAGTTGTGTGTACGTGTAATAAGGTGTATGGTATGGTTGTGTGTATGTATGTGTAGGTGCGTGCGTAGTGTGCGGAGTGTGTATGTATAAGGATAAGAATATGTAGGTGTGTGTACATGATGTATGGGAAAGGAAAGGTTAGTGTATGTATGTTAATGGAAGCATGAGTGAGGATAAAAACCAATAGAAAGGATAAGAAATCCTATAGATGGAGATGTCAACAAAGGAAAGAAGAAAGAATGGAAAGGTGAAACCGATGAGGAAGAGGGAATTATGTGAAGGAGGTAAGTGTGCCTATATATGAAAGTAAACGGGAAGAAGAGATATTTATATTGGTGTAGATGGTGAAGGGAATAATTCGAGCAACATCCAAGATGATGGCCCGAGGGATATTTGGAATGAAATGGATTTCTCAATGGAATGTTTAAAGGATGTCAAGGAAGATCATTTTTAGATAAATTCCCTAATGCAAGACCTTTAGTTGTCCTCTCTAAGGTTATCTTGCATACATGGAAGAAGGAATTCCAAATTTGGTAGGTCGAAAACGTTTCATTGCTCGATTTCTACACAAGGAAAGCAAATAGTCGATCACAATAACTTAGGGTGTTGGAAGTAATGATTCATAGGAAGGTCGTTCCTTCTGGAACCTTGTATCAAAATCACGTTGAAGAAGTGTTCAACATTTCGAATCTTGTTCACCTAAAGTTCCTTAAGGAGGAAGCTTAATGCCTTGCTAACAAATGCATAACGAGAAGAGTGCACATATCAGGTGCTAGGGAACTACCAAAGTCAAGTGGAGATGCAACCTTTTATGGTTGGTTGAGGAAGCATTGCAGAAGATAACTGATTTCAAGAGGAAAGCAGAGAGGTTACCCGTTAGAATCGCTCGACACCAGCTAGGACTATGACGACCCTAAATAAGTGAGTGGAAAACTTAATGATATGCTACAATGTTATGTTATATGTTGATGTACTATGTATGTGAAATTGTTAGTTTATTGTATTTGCAATTGAATGTAATTATTGTTGAGTTTAAGTTATATAGTGGCGATTAATGAGTTTAGGAAATAAGTCATAAAGAGTGTAGAGGATAGAATGGTCTGAGGGTTTAGATGTCATTACCTCAATGATAACACTTAGCGCCATATTGCTAGTGCTATTACCATAAGCCTAACCCATGATTCAAAATTGTTTTCTTCAAACCAAACCAAAATATAGAAACCTAGCTTTTCCTTCTATAGTTATCGAGTAGGTGTGCATAGTTAGAATAGGGTATAAAGATGTCATTATGTATACATATTAGAGTTTACTTCTGAATGTGTACATATGCTTAGGCAAACCTATTTTCTTATTATATCTATATAATACACTCATGAAAATAACCATACAAATCATAAATGCAACCTTGGTTTTTACAACTTAACAATCTTGTTTCCTGGCCCTCTTAAGTACGTAAGGAAAGGTGTCTAGTAAAGTGTCTTTAATTAAAGATATGTCACAGACATGCCTATATGTGTAGATATATATATATATATTATACATAAGTATCTTGAGGACTCAAAAAGGAATGTACGAGACAACCTTGTTGCCTCTCGGAAGTGTGAATAACAGAGCACTTGAGAAGTGTAATGACACAGAGGTGTCACGAATGACGATCATAAATCAATCCCGAGTGGTTGATTTGACGTTTAAGACAAATGACATAGAGGTGTCAAATTAACTAACCTATTGCATAGCTAGATTGTTACGCCCCGAAAGGGGGCCTAGAAGCCTTTACTAAAATTATCATGGTACGTGTGCACCTGTTACATGATAATCATCTTACAAGTCAGAGATCGTAAGACTCTAAGTAAATAATTACATCTACAACAAGTTATAGTACACATAATTAGATAATAAATTACAACTATGGATCCCATACCCTACGGTCAACCATGATCGCAAAAAATTGGTATCCCCTACCAATCAGTAAAATAGAATAATCCATAGGTTCTCAACTTCAAATTCTATTCACATAGGAGTCTTAACATTTCATCTAAGTAAATCTATCCTTCACAAATCTTACTTTGTTGTTTTAGTCTTCCAAAACTCTCAAAACTTCACGCCTTATCCCAGCTCGAGCTTTCACTATCGTCACCTGCAAAAAGTCTATGAGGGGGTGAGCACACCATGGCTCAGCGAATAGGATGATAACACTTTCGATGCTACGTATACGCACAAACAAACTTAAATCAAATATTAGACATATGCTATATACATACACAAGAAAATTCAAATTAAGATATTAAACATATGCTATGCATGAACAACCATATGAATGCAGCATCTCACGTGGTCTTCCGGTAACCGACGTGAAGTCTAGGGTTTACGCCCCCCACTCGGGTTAGCTTACAATCATTTCTGACACCTCTGTGTCATCTATCTCACATGTCAAACCAACCACTCGGGGTTGATTTGCATTAATCATCCTTGACACCACTGTGCCATCACATTTCTCAAGTGCTTTATCATTCTCACATTTTTGAGAACCAGTAAGGTCGTCTCGCATTTTCCTTTTAATGTCTTCAGGACACTTGTGTATAATATACATATATACATATCTATACATATATATGTTTGTGACCTCTCCTTAATTAAGGAAAATTTACTAGACATCTCCCCTTACATACTTAAGAGGGTAAGAAAATATGGTCTTTGTCTTGTAAAACTATGGTTGCACTCATGATTTATATGATTAAGCTCATGAGTGTATTTTGTAAATATAATATGAAAATAATTTGGTTAAGTATATGTATACACATTTAGGAAACAACATTGACATGTATACATGTTGGTACCTATACACCTTATTCCAACTAAGCATACCTTCTCGGTAGCTATAGAAGGAAAAGTTAAGTTTCAATATTTTGGTTTGATTTGGAAGAAAACAATTTGTAAAACATGGGTTAGGCATATGGTTATAGCACCAGCGATATGGTGCTAGGTGCTATTATTAAAGTAATGACATCTAAACTCTTGGACGATTTATTCCCCTATATCCTTCACAACTTCTTTCCTAACTCATTATTCTCTATCGCATAACTTAACTCAACAACAATCATATGAAATAGCTACACAATAAACATCAATTTCACATGCATAGCATTCAACATACAACACAACATAGTAGCATATCGTTGAGTTTTCCACTCACTTGTTTAGGGTTATCGTAGTCCTAACCGGAGTCAAGCGATTCCAGCGGCTAACTCCTTTGCATTCCTCTTGAAGTTAGTATCCTTCTACAATGCTTTCTTAACCCAATCATAAAGCCGCATCTCCAACTGAATTTGGTAGTCTTCTGGCACCTGATATGTGTACTCTGCTCATCTTGTGGTTGATGACAAGGCATGAAGTTTCCTCCTTATGGAACTTTGGGTGAACAAGATTCGAGTGTTAAACTTCCTTAGAATCCGTGCTTCCAACACCTTAAGTTACTATGATCGACTATTTGCTTTCTTTGTGTAGAAGTCGATCAATGGAATGTTTTTTACTTTCCAAATTTGGAATTCCTTCTTCCCTATATGTAAGATATCTTTGGAAAGGACAACTAAGGATCTTGCATTAGGGTATTTGGCCAAGAATGATCTTCCTTAACATCTTTTGAGCATTTCATTGTGAAATCCATTTCATTCCAAATATCTCCCAAGCCATCATCTTGGATATTGCTTGAATCATTTCCTTCACCATTTACACCATCATAGATGCTTCTCTCATCTATGAAGCATCTTTAAACCTTTCATTTATCCAATTGTCTTTAATATCTTCCAACGAAATACTTGTAGGATAACCCGTAGGATTTAGCAATCTTTAAAGGTTTGTATCATCTCCTCATACGTTCTACTAGTTTCTGTCCTCACTCACACTTCTATCATAAATACACCAACCTTTCCCACACACCAACATACACACATGCCCTATATATACTTCACACCACTAACATATACTTTCCCACGTACTCTACACGTATTACACACCTTCCATATCCATACTCACACACTCACACCATACATTATCTCATACACTTACTCACATACTCTATAGATGCCTTACATCACCAATACACACACCCACATACATTGCACACACTATTCACCTTCCATACACATACACATACACCCTTATGCACTACATAGCATCCACGCGCACACATAAACCGCACCTACCACACTCCGTCCATATACATATACCCCCCCTCTTTTCACACACACCGCATATCATCCCATACACATACACTTCACATACATCACACCCTTATACACACACATACCACACACCCACATACACATACCACCCTACATCACTTCATGCACCTACACACATACTCCTAGGCATTACACACTCGGCTCCTCCTCTATACATATACATACCTTCATACACCATACATCATCACCAACACACTAAAATCTTTACATACACTACTCACCAGCACCCACACCATCTTTACATACACTACTCACTTTCATTCTCACACACCACATGTCATTCTACACTTGCACACATACACTCTCAGCTCCTCCTCCTCCCTTACACATTCACATACCTATTCACGCACACACACATACACATCCTCCTCTACACACACACTCATACACACATTCGTTCACACCCACATTCCGTATACACTACATCACCTCCTCCTTTACACATACACATACACACACATTCCTACACACACACCATACGCATCCTCATACATACACATTCGTATGCACATCCTCATTCTTGCACATATACATACACACCTTCCCCCACACACATACACTCTCGTACATCCCATAACATAATCCACACATACACACACATCTTTCTCATATACGCATACAGTCGCACACAACCACACACACTCACACGCACACAACCACACACACTCACACGTACACATCCACACACTCTCACACACCTTCGTTCACCCACATACACTCACATACACCTCCTTCCTTACACGCATATGCAGCTACACACCGCCGTAGCTGTTTCCTTTCCTCCTCACCCTAACTGCCCAACACCAGTAACAACCAAGCGCCACCTTCCCTTACTTCTTTCTTCTTCCTCCTCGTTATCTAGTTGGCATCACACAACTTTCACCTCCCTCACACATACGCACACACACACGGCCTCTCTCTACGGATGCCCACACCTTTCTTCACTTACAGTCACTTCTTCATGTATACACAAACACACCCTCTCACACCCACCACCGTTGCTGTTGCTATTTGAAGGTTGTTCTTATCGTTGCCACTGCAGTTGTTGTTGCTGTTGGGGGTCGTCGTCGCCGTCTTTGCCACTGCAGTTGCTGTTGCCGTTGGAGTTATCGTCGGATGTTGTGGCCGCTACTGCCCGCAGGGGTTGCTGTCAATCATTGCGATCTATCACTGAAGTTGCTGTCATCATTGTCGCTTGCCATCATCGGGAAAGGAAACAAGGTAACATGGCACCAAGTCACGGTCGTGGACACCATTGCTACTATTGTGGTGGCCGTCATTGCTAAGGTCAAAGTCGTTGCTACTGTTCACCATTGCCATTGCTGCTACTGTTGAAAGCTGTTGCTGTTGCTACAGCTGTGGTTGTCACCATCGCTATCGCCGCTGGGGTTGATGTCGTCATCGCAGTTACTATTTCGTTGCCATCATTGTTGCTGTTGGAGGCCGTCATTGTTGCTGTTGAAGGTTATGGTTACCGGTGTAGTTCCTTGAGGCCGCGTCATTGTTGTTGCTATTGAGGGTCGTCATCGTCATGGTTGTTAGTGCAGTCTACCAGGGTCACAGTCGTTGTTGTTGGGGTTCCTTCTCAAATCGAGGCGATTTGCTGATTGGCAACGTGAGGAATTCTAAACAGCAAAATCTCACCGATGAGAGAGGGAATGGTCAAAGGCGTCGATCCCAGTAGAAGAGAGAGAAAGAAGGAGAGAAAAAGAAAAGGAAGGAAGAAGAAAAGGAAGAAAGAGAAAGAGAGGGAGCAGGGGTCAGTGAGGGGAGAAAAAGGTAGGAAAAGAAAAGAAAGGAAAAGAAAGGGATGGGATTTTTTTTTTTACAATTATATATATTTATATATTATATTATAATTATATTTTATTTAAAAATACCTCTATTTTAACATTTCACACATATACAGGATTACCTTTAAAATTATATTTTTAATAATTTGTTACAAAATTTTACATTTAAATTAATTTGATTATTCTGAAGATAAATATTTACTTCAAATTTTAATTTGAAATTCCCATATTTATAATTTAAATTAATTTCATTATTTAACCTAATATTGTTTAAAAATTATGTTTTAAGAGTTTATTTTTTTAATTTAATTTACCCGAACTAAAGTTAAATTTTATAATTATTTTCATTTATCTGTTTATATATCTATATTCAGATATTTTCAAGTATGTCGCTTCTTAAATTTATTCAGTAATATATTTCATAAAATTCAATTTATGACATTAGTTATCTTATCTTCCTTGCGAAAGTCGTTCTTTCTAATTGTTTAAAACCTATTATTATCACACATTTAGAATAAAATAATATTTATTATTCTATTTATTTTCTATAATTATTTATATAACTTTTTGAAATTTTTCGAACTTCACATGGATAATCTACATCCGCGGGGTCTGGGTTCCATGTCTGTTTTGTGATGAAAAAGGCATGATCTTCGCTTGCCGTGAAAGTGTGAAATGAAATGCTTGGTAGTTAAATCATTGGCTTAAATGAGAATTGATTGTGATTGTACATGTTGTTTGGTCACTTTAAATCAATTAATTAAAGAAGTGGACCTGATTAAAATTTGACATGCATTTCCATGATACATTGCATGAGATTGAAGGCCATCACTACTACAAGGCTTGCCGGAGTAATTAAAAGGATTACTATTCTGCCAAGTGCAAACTAAGTGATTAGGGGATTGTCATGTCTTAACAATTCCGAGTCCGGTCGATCCTTGAGGGTTTCGCTCCGTCTGATGTAGAGGCATAGGAGCATTCATTGTTAAATTAAAAAGATATCATAATTATTAAAGTGATAAGATAAATAAACTAGGTATTGACCTGGGCACTAATGGTGGCTTCGGAATCCCCACCTAAGGTTAAGGGGGGGTGTAAACCCTAAACTTCACGTCGGTTACCGAAAAACCACGTGAGATGTTGCATTCATATGGTTGTTCATACATAGCATATGTTTAGAAAACTTGATTTGAATTTGCTTATGTGCATGTAGCATTGAAAGTGTTACTATCCCATTCACTGAGTCACAATGTGCTCACCCCTCCACATACCCTTTTTGCAGGTGGCAATTACAAAAGCTTGGGATGGGATAAGATGTGAAGTGTCGAGAGTTTTGGAAGACCAGAACAACAAACTAAGAATTGTAAAGGATAGATTTACTTAGATGAAATGTTAGGATCCCCATGTAAATAAGATTAAATTTGAGAAACCTAAGATTTATCCTATTTTACTGTTGGTATGAGATACCGATTCTCTACGATCATGGTTGACCGTAGGATACGGGATCTATAGTTGTATTTTATTATCCAATTATATGAACTATGTTTAGTCATAAATGCAATTATTTACTTAGAGTCTTACAATCTCTGACTCGTAAGACAATTATCATGTAACAGGTACACACGTGTTATAATGATTTTAGTAGAGATTTCTAGACCCCCTTTGATGTGCCTAAAATCCAAAGCACAATGTACACATTCCAATTGCAAATCAACTAGACAAATCCACAAATATGGCATGACAAGTTGAAGAAAAATACCCCAAAATAGCATGTACTAAATAAGATAAAGACCAATCCAGTAACAACACAATTGAATTCCAACTTTCAACTAACAAATGGCGTAAACCATGTAATGAACAAGGAACCCTAATTGCATGTAACAAGAACAACATAAATTAACTAAATCCTTACTAGATATGATGCACTAGTTAGAATTAGGATCAACTTGTAATTTGTTGATGTTACTCACAACAAATCCAAGTCCACTTGCCACAATTTCAAAGTGAAATTGATAAGAGCAAAATAGCATGAAGAACAAGCTCTTCCATAGCACAAAAGTGTGTTTCTTTGATGTAAAAAATTGTGCTCTCAAAAAACCTAGTTAGCAAGTATTTATACTTGCTTCTATTAAGGTAAAAATACTAGAAAATTTACAAAGATGCCACAATAGTGGCCGGTTCCAAGAGGAAAAATACAAGGGATAAATAAAGTGTTCAGTTCTCAATAACAATTATAAGCATAAATGGTCTTCAAATGGCCTGTCCTCACTTGATTGAGCAAATTTGTGGACCGTTGGATGTGTCTCCAAGAATGTCCCACAACTTGATCCTTTAGAAACTAATAAATGAACTTGCTAATAGTGATAAAATAAAACATTATTAGAAAAGATGTGATCATAAGTGGATTCCTGGACCATGCATCCAAGTCAGGTTTTCCAATTGCTGGAATCGTAAAAATGATTCCCATCATCTCCTTGGGCCTCTAAAAGATTTACCCTCAAATCTAAGGGGTCTTTTCCTAAATCGAAGCCCAATGTTTAGAATTGCTTGTTGGCTGAAAATCTGGAAGAGCTATATGTGCTTCTGACTAGCTCCTGGGAAGAACGAACCTTAGATGGAGATAAGGAGTCAATAAAATCCGAGTACCATCCTTTTGAAACATGTAAGTGTTTCTAAACCGACTCGGGCCTTTGAAAGATTTGCCCTCAAATCTAAGGGGTCTTTTCTTGGACTGAAACCTGATGTTTGGATTTACTTGTTGGTTGAAAATCTAGAAGAGCTGTATGTGCTTTTGACTAGTTCTTGGGAAGAATGAACCTTAGATGAAGATAAGGAGTCAATAAAATCTGAGTACCATCCTTTTGAAACATGTAAATGTTTCTTAACTCATCATGTAACACCTTTCCATCAAATAGCCATGGTTGACCCAGTCGTAAATGAAAGGCACACATAGGAAGCACATCATAGATAATCTCATCACTATACCGATCTCCTATACCGATTGGTACCGTTGCTCGCTATGTAACATGCAAACTACCTCGGTTGTCTAACTAATGCACTTTATACAGGTTATGATGAGAGCTAGTGGTTAGTTGTAAGTTTTCTACCAATGCAATAGATATAACATTAATACAACTACCACTATCAATAAAAAGCATACATAGGTTACCTCGAATCCAACATGGTATATGGAACAAATTCTCCCTCTATATGTCCTTGGCATCTAGAGAAATGGTCATAACCCTATATAACACATTAATAGGTAAGTAATTTTCTCCCTTTTATCCTCATGTGTTTTAGCATGTTCATCATCATAATACTCTTGTAAGGCTAAGGATAAATCTATAGGCTCTGATAAGATCACATTATACTTATATTTTCTTTTGGATTTATATTAAATTTATTTCAATATTATAAGAAAATATAAAGGAATGGTATTTAATGGTGTTTATTGTGAAAATTCAGGTTTTGAAGACCTAAAAGTAAATTACAAGTTAATTGGAGGAGTTTTTCACAAAATTGAAGAAGCAAGTGAAGGACTACATTAAAGGCCGTCGGCCTTCGGCCAACCTACTACCAAAGGCCGCCGGCCTTGAGCGGGCCTACATTCAAGGTCGTCGGCCTTGAGCCGGCCTACATTCTTCCTCGGATATCCATTGCGAAAATCTCCCCAAAATCGTATCTTAATTAATTTGTTGACTCAATTCCTCATCAGATCAGCCTTATCCTCCTCCTCTTTAGATCTATAAATAGACCCATTGTGTAAACCTTGAGGGCATCCTTTGTTTTTCTTTTGAATCATTAGAATTCCCTTAGAAACTTTAGGATTTTATACTCTCTTTAATTCTTTTATATTTCTTATTATTCCAAATTTTAGTTTGAAGAAAGAATGTTATTTTGTTGAAGTTTGCTTTCAATTGAAGAATTCTAGGAATCATTTCGGAGGATTAAAGTTCTACAAACTCTTGAAGATTATAGCAATTGTTTCATTTACTTTATTTTCTTTTATGCCATTTACTAGTTTATTCTTGTTATTCAATATGAATTCCATTGCACCTATTTATTTCAATTGTTCGTATGCAATCTACTCCATAATGTTTTAAATCATCCTTGTGGGAAACATGATGAAGCCATAATTTAAACTAAAATGATCATTGTATTCATGTTATAGGATATATAGATATACGGAATTTTCATATAAGAAGTCATGCTATGAATTGTATTTTGTAATTGGAATCAATGCATAGGAATGTAAATGACTTGAAAGAGAAATTTAGGTTTTATCAGGAATTCCTAAGTAAGATTTAATAATTCATGCGGAAGTAGCATTATTGAATTTTATTAGAAATTGACCTAAGTGTTTCATGCAATATTTTTATTAAATTTTTCACTAAGGGATTAGGAGAAATTATTTTAAAGATATTAGCAATCATATAATTGGGTAATTTATGATTGTGAATTAGAATCCTCCATTGATTTTAATTAGCAGGAGCTATTAAATTAAATTGGGGTAATGTTACTTTAAAACTTGAAAAGGGATTAAGGTTTTGTTAATTTCTTATGAAAATCCATATATCTATGAGTTATTATAACATGAAGGCAATATGATTAGTAGAATTAAGGTGGACTCTATTTCCCACCATCAATTCATTTTTTTTCAAATACAATTCCCTTTTTGCGCATTTAGTATAATTCATTCACATTTGATCTCATCAAATATCATTACCTAAATAATAGTAGAAATTGATATAGGTCTATTATTTAATCAATCTTCGTGGTTGGACACTCTTCTCTCACTATATTACTTGATCCGATCTGGTACACTTGCCGGTATTTATTCACGCTCATTTTATAACTCTTTTTGCGTGGATCAGGCTCGATAGTCTCTTCCTCATCATCTTCCTCATTACCCTCCATAACGGTCATCACCCTTTTATTGGGACACCGTGCAGCTATATGTCCAAATCCCATGCATTTGAAACATTTAATCCTGCACATCTTCCCACTGGTTAACCCCTGTACCGTCTGCCTCAAATCAGATCCAACTACCTCTTTGCCTTTTCCCAAAAACATTTTTCTCTTTTTCTATAGTAGAGATAACTTTGTCTACAACCCTGAAATGCTCACCTACTCCCTTTAACACATCCAACTAACCATTAACCCCCATAGGCTTTGTATTGGTGCTAGGCTTGCTCTTAATAACCTAGAATGAATAGGATCACCTCTATCTTTCCACTTTCAAGGCTAACTGTATAGCCTCACCAAGTGTACTATATCTCTAAAGCTCAACTACATAAGCTATCTTATACTTCAACCCAGATACAAAACGTGTTAGGGTTTGTTTAGGAGGTTCAACTGTTCCACATTTGATCATTAGCATCTCAAACTCCTGAACATAGTCATTCACGGTTTTACCCCCTTGTCTTAGTGTCTGGAGATGCATAAATAGCTTTTACCTATAGTGTTCCGGTATGAACCACTTCCTTAGAACTCGTTTCATGTCTCTCTAAGTGTGTATTTCGGCCTCTCCATCCCTTCACCTAGTATTCACCAAATTTTTCCACCACAACATAGCATACCCCATGAACTCCACAGTTGCAAGACGTACCCTAGTATTATCATCAATCTCACGACACTCAAAAAGACCCTCAACTTTGTCTTCCCAATCTAAGTAATCATTGGTGGAACCCCTACCATCAAATGAAGGTGCTAAATTCCCTGTTTGGGTATGGATTAACCCCATAATTATCATCTCTATCCTCCCCAAGAGCATGATAATCTTCTTCTACTCTTCTCCTTATATTTCCTCTAACTGCCCCTTCTCTATAGACATTTTGAGGAGCTACTCCAGGTGGTGCCTGAAGGTTTACCACAGGTGGTTGTGGCAATGTCATCCTATCAATCCTTGTTGCTAATGTAGTAACAATCGTAGTAAGGTCCTAAAGTTGTTCATCCAGAGTTCTTCCTCCTATATTCCGACGACATGTTCCGCCACCCACTTGGCTATTGGCCTCATTGCCAATTCCTCTATTCACACTATTATTTGACATAGTTGTGAACTTGGTTTATTGAACCACAAGGACAACTTGAAGCAAAGTAGTACGCCTTACAATCACCCTCACACTTCAATGCCACACAACAATCAAATCACCTCAATAGAAAAACACCAACTCCCCTTTAAGTTTCACATACTCCCATGGTTCACTTATATAACAACACCACAACAACTTCAATTACGGTAACAACAAGTGGTAGTAATAATAAGTACTTCTCCAAATATGAAATCAATGATTTTAACTAAGCAAAATGTGTTTAAGTGATCAATATACAATAATTTCCACACTTAATGTTTGCTTTTGAAATCAAAATTTCTCACTATTACTCCCTTTCTACTCACGGTACAAACATAATCATCCACTTCACGTGTAGCACCTTCTTTACATAACTCTATAACACACTCATACCACCACACACACTACATACATACTACAATTCATACCGCCACTCACGCTACACACACACACACACGATGCACTTCTTCAATCAACAACAATAATACTTCAAATGTATCACTTCCTTACCTTAACACACAACACTTCTTATTGGAACTCTTATACATCAAAACTTCAAGAACAAAGGCAGCAAGCAACAATTCAAATAACTCCACTAAATGCACCCTTTTCCACAAAAGGTAAGATAATTCAAATTCAAACAACAACCCTTAATGTTACTCAATAATTACTTCAAGTTAATGGATGTTTGAATTTCAAATATCTTCCTATTCTTCACACAATTTCAAATCTAGAAATTACACACAACAATGCTCAATTTCCGAAATCCCCTTACAGCAATTCTAAATCACACTCTTCTACGCTTCAAATTTCAACTTCCTCAAATGATCACAAGGATCACTTCCCCTTAAGCAATCATAGCTAGCTCAAGGAGACAAGAAATATTACAAGTACTCTATGTCTACAATAATAAGGAACAATTATATCACTTCAACAATACAATCAAATAGCTCAAGTTCCCTTCAACAATTCGAATCAAGGTGCTAAACTCAAGAACCCTAATTTCCGAATTCAAATTGCAAAATCCCTCCTCTTAAACCACAAGCTCTAATACCAAATATGATGTGCCTAAAATCCAAAGCATAATGTACACATTCCAATTGACAAATCAACTAGATAATTCCACAAATATAGCATGACAAGTTGAAGAAAAATACCCCAAAATAGCATGTACTAAATGAGATAAAGACCAATCCAATAACAACACAATTGAATTCCAACTTTCAATTAATAAATGGTGTGAACCATGTAATGAACAAGGAACCCTAATTGCATGTAACAAGAACCACATAAATTAACTAAATCCTTACTAGATATGACGCACTGGTTAGAATTAGGATCAACTTGTAATTTGTTGATATTACTCACAACAAATCTAAGTCCACTTGCCACAATTTCAAAGTGAAATTGATAAGAGCAAAATGGCATGAAGAACAAGCTCTTCCACGGCACAAAAGTGTGTTTCTTTGATGTCAAAAATTGTGCCCTCAAAAAACCTAGTTAGCAAGTATTTATATTTGTTCCTATTAAGGTAGAAACACTAGAAAATTTACAAAGATGCCACAATAGTGGCTGGTTCCAAGAAGAAAAATACAAAGGATAAATAAAGTGTTCGATTCTCAATAACCATTACAAGCATAAATGGTCTTCAAATGCCCGGTTCCTCACTTGATTGAGCAAATTTGTAGACTGTTGGATGTGTCTCCAAGAATTACCTACAACTTGATCCTTTAGTGTAGGCAATTTGGTCATCCTATAAAACTGACAAATGAACCTACTAATAGTGATAAAATAAAACATTATTAGAAAAGATGTAATCATAAGTAGATTCTAGGACCATGCATCCAAGTCAGGTTTTTTTATTGATGGAATCGTAAAAATGATTCCCATTACCCTTTCAAATTGTCTATAGAACTGTTTGTTTCTACTAACTGTTCATCCCTAATCTCCAAATTACCCTTACCATCCTATCTTTGCTTCTTCTTTTCTTTTTGTTTCTTTGCCTTTTCTTTTTCTTCCCTTCTTTAGAAGTTCTTCTTCATCAACTTTCTTTTGTTTTGTAGAGACTGTTCCTCTTTCTATATTAATCATCCATTTGGGAATATCCCATCTTGAGTGCCTATGATCTATATAAACAACACAATCTCTAGAAAACTATACTTTCTTCCAAACATGATTATTCATGTGATGAAGAATTCCTTTTGTCATTTTCTTAACAAAAAACTTTGTATAATCCTCTTAGAGTAGCCTTATCTATTTCTCTTTTAAATTAAACATGATTAGGTTTTCAAAAGGTTTCTTTTCCCTATTCTCAAAAAGATTTCTTAGACTCTTGTGAAAAATATTCACACTTTTTTCCTTTAGTTATTTCTAAAATTATTTTTACCTCGTCTACCGATATGTATGTTCTACCTCCTATCCTAGGCAAAACGTAAGAGCTTACTATCTTATGTAGCATCCTAACGAGCAATTAAAATTAAATAATGAGCATGTCTCATTGTGATTCAATTTCATAACCATTATTGAGATATTGAAACAATTTTGATCAATGCATGTTTAGAACATCTTCATCATCATTTTCATCTTTTAGTTCTAAACTCTGAATCATATCATTCTTAGTTATCTCAATGTTTTGTCCACATACATTTGATTTTAGCCTATCTTTTCTTCTAGTATCTAAATTCTCATAAAACTCAGCAATTATTTCTCTAAAGACTATGCATCTTATATTACACAACTTTCTATAAACTATTTTATCCAACATTACATCTACGTGAAATCCATTCTTGATTAAATATTCAGTATCCACCGACATACAATCTATAATCATTCCTTTGAATGGAGCAAATTTCCTAGAAAATTGTTTTCTAAACGATACCTTCTTCTTTGTAGCCAAAGTTTCTAGTTAAATGTTTAGCTCACCATTTGTACTACTTTCTATAACAAGTTCTTTTGAATTGCTACTACCTATAGGTTTTTCTTGTTCGTTTTAATGTTGTGTTTCTTTTGATTTTTCTTGACTAGAATGTCTTAATAGAGAAGACTCCTTGTCTTGAATCTCAATAGGGTTTGTGTCCTTTTTCTTGCCCCTCGATTGCATTTTGGTTGTCCTCATAGATTTTCTTGGTGCCATTATGGTGAGTAACAATTAAGACTCGAGAGAGAGAGTAAAACGAAGATTGAAAGTGTTCATGTTCAAGAGAGAGTGAGAGTGTTCAAATGGTTTAGAATGCTCAGAGTGATTAGAGTGAATAAGAGGGAGATTTTAAATCTTTAATTTTGAAAAAGTGATATATAGGGAAAAGTTCCATGCCGTGAGATATTAATGACTCCTTTTCCTTCTTTTTGAGTTTATCTAAATTAACCAAAGAATTGAAAAATTATTTTAATAAATACTATATAGGAAAACACACCCCTATTTCATTTCTAATAAATTCAAATCTATTCTCATCTAATGATTTTGTAAACACATCAGCTAATTGAAATTTAGTACTAATAAAATCATGATTAACATTTCCATTGTTAACATAATCTCTTATAAAATGATATTTCACTTCATTATGTTTGGATCTTAAATGATAAACTAGATATTTTGTAAGATTAATAGCACTCATATTATCACATTTTATTGGAATATTTTTACACATAAATCCATAGTTACACAATTGTTGTTTAATCCACAGTACTTGAGCACAACAATTTCCTATAGAAACATTTTATGTCTCAACTATTGATAAGGCAATATAATTTTATTTCTTAGATGACCAAGATACAAGTTTGTCACCTAAAAATTGACATATTCCTAAAGTACCTTTTCTATCAATCTTGCATCCTACATAATCAGCATTTGAATATCTTATTAAATTAATATTTTGATTTTTAGGACACTAAATTCTTAATTTTGTAGTTTAAGATATATATATATTTGAAAACTACCGTTAAATGTGTTTTAGTTTAACTTGTTTGAAATCTAGCACATGCATAAATAGCAAACAAAATGTCTGGTCTAAAAGCAGTTACGTATAATAAGGATCCAATTAAACTTCTATAAAGTTTTCCATATACCTTTTTAACTAAAACATTTGAATCTAACCTTATTGAAGTTGATATAAGAGTAGCAGCTCCTTTAATATTTTCAAATCCAAATATTTTGAGCATTTACTTAGCATACTTTTCTTGGTGAATAAATATTCCTTGAAAAGTTTGCTTGATTTGTAATCTAAGGAAGAAGTTTAGTTCACTCATCAAAGACATCTCAAATTCAGCTTATGTCAACTTTGAAAATTCCTTGCAATATATTTCAATAGTAGAACAAAAAATAATATCATCTACATAAATTTATACTACTAAAATATCTTTATCAAAATGTTTTATAAAAAAACATTGTATCAACTTTTCCTCTTAAAAAGTTATTTTTGATTAAAAAATCACTTAGCATTTCATACCAAGCTCTAAGGGTTTGTTTCAAACCATAAAAAGCTTTTCGTAGTTTGAAAACGTTATCTTCTTTTAATGGATCCTCAAATCCTAAGGGTTGTTCTACAAATACTTCCTCTTTGATATATCTATCTTAAAAAGCACTTTTTACATCTATTTGAAATATTTTAAAATCTTTGTAGCAAGCATAAGCTATAAATAGTCAATAGCTTCTAATCTAGCTACTGGAGCAAAAGTTTCATCAAAATCAATACCTTCTTCTTATGAATATCCTTTTGCCATAAGTCTTACTTTATTTCCAACTATCTCAAATTACTCATTAAGCTTATTTTTGAACACCCATTTTGTTCCAATAATAGATTTATCCTTAGGTCTAGGAACTAATGCCCAGACTTGATTCCTTTGAAATTATTCTAATTTCTCTCACATGGCATTAATCCAATTACTATCTATCAAAGCATCATTTACATTGTTAAGTTCAATCTCAAACAATAAAGCAAATTGGTTTTCTAAATCTCGTAGTTTTGATCTAGTTTCGACTCATAAACCTATTTTATCAAGTACTTGTTCTGGTGGATGGTATGCCTTAAATCTTTAAGGTTTAGAATATTTAACTCTATTTTGTGTAGATTTAGTAGTTACTTCTGGTAAACTTATTTATATAACTGTCTAACTTACTATCTAGTGCACTATTTAGATGACTGTCTAACTTACTATTTGGTGCACAATCTGGATGATTGTCTAACTTACTATCTAGTGCACTGTTTGGATGACTGTCTACTCGACTATCTAGTTTATCCTTTGTTTTTGGTTCAATAGGTACTTCTATAATATCTTGTAGATTTTGTTGATTATTTAAATTTTTATCTCTATTCTGTTTACTTATTACATCATCACTATTATCCATGATTGAGTTATCTATAAACTTAACTTTAATTAATTCCTTTACTAATCTAGTTACTTGATTAAAAATACAAAAAGACTTACTAGTTGTTAAATAACCTAAACAAATTCCTTGATCAGGACTTTCATCAAAATAATTAGGATTCTACTCGGATTTCTTGATGAAATTCAGTCTTAAATATGTGAAAATATGACACATTTAGCTTTCTACCTTTGTTGATTTCATACGCTTTTTCTTGTGTCAAAGGTTCCACATATACTCGATTAGAAATATAACAAGATGTAGAAATTGCTTCAACCCATAAATATTTAAGTACATTACTTTCATTTAACATACTTCATGCCATTTCTTATAATAATCTATTTTTCCTTTCTACCGCTCCATTTTGCTGTAGAGTATAGGGAGCCAAAAAATTATGTTTTATCCCATTTTTTTGCAAAACTCTAAAGTTTTCATTTTCAAATTCTTTACCATAATTAGTTCTTAAACTTATACTTGATAAACCTTTTTCATTTTGAAATTGTTTTGAAAAAATTTTAAAAGCATCAAATATATCATGCTTGTTTTTAAGAAATAAAACCCATGTAAAATGTGAAAAGTCATCAACAATTACTAAGCCATACTTATTTCCTCCAAAACTCAAAATTCTTGTTAGACCAAAAAGATCAAGATGTAGAATTTCTAAAGGTCTTACTATTGAAATGACATTTTTAGATTTATGAGATACTGAAACCATTTTATTTTTCAAGTAAGTATCACATTTAATATCTTTAATAGAAGAAATTTTTGACAATCTAGTAACAAGTTTATTTTTCAAAAGTTTTTCGAATTGTGAAAAGTGAATATGTCCAAGCTTTTTATACCAAATGAAACAATTTTCATTTACTGTTAAGAAATATCTTTCAACATCTACTCTTGAAGGTTTAACCATGTAAATATTTCTATTATGAAATCCTTCAAAAAGTTTTTCTCCATTCTAATCATGAGCTTCTACTTGTTTTTTACAAAAATCATTTTGTAACCTTTATCATAAAGTTGACTGATACTTAAAAGATTATGCTTCAAACCTCTTACCAAAGAAATGTTTTCAATTGTACTAAAGGTAAAGCCTACTGTACCAATTTCTATTATCTTTCCTCTACTATCATCACTAAATTTGACATAGCCTCCATTTTTCTATTATAGATTTGTGAACAGTAAAACATCTCCTAACATGTGCCTTAAGCATCCAATATCTAGGTACCATAATCCATTTTGCTTTATTTTGTGTTCCTGCACATACAAAGAAGATGATTAACCTTCTTAGGAACCCATAATAGCTTAGGTCCACCAAAATTCAAACTCGTGTTGTTTTGATTTATTACTTGTTGTTGGTTAAGCTTGTTATTTTTGTAATAACAATTTTTTTTATATGTCCATATTTGTTGCAAAAATAGCACACATAAATGTTAGATCTTGCCAAAATTTTTCTGATATTGATATGGTATCTATAGATATTGATATGTGCTTACCATTCTTGGGTTATATGTTTTGGTACCATAATACCTTTTGTAAGACATCTAGAGTATTGTCTGTACATCTATCTAGAATATTGTTTAGAGAACTATTTGGAATACTTTTTGGAGAATTGTCTAGAATTCTTTCTAATATTCTTTTCATTTTTTTAACAGATTTATTCTCTTATATTTATACTTTTATTTTCTTTCTTACTCATATTAATATTATCTTTAATTATTAGATCTTTTCTTTTAACAAAATAGTTTTCTCACTTCAATTTGAGGACTAGCCTTATGATATCCTAACCCTTCTTTTGACTTACTTACTCTTTGTGGTGATATTAATTTTTGTAGTTTTTCATCACTTTCAGAAAACTTAATGAACATAGAACTTAAACTTTTTGAAACTTTATTAATTCTTACATTAAGTTCTACAACCCCTTTTCTTAATACATTATTTCATCAATCAACATATCTTGTGCTTCTCATAAGCTTTTATTATCCATATGTAAAAACATATTAGTCTAACATATAGCTTCTTTTTCATTTCTTAAAGTTTCAATGTTTTCATTAGCCTTAGATAAAGCTTCTAACATTTGTTTAACTTGTTTTCCAAAGCTAATAGGCATACCATTATCAAATTCAGAAGATACCTCAGAGAATGCCACGAAGCACAAATTTGCTTCTTCTTCATTGTCTAATCTAGTGTCTGACTTAACATTTGACACATCAAGATCACTCCATGTTACTATTAAAGCTTTTTTTTTTTCTTCTTATATCTCTTCATCTTTTTAATCAATATAGGACATTCATACTTGATGTGTCCTGACTTCTTTCATTTGAAGCAAACTATTTCCTTATTTTTCTCTTTCTTTTCTTCTTTCTCTCTGAAAGCCTTTCCTGTATCATACCTAGATTGATTAGTAGAAAAACATTTAAAACATTCAAAATGCTTACCATTTCTCTTAAGTGCTTTTTTAAATCTTCGAACTAACATTGTTATATCAACATTGTCCTCTTCACTATCCGATCCTTCTTTTGTCACAATGTCTTGTTCCGTAGCCTTAAATGCTATGGATCTTTTGGTTTTCTCTTAATCATTAATATGTTTCAATTTTGATTCATATGCTTGAAGCTTTTCTCGAAGTTGACTTAGAGTTAATTTATTTAAGTCATGAGCTTCTTCAATTGCATTTGTCTTTGAATCCCATGAACTTGGGAAGATTCACAAGATTTCCTTACTAGCTTACTATCATCAAACCTTTTACCAAGTAAAGCAAGTTCATTAGAAATTAAATTAAATCTACTAAATCCATTAGATATAATTTCACCGGATTGAAATCTAAATAATTCATAATCTTGCATCAATGCTCCTCTCCTAGTGTCCTTCATCATTGTAGCACCTTCATATGTTTCACACGACTTGTCCCATATTTCTTTTGCAAATTCACATGATGAAATTGTTGTGATCATAGTCTAAGGTATGCTAATCAAAGTAGATTCTTCGCTATGCTATTATCTTCAACCTTTTTCTTTTCTTCATTGAATAAAACTGGATTGTCAATTAGAATGATTTCTTAATCTCTATACTGTATAATTTCCCATAAAGTAAAATAAGTTACTTTAACATAAGTTTTTATCCTGCATTTCTAATAAGGAAAATTAGTTCCATCAAAAAATGATATGCCATTAAATGCAATAATTGTAATTGTGTTGCTGGCCATTGATCAACTCTACTCCGATATTAAATGTAGCTTCCAAAATGGCAGACAAGAGGGGGGTTAATTTTTTGTAAATATATATATATATATATATATATATTATTAAACTAATCTAGTCGAATACTTTTTTACTTTCTACCATAATAAGGATTATATGAGATGAACAATAATAAAATAAAAAGATATATTGTGCAGTGAAAATAAAGAAGGCATCAATTTATAGAGGCTCTTCCTATTGAATACATCCTCTCATCCAGCTTTGTTACTAGGGATTTGGTCTTCTACACCAGTTGTTCCACTATTTCAATTGCTAAAAACGTGTTACAATCACCAATAGCTCTTACTCTATCTTTCTAGCCCTTTCCTTGGCTAAGCATAGACTATAAGAATTTATAACCTTACTTTCTTATACTTAAATTTATATGAAAATAATAGAAAACTTTACAAAAATGAGAAAAATATAATTTCTCTAATTTAAGCCTGAGTAAACAAAGAAAATTTGTTTTTTTTTTTTTATGTTCTGAGTATTTTTGTTTTAGCTCAGATCTTCTATCTCTGTATTTCTCTATATATTTCTTTAACTTGAATTATTTCATTTATATAGTTCCTCGATCTATTGATAAATTGCATCCAATGTTCATCGAGCCTTCTAACATTCATATCCTTGCATTTTTTGGAATTGAAATATTTAAACTACAATACAAATTCAAATCGATTAACATGAAATAAATTCAACTCAAATTAGTTTATGTTTATCTTCGTTTGGCTATTCAACAACTTCAGATGGATAAGTTTCAATTGTAAACAGAAAATCCCCTTTTATTCAGATGGTCTTCAACTAATAACCATATTGGTTATTCTTATCCTCATCTTGTTCTTCTTTAGCTACAACGGCCTTAACTTGATCCGTTATA
This sequence comes from Laguncularia racemosa, assembly GCA_037954665.1. Lineage (NCBI taxonomy): Eukaryota > Viridiplantae > Streptophyta > Magnoliopsida > Myrtales > Combretaceae > Laguncularia > Laguncularia racemosa. The sequence continues at coordinate 4,193,590 of JBBMOL010000048.1, read as the reverse complement.
TGTATATAAAAACTTTGTAAATTGATGCTATAAATAATTCATACCCATAATTTTAAACTTGTATAAGAACATATATAATCGAAAGTTTACAAAACAAACTATTAGACTATCTGTATAAATGTCTAGTTAAACTTCTAGTGAAATATCTAACAGACTGTTTGGATAAGTGTTTGTATACTATTGTCTAAATAAGTATTTATATAAGCATCTATAAAAATGAACACTTTTATTCTTCGCACTTAAAACATATTCTATACACTAATAACCTTTTTGTTATCATTGAAACTTATTAAGAGAACCTAACATTAAATTTTGTATATTAGATATAATTAAAGGGCTATAGAATCCAAAATATATATTTATATAATATATATATATATACTTAATATATATAAATATATAGATAAATGAATATAGATATACTATGAATACGGAGTGATACTATTTATTGTTGTAGATGGGGGTTTCCACTAGAGTGGTTATGTATGTATCATGTAGGTACCGCACTATACATGATTCCAGAGAAGTGATGTGGAGAGATGGTACATGATTAAATAACTAAGGAGAGAGTATCAAGGAGGAGAAATAAGCAATCCTAAGAGTCTCCAATACACAAGTAAAAAATAAGGGAGTCAAAGAGACCTCAAGCATTAACTTTACAATTCTTTAGTAGTTGAAATCATTCTTCATCTAAACACTTGTTTGATCCTCAAAAACAAAGATTTCATAGTGATTAACCATTTCCTTGATCTTTAGAATTTCATCAAATGAGGAGGAATGACTAGGTATTTATAGGCTTTTGATCCTAATGATATTCATTAAATCTCCTTAGTAATTGACGAATGAGATGGAGCATGTTTATTCTAAAGTTATCCTAGTAAGCTTGATATGAGCTCAAAGGTAGTAACCTTCCTTATGAGTACATGTGTTTGTCTAAGAAAGGTTAGATATAAATAGACCGGCTCAACAATCCTTGATCTAAGCTTACCAAACCAATTCACCTTCAATCATCCCAATGGATGGATCGGATTCATTGAATCCTATTACTTAATCTAATAAGTTAAGTTAAATAATTAATGAGTTTAACTCAATATATTAATATAATAATTTTAATTCTCTACAATTAAGATATAAATAATTGATACACACCATCCTAGGATGCTCTAGATATAAAGAGGTTGAAGATATCAAAGTACCGCAACCTGGCTAATGATTCGCTTCCACTACGCATCACATTATTTAAGTGGTGATCGGCAAGGAGAAAAGTTAAAAAAACGGATGTGACTGGCCTTGCCAATATAAATAAAGATAAGAGACACAAATATGTCCTAGGAAATTTCTCTAATCTAGATTCTTATATGATGACTTTACGATTATGCCAATTCAAAACTTTTACTTAGAAAATCTCTTATTAAGCTTTTGTTTTATCAACTAGAAGTAAGTCCTTGACATTGATTGAATAAATGTAGAAGTCCGGAGATACCATTACATAAAACAAAAATTCAAGGACTAAATCATACAATAAACAAAGTTTGAGGGGCTTATCTATGTATTTTCCTTAGAAATTATAACATAAATTTCACAGTACGAGGGATGACGCACGGTGTGAATGAGTTTTAATTTGCTAATGAATGTTCTATGAACATTAGTTTTTAATGCACCCCGACACAGCGAGGAAAGCGTAAACCCGAGACCAATTCTAGGATTGGAACTCTAGAATAAACAAAGAGGAATCTGAGTTTATTCTTCGATAAATTTCAATTGCGCACAATCGAAAACATAGAGAAACTCGTCTTTAAAAAGTGTGTATTGAATATTGAATAATGCGTATTGCGCATAATCGAAAACACAGAGAAACTCGTCTTTAAAAAGTGTGTATTAAATATTGAATAATGCGTAACCCTAAAATGACCTAATAACTATTTATGCTCTTCAAGAAAACACGTAAAAAAGGAAATAAATATGTAAACGTGGAAATAAATATAAGTATACACATCCATCATCTGGCATATACACGGTCGTGTAAGCATCTGGGAGTAGTTCTGACATAATACATAGGGGTGGGAATTGCGGGGTGGGCAAAAAAATTTTGACCAGTAGAGGTGCGGGCCATTTTGGCCCGCGCCCGCTTGACCCGCGGAGCGGGGCGGGCAATCCCTGCGAGCGGCGGGCCAACCCTCCGGAAAACTTGATCTACAGCTGCAATTCTGCACTATGGACGACATGACACGACTATGGACTGCTGCCTACTGGACATGACGACTTGATGAGGACGACATGACGAGCTGCCATGCTTTGCACAGTCGCCGCACCGTCGCACTCCGCACCACACAGTTGCAGCTCGCAGACCAGAAAAAAAAAAATTTTGCTGATTGCTGGTCGGTGGTCACTGAGGACGATGAACAAGTCACTGAGGACTAAGTTGGTCGCACCGACCGGCGACCACCCAGTGACAGTGACCCGCGAGGGCCACGACCGAGACCGCGACTAAGGACTGAGGATTGCTATGCTGTGCTTTATCACTGAGTTAGTGACCCGCGACCACAAGACTTGCGACTGAGGAGTAAGGACTGAGGACTGACGACTGACGACACCGACGTCGACTGAAGTGACGATGATGAGACGAGGAGTTGAGGACAACGTCGATTGAAGTGACAGCACCGCCGTCCACAGCAGCCCACATACACCTACACTTGGGCTACACTGCCGACGCCACCGAACCGCACCTTCTCCTTCGCAGCTCGACATGACGACGCCGACGTTTGGGTGGTTTCGGCCGGCACCTCGTCTGCACACAGCTGCCGCCTGGCAGCAGCCCACACGGCCACACCCCCCCACACTGCACCTTCTCTTTTGCACTTCGCAACTGGACGTCACACTACCATCACCGGTCGCCTGTTTTACATAATACACAAAAAAAAAATTATTGTGGGTCGTCACGGGCCAGCCCACATGGCTCTCAGGGCAGGGCAGGCAAACTTTCCTGACCCACCAGACTTGTGGGCCACTGCGGGCTAGCCCGCACCCGCGGGCTAGTGTGGGTCGGGGCGGGCTGGCCCATTTAGCCTACATTACCAGCCCTAATAATACACAGTCATATCCCTTGGCTGTATATGGAGACTGTGCATGTTTCTAGGAGAGATCCTGACAGAACACACGGCCGTACCTCATGGCCGTGTAAGAGGCCATGTACGTTTCTGGGGATCATCTTGGTATATCACACGGCCGTGCTTTTTGTCTGTGTGTGCAGCCATGTGTGTTTCAGGAAGTTCCCTGACGTTATACACGCTCGTGCTTGTAATAGACACGCACGTATCAACCCGTGTCAGCTACAATGTCCTCATCATTCTCTCCCACCAATGAAGAACTCAACCTCGAGTTTTCTTTTGGATATAGGGGTTTGTCATCCGCGTAGAATGGGGATAAGTCAACTACATTGAAGGTTTTTGAGATTTTCATGCTTTCTGAGAGCCCAACCACATAGGCATTGTCATTGATATTGGCGACAATATTGTAGGGGCCATACTTCTTTGGTTGCCGCTTGCTATATGTGCCCATGGGAAAGCGTTCCTTCCTTAAGAACACCATCACTTGATCTCCTACCTCAAACAGTTTCTTCTTTCGATGCTTGTCTGCGGCTTTCTTATACTTCTCATTAACCCTCTCAATTCGCTCTTTCACGCCAGATGCCACCGTGTGGTATTGTTCCGCTAGGTGTTTAGTAGCAACATTGGTTTCAACACCCTTGGGCAAAGAAGCTAAATCCAAGGCGTGAGAAGGCGCCTTCGTATAATCTACGGAAAAAGGCGATTTCCCAGTCGTTCTATGGATGGAATTGTTGTAAGCAAACTCGGCTTGAGAGAGTGCCAAGTCCCATTATTTTGGCTTCTCTCCACAGATGCTTCGTATTAAATTTCCAAGGGTCATGTTCGTCACCTCTATCTACCCATCGGTTTGAAGGTAGATTGTACTGTTAAAATTGAGGGAAGAATTAAACATGTACTATAGCGTCCTCCAGAAATGGCTAAGAAACCTAGTATCTCTATCAGAAGTGATTGACTTGGGAACCCCGTGCAACCTGACCACCTCCTTAAAGAATAGCTTAGCAATGCCTTGTGCATCAGTCGTCTTCCTGCAAGGAATGAAGTGAGCCATCTTGGAGAACCTGTCTACAACCATAAAAACAGTGTCAGCACCTCGTTGGGTATAAGGAAAACCTAACACGAAGTCCATGGATAGGTCCTCCCAGATATTCTCAAGTACTGGTAGCGGAGTGTACAACCCAGTATTCTGATAATGTCCTTTGGATGTCTAACAGATCTAACACCGTTGCATGATTCACCCTACATTCCTTCTCAACTGAGGCCAATGATATCTTGCAGCTACTACTGCTAGTGTCTTGTCACACCCCAGATGTTTAACTAATCCCCCTCCATGTAGGTCCTTAATCAATTTCTCCATCAAGAAGGATTCGGGAATACAAAGTTAGTTACCCCTCATTAAGTAACCCTATAGGATGTAGTAATTGCCATTAGTTTCCTGATTGGTACATTTTCTCCATATAGCTCCGAAATCCGCGTCTTCTTCATATAATTCCTTTAGCTGTTCAAAGCCTACCACTTCAGCCTTCATGGTGACCAACAAATCCACCCTTTTACTTAATGCGTTTGCCACCTTGTTCTGGACCCCGAATTTATGCATCAGGTGAAATGGAAATTTTTGTAGAAACTATATCCATCTGACATGCATATCTTTGCAGATGCGAATTTGATTACTCAGGTGTTTTAGGGTGACACAATCTAAGTATAGGATAAACTCTTTTCCAACCAAGTAGTCCTCCCACATCCTCAGAGCTCTGACCACATAATAGAATTCTTTATCGTAAGTGGACCAGTTTCTCCTGGCTTCACAAAGCTTCTCACTATGGAAGGCCACAGGTCTCTTCTCTTAAGATAACACAGCACTAATACCTACGCCACTGACATCACAGTCGACCTCGAATAGTTTGTCAAAGTTCAGTAAGGCTAACACCGGCGCACTACATAATCTCTCTTTGAGCACCGCAAATCCCGACTCAGCTTCCCCATCCCAATGAAACTTCCCTTTCTTCAAGCACTCAGTCAATGGGGCAGCAACCATACTAAAATGCCGTATGAAACGCCTATAAAATCCTGCCAACCCCAGAAAGCTTCTCAACTCGATGATGGTTTTGGGAGTAAGCCAATCTCTAATGGCCCTCACCTTATCCTCATCCACTGTGATACCCTCACCACTCACTACAAAACCTAAGAACAACAATTTTTGTGACATAAATATGCACTTTTTGAGATTAGCGTAGAGCTTATTCTCTTTCAGCACAGTCAATACATTCTTTAAGTGCACTAGATGCTCATCCTTAGTCTTGCTATATATCAGGATATCATCAAAGTATACTACTACAAACCGCCCTATAAATGGTTTAAGTACTTGATTCATCACACGCATGAAGGTACTTGGTACATTGTTGAGGCTGAATGGCATAACCAACCATTCGTACAACCCTTCCTTTGTCTTGAAGGCGGTCTTCCATTCATTGCCTGGTCTGACACGAATCTGATGATACCCACTTCTAAGATCAACTTTCGAGAAGATTACTGCCCCACTCAGCCTGTCCAACATATCTTCAATGCGAAGAATTGGGAATTTATACCCAATTGTGATCTTTTTGATCGCACGGTTGTCCACACACATCCTCTAACTCCCATCCTTCTTAGGCGTCAATAGCGTTGGGACGGCACATGGACTCATGCTATCCCTGATGAATGCTTTGTCTATCAATTCTTAGATTTTCTCTTGTAAGACCTCTGTCTCTTTGGGGCTCATCCGATAGTGAGGAAGGTTAGGAAGGCTAGCTTTAAGCACCAAGTCGATGTGGTGCTGGATGTCTCGCAATGGAGGCAACCCTTCTGGTAAGTCTTCCGGCACTACCTCTTTAAACTCTTCTAATACCCCTTTTACTTCCTCCGGAGCCTCTACACTATCCTTGTTCTCTCCCGCATTCTTCACCACAAGAGCATGCACCAAACGGGATTCTTTAATATCTTCAGTCATTTCCTTTTCTGACTGAGTGATCGTCAAAAAAGATTTTCCTTCCGCCCTTTGGGTCTTAGGTTGCTTATCCGCCAATGGCAGCAACGTATATCTCACACCCTCTTTCTCCAATCTATATTTATTTTCTTTCTCGGCATGTTGGGCATCCACATCAAACTGCCAAGGTCGTCCGAATAACAAATGGCAAGCATCCATATTGACAATGTCGCAATATACTTCATCCTGATATTTGCCTATCGAAAAGGGAACCCGACACCTCTCCTTCTCCTCTATTCGCTCTGCTGCCTTAATCCATCCTATGGTGTAAGGATTCGGATGCTTCTCTATCGGTAACTAGAGTCGTTTCACAACCTCTTTTTCGATGATGTTCTCGTAGCTCCTACTGTCAACAATTAAGTCAAACACTCTCCCACCGATCGTGCACCTAGTGCGAAACAGCTGGTGTCGTTGTGAACTACCCTCTTGTTTCGGTGCTAGCATCATCCTCCTAATTACATAGTTTGGTTCCACCGCATCATCAGCCTTATCATAGTAACCATCATCACCATCCGGCTCACAGCACACTTCCTCCTCTTCTTCCCTTTTGACAATGTTTATAGCTCGTCGATTCGGGCATTCGTTGGATTGGTGTCTTGGCTGATTACATCTATAGCATTTTCCTAAAATTGGTTTGGCATATGGATTATTTTGCCTCGTGGTTTCTTTACTCTCAAGAGGTTTCTTCCCCTCAGCTTTGTCTTCTTTTCTCTCCATGCTTCCCGCTGGTTTCTCAACGACTCCTCTAGTCCTTTCGTTAACCACCGTGCTGCTGCTACTATCGAGATTATCATAAACATAGCTTCTCTTGCCTCCACCTAGCCTTGCACTCTATTCTTGGATCATCATCTTAGCTCTAAGGGCCAAATTCTTGGCTCTATTGACGGTCCTGAACACTGTCACCCCTATTTTGTCCTTAATTTGGGGCTTCAACCCATCTAGGAATGGTGCTACCTGTTGACCCTTAGTCTCCCTCAGACCATTCCTTTCCGCCAGCCTCATAAACTCGATGGTGTACTCATGCACCGTCCTCTGCCCTTGACAGCATCGTTGGTACTGTTGGAAAAGGATTTGCTCATACTCGGGTGGTAGGAAATCCCTCTGCAATAGATTTTTCATGCGATACCATGTTCTTATAGGTTGCTTTCCTTCTTTTTGTCTACGGTTCTGCAAACGATCCCACCATGTAGACGCCTTTCCTTTTAGCCTACAAGCAACCAACCTTACCCTCCTATCCTCAGGTACCTCCATATAGTCGAAGAACCTATCGACTTTTGCAAGCCAGTCCAAAAAATCTTCTATAGTGAGATTACCATTGAAGGATGGAATATCTACCTTAAGACGGAAGTCACCGCCATCGGCATGATTGAAGCCCTGGTGGTTGCGTCGATATCCACCACCATATTCCTGGTCAAATCGGTCATTTACTCCGCAGTACCTGCCACCACCAACACTACCCCTTCTCAGTGGTTGTCCCTTCCTCTACAGAAATTCACCCTCTTCCTTAAAGGAACTTTCATCAAGCCTTCGGTTCCATTGATTCACGGCAGCAAGTTCATTGATAGGACCGTCGTGAGCAACTGCTACTCCCGGTCGATTCCAAACAACACCCCTGTTCCCGTTGTGGCCCATCACCATGGCGTCGAAACGCGCAATCAGGTCTTCTAAGCACTGCTCTACACGCCCAAGTCTTTATTCCATGGCTTCAACCACCGTCCTTAGAGCCCATTGATTGACTCCTTGGACTTCCGCATCCCGATCAAAGTCAAGAACGCGACCGCCAACAACACCATCATTAGCCGACATCTCCGCAAGAATTTGCCTTACTCTGATACCAACTGACGCAGCGAGGAAAGTGTAAACCCAAGAGCAATTCTAGGATTGGAACTCTAGAATAAACAAAGAGGAATCTGAGTTTATTTTTTGATAAATTTCAATTGCGTACAATAAAAAACACAGAGAAACTCATCTCTAAAAAGTGTGTATTGAATATTAAATAATGCGTATTGCGCACAATCGAAAACACAGAGAAACTCGTCTCTAAAAAGTGTGTATTGAATATTGAATAATGCGTAACCCTAAAATGACCTAATAACTATTTATACTATTCAGAAAAACACAAAAAAGGAAATAAATATGTACACATGGAAATAAATATAAGTATACACGTCCGTCATCTAGCATGTACACGACCGTGTATGTAAGCCGTGTAAGCTTCTGGGAGTAGTTCTGACATAATACACGGTCATGTCCCCTAGCCGTGTATAGAGACTGTGCATGTTTCTGGAAGAGATCTTGACAGGACATACAACCATGCCTCCTGGCCGTATAAGAAGCTATGTACGTTTCTGGGGATCATCCCGGTATATCACACGGCCGTGCCTTCTAGCCGTGTGTGTTTCTAGAAGTTCCATGATGTTATACATGCCCGTGCTTGTAATAGACACACCCGTATCAACCCGTGTCAACTACAATGTCTTCATCACACCCTTTCTTCATTCTTCAATCCAAATAGATTTCCTATGGCCTTGGATGTGATAGTTTTGTTCATAACTATGAGAATTTTACTTTAATAAAAAGCTTTATATGTTAAAATACTATTAGTTAATGGTGTGATAATTTATAATCATTTATATTATTTATCTTATATTATGGAGATTAAATCACTACCAGATGCTGATTTCCTGAAGATTGTCCGCCTCGCCGTCTCTTTCGCAGCATCATGTCGAATAGACATTCCCAAGTGGAAGGAAAAAAAATGAATGCCATATAGACGGTATACGGCGATCAGAAAAGAATATTATCCCAAAAGTGTTTTTAGAAAAAGACAAAAGACAACTCATTATATTCCATGTCATAAAAGTCTACTGCATAAATTCTTTTACATCACAAAAGAAGATGAAATTCAAAGGTATGTAACAAAAATAATGAAGGGAACCCGCTAACTCCAACCCTATAAATACACCAAGCACACTCCATTAGAAGTAACAAGCATAAATAAGTGCCAAGAACTGCAATAAAACACCAGCACTTCCAAGTTGCCATGGCCTCCGTGCAGGGCATCCAATTCGAAGAGGTGGTCTGCCACCAAGATAGCCACCCTGGACACCAGACGAGCCACCAAATGTCCCACCGCGAGAAGCAAAGCCCCTGCCAAAACCCGCCCCCTTGTGCTGGTGGCCAAGATCAGGGCAAGAGCAAACACCACTTTAGTTGGTTTGGCCTGGCGAAGGGTCACCATAATGAGCACAAACCTCAATCCCACATGGGCCAAACCAACGGAGAACATGGTGAGCATGCAATGGCTAAGACTAACACTCACTGCATGACTGAAAACAATGGCCATAAGGCTGAGCACCATGGTTTCCTTGGTATGGGATGCCATGAGAAATCAAAGAAGGGTGAGCAAAAGAAGAGAGAGAAGTGCCTCAACAAAAAGAAGAACAAGGAATGCAAGTCTGATGATAGCAGCAGCAGCAGCGACAGTGAAAGCGACCGCGAATGCCACTGAAGAAAAGGTAACTAAATAACTATGGCGACAATACAAAAGCTTTAGAATTCTATATATATTATATGCTTACTACTTACATTTTGTTTTTTCTTTTCCTTCTCATATTTTGCGTGTTTCAGGAGACTGAATGGAACGATGGATAGAAGATTCACCCTAAGTACATGATAAATAAATCTTGTGCATCAACAATAACCGGCCATGTGACAGTGTTATGGCCACTGTAATCCAATGCTTTGGTGCTGTGTATTGTGTCTTACTTGCACTAGTGCCCTATATCTAATGAATATAAAGACCTCTTTGGCCTAAGATACCTTCTTCTCTCTTAGTTTTTTTTTTCAATATACATTGATTTTTATCTGGTTAGTAATACCAACTCTTGGTGAGCTAATTCATTTTTAACCAGAACCAAATTATTATAGAAACTTTCATAGAACGTTCATTAGTAATAGATAATAGGATCATAATCAGCAAATGACTACTTGCTTTGAAGGGAGAGATGAACACTATCTTAAGGTCATACAAAAATTTTCAATTTAGAATATTAAACTTGTGCTTATAATTCTAGTTACAATAATCTAGAGCATAACATAAAAATAGTATAATTTAAGCTGTCAACAAACGGTTTCATGTGCGAAACACTAAAACTTAACGCCCAAATCAAACCTTAAAACTCACACATGTTGTTTGAAAGTTAACAACGTTTTTACCATCGAAGTCTAGGGACAATTTCCATAATCAAACACCTCTTTAGGAAAATTTGATAAAATTATACAATTTTAATAAAAAAAAGGGGGGGTGGAAGAGAAACCATCAATTTAAACCCTAAAATAAGTGATTATACTGTTAATTAATGTTTAAAAAATGATTTCAATTAAAATAGTTTTTCAAAATTTTCTATCAAGAGCACCTGTAGCAAGCCCATGTCATAAATTTGGATAGACAAACCCAAATTCTAAATGTTTAAAGACCCAAAATTTATGAAGATAACTTATTAGGTAGACTAGGAGTATAAATGAATCAAATTACTCGCAAACTACTCGAGTTCAGATTGATATTTACTTCAAATCGACTCAAAGATAGTCAAGTCAAAGTCAAACTCAAGCTACTCGAGTAGTTAATCGAGTCGAGCTCGAGTAATGTTTGACTTGACTAATTCGTGAGTCAAACATTGATATTAATTAAGTTCAAGTCAAGTTTACATATTAATATTATTATAACTAAAAATACATATATTTAGATAAATTGAGCATAATCGAGTCAAGCTCGAGTTTTGACGTTTCAATTCGAGTTTGAGCTCAAGTATAAAATTCTAGGGTCAATTGAGTTTAAGTATAGCTTGAGCTTTGAAATTTCAATTCGAGCTAATTACTATACTGTCTCGACTCAACTCATTTACACCCTTAATGTAGACATTGGCATGGGCCCAATCCAAATCAAACCTTGCCCAAGAATTGGACTAATAGGTTTAGACCCAAAACCAGCCCCATATGACCGATTCTAGAACCATGAATGGACTTAGTGATTCAAAAGGTCCTTGGTAGTTCAACCGTTGAACCCGTCATACTTTAACCTACACCCCTTAGGGAATATACTTAAATAATATTATTTATTTCAAAAGTTCATAAAATAGGGTACTTGCAAAAAATATTCCAAAAATAGGTTTTGAAGTCATGAACTCAGAACGCGCTTTCAATTTTGTAAAATTTTGCAAAACTAAAGGTGTAGATCGTGTGTGCGCCTTTAATAAATTACTCTAAAATTTTTTTTTAGCATCATCCCTCACTATTTAATAATTTCACCTGATACTACAAACCTATAAAAGGTATCTAAAATGATACTGCAAATTTACATAATATCATAATATGTGAACTTGAATATATAGAAAAAAAAATTGCACCAATAATTTACATGATAAATACAAATCCTCAGTTTCTCCATTCAGTTTGCACACAACTACATCTCTTCTTCCATTCTTTTTTTCCTTCACAATTCATAGTTTGTATTTTCTGAAGTTTCATTTTACATAGGTTTAGCTTGTACATTTTGAGCTTGAGAATATTAGGAGGAGAATTATTCAATTTTTTCAGAAAGCATGATTAGAACAAATATTTTTGATACATTTTTTCCCGTTAAAAAAATACTTATAATGTTACTTTTCATCAATCCACATTTAATTAAAAGCAATTATTCATAGTGCACTGCTTTTATTAAAATAATATCATTATTGATAATTAATGGTTAACTTGCTGCTAATATATCATTATTTAAAATTTTAAAAATAATTAGTGAAAAATTTTGTATTGATTGTAAATGAAATATGATAGTTTGTTGTTGCAAAAATTATCATAAAATTAATCATTAATTAGTCATTAGTTAGTTATTAATATGTAAACTATTGGTTAGAAAATTAATTTGTAGAAAAATTCGTATTGATTAAAATTGTAATATCTTGGTTTATTATTATAACTATCGTAAACTCATCTTGATATTAATGCTAAATTATTATTTTTTTGTGCATAATAGATAGAGCTTAGATCCTTCAATCCTTCAGTTTTGAAGCATTAAGAAGAACATTGATCATAGGTTATTTAGGATGGAAAGGTAAACCACAATTACCTTGCTGATTAATTTATGTTCTATTGCCAACAGACTAACATTTCACCTTTTTTTTAACATAAGATGAATCATGGTTTGTTGTTTGATGACACGAGTATCACTTTATCACGATGAGAATATCATCCTTGTCAACCTTTAAATGGAGTCATTCCTACAGTTGGTCAGATTCCTAATTGCAATCCACCTACCATTCATATTACTTCATTGGCATATGATAACTGCATTGGTCGAGCAAAGGAGACCAGCGACCAACACTTTTCACATGCTAACTGGGAAGTTCATTATTACCCTTCGAGACATTAAGATGTAGTTAGGCCTTCCAGTCGATAGCCATACAGTTACACAAAGTACTTACTTGGATTAAGGTGTAACATGTGAGAGATTGCTGGGAGTGAGACTAAGGTCTAATAGTAGGGGAGACCGCATTAACATGATGTGGCTTCATGACTTGTTCTAGGCCCTTAGAACCCATGCTAATGGAAAGTAAGTTCAGTGCCACACACATGTGTATATATTGTAGATGCTGGGAGGATTTTGTGTTTGCCGATAAATCCAGTTCCATCGTCTACGCGATAATTTTACCTCTACTAGAGCATTTCAATGTCATAGGGACGTATAGTTAGGGGTCTCAATGTTGTAGGGTCGTATAGCTAGGGGTCTACATATCTAGCATGGTTATATTGCTAACTTTATGTCATATCATCCCTATCAGTTCATGAGATTAGAGGGACTACGATATTGCTACAAGTTTGGGCATAGGATAAATTCTCACACATTGCACCCCTTATTCGGCATGGTCTAGTTATAGAGGCTAAAGCTCCATTGGCCTCACTTTAGAACACACAAAATGATGTACCTAAAATCGACTAAGCACAATCAAATAACAAATGATGAATTCCAATCAACAACCACTTCACACAAGAAGGATATACCCCTAATTCCTTATGAAATCCGGATGTTAAAAACCGAGCAAGATGTGATACCAAATGGAGATATGCTTAAATGATTTAAGCATATAACATAATCCAATGAAATTAATTCCACAAGAGGCATGAATACACTAACAATCAACACACTTGTCTTGATCAACTCCTTCACAAATTAGTCTTAATTTATGAAGATGGAAATCAAAAGGATATATGGGACAATCAATTGCAAGATTTCAATGATGAATAATAGGAAATGAACTAAGATTCCAATTCAAATTGAAAAAGTTTCAAATCTGAAGATAGAACCCTAAATTCACGTGAACCAAAGGAAACAACAAATAGCACTTAGATATGACTCACTAAGTATAATTTGTAGCAACAAAAAATGATTGATATTATTCACAATCGATTTCAAGTTGATTCTCGCCACAATTTCAAGGATGAAATTGATAAGAGATGAATTGCATGCAAGGATGGTCCTCGCGGCAAAAAAAGGGTGTTTTCTCAAATGTTCAAAAAGCTCCCTAAAACCCTACTTAAGCAGGTATTTATACTTGCTTCCTTTAGAGTTAAAAAGTTCACAAAATTACAACTATGCCACTTTTAGGGTGACCGGTTCTAAAGACAATTACAAACAAATGAAAGTTTCCTAAAAGAAAATTACATCATAAAATGGTCCAAAGAACAATTACAAAATACAAAAATAATGTAAATCCTCATAGAGCCAGTGCATCGAAGTGATATCAATCACAACGAGCCATTGGATAATAATCTGATGATGTCCTGTAGCGATCAACAAATGTAAGTCATTTGTCATCCCATGGAGAAATATTATTATACCTATAAGATTATTACTCAAACATTTATTAGATAAAAGAAATAAGGTAAAATATGAGTGATTTGGATTATCATCCAAATTGAGTTATGAAAATATTTAAGTTGCCGAAAAAATTCCCATCACAAAAGGACACTCAACATCACTTGACGCATGTGGTTAGCATATATCAAGATGCATCCAACAAGCAAAATGATAACCAGGTATTTTGGTAACCATTTTATTTTTTACTCCATTTTATCATATAGTTCATTGATGATCTCTAACTTGATGATGCCCTTTAGGTCAATTGGGAGTCATATGTTGGGAGTCTAATTCACATCCTACTAGTTTTCTATAGAAGTGATATACACATTTAGACTGCACAGGTGTCACTTATATGTTTCCACATAGTAGAGTGGCATTATCCTGGCTGTGTTGTAAGGTGGTTTAGGGGGTATTAATAGATTCCTCAAGATGTAAACATGCAACCTGAGCTCCATCAAATCAACCTATATAGGAAGGTTAATGTCGATTGGCTAATGCAGCACACACATACATATCCATATGGAAAGACAAATTGTCCTGAGTGGTGTACATATAGGGCCCTCATAGCGTGATGAATCATACATGTGATGATACAGATCCATCAACTACAGATATATAAGACACACATGGGCAATTATTGGATATCTGGTAAGTACAATATCAACATGTTCTAATCAAACCATTGCATGTCCATTGCTTAATCAATTATACGATGTGTTTTAACATGCAGGCTTATAGTTTAAGACAAATTTTCCTATCCTTGAATCATGATGAGGTTACTAGTGTAGCTGGTCATGCTCTTCAATTCTTACATGACTACTAGGGGAGCATAACACTGTACTCGTAAGCTCACTAATCGCATGGCGCATATAATGAGGCTAAGGCAAAACCTGTTAACTTATGGCAACAACAATAGATTCCTATATATCGCAGGACTACAAGACATCAACAACCCCAGAATCAAGCCGAAGCATAAGAATGTTCTAACATACAAGAGCAATAGCTCCAACTAGATTCCAATGTGATGTACGACAACTCGGCACAACTACCCAATACACATGTCACACCATATCGTCATTACATTAATGGTTCTATCCCAACACCACCTGCCTTACATAAGAGACTCTCTAGTAAACAACCAACATATTAGGGTGAATCTTCGCATTGAGTTACAAAGTAGAGTCCAGTGCCTCTTCGAGAATTCAATGAAACCCTTTAGCACCATCTGACATAGGAATCGCATGCTCCTCCAGCTTCACATTCTAAGCCGTTAAAGGAGCTGACAAACATATTTGCACAACTGACTAGACATTTCCAAAGGAGAAGGAATAATTAGGAGATGTGATTCAATTTTTCCTTATTTATTTTATATGTTTGTCTTTTCTTGTTTTGTTAAAAATTAATGTAAACAACTAATTGAAGTTGATAAATTTATAGAACATTGAAATAATGGTTTATTTTTCCTTATAACAATTGCCTATTGTATAATTTTCAAATTTATGAAAATTACATTTTTTTCAAGTTATTCTTTAGGTAAACTTTTAACTTTTTTTTTAAATTTCATTTTCTTTACATGATTTTTCATTAAAAAATTAACAATAAAAAACTTCACTGAAGGTACGGATATGATCCACAACTTCAAAACCTATTCTTGGAATAACTTTTGTAGGTATCCTATTACACAAATTTGAAGTTATTATTTAAGTATATTCCCACACACCCCCCCCCCCCCCTAAAAAAAAAGATAATTAAAGAAACATCCATTAAAATTAAAATAATATTAAAAATTTAAACTATTTTTTTGTAAAAAAAGAAAAAATTAATTCCATTCACAACATTTAACACATTGTTATTATTAACAATATGAGAAATAAATATACCAAAAGAGTATTTGTTGTTGGATATTTATAGAATTTATTAAGATGAAGTTTTCATTCCAAAGCTATGCAAAACTAAAACCAACTTTTATCTTTAGATTTTTTTTTAGTAGATTTTTATCTTACATTACTAAGATAACAATTCTAGTCGAATGTGATTCTATATAAATAAATGCTAAACCTTTATAAGTCTTTATTTAATAAGTTAAAAATTATTAAAAGTTTTAAGCTTGTAATATTTTTTATTGTTAATTTTTTAATAATATATATCTTTAATTTAAATAATAAAAAAAATTAAGATTGGCTCACAAGTTCAAAACTAGGTGAACCGACCTGTGAACTAGAATTGGGTCCCACAAGTCTAAAGCCAGTTCCCCATTTTAAGGACTCGAAATTACTAGGTTCAAGTTTATGGAGGTTACACCCTATGGTTGTGTCTGTTATTAGGACTATAGTTAAATCCCTAAATATTAACTCAAGTGAATCATATTTGAGAAAAAGAGAAAACAAGACAAAAACAAGCCTAGTAGAGATTGTTTATTTATACAAGCCAAGACCATGCATAGTTTTAGTTAGAGATAATTTATTTGTGTTGTCATATAATTAAATATATTTCCTATAAATTATGAATTTTTAAGAGATTTTTTGGAAAATGGATTTAAGAGATTAAATTTAACAAAACAAGTGCAAGCAAGTACTAATTCTTCCATTATTTGATTGGTTGTGCTTTTAGGTTTAATAAAAAATTCAATTATCATTCATTGTCTAAGAAGATACGTTGTTTATGGTTAACATAAGGGTCATAACCTATCATATAGATGGTTCATGGATTAAGTGGAGCCCATTATGGGTTGGATATTCAAGATGAAGGGGATTATAGTTAAGTTTCGACACATTCTTAGTTGTAGATAATGAGTAGTTGATATAGAGGAATTATGATCAATCTAGTAAGGATATTTAGAGAAGAGTTATCAGTAGGATGCAATTGTGGTATGAAATATGTACATTAACAATAGACAAGACTATTGATAGCAGATATAGTAGCATGAGAATATTAGTATCAATTGGATATGAACATATGGAATTAATGTTGGCCACTTATACTGAGAAATATTATTATCTATGATTGGTGATGCTTCAATCCACTAATATTAACCTAACAATAGAGAGCTCTGTATGTATGTACCTACATATATATGTATTGCATGTCGTATGGCATCATGTATGATTGTTCATAGCATTTTTTGTTCGTTAGACTTCATAATTTATCTAATTGTGAGAAATGTTCAAAGACTTCAAATAAAGCAGATAAAGAGTGCACAGCTTCTAGAAGCCTTGTCTGTGCCCACCAAAGCAGCAAATCGGTGCGTCGTTTGGTTCCAGACGTAAAAGGTTTTAATGGTATTAGAATCTAGGTTTAGATAATAGGAAAGCCCGCATAAGATTGCGCATGAGCTGAGGAATAAAAAGCTTAATAAAACTTAAAATAAATGAGACAATAAAAGTTCAAGTATCAAAATAGTAATCGTATTAAATAAAAAAATTACAAATAAAAAGTATATACTTTAATTCTAATAATAAGGAAATATTATCCTGAAGATAAAATATATTTTTAAGTCCGTTTTTGACAATCCTCTAACAACAATGACATTATGAATGAAATCTAGAAAATATAGAAGTCTTACAATTAATAAGAAGAAAAATATCCAAGACAAAACTGATTTACTAAATCCTTGTGCAATGGCAAGTAAATCGACATTAGAGGAATACCTATAACTTAGAATTTTCGCAAAAGTAACCTTAAAAAGAGAATTGAAAATAATAATAAAGAGTCGACAGTTAGCATATTATGGACTAGTAACTGGAAAGATCGTAAACCCCAGAAGTAAAATGAGTTGAGTTAGTTTGGTTTTGGTCGTGTCAATTGGTAAGTCTCAAGGCAAGCAATGTCTCCATGGCAATGTCGTTGATGGTCGCCGGAAATTCGCTGTACCATGAGCAGCCACAATTAGCCAACCCCATTATCTCATCATCTTCTTCTTCTCTTTTTCTTTCCCTCACTAAACAAATACTCCTCTCGCTTCAAAGAAAGGCTGAAACTCTTCCATCCTACACAAGGCTAACAGTTGACTTCCCTTCACTCTCCACAACTACTCTCTATTCCTCGCTAACAAGATGCTCTCTACTTCCTTTCCTGATGTGCCTAAATTCATAAATTGAATCAAAATACAGTCAAACACGCTAAGATCTCTTTAAAAGGATAAGCTTAGGATAGGCAATCATTAAGCAATACAATCAAAATATCACAATTACAGTATCTAGGGAGAATCAACCACTAGACCATGTAATTCAATAATCTTTATAGGGTTTTTGCTAATATTCAAATCAACAAGAAATAAACAAGGATATGAATAACTACACCATGGATATAATGTACTAAGAGAAGATCAAATTACATACAAAGAACTTGATATGATGCACAAATAGGTTATCTAGTTTACTCACCATAATCTAAGAAGACTAACAAGAGCGTAAACATTGGATAAGAAGAACTCTCGCAGTGCGTAAAGAAAAGAATAGTATCACTTAGTTTTTAGTCATAGGATTACATGGGTTATTTATACAATAATAATTTCAACTAGAAAATTAACTGAAAGGAAAGTAAATATAGCCTAAAACAAGGAGAGAAAAAAAAATACCAGAGCAATATAGTAAATATAGTCCAAACCCTATTCACTTAGTACCCATATGGACTCCTAAGTCCATTACTCTATTACCAGAGCAATCCGAGAATGACCACCTACCTTTTTCTCTCTATATATAGCACTAACTCCTCTCATAAGGATACTATATTTCTAACATTCAACCTAAGGATTTCTTAAGAGTTCAGATTTACGCCAGACTTCTCTCTCCATTACTCATCGTAGTGACATGAGAGGTAAGACTACTTGATCCTCCTCTTTGATCAATCTCTATTTCATTTCCTAATGTTGAGAACTATTCAAAGTGTCATACCCGTCCTTGTCATGCAAAGTGAGAAAAACACACAATACACGTGTAACCTGCGCCAACAAATTCTTGCTTCTGTAAGTTCTTACCTATAATGATCGACGACAAATCATTTCATTATTCTTTCTATCAAACCCAAAATCCCTATTCTCATCTTCTTATTTCCACTGGCTTTGGTGTTTCATAATTTTTAAACATAAAATTGTAGCAAATTCTAGGAAAGCTACAAGTACCTTTACCACCTCATTATATTCACAATACTCATTGAACT
Organism: Laguncularia racemosa; assembly: GCA_037954665.1. Classification (NCBI taxonomy): domain Eukaryota; kingdom Viridiplantae; phylum Streptophyta; class Magnoliopsida; order Myrtales; family Combretaceae; genus Laguncularia; species Laguncularia racemosa. The sequence goes on along the minus strand of JBBMOL010000048.1, from coordinate 4,174,389 downwards.
TCTCCAGTTTTTGTGCCTAATCTAAGAACTACACCAGTGATCTAGTCCGTCGAACCAATAATGATGCATTATTGGGATTAATTATTTGAGTGCAACAAAAAGTCAAACAATCATTACCAAAGTAGTAATAAACATGGTGCTTGTGTTTGATTTGTATTGACGGGAACACAATGATGCACCTTATCAACACTATTTTGTCCTGTGGTTAGAAAATCAAAAGATGAAATTTGGAATGAATCACTGGCAGGTGGCAAAGTTTAAAGGAAAACATACAAAGGAGCATGAGTATAACCTTGGCTTTGATGCCGAATGATTTGCAACATCGTGCGTTTGAAGTTACACTAGCGGAGATTTGTACTCAGAAGTATCTAAGGAATTTGCGGAATTGGTAAAAATGGGATAAAATTCATGAGAAAACAATATAGGATTCCTTGAAGGACCATACACTCTAGTTCCATAAACTAATGGCGTCACTAACTAGGATTACTAGTCGATGTACCCCTAAGGCATAAGATATGGATTCAAATGCTTACTTTCCATACTCTAATTTAATGATAAAAGAAAACACTTAAAAGATGAAACTCAGAAGTTGTTTCACCCAAAGAAATTACTTTATTATTTTGGATTCAACTATTTGAAAATTACGATAGCCATAAGTATATCTAGCCGTGGCTAACAATCACAACCTTTGATGAGACAATACTAGTCACTAATTGAAATAACGTAATTCCTAAGTTTGTTGACTTCTATTTGTCAATCTAACACTAGCAATACTGAAATGTAGAACATTACACTTTATAATATTTCACACAATACCAAACAATACGCTTGGAACAAAATGATGAAAATACGTTAAACTGGAAATTTACATCATATGACTCTTTGTTAAGAAGTATGGCTTCATCTGAAGAAAGTGTTACACAGGATGTTCCAAAACTGGGCAACTTTGTTTAACCAGACTAGACTCTTCTAGAAAAAGTGAGCACCTACAACTCTAGGCAGCTACTAGATGACTTTATTTAGAATAACTTCAACTTCGTTTGGATGGAGTCTTCTAAAACACTTTACCTGGTTGACTTCTTCTTCCTGTGGCATCCATATGACAATGAATAGACTTGCTTTCCTCTTGCTCAAATATCATGGTTAACATCGACGTTCATCCGACAACACTTCCACAATCAAACTCAAATCTCCTTCTCTAACTCTAGGAGTAACAAATTCTTTTCTATGGGTCTTAGATTGAATTCTTGGAAACTAGGTTTAGATGTATGATGAGCCTCGATTCATATCATGGTGAGCTTTTTAGGAGTTTACTAAGGGTTTTGGCAGCAAAGCTAGTGGTTGTGTCAGTTTTTGGTGGTGGGTTACAGGTGCTTGCCGTGGCGAAGAAACCTACTAGTAAAGGAAGACCTCCAAGGTAAAAGAGACATAAGGCTAAAGAGAGAGCTAGGCAAAATTCTAGGATTACTTCTAAGGGAAATTTTTTTTTACATATTTCCTTCAGTGGTGAATACTCTCGATTCAATATGTTTGGTGATTAAAATTACAGATGCCTTGTAATCTAAGAAGGTAATCTTAATCGTAGCTTTGATTTACATGACATAACGCTTATTTAGTTTTCATATTGACATGTTTTGTTTATATGATTATATATTTCATGCTCTTACATGTATTCTTTTTATTGGGTCTTTAGGATAAAATCTAAAACTTTATAAAAAGTATTTGTAATGCCTCAAAACTTAGAATACTACAGCCAACCACGTGTTACCATTAAGTAGTGATACGCTAAAGCTTTAAATCTTTATTACAAATTCAACCTATTTATATCCACTATAGAATAATATTATTTTAACTTCAATAGCAGAAACAAATGACTCTAAGGTATATCATTCTAATCATTATTACTTTAGACAAATACATCAAACTCTAATCTTAAAACTAGGATGAACATCTATTAACTTAAAATGAAACAACATCTCTAAAGATTCATAATCTATAAACAAGTTCTATAATCAACTTTCTTAAGTACCATAAGGGAGAATTTCATCCACTTCTACTTTACTCTTCCCCATAGTAATATTGGTGCTCTCTTCCATATTCATCCCGATAGAAACCCACTAAGTTCCCATTCTTATTATAATCAACATATTCATCTACAGCTAAAAAATAAGTTGAGTGAGCCTAAACCTAGCACATAAGTATTACACAGACATGTGCATATCATATAAACAACAATATCAACACACGTAAATGCAATAGAAGTACATATTAAATCATCATGTTATTATCTTCAACTAAAGATACAACATAGGAGTACTTATGATCCCACCATACGATATAATTTTTACATATATATATATATTCCTAAATTAGGAACTACCACTATGAGTCCTATCTAAGCCTAATCTACTCTAAATCATTTCAATGTACGACTCTAGTAGGGACAACACGATATACCAATCATTAGGGTGCTCTCTAAGGATCTATCACCACCGATTCCTAAACCAAGCCAAACACAAAAAACAAATATACTTAAACCAGTATTCAATTCACGTTTTTTATATACTATACTAACAATCACAAACAACAAACACGATGAACACTTACATGGAAAGTATTCTCATGATTATCTCTTGTGTTGCTAGAAAAGGAATATAAATCTATCAAGCATAAAGGACTAAGTTCAATTCTATCCTACAATTTAATTTAGGTTCACTAATTAGTTAACTATATCTTAATTGCAAAATTCCCTTCTCCAATGACTTGTTGTACATAATTCGTAATTTAGAATTATAATATATTGAAATAGAATCAAATGGAACATGTTCCAATACAACATGGTCATGTAAGAAGCCGTGTAGAGGAACATGGACTAGAACATGGCCATGCTAATTGTCATGTATCTTTTTGTGTAAATTGTCATTTTTGTATAGCCAGGTATATAGTTGTATAATTGGCTGTATATCTTTATGTGAATTTTTATAATTTGACATGCTTAAGTACACAAGCTTGTCTTTTGTCTATGTATCTTTTTGTACACATTTATATTTCTACATGAGCAAGTACACATGTATGTACTTGATCGTGTACTACACTATTCATCACAAATCCCCTTGTTCCTCTTCTCCAATTTGTTCCCAAACCTAATTTTCTATGATCTTAAGTTTAATTGATTCTATAATTATATTATTCCTAATTTATTATTTGAATTTCTGCACTTACTTGATTCTGTTAGTGATTTGAACCCTCAATTTGGTTGATCCTATGCCTATTCCTTTTTGCTCTTATTATGTACCCTAACAATTACAGTTGGTAATTGCAGGGCAAGTTCATGGGTTAGCCCATAGGGCTAGTAAGTTTGCGTGGGCATGGGTTGGCCCGCTAACCCAAAAAAAAATTGCTGTGTAACAGTGTGATTGTGACGACTGACAACTAATGACTAATGAGACAATGCCAATGCCAACTGACAACTAACGAGACAGCAGCCTGCAGCAGCTAAAGACTTTAATGAGGAGAGGAGGAGCAGGCACACCACATGGCACAGCAAACAGACACTCACACTCCTAACTCCACACTCGGACTCAGACATGCACAGCAGACAAACACTCACACTTCACACTCGGACGAACTCAAACTGAATCCGACACTCGCTATTCACCTTCGAGTTTTCCACTTCTACTCCTCGTCCTCTTCCACTTCAATTTTTGTCTTCTCCTCTTCCACTCTTCCTTCTCCAATTGTCCTCAACCCTTACGAAGTCACGGTTCGAGATTTCCACTTCACTGATCACCAACCACCTGTTCCATTTCCTTCTTGCCACTGTCTTCGTTAGACGTTAATTAAGGTAAAGCAATAGATTTTGTCCTTTTACTTTTATTGGAGAGTAGGGTGTGGTGTGTCCGTATAGGGTGACGCCGGTGGCTTAGAGGGTGTAGACGTGTGATGTGGTGTAGTGCAGTGTGCGTATGGCCGTGTGGGGGTAGGGGTGACATCAATGGCTTGGAGAATGGAAAGTGTGGTGTTAGGTGTGGTGTGGCCGTGTGGGGTGTAGTATAGGTATGGCCATGTGGGGTGGGGGTGATGCCGATGGCTTGGAGAGTGTGGTGTGGTATGGTGCGGTGTGGCCGTATGGGGTAGGGGTGATGCCAGTGGCTCAGAGAATGGAGAGTGTGGTGTCAGTTGTGGTGTGGTGTAATGTGACTGTGTGGGGTGATAGCTGTCCAATGGAGAGTGTGGTGTGGTGTGGTGCGATGTAGCTTTGGTTGGGGTGACGTCAATGGCAGTAGCTTGGAGAATGGAGAGTGTAGTGTGGTGTAGGCGTTTGAGGTGCCGGTGGGCCAATGGAGAGTATGGTGTAGTGCAGTGCGATGTGGCCGTATGGGGTAAAGGTGACGCCAGTGGCTTGGAGAGTGTAGTGTGGCCGTCGACCATGGCTTAAAGATGACCCCGATGTGGTAGCTGGTGGAGTGACAATATTTATATTTTATAAATAAGTGTACTACTACTAATAATATTTTCTATATTTACATAATGGATCGTCTAAGTAATGAGACTGTAATGGAACCTATTAATGTAGATAATGTGTCTAAAGTCGGTGGGCATAATGATAACCAGGATCTTCTCAATCTAAAGAACATGCAGGTAAAAAGGCTATAATAGGTAGCTCTTCTTCTCAAGTTTGGGAAATATTTACAAGAATTAGTATTGGGAATGATGGTAAAAATAAGGCTAAGTGTAAAGCATGTGAGAAGGAATATGTTATTGGAACGCATTCACATGAAACTTCATCTTTACGTTGACATAGAGAAAAGTCTCATTTGATTCAAATTCCTAGATATAATGATGTTGGTGATATGATAATTGATCATGCTAGCAAGTTATGATCAAGAAAACCAGATCCTAAATTTACTTGTGAGGTAATGGCTATGGCTATTATTGAACATGATCTGCCATTTTCATTTGTTGAGTATAGGAGAATCACACAGTTCATAAGGCTATATAATCTTAATTATAAGCCAATTAGTAGAAAAACTACTATATCATATGTTTGGAATTTATATTTGACTCAAAAGAAGAATTTGAAACAAATTTTGCAAAAAATTCTAGGGAAAGTATGTTTGACTTCTAATGTATGGATTGCTTTCACTAGTGAGGAATATATTTGTTTGACTGGACATTATGTGGATAACAATTGGAAATTGAATAATAAAATTCTTGCTTTTTGTAAAATGCCCCCTCCTCACTCAAGGCTTGAGTTGTCAAAAAAAGTATTTGAATTTTTGAAAGATTGGAGCATAAATAGGAAGATATTCCCCCTTACATTGGATAATGCATCTGCAAATGATTGTATGCAAGATTTTCTGAAAAAGCAATTGAACTTATAGCATAGTTTGTTATGTGGTGGTGATTTTTTTTCATATTAGATGTTGTGCTCATATGCTTCATTTGATCGTTAAAGAAGGATTGATTGTAAGTAGTGAAGCATTGCATAAAGTAAGGAAAAGTGTCAAGTATGTGAAAGGCTTTAAGAGTAGAATGAAACACTTTTTGGAGTATGTTGAACAGGTTGGCAACATTGATACAAATCTTGGTTTGTGCTTGGATGTAACTACTAGATGGAATTCCACTTATCTTATGCTTCATAGCACACTTAAGTATCGACGTGCTTTTTCTTGCTTTCAATTGAACGATCGTCATTATAAATATTGTCTAACCATTGATGAGTGGGAAAGAGCAGAAAAGATATGCAAGTTTCTGAGCCTATTTCATAGTTTCACCAATTTGATGTTAGGGTCATCATATCTAACATCAAACTACTATTCTTTACAAGTATGGAGGATTGAATGTTTGCTGAATGAAAATTTAAGTAGTGAAGATCATGTCATAAGGGAGATGTCTATTAGAATGAAACAGAAGTTCAATAAGTATTGGAGTGATTATAGTGTTATCCTTGCACTTAGAGCAAGCTTTAATCCTCGAATGAAGTTTGATTTTTTGAACTTCTATTTTAATAAACTTGATCCCCTCACTTGTAAAGAGAAGTTGGCTCACATAAAGAGTAAGTTATATAAACTCTATGGAGAATACATATATTTAGAACTAAAAGCCATCAGGTTGGATCATCTTCTCAGAGATAAGACACATCTAGAGGTAGCAGCAGTAAAGGAGCAGCAACACATAGAGCTAGGAAGGGCTTGGAGATTGATTTTGCTACAATGGTGGTAAGTTTAATTTTTTTTTATTTTCTCAATTATATTTTTTTTTGTAATATATATCAGTATTTAATTAATTTTTTCCTTAATAATGTAGGAATACCAATACCGTCAAGTAGAAGTACAAAGTTGTAGTAAATCTTCCTTGGATATTTATCTAGATGAGCTAGTAATAGATATGGATTTCTACTCAAAATTGGATGTGTTACAACATTGGAAGAGTCAAAACCAGAGATATCCTGATTTATCTATCATGGCCTCCGATGTGCTTAGCATTCTAATTACTACTGTAGCGTTAGAATCAGTTTTCAATATCGGAGCTTGTGTACTTAATAAGTATTGTAATTCTATGCTTCCAACCAATGTAGAAGCTCTAATTTGTACACAAATTGGTTACAAGGATTTGCATGTGAAGGTAATTTATTTTTGTTCTATTGGTAATATTTTCTTTTAACGTATTGTTTCAAGCATTTATTGTCTAATTTTATTATATGTGTAATGTCATAAATTGTAAATCACGAAGAAGACAATGGGAGTGGGGTGGGAGTGGGACTAGTTCATCAAAGGGAAACTCCAATTTGGTTATTGATGATGATGATAGTGATGACTGATGTGATGATTGATTTATATATGTGATTTTATCTTCTTCATCATTGTCTTTGTTTTCCTATATAATTAGTGAAAAGTACTTTATGATAATTACTATAATTGCTTGATTATCGTTTTAGGTTATTTTCTTTTCTATCGTATGAGAATGAGATTTAAGAATAAGTACGTATAAATTGAAGTTGTATAAGGAAAGTGAATGGAAAAATTGAGCAATTGCAATTTGCAAATTTGCAATGTACCTAGTTTATTTAGATGTGAGAATTGGAAAACACTAATTTTCTTAACATATGCAATATAAATTATACTTGCAAAGAAAAAAAAAGGTTTATCTAAAAAAAACAAAAAAAAAATCATCCGGCATGTCCTACTCTTACATAATACACTTTAAATCTCTAAAAAAAAAAAAGAATTATGGGTCGTTGCGGGCCAACCCGTAGGGTGGGGCAGGCCGATTTTGGTAACCCACAAGTCTTGTGGGCCACTGCGGGCTATCCTACAACAACCAGTGAGCCAGTGCGGGTCGAAGCGGGCTGGCCCATTTGGCCTGCATTCCCGGCTATACTAACAATATGTCAAAAAATTTGTTTAAACCTACTCATCTTTCGTCAAAATGAATCATCTTGTTGATTATAATTTTTACTTGATGAAATTGGATTGGTCTTAGGGGAGATCATTAGGTCGCCTTGTGAGTCTCTAAGAGGGTTTCTTAAGTTTGTAATTGTTCAAGTGAGGGAAAAGAAGAGACTAAGTTAAGAGACTTTTAAATACTCTGACCCTAAAAAGATTAATCTGTTCCCATCTTCTTTTGATTATTTATTTATTTAACCTTAGGTTAAATTAGATTAATTACTTAATATATATATATAAACATGTAATTACAATATTCGTTCAAACACCATTGTGTCTTCCAAGTCTATTGTGCAAAATGAATAAAGATCTAATTGGATTAATATACCTTCTTTCTTACCATCTTCGAGGTATGTATTTGATACCTACAAATCTTGAGAGCCAATTCATCCCACTAACAAGATTAAATAACAAAATTATTGCTCTTGCAACTAAACAAGGTAAACAATGCTGCAAGAGCTAGTTTTTATGTACATCAATCGCTTTTTTTTTTTCTCTTTTTTTTTCATATATTTAATATTTCCTTTTCTTCGAAATAGTTTATTACACTAATATAACCTGCAAATATAAATAAATAAAGTCCAAGCAACATGGTATGGAGCATGATCTTCAATTAGAGTCATAAGTTTAAAAATAGAGCCCAACTAAGATTTGAATTTTGAACTTAAGCTCGATTTAATGAGTACTAAATAAGTTTGTGTTCAAATACATTAAGCTCTTTTAGTCACTCTCTTATTTTTTTAGGAATTTTTTGTTCTTTCTTTTTTCATAACTGTAATAATATTGATGACTAAAGCTTACGTGAATTCAATTAGCATTTAACCTTGATGAGCCTTCAAACTCATTGATCTAAGTATCATAAAGTTCAAGCTCAATTCAATAAATTACTTGAGTAGCACGACCCCAACCTTAAGTCAACTACAATTGAATTGAACTCAAGTAATTATTCAACCAAACCAAAGTGGCTTATGAATAGTTTTAATCTGTTTACACCCTTATTAATATAACTTATATCTTAGCATCTTTTCTATTAACTCTCCATTACTAACCACTTCATGAGCATGTGAATGATTAATAACCTCTCCTTTATATAAACACAACACAATTGACTTTAGAAAAAGGGATGAGTATTTGTTATCCCCCAACTTTCTATCTTAAGCATAATCCCCTATCAACGTGTGTGCACTTGTGATTGGAAAAGACATATTTAAAACAGGAAATTAAAGACAGTAAATATTTGTCGTAGAATAAGTACATGGATGACAGTATCTTAGGAATAAAGGGGTTTCTAATGGTATTTAGCATCGTGTATGTGTGGTTTTTGAGTCATCCGTTTATTTTGGTGGCTTTACTTGGGCAGAGGAATACACTGGTAATTACTTAAGTGACAAGAAAAATTAACAAAAAAAAAAAAAAAAGGGAAAGAAGGTTATATCCGGGCTAAAATACAACATATGTTAATGTAGACTCGATCACAATAAAAAGCTAGGTAAAAAACGTGCTTAATGGAATTATATTTCCCTAAAACAAAGAAAAAAGGGGTCTTATGGTTGTCAGACGTATGTGATCGAAATCAAAGAAATCGATGGACCTGGGAAGAACAAAGCAAGGTAGCACATGAAAACCTAAGCCTCTTAACAGCATGATGCAACCACAATCTTAGAGAAAACGGGGGGACCTTATACAATAGAAAATTTCCGTGCATCAAACAAGAAACAACATAATATGTGAAACAATCACCAGCTTATGCATGGCAAGACAATCAGAGAGTATAATATAATTTAGCTTAATATCTTCAATACACTCTTTAACCTGAAAATATATGTACCGTTGTCTTTCATATTTCAAAGTCTTGTGATTGCATCAAGCTAATAAAAACCCTAGTATATTGAACTGTCATAAACATTAAGAATTAAATAAAAGCAGTCTAAACGCATATGGTTAAAGTAATTTTTCTAACCATATGGAAGATTATCAAAATCATACAACCGATGATGAATCGAAATGGACACAAGAGATTCAATCCGCACGAGCCTATCTGCATGTTTTAAGTCGCATGATGCTCACAAGTATTCATATAAATGATAGAAGACACAAGAGTTGAATAAGATAATGCAAAAATCGAAAATGACGAATAGTTTAATCGGTTCACGTGATTTTAGAACATATTGAGGAAGCAGAATCTGGGGAAATGATCACTTTCTGTTACGTATCTAATAATAGAAATAATAGAAAGAAGAGATGTAATGATCTTTACTAAGTCTCCAGCAACGGATCAAGATTCTTACAAGTATTATAGATAAAAAAAAAAAAAAAATTTACAACCCTCACCGGTAGCCGAATGGCTAGTTCCGCCGGTTTACCCTCTCCTCTCTCCTCTAACCAACTATACTTTCTTCCTCCCTCCTCCTTCCCCTATAACCAACTATTTATAATTCTTCTTACTGATCCTCCCCCATTTTCCTTCCACGTCAGCCACGATTTCCTTCCTCGCCGGCCACGATTTCCTTCCTCCTATCCTTCACGTGTCCCTTGCACCAGCTCAGCTCCCCCATTCCACCTCAGACCCTCCTCTACTAATTATTCCATAACTGACCCTGTCCCCTTTATCCTTTTCCCCTGGCACCCCTCCGTTTTCTCTCTTCTTTCTTCTCCGGTGAACCTTAGTTGGCAGGGGCATATCACTTTCCCTACAGTATTATCGGTTCTCATGTCAATCCTCTCCCAGATTTTCGTATTCACTCTTTCATCCAGTGCGTTGGATTGCTGACTCGAGTTGAGCAACATGTTTTTCTTGATTAATAAATGAAGAACTATAACTGAGTACGATATTTTCACCGACATTTTCTTTTCTTCTTTTGACAAAATGTATAAACTTCAGTTTATAACATTAAATAAATGCTCTAGCCAGCAGTCCCAACTCCAAGAAATAGCAAACTTAAACATTGAAAACTAATTAATATTTTTGAACCTTGAAAATTAAATGGGAAAACGAGAATATACAAATGAGATGATGGTTAACTAACTAATGAGAAAGCTGAAAGTCTTGCAGATGTGGCTCTTTCCTTCAGATTCCCATTTTCAGATCTGTAACATATAAAAACATTTTAATTTGAAAATGATATTATTATTATTATTATTTCAAACGATAATTTTGGGTTACAATTTTTGACATTAATCCTAGGGATCACTATATACAACCCGTTTTCTCATCAACTGAAAACGTGGCCTTCCATTAGACTGGCTAAGTTCTTGACCGAGCATGTTAGACTCCTTTCACAAAGAAAATAACGCTGAGGCGTCTTTGAGTCCTGAAAAACCATGAGATTATAGGCTCCAAGAACATACGTTGAGAAGTTCAATGGATCAATGAGGAGAAATAGCTGTCTTATCTCGTGTCATGAACTAAATGAAACTAGCCTCTAAAATTAGGTTTATCTAGGCCCATCGTTTTCTCCTCAATGAGCATGCATGTGCCAGCATGTTAGGAGCTTTCTGCAAGAGATTTTGTCTCCTAACATACGATGACCATGTACAACCAAATTACTTTGCATTCTTGGGTTCATTAAGAAGTTCCAGGCTTCGAATCATATGCGGTTCACCGTCCCGTTGAATAGATCCCGACCCACATTGAAGAGCATTTCCAGAAAGAAATATATAGGAAAAGACGGTGCAGATACTCCACTACAATGAGAAATAACCTTAAATATGCAAGTGGATACCATTAACATAAAAGGCTACAGAATTTTGAGCGCTTGATATAGATGCATAGTTCTCTTTATCTTGCAAGAGTGGAGAGAAAGCATGCCCCGATAACAGAAGGAAAGTATCCCGCTAAAGTGTATATAATAGGTCTCATGGCATTCTTTGCTCATCATACATCTACAATGCGGTGGAAAGTATAACCACCAAGGCCACCAGCAAGGTATCCACACTCTGGTGTAATGCCAGACTCAGTGCCACGGTCAAACCATCATGCACCCCCAACCCATACACTGGAATGACAAAATCCACCACCACCAAACTGCACATGCCGCAACAAACTCCCAATCTCACTGCACATCTCTCATGCACCACCAACCCACACACTTCAATGACAAAATCCACAACCACCGAACTCCCCATGCTACAAAATACTCCCGATGTCAGTGCACATTTCTCATGTATGACTAACCCATGCACTTCAATGACAAAAGCCACGACCACCAAGCCACCCATGCAGCAATTTTCTCCCAATCTCACTATATGTGTCACATGAACAACCAATCCATACACTTTGATGACAAAATCCACAACCACCAAACAGGGCATGCAGCAACAAACTCTCAATCTCACTTCCCATCTCTCATGCACCAGCAACTCATGCACTGCAATGACCAGATCCACAACCACCAAACTGCACCTACAACAAATTCTCAATCTCACTGCACATGTCAAGCACAAGGGCAACATGTTGCATACCAAAAATATCATGGAACAGCTTGTTATGGAAAGAATGATAGAAGTTTCAGAGAAAAGATTGCCAAAGGTAAGGAGATAGTGAAGAGTCTCATAAAGAGAAAATATAGGGATGGTTTAAGCCACAACAATTGCAGCATCAGTGATAGTGAGAATGAAGATGAAGTCTGCCAGGAAAAGTAAGTCTAACAAAATAACCATAAACCATCATCATAAGAAAAGGAAAATCAATCATCCATATTAAGAAAAAAGCATATTGATGGTTTTTATTTGTGTGCAGGTAAAACTTTAGAGAACTTATCACATATCTTGGAATAAATCAAGGTAACAATAGAAAAAAGATTATTGGTAACACTTCTAGCTAAGACATAATCAAGCCCTTTCATGAACACAATCATTGACAATCTTTTTCCTCCCCTGTTTGCAGAAGTGAGAAGCAGAGCAGCAGATCAAAATAAGGACACACTTTGCCCTACACCATATATAAATATAAGAAATAAATAAGAGTCATGAAACCCCATCAATGGAAGACTCCACTTCAGAAAGTGTTACCTATGTAAGAACAAATTTCATATGCACTTGGCTTTAGGCTAAGGGCAGCCATAAAGAATCAAGCGTATGTTTGAGCCAAACATTATAAAAGTTTGCACCTCCATAACTTTTTTAGCAGTTATATAATTCACCATACTAATTCAATTTCATTTTGCATTATGTTATGCAACATATTTAACATGCCCATCCAATCAAAAGGCACTAAAGACATACTTTTGCAATCTAAATATAAGAATGAAAAACGCAATTGATACAGTTAGATTTTGAACATATTACTAATCAATAAATATGATTCAGGTTTAAAAAGAAAAATATTCCAGTTATCAAATGAATCTTGTCCAAGCAGCACAATCTAGCAGGGCAGGATCTTGTTGATGCAATTGAGATGTGAATAACCGCAACCTACTTCCCTTTCTCTAATCCAAGTTCGTGAGCTAGAGAGTAGCTACCAAGCTTTTTGAAGGGTTTCATGACACTCTTCCATTAAAAAAGCGCAAGCCCTATCTGCACCTCCATCAGAAAAGGTTTGTCCCAGAATCAAAAGCTATCAAGCATTCTGAATTCATAATAGAGATCTAGTGCATATATGCATCCAATCTATCGATTAATGGGACCCACAAGTAAGATAGCTAGGTTACAGTGAAGGAGTTTGCTTGATCCAGGCAGAGTATGCTATAGTTTGTCACAGCAAAAACTCGAAAGTACATTTAAGTGGAGGAAGAGGGAGTTTAAATATAAAATAAAAATCTAAATATCAACTAAAGAGATACAACCAAAAGGATAACATAAAAATTTACAAGCAGAGTTCGAGCCACTGTATCATTTTTCCTTGATTGTGTGGGAAACAAATTTTGCAACAGCCTGAGTAGCTACATCTTCAATTATACTTTGGGTTGATCCCATCCTTTGAAGATTACTCTTGGCAACCTTAAAGGAGTGATCACCACTGTCTATCACATGCAGCTCAGTGATTGTTTTCATGTTCTTGCGAACTCTCTCCAACATTTCAAGCGGACAAAGCCCATCCTTGCTACCCTTCACAGGAAAAGGACTAGATTACTATTTTTAGAGAAATAATCATCAAAGCCTATCCAAAAAAGTTCCATAAATTAAATTCAACCAATAAGTTAGAGGATAATGAAGACATCAAGGAGATAAACTACACAAATACAAGCAATTGCAATAAAGCATTTCAAAATTTTAAGTGCCATTTAGGAGCGAATGCCCATGTTAAATAATGAATACCATATAACAAGTATATTTCATGTTGCTTCTGTCCATCATCATTTTTGCCATAAGCAAGACTAGATTTGATGAGAATAATGAACCTTTCCACTTGGTGAACTTACTACAACGGTATTCAAATTGTGGAATAATTACCCATAAAAAAAAAGAAAAAAAGAAAAGAAAATGATCACATTGTGTAAATTGATTCTTCATCATGAAACTTCAGTTGTATGCAGCTAATGCTTTCTTGATTTGTCTTTTTCATATTTGTGCATAGTTTTACCACAAACCCTAGCATCTTTGATACCAGAGAAAAACTAAAAAAATTACCTGCACAAACATGACAGGAACCGCAAGCTTCAATAAAGTTTCGTCTCTAATTGCTCCATTCATACCCTAAAACAAATTCAATGGGGGTTGTTAGGAAATAATCCTTAAAACTGCTTGCTGCCTGAAAATGCTCTGATGGGTCTCCAAGGGAAGCCAAAAGATGAACCGCAATACCAAGATTTGAAGGGTGAGAAAATGAAAAAGGAGGGGCATAAATGCCAGTCAAGAGTATGACAGGCAAGGAGGGGAAAAAGTAGGAAGTACAGATCAGAATATCTTAATAGAGCTAACCAGAAACAGAGTTCACCAATACATATTGCATAAGTCTAGGACAACAAAAACTTCAAACATTTCCCATTTCAAACTATGTAATTGTTAACATCTAAGAAGAGGACCTAATACATACACAAGCCCCTGAAACTTTCAAGAATAGATAAGAATATACAATTATCTTATTTAAAAGTTTAAACTTAAACATGTATATTGACTATTATATTTATTACTTAACAATCTTTCTTACTTGTGGGCTGCGACTTTGACTAAAAGCTCTCAAATGAACAACTTAATTAAATGGGGGTTGAAACTAAGACCTCCTGCTTTGATACCAAATTAAGATTACAGCCATCTTATCTTAAAGTTTAAACATACAGATATAGTGAAGGATATTGTATTTACTACTCATATAGCTCCAAAGACTTGATATTTGAAACTTTTTATTAATATTATACTTAGGTTGGTTATAATTTCTAGGGCTGTGCATGTGAGCTAAATGGGCTAGCCCTCCCTGACTTGCGTTGGCCTGTAGGACAATGTGGGCTGCCCCAGTTTAACCCACATCAAAAGCAGGCCAAAATTATAGGCCCAGCCCACCCCATGTGGGTTTAGCAGGCCGGCCGCTAGCCCGCAATAAATTTTTTACAGAACATTATATATTTTTTTTGCCAGCCAACCCATCAAGCCATCAACAAAATTAAAAAAATAAGGAACCAACTTTTCTTTATAATCCAACAAAAGCTCAAGACAAAGCCATCATGCACAATGTAATATGTAGAGCGGTAGTTGCTTGCTTTGGTCCGCAAATGTTTATGACAAAAACCTTAACGATATATGTATCAAAATCATTGAGTGGATAAGATGTGGTGGGTTCAGCTCAGCCCCGAAACTGAAACTAAATCTCCATTTTTCTAAGATATAACATTTAGTTTAAAGTTAAAACTCAAAATAAATCAACTATTTTTTTTTACTTTATCAAATGGAATGGGATTGTAATAGGCAAATAGTAACTTTTATCTTGTTCAAACAAAGAAATACTATGCAAAATAGATTGTAAATAGAGTATTAATAATCCCAATTACCACCCCTATTTAGAGCTATGCAATCATTAATTAAAAAGAAGAAGAAGAAGAAAAAGAAGAAGAAGAAGAAGGGAAGTAAAGAGAGAAGGAGGCAGCTTGAGACAGAGATGTGTAGTATTGGTGCAGGTGAGTATGAATGCATGAGGCTGAGGCAAAGCCAAGACCAAAAGAGAGAGAACTAGAACATGCAATGCAATACACCATCTACTGTGAGAGCAGATGATATAAGAGTGAGCTGGCCAATAAAAAAAAAGGATGAGAAGAGACAACAGGAAAAGAGACAGAGAGAAAGAGGAGTAGAAGACAGGTTTCATCAAAATAAATAAATAAAGAGGATAAGGCTTTGAACTGAGCATACTAAGACTAAGAGTGTGCGTGCATACTGTGACTATGAGGTCTGTCATCTCATCTGTGTAGGGGTAGGGCATTTTGAGTTTGAAATTTCAAAAGATTGTTTTTATTTTCTTTTTTCTAAGTTTGCGGGATAAGCAAACCAACCCAACCCGCACCAAGTTGGCCTACGAGTCAAGCAGGGCAGGCCAAAACAACAGTAACTTATGCATGCCAAAATTTTCTGGCCCGTAATTTGAAAGATCATATCTTTTTGTAGATACCATACCCTTTCATATAACATGTAAGGACAATAAAAAAATCAATTATCCAAAAAAAGGATAATCAATAATCACACAAAGTTACAGTGTATAAAATATATTTATTCTGTGACTATAAAATAGTAGACCCACGATCTTTCAAAAATGCATATGCATTCTTAATATGTTATATATATTTTAGACTGAAATCTGCAGAAAGTGCAGGGCTTTAACTAGTTCCCTTAAACACACTGAAATTGTCCATTATGTAGTGAAGAGCCACTAATCAATTAATTCTTTTCAGATTACATAAAAATGTTTGATGGGACTTGCCATTGGGCAAAGCAATGGAAACAATTCATGATGGAGCCCACTCCACTCTTCAACTTACCAAGAGAGCAAACATCTCATGATAAGATTCAATAATGCCATTGGGAGTTTTATGAAGTTTGTTTGTGGCTCATTACTGTCTGAAACCATTACCCCAGAGTCCCTTATCATGTAAACACGAAAGTACAAGGCAAGATAATCTAGAAGAAAGATGTATTGACCATTAGGTAAGGGGGCTATAATTAGCTGCCATAGAAAAACACGCAATGCAAAGATGAGATCTATATGCCATCAACAAGATTGTAAAACTATATCAGAAGTTTGTAACTGGCACCAAGTACCTCTATGTGGGGAGCAACCATAACGAAAATATTTTTATAATTTAAAGATTAGAACGGAGTGGCTTGTACATAAATGCACCCACTCCAAGAAGTCCTCAAGCCTTCAGCAACTGATTCATAATAGAACACAGCACAATGGTCAGGGGACTCTATAGAGCAGATAAACAAAAGTAGACATTACTAAAAAAACACCATGTTTATCTGCAATAATAACTATAGTGTAAAAAAAAAAAAAAAGAAGAAGAAGAAAAAGGAATCGTAAGTCAACCTTCAGAGGATATCCCAAGCAAATTACTGCAGAAGCCCAAATATCTTCTACTTCACCAGCTACCATACAGCTAACCCTGCAGATAAGATTTAAAATGGTAAAGTAGCAATTATACAGCATGACTTGTGCAAAAAGTAACTATATGGTTTTAGATAGATTAAGGTGTATTGTGAAAAACAAAAGCAGCATGGATGATCCCGCAACATACAGGTACTAAACTTCCTCTTATTCTCACAACAAACTTATGCCCCATAAGAATAAAAGGAGCTAATACCTAGAACCCATAGATTTCCCTGCTAAAATAAGTGGATGACCCTGATACTTGGCAACAGCTTTTCTGATAACATCTGCATGGAACTCGACCAACTTTTCAGCCTTAGGAGGAGCTTTACGTTTACCACCAGAAATATCTGCCATAATTCAATATTATAAAACAACTGAATGCTGTGAGTTATATTGCTAACTTGAGAGGCTTCACAATTTGGCCTCGTGCTTGCACAAACCTTAAATAGGTGATTTTCTTAAAAATGCCAATGCCGGTAAATCATGTGATAGAAGTCAATAAGAGCCTGTTTGCTCGTAGAAATCTTTTTGGAACTTTAATATTTAGTGTAAGTCACAAATACACCCCTTTATGTTTGTTTCATATATGCTTTTGTTTTTCATAATACACCTTAAACCCCTAGATAGTTCACTATATTTGGAAATTGAGCATTTAGACTCTCCAAATCTTTGAAAAATATGTTTTTACCTCCTACATGACTATTTTGCTCCTGATTTAATGTATATTTTATCATTTTATATAGAGGCAAAATAGTAAAATAGGATCTAAGAGTATGTTTTTCAAAGATTTTGGTTTTTTTTCCCCCCCAAAGGATTTAAGGGTCTATACGCTCAATTTCTAAGGTAGGGGACTAACGCACATGAAGCTAACAATGGGGGATATGCAAGTTACCCTAATATCTATGGTTTTCTAGTATGTATAATGGTTAAGCATTACCATTGCAACAAAAGAGAGTGGTACCTAGTAGTTTTTTATGGTAGGTGGAGAGGTAGGAAACTAGCAGTCGACGGCAAGCAATGGTTAACTAAAGTGGAAAAAGTGTATCAGAGCTGGGTTTTCCATTTTTAGAATCATCACCAACCATCATGAAGTGCTAATAGTTGGTGTACTCGTTTGTTGGCTACCACCATAATATTTGAGAAACAAACATATCAAAATGCACTATATTTGAAGGAAAATTTCAGATGGATCTTCAGATGTTAAATATAAATGACAGGTAAGTTTCAAGTCGTGGCAGCTCACAGGGGTAATCAAATGTAACAACTTCAACTGCATTTAGAGCCCTGCCCAACATATCCTTCCACCTGCATCAAAAAAATAGTAAAGTATACAAATTCTTGACTAAACATTGATAGCTTCCAGGAACCTAAAGAAAGTTTCTTTCAGCTTTTCAAGATAATCCCACAAAATTTCCATTTGAATCTAATTTACTGATACTCACAAATTTTCTATAAAAAGCACAAATAGACAATAACCAGACAATGATAGATTGGTCTTTAAATTTGACAAAACCATTCAACATCTCGGCATGCCAATTAATCAAAAGAAAATCTTCCAAAAGCTCAAAAACTTTATCTTTGCCCAACTGGTGCATCTATTTTGCCACCTCCAACCCTTTCCTCTCCATTTCAAAAACGTTCATTATCCCATCCATATCCCAGCAATCACATTCCGTAATATATGATTGAAAAAGGACATGGGCCCTCATAAAATACATGATGTAAGTAACTGCAGGTATTAGTAGACATGAACAGCAAATAGAATAGGAACGAGGAATGTTTCGTCCGTAATTGGCACTCAAAACTCCAAAGAGACACCGAAACAATACTTCACGTGATGGCCCAAATAAGAAGGAATATAATAAAAGCGGGATATAGTTGATTACTAAACCTAATCATCCAATCAGAGGATGAAGGGGCGCCGGCACCATGAGCAAAAACGACCACAGGGGATAATTTCTCTGAAGACCGCGACGGTGATGAATGGTGGTGCTGTTTCATGTTCGTGTTTGCATCTTCGTCTGGTTGGTTCTTACCCTTGCGTCTACGCTTAGCAGGATTTACATCATCCATTGAAATGACGGACCGAAACCCCGAAAGAATCAGAACCAGAACCAGAATAGTACTTCAAGATGTACTTCAATTTTCGCGCCACAGAGAGAGAGAGAGAGAGTCAGTGTTTTAAGCCTAGAAAGCTATCGTTATTTGCGCCAACTTTTAAAGTGGCTGGACTTAGGGCCAATTTGTTAGTCATTTTTAGGCCCAGCCCAATGGGAGATCACGATAACTTTTTATCAAATTTTCTACACATGTAGTTGCTGAAAAAAAAAAAAAAAACTAAAAAGCTTAGGAGAAATCCAATAATGACTAGCACTTTTATTTTTACAAGTCTTCCAACTATAGGGAAATGGGCTTGCACTGGGTTTTTATTTTTATTTCGCATGTAAATTATATTTCAAACTTCTAAAGCTTTTACTAGCTAAAATATAAAGAAATGCTTTTTTACAATAAAATTAAAAGCTGCTATAAACTTGAATTTAAAAAATAATCATTGTCTTTACTTTTATTTTTACATATAAAAGTTTGATATTAATTAAATGTCAAATTTTCTAAGTTTCAGGTTATGTAAAGTTAAAGAGTTAGATGTTGAAAAAGTCTTCTTATCACATTTTTATAAACACAATCACTTACATGAAAATACTAAAATATATTAGAAAAACTAAATCTAAGAAATAATTTTACATTAACATGGTGTAAGTGGATTTGGCAATTTAGAATCCAAGTTCTAGCTAAATCATGCCACAAGCACAATAACTTGGCAAACCCATAGTGAACCTTAGAGAGCATTACAATGAATTCAATTTAGTCATGAATTAAGTCTATATAATGAGAAGAGATGGAAGTGAAGGTAGTAAAGAAAAAATTGATCTTGAGAAGAACATTAAATGAATGATAAGTTGAAAAGGACTACTAGAATGAGTTAAGAAAAATGAAGGTGAGGGTTTGATGAAAGACAAGTTGAAAGAAGAAAAAGGATTTTGATGTTTCATCATTTTTTATTTACTATTATTATTTTATGTTTTAGACCTTAAAAGAATATGATCATTTTTTTTTAAAAAAAAGGAAGATAATGGTGTAAGATGAAAATTTTGAAGAAATGCCATTTGCGAAGGTTGAGGAATGTTAAGGGCAATAAAAATTTTGGAAAGAAATGGAAATAAAGAAAAAAGTTGATTGAAGAATGAGATTGTTTAGGGGGAAAAAATCGAGAAAAAGCATGAGATGAAGAAGAAATTGGAACCCAACCATAAGAAAATGAAGGAGATAGCAAAAGACTATAAATGTAATAATGTGAGTAACAAGTATAATAATAGGTAACGCCATCTATACTCATAGATTTAGGGAGTTTCTTCATTCCTTTTTCAATTTGGCATCTTCAGTTTAAAAATGTTTTATTTTACTTGTCCTCTAATGTACCCTTGATGCCTCTTTCCACTTACAAGAAATAAAGAGAGTGTTAGGTAAAATTCCCCTATTGTAAACTAGTGAATTGCTCAAAGAAGACCCATAGGCGTATTAAGGAATGCCTTAGTTAAGATGGAGAAATTCACTATACTTAAGGACATCATAATCTAAAACATTGAGGTTGAATTAGAAATTCTCATCATCCTAGGGAGATCAATTTTTTCTTGCCACAAGTGTTAGGTTATCTTATAAAATTAAGTAAGAAGAGATTTGTTTCGATATGTTATGAAATGACTTACTTAATCCCATGGGCCTGAGTAGATTGTTTGAATGGCTATGGAGACTTTTCGAATGAAGCTCCATGGATTAGGATTTTTGTTCTTTTGGGAGGACTTCATCTTAATGCCTGTTGGGGCATTTTTTACTCATATGATATTAGGCGGCACGGGTGAGACATCATTAGATTTCTTTGAGCATCTTCTTAGATGAAAACCTTCTTTTTCATCTAGAGAAGTTCTTTTATCAAATTTAGTACAAACCTCTAGCATTGGAGTTTAATTACTTTTCTATTTTTGTGTCTTGCATTGACATTCTCCTACTTGCTTGTCTTTGTTCTTGATTTTTTGAGTTGCCATATCTTTGTGTTTTTCACTTAAGAGCTAATGAAGAAACACATATAAATAACTATGAAAAGGAAGGCTTGAATCATATAAAATTTTACTTATTGACACCCTCAAGCCTAAGTTATTCTTTATCCCTAACTAAGCTACGTCTACGAACTTCTCATTGGCTTTCATAAGTAATAGTGCGCTAGGATGATGACATGTGATTAATCCAACCATATCGAGGATTATGATATATGCAATATAATTTCTTTTTATAAGTGTAAAATATATAGATAAGTGCAGCTTGTATATGCAAATATACAATCGTGAGTAGCAGGACGAATTCACGTGGATTGCATACTAAGAATAACAACCACGTGAACTCTCAATTTAGTTAAGTAATTCGAGATTAAAAAAAAAAGAATTAAACTAAATTTAATCTATTAATTTTAATTGAGGTAATCCATAAGGAAAAAGATAAATGAGCCAAACACATGGGAACTCAACAAAATTACCTTTAGATAATTCTTTAGTGTATCTAGTATATATTAAGACTAATTAAATGAGTTTTCATAAGATTCATAAGGACCACTTCCCTTTCGAGTCATGAAAATTTTATTTACAATATTGTCTTCTCTTTTGAATCACCTAATTTGTATTCTATTTGCAAGTAAATAGAATCTCTCACAAATCCAAATACTCTTATTAATCTCAATTACCTAGAACATGTGTATATCAAGATAATTAATATTAGTTGCATTAAGTGCATAAATCCCATATTTAATTTAACATGTATGTTTCCACAGCACAATTACACCAAACCTATTCTGAATTTTCGTACAAATGATCCATTCCCTTTTTAATTGCTCAAATTTTAATTCAAAAATAAGTTATTGGCCACATAACAAATTCACTAGTCTTAAAACATCAATCTCATTGAAGTTCAATAACATAGTGTGAAGCATGGGAACTAAAATGTAAGGGACAAAACAACTTGTAATATTCAATAATAATGGTTTATAATAATCCTTGTTTACATTATCTAACAACTATTTATAAGCGAGAAATCTTAAAACTATTAAAAATATTGAAATAATATAATATAAAATTAAGTCAATCAAAATAAACTTTTTAATGTAGACAAAAATTCTTTGATGTTCTAGCATGTAATGAAAACCCACGGATTTGACATCGGAAATGGACCCAAATGGCAAAATGGCTTGCACAAGATCAAAGTTGTTTGCACCAAATAAAAAATAATCTCAAATCAATTTTTATTAAAATATTAAGAGTTTCATAATTCTTCATAAATAAAAAAATATAAAACTTGCAAAACTAAGTCTTCTATATTTAACCAATAGCTTCCGACCCTTTTTGAGGTTTCCAACATCTTTTGACCCTTTCGAAATCAAGCTTGCATTATTCCCTCAAGGCTCCTGTCTTCTAGCTTTTGATTCCAAGTGTCTCTTCTGATGTTTTATGATTCTTCCGTTTATTTCTGCTTCTGATCCCCAACTTGAAGTCCTAGTTCATTCTCATTATTCAAGGATTGCTCCTATGCATTGTTTTAGAGAACTTTCAATGGAATCGTAAGGCATTTATGCAGACATGTTTATGAACATTCCATTACTTAATGGAGTTCGGTCAGGTAAATCGAATGAATTTGTGTGCAAATACCACTTTACTTGCTATTGATGACAATTCATCACTCCGAATTCATATCGAGAGTGTGGATGAAAGCATTTCGAATTGGCCATCTAGCACATGAAAATGCGGCGCATCGACCTGGCATAGGCACTAAACGAAGGCAATCAACACAGTTCAATGTCCATGTTCACTTCTTCCATCCATTTTCTAGGGTTCGACAACTCAAATAGGGGAGAAAAATACAAAGTGAAAACGATTCAAACATAAATGCAACCCTTCTAAATTGACCTTAAATAGTTATAGTTGCACGGCCACACCTCATGGGGCAATTGAAAGGAAAGATTTGAGTATACAATAATAAATTTCAATTTCATTTTGACTTCCTCGTTAGACTTAATATTACTAAATGAAAGAGTAGAATAGTGGTCTGATCGGCAAAGGATGGGATTATTTAGTGCTTTCCCCACCGAAAATCAAGGCAAATATCTAGCACAATCCACATTCCAATCCGTGTTTCATCATCTTCACCAGGAAATTCTATCATCCAAACCATCCTGTAAAGTTGCCTTTTGCTTTTACTCTCTCTTTCACACTCTTGTAATGAAATGCAAGAAAAGAAATCTATAGAAATAAATAAATAAATAAATAAATAAAGATATAAAAAGTGGTTCTACTTTTAAGTTTTGTTAATTACATATTTAAACTTTTATATTTTACCAAGTAGTATTAGTTTTCACGACTTGGTCTCGATTTGATTCCTCGTTGACCGAAAAGTTACTGCTATTACTCTTTTTTTTTTTTTTTTTTGTATTTATAGTTTAGTTTTGGTTGTATTTTAATGTTTCTTACGTTACTTTTGATTCATTTTAGTACTTGATCACATATTAATTTGTAAAAAAATATTTTTCATCTTTCTTAATTAATAAATTATTTTGAAAAAAATATTCTTTTTGCCAATAACTTCCAATGTATATAACTTTCATATGTAATATCTAATTTTAGTAAACTTTATATCATTGGAAAGCTCATAAAACAAACTTTTAATTGAAAGTAAGATCTAGTATATGTCCACTAATTGCCTGAACCAAATAAAATTTAACATAGTCATGACTCATAAACTAACCTCATTAAGACTTGAAATGCAAATTTTATAATTCTTGGAGTAACACACTACCACATAATATAATGTTTTGTTATCTCTCTTATAGTATCTTGATACTATTTTTTTCAAAATTTTATGATTTTCACAACTTGAAAAATGGACATTGTATCATTGTAGCATTGTATCTATTCAAAAGTTTGTGTTACAAACTATTTAAGAATTTTCAATTTGGCTTAAAATTATATAGTTAAAAATCATTTGCTTAAGTAGACTTTTTTATTATTTTCTATTTGCATTTTTTGAAAAATTGATGTGATTTTAAAATTATGATCATTATAAATTTTAAGGAATTTATAGTCACATAATCTTATAATCTTACAATCACATTAAATCATATAAATTTACAATTACATTATGGGGTATGAGAATTTACAAATAATGAAAGTATTACAAAATTTTAAGTAAAACTATAAAATAAGAAACGTATTTACCAAATATAAAAGTCGTTTAAAATAAAAAATAAATTAATAAAAGTAAGGAAAGTTAAGTATGGAAAAATTGCATAGTTTATAAGATATTTGTGACCTAGGTGGACTATTACAAAAAAAACAATAGAGATAAAAAAAATGATAATCATGAAAATAAAAGATTATACAAGAAAACATTAAAGAAATTAAAAAATTTTCCTCTAACTATTTTTTCACCTTTTTTATTGTGTAATTTTGAGTTAAAATAGTAGTTATAACCTGAGCTTTTAAATGATTATATGGTTATGGTTATACGATATTCAATTTGCAAGTTACATATTGAAAAGTTATAAAAACCAATATTAAAAAATATATAAAAATATTGTAGATATGGAGGTGCATTAATTGTTAAGTTTGAAAATTTATGTTATAGGATCAAATGACATTTGATATACAAATTATGACCATTTTAAAATTTTACCTGATTTGTAGTCTTTCGGCACATAGTATGTCTTACTTTTAAATAAATGTATATATCAAGAGCTTTCCAACAATATAAGATTTGCTAAAATTGTACATTACATGCAAAAGTTATGTACAGTTGAAATAACTAGATATAAATAATTTTTCTTTTAATTTTTAAAATAATATATCAATTAAGAAAAATCAAAAAATAATTTTGATAAATTAACTAGTGAACATACACTAAAATGCATTAAAACTAAAGTATACACATTGTAATGTAAAAAAGTGTAATGACTATTAACTTCCCTATTAATAAAACGATCAAATTGAAACCAAATTGAAGAAACAAGCAAAAATTTGCCACCAAAAAAAAAAAAAAAAGCTTAAATGCTAAATCACTAAAAATTGAAAGTACAAACATTTTGTTGCATCTTTATCCAAAAAAAAAAAATGAAAATGAAAGAAATATATTTTTTACTCTTATTTAGATATGAAGAGTGGAAATGGAAGGAAATGGGAGGACATTTTTCCTTTTTTGTATTTGCTTCATGTAAGAAAAGAAAAGATGATAAATAAAACAATAATTAGATCAAATTTCCCTTTATAGATTTCCTTATTTTTTATTCCCTTCTCTTTTTAAGGCTATTTTTGCAATTTCTCAAACTTTTCAACCATTTCTTTTGATTTCTCTCCAAATTCGGAGCGAAAGAATAATGGCTCTATGGTAGAAACAATGCCACTCATTTCCACCCAACTAATTCCATTTCCATCTCTTACTAAAATAGCCAAACATATTATTTCTCTTTGTATCCATTGATTTTGATAAATTTCCTTTTGATTTTTGTCCATCCAAACATAGTGTGAGTATTGGGGAACCCATTAAAATAATATTATTATTTTTTAAATTTGGAAAATAGGGTACTCAAAAAAATTATTCCAAAAATGAATTTTGAAGTTGTGGACCTAGCCTTTAGTTGAACCAAATTTGGCAAAACTGAAGGTATGGATTGTGTCTATGCATTTAAGTTCGTACCATGAAAAAAAAAATAATTTGAGAAAATTTATCATTGTTTTTTTTCTCTTTTTTTATGAAAAGCATGTAAAGAAAAATAAATTTTCTCAAATTAATTTTCTTTGCTTTAAAAAAATTAAAAATTTACATAAAGAATAATAAAAAAAATAGTTTTCATAAATTTTAAAATTATAAAAATTTATTAAAAAAAATTGTGTATCCCTTCATGCTTTATCTTATAGTATATGAAGAAAAAGAAGAAGAAAAAAACTAATACCAATGCGATTTGCTTTTCTAACTTTAAAGGATTATAACTTTTTACTCATGTGGAGTTATAGAGCTCATAATATATAGAAAAAGACTTCTTAATATAGCTAAGACCAAATTGCATTATCATTAGGTATTTTTATGAGGGTCAAATTGTTATGTTTTCATAGCTTACTAGCTATTAGATTAAAGAAAAAAGAGGGGATAGGTGCTCAAACTCAGTCCAAGCCTTATAACTTATTTTTTGAATAATTTTTTTCAGATACCTTATTTTGTGAATTTAAAAAAAAAATAATATTATTTTTGAATTCCCAATAAGTATTTCAATTGGTTGGAAAATGAAGTCAATTTACAATGCAGTACCACAATTGTATCGATTTTCTAAATAGTATTTTGTATCAATCTTACAAATGATTGTTTCACTCACATTTCAAAATAAAATTACTTATCTCTCACCATTTTTTATTTTTTTTAAAAGAATTATGTTATAATTAGAAAGGTTCTATAATTCATTATTAATATTAATGATTCAACGAATTATAATAGATGATTATAAACTCATCTCTTTGAGTTAAAACTCCTTTAATTTTCACACACTCTATTTTAATTTTACAAGAAATTACACGTAGGTTGCCTGTTGTTGAGTATGGTTTGAATTTTACACATAGGTTGTATGTTGTTAATATGATTTGAATTTTATGCCTCAAATCCAAGGAGTTTGATATTAGTAGAACTCTTTGTAAACTAGGAACCACTCAATGTAAGTTTTGGTAGTTAGATAAGGTAGGTGCGATGCCTAAGCGCATTTGATCAATTTATGAAATAGAAAAATAATGGTCTAGACAAGTTAATTGAACTTGCTCTAATTTATTTATTCAGTTTCCTCTTATGTTTCATTTTTAGTTTTATGCCTTCTACTTTTCTTGACTTAGTCCCCACTATGGTTGAATTTATAAATAGGTGTTTGGGATTTTATTAGAGATTTGGCTTAGGTTTGGATTGTCATTTGTTTATCTCTCATAGTGGTTTTTGTTGATCTCTGTGAGCAACATGATAACTACTCCATGTATTTGTACACCTTATGTTTTATAGTGAATCATTGCTATTCCCTCATCCATTTTCTTTGTTGAGTATATCTTAAAGATATTTTAATAATAAAAATACATTACATTAAATTTACTAAAAAAATTATTTAATATGTAGCTAAAAGTATAAAATAATTATAAACTCAAGTCATGAAAAGAAGTCATTCAATAACTAATAAAGTTGAAGGCTTTGTGGTGTGAAAGCTAATAAAAGTCGAAAGTTTTAGAAGTGACATAGCTTATAAAGTAAAGTTGAAAGTAGTAGGAGTTTTAGAAGACATAAGTGGTAGTAGTTTTAGAAGCATTAGCTTCAACAATAGTAATAATGGTTAAGTTATGGAAAGAAGCTCAAGCAAATTAGAAGCACAAATACTAGAAACAAGTCAAAAGCACTATAACATGGAAACTACAAAAGTAACTTATTATTAGAAGCTAGTTACAAGATTAGAAAGTGTAGTAAGTTGTCAGAAGCACTAAATCAAAAGAAAATTAGAGGCTCAAACAAAGGAAACTAAAGAAGCAAACATGAATCAAATAAGAAAAAGAAGTAAAGTTAGAATCAAGGACAAAAACACAAAACATGCAAAATATATTTACATATTTGAAGGCCCAATACGATGAGTTAAATGTATTTGGGTAATACATTTAACTAAACACTTACAACAACATTTTTATGAATGTTCCAAGTTTAGAAATTTATTCAAGAAAATATAAAACACAACAACTATTATGGAATGAACCATAAAGCATCAAGCAAATAAGATATTCACGAAAGGACAAATATAAAGAAATATTACATGCAACGAGCTATATCAAATATTTATGGAAGTTAATATTAAAGATGTTGTAAATATGAGAAGAAGGAAATGCTCAATGATAAAAAGAGATATACTTGGAAGCAAATGAAGAAAAAGGAAGATTCAATGGATATATAATAACTACTTCAATTTTGATTTCTTGGAAAATGGTTATATAAAAAGCTACTCGAAGATAGAATGGAGGACAACAAGAAGAGACAAAAAAAAAAAGGAAAAGAGAATTATTGAATAACATTTAGGAAAGGTGATTATTTCATTTTAATAGGGTATTAGGCTAAAATTGTGAGGAAGTTTTGTGGTAATCCTCAAGTGAATTGTTCATTTTTTAGTGAATTGTGAGACTATTTTGGGAAAGGTAGTGAGGGTGATTTTACGGATTTGTGCATTCTTAGGTTTGAATTGTGAAACGAAGTACAATTGTTGTAATCTATAGAGCTATGTAATCTTGGGTTAAAGATTGTATGCTAGAGTAAATTAGCATTTGTACCCTTTATTGATTTCTAAAATAGTGGAACACGTTAGTGTAGATGATCGATTCCTTAGCTGGAAGAGAGGAATAACTCAAGGAGAAACTTCTATATATATTTGTCTAATAATTTTATCCCTTACTTTTTATTTTCCTATGTATTACATTGTGGTATAAATTTGTTTATTTTTGTGCTTTCACTTTATAAATTAATTTAATAAGTGTCATCATTGAATATTCTCTCTAATTATTTATTGTGAGCAATAATTGATATGTTGTTTATTTTGTAATGTGTACTCTCTAAATGTTGTCATAATCATTGTTATCAATCATTATAAATAATCGTTATAACTTGACATGATTAATTATTAACTTTCCCCATAAAAGGGTGTTATTATGTTTAATGGTGAAAATTTTTTAAATTAAAAAAATTATTATATAGTTGATGACACAAGATTATTGGCAAAGAATTAAGAATAATTTTTATTTTAAAAAAAAATTAGACAAACAAAATTTTAAAAAAATTATTATTGACGTTTTCTAATTAGTATACGTTAGTATGCTTGAAAAAGAATATGTTAATTTGTGAGAGTTGTTATGATTTTCTATGATTTTTAGGATAAGTTTTTTAAACAAGTATATCTATGGCATATTATAATCAATCTATAATAAGGAAAATTAGATATATTAAAAACAAATTGTACGAAACTTGTTATGATATGATTGTTCTTCATCTCTATCATAAAAGTGGGAAAAATCAATGATTTTAATTTTCATTTTTATTTTGTGATATTAAATGTTTCATATCTAAACTTCTTATATCACATTAGAAGTATCGAGCATTCAATGTTTTGATATGTTGAGAGCAAAATGTGAATTATGATATTTTATAGTTGATTAGATATACATTTTATGATAGTTTTGGCATGTTTGACATACAAACTTAACTGAATATTTTGATATGAATGTCATGTAGATATAATATTCTTTACTATGAATTGTGAGTCTAATATATATGATTTATTGAATGATTGTTTTGAAATGTTCTCAATAAGAAAAATGTTGCAAATTTAGAAATAATTATCATGTTATTTCATAGATTATAGACAAGCATTTTTTTGGTATGATAAAATTGACATAATTGTTCTATAATGAAGAATCATTGTATATTTAGGTGAAAAAGTTATGATAAACATGTAGAAAGTTCTATTTATATATCTATATATCCATATATATATATATGTAATTTATATAAATGTCCTACATAAGATCTATCATACTCTTTGATTTTTTATGTGATTCTCTTGTGTGTATGACATGTCATATTCTATAGTAATTGTTTCTTGTCCCTTTAAGAAAAAAAATATTATTGTTTTGATAATAACAAAAATGGGGAGAAAATGTGAACAAATAATATTTTAAATGTTATCACCATTTAGGGGGTAGAATGTTGAGTATATTCCAATGATAATTTGATGATAACAAAACAATATGTTAAGTTTACTAATAAGTTTATTAAGTGTGGTGCTAAAAGTATAAAATTACTATAAACTCAAATCATGGAAAGAAGTGATGCAACGACTAATAAAAGTCAAAAGTTTCATGGTGCAAAAGCTATAAAAAAAGTCAAAAGCTTCTTGTGCAACAGCTAATAAAAGTCAAGTTAAAGTTCCATATTAACTTTCAAATATGATGATATGCTTTGTTATACATCAAATAAAAAATTTTAAATTGTAAGATCTTTAAAGTTTGACTATATATATATCCACACAAACATATAATAGTTATTATTATAATAAGTATCATTTATTTAGTTCACTTATTTTTCATTATCATCATCATTAGTATTATGTGCATCTATATATGTATATTTTACACACAGTTATTGGGGTTTATAGTGATTTTATAATAACAAGCTCATATATATACATATACGTATATATATGAGATGCTTTTCTTTGATACTAGTCTCAATATAGTTGAAAGTATGAAAGCTTTTTTTGTTTCAAAATTGATATGAAGGATATGGTTGAAGTTATCATGATCAAGGGTGTTAATTTATAAAGAATAATGATTGTGTCGTATTGTGATAGAATGCAATCCGGAGAATTTTCTTAGGAAGTTTAAAAAATTTAAGATGACACCACTTGCTAGTGCTCTTTATGTTGCTAAATTCTAAAGAAAACCTTGATTAGAATTTCAATTGTACAAACTTAATATACACATATCATTGGAAGTTTAATATTCTTGATAAATTTTTCTCGAAGTGATATAGCTTATATTGTATGTAGGTTGAGTAAATATACACATATTCTCAATTGCAATCATTAGATCACATTAGTTAAAGTATTGAAATACTCTAGAGGTACTATAGACTGCAACATTATGTATAATGAATGGTTTCATGCTATATTAGATGATATAGTTATGTCAACATGATCTCAAATTCATGTGTGATGCTATTAATGGCTATGTGTTTACTCTAAGAGTGAGAATGGTTGCTCGGAAATCTTTTAAGAAATCTATAATAATTGAGTTTATCATGTAGTTAGAGTTTGCAATTTTAGAGCTATGGTTATTAAGGTCGAATGATTGAGAAACTTCTTAACATAAATTCCATTAATATTAAAGCTAACACCTACTATGTCTATGCATTGCAATATCATGTTGCAATAGTCATTTTGAAAAATAGGTCATTTGATGGCAAAAATAGGCACATTAGGTGAAGTCATAATGTAATAAAGCAATTATTAATAGATGATGCTATGCTGGTCAATTATGTAAAGTTATGAATGAATTTAGCCAGCTCATTAATAAATAATTCGAATAATCCACTTGCAAAACATTAAGGGGATCAAGACATAAGCCAATTTAAAATCACATATGGTAGTAACTTGATCTATATGATTTGAGTTCCCATGAAAAAATTTCATATAAGTAATACCAAGTTATTTGTTGAATCATGTGTGGCATTAAAAATTGATATAGTTTCTTTTTGTGATGTGTCATGCCAAGTGATTCGAAGCTATTAGGGCTTGGGTTGACCTTCTTGGATCTAAACTAAACTTTATATTGAGTTTATGGAAGTTAAACAAAGTGATTTCATAGTATATATAATATAAACGGACTAGTTTCACTAGGGACACAAAGTAGCAATTCGAATCATTAGTTATCCAAAACTCAAATGGAGAGTTCCAATATATAACAAAATGATAGAGATGACTTAGTCAACATGCAGAATGATAATTATAGATGGAAAATATGTTTTTTAGAGTACTATATTCAACTTGGGTAAGTATTATAAAAATAAAACTATATATATATACACATGCACTACACTAGGAAAAAAAAATGATGATGATATATATATATATATATATATATATAACTTAGGAAATATTACGGATAAGCTCATTTCCACCCCAAACTTGTAGAGATCACCAACCTTCAATCATATAGTTCTCTAGAAAAGTAAACAGGTGTAATCATAGGGAATCATCAATAGCAAAGAATAGGAGAGTTCAAGCTGAAATTAAAAGGAAAATAGCAAGAAAATAGGAAATTTAGAAAATGGATGCAAGCAATCTGATTACTAGTGGTTTGTGGACTTATGGTGGAGTTATTGGTATGGGGCTTAGGGGCTAAGCTTTTGAGGTGGTAGGAAGTTTGGCTATGGCAGCTTTATTGGCCATTGGTGGCTAAAGCTCTGGCGAGAAGGTCTATGATAATGCCATGTATTTAATGATTTTTTTAAAATATTAAACATGTATGGAAAATTATGAAAATTGGTATTTTGGGTTTATTTTACATGTCTATTAATTATTAATTTTATTTTTATGAAATTATTGGCAGTTGTATGGGTTGCTTAAAAAACTACCTTGTTTTGAGAAAAGTATAATTCTTTTTTCCAAATAGTAAATGATGTTGTTCATGATAATTTTTAGTACACATAATCTTAATTATATATAGCTTAGTTGTGTAGAAAGAATTTTGAAAAATCTTGACGTTTACTAATTATTATAAATTTATTGAATAAACTACTTTGCTTTAGTAACTTAGGAAATAAAGTATTTCTCCTAAAATATCCTGATGATTCTGGTTTATGTTAGCTTCCGGAGTCTAATAGTGTTAATAGGAGTGATTAATTTTAATCTTGAGTTTAAAATCATCCAATTAAAGTATTTTAGTTCATATTTGACTATATGTATGTATGTATGTATGTATGTATGTATGTATGTGATGTGCCTATTATTATGATTGGATCAAGTGATTCTAATTCTTGGGCAACAATCAATGATAATCGAATTTAACAATCCAATTAATGAATGGTAACGAACAAGAACATAATAAAATCCCTAAATCTTTACTGGATATGACACACTAGTAAAAGATTAGTCCCAGTATGGATTTGTTGATATAACACACAACAATCTAATACTTTCACTTGCTACAATCCCATGGATTGATAAGAGTAAATTTAAAGAATAAACTTCACAATAGATTTTCTCAAATGTCAAAAGTCCCTAAATTCTTACAAAACAACCAATATATAGCAAAGAGAAAACAAATGCGAAAAGTCACAAAATTTCGTTCGAATCACCTACATAAGCTGTAGGCTTTGGAATGAAGGTTGTCAGCTTTACATAGTAAGCCGTTGGCCTAGATGGCCAGCTTAAATTCCAAAGCCGTTGGCCTTGTAGGCCGGCCTTAGAGGTTAAGCCGCCGGCCTTTATGGCCAGCCTATCTCCACACCGTTGACCTTGAATGGCCGGTCTAGGATGAAAGCCGCCAGCCTAAGGGTGTCCACCTTTGGTTCTTGCGCTTTCATTCCCGCATTGAGCAACTTTGTAAGAACCATGATTTGATTCCCATAATCTCCTCAGACTTGTGAAAGATTTGTCCTCAAATCTGATGGTTCCTTTGTTTTTATTGCCCACTTCTAAGAATCTTTTAGGCTGAAAATCTTAGTCTGCAAGTGTCTATTGTCTTGAAGTTGTGGTTGTCCTGTAGGCTTATGAATTATCTGTATTTGATTCACTCTATTCAGGTTGTCCCCCAGTCCCATCCTCTTTACTATCAAGGACTTCTTGTTAGTGGTTTTATTGATTTGCTCTTGGGCTTCATGTACCTTAGTTGGTGACATAGGATTTAAAACAACCCGTTTTCCATCCTTTTGAAATACATAGGTGTTTTTTAAACCTATCATGCAGCACCCTTCTGTCAGATAACCAAGGTTTACCCAGTAATATATGTGATGTACACATAAGGAGAACATCGCAATCAATTACATCCTAGTACTTTTTTCCTACGTTGATTGGAATCTTAACCCTTTGAGTGACATGCAGACTATCTTGCTTACTCAACCAATGTAATTTATAGGGCCTAGGATGAGGTGTAGTGACTAGTTACAATTTACTCACTAATGCAGCAGCTATAACATTAGTGCAACTACCACCATCAATAAGAAGGGTACAAAGATTACCTTGGACCCTGTAAGGAATATGGAATAGGTTTTCCCTTTGCATGTTCTCAACATCTAGAGATGTAGTCATTACCTTGCGCAATACATTAATAGCCAGATATTGGTCATTGCCCTTGTCCTCAAGTACCTTAATGTCTGGATCCTCATAGTATTCATTTAGCACTGCTGATAAATCTGTAGGCTCAAGTACATCTTCTTCTTCACCCTCATTTTCCACCCCCATAGCAGTCATCACCCTTTTGTTGGGACACTAAGCAGCCATGTGTCTAAAACCTATGCATTTGAAGCATTAGGTTTGATGAATCTTTCCACTTAATGACTTCGGTACTGTTTATTGGATATTAGCCCTTGCAACCACTTTGCCTTTTCTAGAACTATCCCTCTCCCTATCAGTAACAATTGCATTTGATTCCATAGTCCTATCAATTTCCCCTTTTCTAACCTGCCGATTATTTGATCCATATAACTGAATAGTGGATCCATACCTGTTACTCGATGCTTTGTATGGATTAGAGCGCCTCTGCCTCTCAATTTTTAAAGCCAACTAGATGGCCTCATCAAGAGTGTCATACCTTTGTAGCTTGACAATACATGTAATCTCATATTTCAACCCAGACACAAATCGCGCCATAGTCTATTCAAGAGGTTCAACTATCCTACATCGGATCCTTAGTGTCTCAAACTCCTAAACATACTCATCCACTATTTTGCCTCACTATCTTAATGTTTGGAGGCGCATGAATAACTCCTGCCTATAATGTTCTAGTATAAACCTCTTCCTCAGCACCCTTCTCATTTCTTGCCAAGTATGAATCTCAGCATCACCATCGCTCCTCTTGTTGGCCACAAGGTTCTTCTACCACAAGACGTCATACCCTATAAATTCAGCTACTGCTAGGCGAACTTTTGTATGGTCATTAATCTCATAACACTCGAAGATTCCTTTTACCTTATCTTCCTAATCAAGGTACTCTTCTGCAGGTCCCTTTCCAACAAATGAAGGCATCTGCAATTTTACATACTCTAAACCCTTGAGCGGTCTGAACTTATGGTTAGGATAAAGTTCATCCCCAAAATTGTCATCCCTCTCCTCTTTATAAGCATGGTACTGTCTTCTAACTTGTTTGCCCTTATGTCCTCCTGCTGCTCCTTCTTTACCTACAACATTAAGGGCTACCCTAGTGATGGGTGTCGAATCCAAAAAAAAATAAAACCTACTCCTAGATAATTATATGATTTGCATATAGTGGTGAGTAGGGTCGAATCCACAGAGATTGGTTAAACTTATTTCTATTCAAGGAGAATAAAAGGGAAAAGAAAAATGGGGGGGTTTTGTTTGTGAATCAAAATAAAGTAAAACAAGGTAAGAAAATCGGATATTAATAAAAGCCTAGCCAAAGGAATCAAGATAGTTTAATTCTAGGAATTGATCATCGATGCAAATGTTTTCTATTCTTAGTTCTAGATAAACCGGTTATGGTTATTAACAAGCTCTAACAACCTATCTCTCCTTACTTCCTCGATAACCTCAGACAAGCGCTTTGAATTATTTCTCTTATTGATTAAACAACCCTAGACAAGCGCTTAGGATTTAATCTATCAATAGCATTAAGATCTAGAGAGACCACCAATTCATGCCAGTAGATTATAAGATAACTTATTTAAACATGATCACACACCTCCATAACATGAATTCGATCATCTCTTTTATAACCAAACATGTCATTGCGTCACTAAGACTAGGACAATCAAACAATTACGGATTTGACGTGCTAGTTGACAATATATTAACTTGCTAATTGAGTAGAAGAGCTCTATTCATACCAATCAACAAAGATAATAATGACAAAACGATTAGAAGATATATGAATACCCGAAAGCAAAGAATAGAATAAATACAAGTCAATTAGACCTCACAATTCGTGGAGAATTAAACATCTATGACCCTTTGGCTAGAAAAGTAGCTTAGCTACTCATGTTCATCAACAAAACGAAAAATAAAAATAAAAACATAATGAACCCAGTTGCCTGCTCTGCCTTCACGTTTCCTTCTTCAAGATCCAAAGATTCAAAAGTTCAAAAGTTGTCCTAACCCTCTAGGGTTGGTTCTATTTATATTGTTAGGGGGATAGCATGTGATCTTTTGCTAGCAAGATACGAAAATATCTTTCCTTTTTCAAGTAGATTTCGAGAAGTGAAGATTCGTCTGCCTGGCACGCCCCACCACACAGCCGTGGGTCAAGCCGTGCCATCCTCTGTGCATATTCTTCAAGTCTTCATCCGCGCCCAGTGTGTACCACGGTTACACACACGGCTAGATTTCAAGTCGTGCCTTCATTTGTGCATAATCTACAAGTCTTCATCCGTGTCCAGTGTGTACCACGGTTACACCCACGGCTAGATTTCAAGCCGTGCCTTCATCTGGTTGATGTTCCACACTTTCTTCTCCTTGGCACGTCTAGCTTCCACTACGGCTCCAAGCACGGTTTCTCCCACGGCTTCCACCACGGCCGTGCCCTAAGTCGTGTCTCTCTCTGTTCAAAGTCCACATTTCCGCCTTCTTTTCCAGTGAGGGGCACAGTTTGCACATTGGCCGTGCCTCAAACCGTGCTAGTTCTTAGTTAGCTACACGGCCGTGTACTTCAACCATGTATCTTCCTGTTGATTCAAAACCAAGTACACGGCCGTGTACTTCAATTACACGCCCATGTACTTCCCTCCGGCGGTGTAAATCCTTGTCTTTGAACCAAGTTGTAGATGGCTTCTCTAATTTACTTGAATTGGCATCCTTGACTCCATTTAACCTGATTTATCACGATGATAGAATTAAAGTACCATTTCCTTATGATTTCTATAAAATCAATAATAATTTAACACAATTTATACTATAAAGATTGAGTATAAAATGGCTCTATCACCTAGGTGGGGGTGCTTGTAGATTGGCCACAGGCTGTTAGGGTAATGTCATTTGATCAGCCTGTGTTGCTAGATTAGCAATAATAGTAGTCAGGTGCTACAATTGCTCTTCTACAGTTCTTCTTCCACCTGCAGCATAACGACCTTATACTCCTCCTCCTACCTAGCTATTGGCCTCATTCCTTATTCCCCCATTAACATTATCGTTCAACATACTGAATAGAAATTACAATTCTAGCACAGAATTCACAAGTCACAAACACTGCAATAATCCTCCAATGACACTAATTCAACCAGAAACAACAACAGTCTCCAGTCGGTACAATTCCTAATTTCAATCTCTGATCACTCTCTAATTTAGTTCAAATAAAAAACAAATGTAGTAGACAATACAAACCCTAACTTTAATGCATACAAAATAACAACAACCAGTCCAAATTCTATCACAAACCACAACAATCCCCAATTAGCATAATTCCCAATTTTAACCTTATATTAATCTCCAATTTAAAATCCCAGCGCAACAATAATCAACCAGGATACAAAACAATAATAACAACAACCCTAATTATATAATCGATCCAACAATGAAATTCACAACCCACGACAACAAAATCACACAACCCATAATAACAACAACGAAGAACCTTAATTTTAATTGGATATAAAATCCATGAACAAACCCAATTTGAATTGCACAGTAACAACACAACCCAATCGGCACAATCCCAATTCAATAACAATCCACCCAACACAAATTCACAATATAAACCTTAATTGCGAAATTAGAAATCAACAGTCACAATCCTTTTCTCGATCTGAGCTTTGATACCAAAAGATGATGTGCCTATTACTATGATCAGATTAAGTGATTCCAATTCCTAAGCAACAATCAATGATAATCGAATCTAGCAATCCAATAAACGAATAATAACGAATAAGAACACAATAAAATCCCTAAACCCTTACTGGATATGATCCACCAACAATAGAGTAGTCTTAGTACGGATTTGTTGATATGACACACAACAATCCAATATCGCCACTCGCTACAATCCTATGGATTGATAAGAGTAAATTTGAAGAATAAACTTCATAATAGATTTTCTCAAATGTCAAAAGTCCCCAAATTCTTACAAAATAACCAATATATAGCAAAGAGAAAACAAATGCAAAAAGTCACAAAATTTCGTTCGAATCACCTACATAAGCCACGGGCTTTGGAATGAAGGCCGTTGGCTTTGCATGGTAAGCCACCAGCTTTGGCAATCTACACCACCGGCCTTAAAGGCCAGCCTTGGAGTCTAAGTTTCCGGTCTTCGATTAACCCACGTTTTGCACTTTTTTCATTAATTCAATTGAAATAAAGTTGTTCTTATATGGTCAATAATTTTTTCCCATTATAAATCATTAATATTGTCTTATTCCCATTTGAATCATATTCTTCATCTTATAAATACTTTGGAAAAATTACAAATGAGGAGATCAACGTTTAAGGCCAATTTTAAATAGAGGATTGAATTTTCAAGTGGTTAAAATAAAGAACCAATGTTACATACAATAGTTCAAATATAGAATCTCATTATTGCACTGTTATGATAACAAATCATCTTTTTATACTACTTAACATGTTTATAGTATAGTAATAGATCATCTATTTAAATTACTTAATATAATGTTAATCATTTATTTTAACCATTTGAAAGTTTGATCCTCTATGTTAATCACCCAACAAAACATTAATCTTCTATTTTAACTACTTGACCCTAAATGTTGATTTCCTCACTTGTAATTTTTTCTAAATACCTTCTTTCTCAACCCCTCAAGACACAACTTCAATACATTCTCTCATCTTGCATTGGGATAATATCTATTGTGCTTGGAAATTCTCCTAGGTGGTAATCACCTACAAAAGAGAATATGTTATGCTCAAAGGGATGCTAAGGGTAATTTTGGTATGGTTACTACGATACTTAAGTCAGTATAAGTGTGTTTCAAGAAATCAATAAGTTATTAAGGATATAGGGCTTAAGATTTTGAACTTAGATTCAAGTGGTGTCAACCCCTATTTATAAGTGTTAGGGTTGAGACAACTTAATAAGTGCATTAGTTGCTTGGTAGGTGCATTTATCTTGTGTCTATTGAGCTTCCCATGGAAGCTGTGTCTTTCCAGCTTCCTTCGTTTATCAAACAAATGCGGTTGGCTTGAGCCTAAGCTTAGGCTAGATCATGCACTGGAGCTCAAATATTGGTCCTTAGAGCTTGATGGTGGGCTTAGGCCGAACTCTAAAAAGTGCTACAACACCTCCTCCTCCCACTCTCATTGGTGATTTGTTAGTAAAGAGTGTTGGTGATAGGATGGGCTTCCAAGGACCTTAAGATGAGCTAATGATTGAGACGAGCTCTTAGTTAGGGTCATCAACCTGGCTTCTGATTTGGCGTGTTATTATTTGGATGTGCATGGAATGGCCAAGCAAGTGAGTGGCCGAGCTAGGTTTCACCCATGCTAGAAGAATTGGCAAAGAGGAAATAGTCTTGACTTAGCACTTTAAGATGCAAGGTCTAGTAACTGATTCATTGAACTATTGTGTCTTCCCCCTTAAGCCAAGCTGAACTAATGATGGCCCTCATAGATTGGATGAGTAGGTGAGTGGCTGGGCAAAGCTTCACCCATGCTGATAACTTGGCAAGAAGATTTTCTCAAGCTAGCATCTAAAGGGATGAGGTCAAGCAAGCAATATACCAAGTTATATCACGCTTTTATCCCTACCAAGTCGAGTTAAACTAAGCATGGCTCTTTATTAGCTTAAACACTCTAAAAATTCCTTAAGAGCATTTGATCCAAGGTCACAATGGCTTCTCAAAGTAATCTTAATTCTGTTATAGGCACGTAAATTTTAGTGCATTTGATGTTACGAACAACTGTTGTGCTTGTATTGGGAGAGGTTTGCTTGCTTTAGGCACACACATGAGATCTTCATTATCAATTTAAATTGTAGGACACGTGTTGAGATTGAATTGGAAAGCATCATGTCATGTTGCTTTAGTTAACTTTCTCTTTGTTTCTCATGCTATTACCTACATATACAAGTCCATGGCTTCATTTCAACACTTTCATCTTCTTTGACATCTCTCCCTTTATTCTTGAGCATGGAACTTCATCTTCTCTTGCAATTTTGATCAATCTTTTCACAATTCAACTTTCATACTCTTTTCTTATTTTGTATTTGAAATCAAGTATAGCAG
This sequence comes from Laguncularia racemosa, assembly GCA_037954665.1. Classification (NCBI taxonomy): domain Eukaryota; kingdom Viridiplantae; phylum Streptophyta; class Magnoliopsida; order Myrtales; family Combretaceae; genus Laguncularia; species Laguncularia racemosa. Next base: position 4,134,384 of record JBBMOL010000048.1, on the reverse strand, counting down.
TTGTATCATCCTTCTCTTCTCAAAAGTTCTCTAATAGAGAGAGTGGGAGGGGTACTCACCTTGCCTTGGGAGCGGTAGAAGGAGTTTTATGGTGATCTTTTAGCATGGCACAAGAATTGAGTGTTGGAAACTTGGAGAGAGACATTGATACCGTGGTAGTAATATCTCAAATTCCTAGGATGTTTATCCCAATAATGGTGAGGACTCAAAGCCTATATGGTAAACATGTACATCGATAGAGGAAGGAAACATGCATAATGGTATTAAGAGCATCATTACGTTTGAGTAGGTCATGAATTTAAGGAAGTACTTCCACCTACGTCCTGAGGGGTGGAAGCTAGACTGACCTTAATCTGATGACAAGTTAGTGTTGATCTTAGGGTGTCACTTTTGTTTATACCCGAAGCACTTGGAATTTGGACTTTGAGCTCCCTTGTTTAAATTCTGGAAGGGGTTCTTCAACTACCACTTGGTCTCGCCAACACAGCTTGTGCCTAACACATGCAAGTTATTGATCGCATTTGTGGTGCTATGTAAGTGCTTTGTGTTGTGAGCCACTACTCAGCTTCTTCAACACATTTATGGGTTGAAGAGGTCCAATGATAGGTGGTATTATCTGACAAGCCATCCAGGTTGGAAGCTACTAGTTAGGTTAAACTCTTTCATGCATGGCTAGAAGAGTAAGTTTTTGGTGGTGACCAAGGAGGAAGAGTTAAACTTCTAGACAAATTAGGTCAACTTGATCATAACTTTGGCAATTCGATCTTTAAGGCTTATTGATAAAGCTATAGCTGTAAGGATTTTAATTGAGGAGAGGGGGGGGGGGGGGGGTGGGGTGGGGGTTGGGTTAGGGGGTGTGAGGTTGTGGTCGGGTTTAGAACACGTCAAAGGTCATAGATGAATTCCTTTATGATAGGAAACTAACTAATGTCGTTTATGTTGAAGATGGTGGAGGTACACGTTGCTACTTTGCCATGTGTAGGTGGGCTTGCTATGGAGACATGCTCAACTACTTTGGCATAGTAACTCTTTTGTATACTTCATGTGTTATTTTCTAACTTGTTTGTTTTTGCCATGTACAAATATGTAGCTTAAGGAGTACTCCGTAGCTAACTTGCTTGCTAAGTACAAGAACACAATGGTTGCTAAAAAGGATAGAAAGGTTGTTGCCTAAGCTGCTTAGAAGAAGGTGCCTGCTCTAAAGTCTCGAGATGCACCATTTTCAATAAAGGATGAGCATGTTCTAGCTCCCACCATTTAGTTAGTCCCACATCCTCTAGTAAACCCTTCGGCTCAATTGAGGTTGAAGGGAAAAACTAGTGACGGGGTAGGTTAAGGCTTAAAGAAGAGGCCCGAGCCTAAGTTTCTTAAGTGTAGGGCTTAGAGGAGGGGTGATAAGAATGAGCTCTTCAACAAGATAATGAAGAGCGATAAATAGGCAGCCCTCTAGGAGAAAACATTTTTGGAAGGCACTAAGATAACTAAGTTGAAGTCTCTAAATGTTCATCCTAAATATGTACTAAGCTACCTAAACTTCTATGATGATGTAGAGGTTGAAGGCTCTAAGGTGGTTGAAAGCAAGAAAGTTGTTGAGGGTACCCCTTAAGGAGCAGGTGTTACCTAATGGTTAAGGCTAGGTCAAGGAAGTAGCCCAAGCTAAAGAGCAGGGTCATACCATTGAAGAGTAAGTCTAGGAATAGGAAGTTGAAGATGTTCCTCCTCCACCACAAAGTTTATATCTTCTTACTGACCCCTCACTCTCGACTAAATTGGTTTCCATCGAGCATGCCATTACTTCGGGTGTTGATGAAGTTTTCGAGTGTTTAATGGAGTTGATTTAGAGGATTAGGAGACTCTTTATTTTTTTCCTTTCCTTTTTGTACTTCTTTTTTATTTCTTCGCTTATATTTCTTTTCTTTTATTAAGGTTAGGATACTAACTCGTCTGATGTACAATACCCTAACTTTAATGAATGAAAGAATTTTTCTAAATATTCTTATGTTGCTTTGTTTTCTTAATTTCTCGTGTACTATTCTCCTCCTTTTTCTCTTTTTTTCCTTTTCTTTGCATGTTTAAAGGGTGTTCAAACATTTACACCAAAGTCTTGTCAATGAGCTACCTATGTCGTTGTAGGGTGTAAGTCTTCCGACGTGACTTGAAGCGGTTGACTACTTTGAAAACTATTGTGGTCAGGGAGCATGGGAGTTTGTTCACTTTTTGTTAAAGTGTAGACTTAGTCAAAATTAAGAGTCTATTTGCCAAGGTACTGGAAAAATGCCAAGGCACTAGTAGGGACTTGATGTCATCAAGAGTCCATTCACCTCAAGAGAGGCTAGGACTTGATTTATTTAGGCTATGGGGAGTTCGTTTACCTCAAGAGAGGCTAGGACTTAATGAATTGGTAGTCTATTCACCACAGATAGAGGTTGGGACTTGAACAAAAAATTACTGTAGGGTGTAGTATAATCTTGTAATGTGAAAATGAATAACATTCATTACAAAGGTCTATATTACATAAGCTTATTTTACACTAGTCAAAATATGGCCAAAGGTTGTCAGCATTCCAAGTGTGGTGTATAGGCTAGTCGTCAAGTCTTTCTACTCCATATGCTTAATTACCTAAGTCTTCAATAACCCTAAACAAGTATTTTTAGTTTGATGTGAGCTTCCCTTACTCCTTTGGAAATTTGATGGCCTTTAACCTTCTACAAACTAGGTCACTTGGTTAGAAGACCTTGTGTCTGACCTTCTTATTGTAGTAGTAGGAATTTTGGTGTTGGTATGGCATTGCCTAAGCTCTAGCTATGTCTTTAATCTCTTCAATCATGTTGAGGTTTGCTTAAAGTTTGATTTGGTTAGCCATCACATCTAAATTATGAGTCTTGATTTAGGGAGCTTCAACTTTACAGTGAGAACTACTTCACAAGTCTGAAGGAAGTTTTGTCCCATAGACAATCTGTGAGTAGTTCAGTAATCCCATAATATGGTTAGGAGCTTGTTATTCCATTTGCCTTTGGCTTGGTCTACTCTTTTGTTGAGATTGTTAAGTATTATCATTGTTGTTGGTTGGAAATTCAAACTTAAGAGCATATGAAACTTTAGCTCCATGCAATACTTATTTTTGGTGTGATTCATCCATCTCCCAGTGAAGATTCTAGTTTGATTGTAGCTATCATGGTTTCTATGGATTGGTTAGAAATTATAGAATATAGAGCCTTTGTCTTTGCTTAAAATCATGTAGAGAAGATGGAAAATCTCTACAAGGAGTTTCAAAATCAACAAAGAGCTTTGGTATGAGGTGTTATGATCAAGGAAATGTTAATTGCATCTTGGAGGATGACTAGGCCAAAACCTCATTGGTACTGTGATTGATACTAATTCCTTAAGATCTGCCATCCTATAGAATTTAGATTTTATCCCAATAGTCATGTAGCTATCAAGGGAAGAAGTAAGCTTACTAATTACCATGTCATCTATGATGAGTTCTAGGCTTGCTCATTGCAATATTCTCCTTATCAAGATCGAGGCCTGCTCATTACTATGTCTTTTATGATGAGTTCAAGGTATGCTTATTACCATGTCCTTTATAATGAGATCGAGGCTTGCTCATTTGATGAGTTGTAGATATTAACCAACAATTTGTAAGAACTTCTCCTCCCTCTTAGTTGGTGATGTTGTTGGGGGCTTGGTTTTAGTGAGTGTTGTCATTGTCTTCTTCATCTTGACTTTGTTTAGCTCAACCCTCTATTTAGGTTGTTCTATGAAGTTGTTGGGGTCAACAATATATTCCTTAAGATATCCTTGTTATATGAGATCTTTAAGCGCATTTTTGAGTTGGTAACATTCATTTATATTATGGCCTTTGTCTCCATAGAAGTCGTAGTACTTATTGGAGTTCCTCTTGCTCAGATTACCCTTGAGGTGTGATGATCTAGGCAATACGCTTTTGTTGCAAACTTTCATAATGATGTCTCCCATTGATCGATTTAGTGGGGTGTATGTAGTGAAGCTTAGAATGGCGTATAATCGGTCTCTGGCACCATTATCTAAGGATGACCCCTATCTATTTCTAGGGCCAAGTCAGTCCTTTATGAACCCTTTGTCCTTGTGCTTCTTTTTTCAATCAGTTTTGGTTAGTATCCTTTCGAGTTAGTATGAAGTCTTCTAAAATTTGTTGGCTTGCTCTTCCCCAATGACTTGAAGAAGTTGTTGCTAGGTTAGACTTCTTGAATTACAACATTTAGTGCAATGCCTTTGTTGACATTAAGGATCTTTAACATGGCATTAAAGTAAGCAAGATAGTCCTTGATTGGCTTATTGTGACCTTGTTTGATGAGATTTAGGGTTGACGAGTCTTTGACTAGGATCTTCCTTGCTAGGAACTACTATTGCAACTAGTGTGCAAGCTTGTCGAAGGTATTGATGGAATTATTAGGGAGGTTATTGTACCATGCTCGAGCAGCTTTGGATAAAGTGCTTAGAAATGCTTTACAAGCAATCACATCACTAAGGTCATTTAAGTTCATCATCATGTGGAAGTGGCACAAATGGTTATTCAGATCAACAATTTCATCATATGTGTCAAGCTAGGGTAGCTCAGTATTAGGTGGGAATACCTCCTCTTGTATCACCTATGTGAATAGTATCTTGTTTATGGAGAATTATGCAAAAAGATTAGTGCGTTTGCTTTCTAGGAGGTTGAAGAGCACTTGACATATTCATTTATTTGGTCAATGTCTATGTTATTGCGCAACTGTTACAATGCTCCATAAATTGAGCTTATTGATTTTATGGCAATGCCTTTGCCATTGGTGGTAGTGGTGGATTGTTATGCCCTTCACTTGGAGAGTGTGTAGACACATCTTCCAACTCAGGCATGTTATTGAGTTGTTCTAGCTTCGTAACTCAAGTGTGTAATCTTGTGTTGTCATTTCTTATTACTTCATTTTGTGCCACCAATGTTTTACATAGATTTTCCGAATCGAGAAAACATTAGACATCGATTTAGATTGAGTTTAGATTGTGGTGTTAGGATACTATTGCATTGATGGTTTGGTCCATGGCCAACACGTTGATTGTTTCATTGGACTTGGTGGTTTTTTATTTAGGTGCCATGAATGGTTGTTGGTAAGATCATGAAGACAACACCAAATGTTGTGCTTAGAAATTTTTCAAGATGGAAATCACTTGTAAAAGAGAACACATTAGGCTCAAAGAGACATAGGGGGTAATTTCGGCCTGGCTACTTTAATACCTAAGTCAGTACAAGTGTCTTTTAAGAAATTAATAAACTAGTAAAAGTAGGGTTTAAGATTTCAAACTTGGATCTAAGTAGTGTTAACCCCTATATATAAGCATTAAGGTTGACATAACTTGATAGGTGCATTAACTACTTTGTAGGTGTATTTATCTCATGTCTATTGAACTTTCTTATGTAAGTTGCATCATTTCAGCTTTCTTTATCTATTAGGCAAGTATGGCCGACCTGAGCTCAAGATTGGGTTGGACCATGCATTTGAGCTTGGACACTAGTCTTTGGAGCTCAACCATAGGCTTAGACAAGTCGGGTTAGGCCTCAAGGGCACAAGTCTTAAAAGTTCTATCAACAATATCTGATTAATTTACACTTAATTTTAGCTTATGACCTAGTTTTGAAATTGTTAAATCTCATATTTTACTCATCAAATTTTACACCTAAAAGTTTGAAGTTGTTAATTGTTAATGCCCATTTGAACTTTTTTTTTGTCAAATTTATTATGTATGTCATCTTTAAAGAAATAACATGGTGAACATTTATTAGTCAAATGGTACAATTGGAAACAATAGAGATAAGGTAGTAATTTTGAGAAGAAAAAATTTGATTAAATATTACTATTTAACAACTTTAAACTTCATATATATAATTAAAAAAAAAAAAAAACACTTGAAGCTCATGTTGTCGTTATTGTCCTTCTTTCATTGCTCTCTAATTTTCTATTCTGCTTTCTAGTTTTAAGGTTGTGTCCGGAAAACCGAAAGAGCTTGTGGTTGTTTGTGGAAACAACAATCGTATACCATTGTTCAAAAGGGAGAAGCGTGGAACAATCCTTTATTACGATATTCTTAGAATTAACAAAACACATCCAAGATTTTTTTTTTTTTTGGGGGGGGTTGCAAAAGACACATCCTAGGTTGGTTTTCAATTTTCAGGTTTCGAGTTTGTGCTACGCATATTATTTCTCAAAATAAAGTGCTTAAAACTCCAGGAAAGCATCATAAATATTTCTACATATTGTAAAATTAAATTAATGTTTTTGTCAAATATAATGTTTCAACTAATTAGGCTGTATGGTTGCTCTTGGTTCAGTCAAAAGCCAGATTCAGTCAAAAGTGATGCCATATTAAACTATTCACAAGTATATATTAAAAGAAAAAATAAAATAAAATAAGAAGAACTTTGACTCTTCAATTCATAGATCACACTACAGACATTACAAGACTGAAAAGTCAACCTCGCTCCCTCTTACTCCACTCTATAAAAAAGTATATGTGGAGTCTAAACCTATTGTGCTCACGAGACTAGTTTACTCCACCTAGCTAATTAGAAGAGAGTTTGATAGAGGGAGAAGATTGTTAAGCAATGGGAACTAGTACGAGTCAGCCATACTTTGTCTTCATGAACTACGATCCAGAATACGAACGCCTTAGAGCTGATCAGTCAGTATATTTCATTCCCCATCTTTTTTTCCTTTTTATTTATTATTTAACGAAAACAAGCTGTATTTATGTTTGATGATGTCTTGTGCTTGTTTTGCAAATAATAATAATAATAACAGGACGAAGCAAGGTGGATACAATCTAGATGTGTACTTAAGTAAGAAGCACGACGACTTACTTTCTAGCATTTTCGAGCCAGGAAGCTATAAGAAGACTATTTCTTTGGTCATTGTGGATGGATTTGCTGTAGAAATTTCCGATGATCAGGTATTCTTGTATTTTATTTTATTTTTAATTTTAATTTTTCCAGCCAGCTTACAGTTAGTCTTTTAATTTCAAAAATTTTATAATTATATATTTCGTAATATAGACAATTATTTTCTATTTTGATATTATTAAGCTTCTGAAAACCTTCTTTTGTTTCCCTAAATTTGTAAATGGGGCAGGCAAATCTGCTCCGATCTGCAAAGGGAGTGAGGCTTGTGGAGAAGAATCAAGAACTTCCTGGATTATAAATGTAGCCTGTGGTTATGTGTTAATCATATTATTTCAAAAAAATGATTAATTATGTGCCTTGTGGACTTCTGTACACAAGAGTCTTAGGATGTTAACGTCGTCCGTGATATCAATGAAGGATTATATTGAACTAGTAATTAGTATCTGTGCCCCTCTCTCTTTCTCTCTCTCTCTGATCTTTCCTAGGTTGATTTGATTGTATATAATATATATATATAATTTCCATTTATGCCTTGGTAAAGTGAGAAATCTGAAACATGATCCGAAAAAAAGAATCCCGATGTAAATTAGCCACAGCTTAAGGTTCTTTTTTTCTTTTTTTTTTTTTTTTTTTCTAATGGAAATTTAATTTGGTATATGTTACAAATCAATTAATGGTCAATGGAACAAATGCAGCGCCATCCAGTTAAGCAAGGGTATATATTTAAAAAAAATTAAGAAGAGGAAGCTTCCAAGCTTTTTGATTCGCCTCTTTTTTCTGTTTTTTATTTTATTTTTTAAATCGTATTAGTACAATTTTCAAATTGTGTGTTTGTCAACCTAAGATACTTAAAGTATGAAAATATAAATATATCCATATCCTTTTTATAAAATTAGATAACTAAACAAATTTATATAAAGTTGACTTGTGTATCATTTATTTTACATAGATTTAAAAAAATAAAAAAAAAACAAAACCATGTTTTCTTTTTCACTTTCCTATGAGTAAATTATGTTTCTTAATATTTTTCTTAAAGCTACATAATATTTTCATTTTCTAACTCTCACTCTTTTATCACTATTATGACTATGGTTATGATAATATAAAAAGAAAAAAAATAGTTATCCGAATATCGAGTTTGAAACTAAATTAGGTAAGATATAAATAAAAAAAACAATAAAAAAATATGATAAGCATGGAAGCGACTGTATATATATATTGGTTAGGTAAAACATTAAATATATCGTAAATAAAAAGAAATATTATTTCATTTTCTAAAAGCAGAGTGTAAGATAATAGGATATCGGAGCTGTTCTTTTGTAAGTTACGGCAGAAATTAAAGAAGCAGTGCAGGTTCAATGGAAGCTATACGATTTTCAACAAAGTGGAAACAAACTCTGACAGTGTATGGTCATGGGCAATTATATTCACATGGATAAGATGTCAATGTTACATTACACGGCTATCTTTTGTATGCAGTATCATAGTCTCCACCCATGGTCTTTATTATAATTTTGGCTTGTATGCTGAAATCGTCGTGTCAGAGCATGCTTTCTTTCTTTTCTCATTACAAAGCATTCTTTTATGTCGTCACACGTGATACAAAAAACACGACACTTCCGGTGTAACTTCCAAGATCCAAAGCTAAAATTTTATAGGGCGGATACCAAAAGAATAAGAATTAAATAGTGTTAAAGAATTGAAAATGTAACGCCCTAAAATCTAAGTACGCTATGATTTATCACATATCTTGAAGATATGTAAAAGCTTAATCACTACTATTCTTTTAATATTCTCGTTTATGTACTCCTGATGATAGTTATATAAATCATTTGTTGCATAATAGAGATTAATGAAATTTCCTATCTTCAATAATAAGTCATCAATAATCTTCTCAAATTAAACACGAAAGTAGTTAATATTTACTTATAATAAAAATTCCCAAAATGACTAAATAAAATCCAACTTAGCTTTCATTAGTCTATCTACTAATCATCGTAATAAACGTATTCTACATTCTTTTCATTGTTCTGATCTTGAGCTGTTTTCCTTAGGTTTTCAACATATCCTACGATCTCTTTTGTAGTATCTGTAACTAAAAAAAAAAAATCCCATGAGGGGTGAGCTAACGCCCAATATAATGCATACCTATACATACACACGCATGCCATGCCAGAAACAATAACACATGCAAAATGCACCATAACATTCATTTAAAATTTTATTTATCTTTTACAATCTTTAGCTGATATACAATCACAACATAAACATCTTCATACATAACATTCCTAAGCTTCCTTTCATAATCCATCCACAGACAATATATATATATATATTATATATATATATATTATATATATATATATATCTATATGACAAAGGTAATCCTCTATGCATGAGTCTCTTACCATACATAGTAATAATATATATATGACAAAGGTAATCCTTTTTGTCCATGAGTCGCTTATCATACATAATAATAATATATATATGACAGTGGGTACTCCCCACTGTCCATGAGTCCATGAGTCATCTCACATCAACCTTCCACAACCATACATAATATATAATATATATATATATATATGATAGTGGGTACTCTTCATTATCCATGAGTCCATGAGTCGCACATCAACCTTTCACAATGACGCAGCACGAAAAACGTAACGAAATGAATCCGATTCTAGGATTGGTCTCACAAACAACAAAGAATAACGATGAATTATTCCTTGAAGAAATCTAAGTTGCGCACAACCGATAAACAGAGAAAAATCGTTTCTCAACAGTGTATTTTAATAAGCAATAAAACGTAACCCTAAAAATGACCTAATAACTATTTATACATCTCAGTAAAACATGTAAAAAAGGAAATAAATATGTATACGTGGAAATAAATATAAGTATACACGTCCGTCGTCTGAAAAGTACACGGCCGTGCATATAGGTCGTGTAAGCTTCTGGGGATATTTTTGGCGTAATACACGGCCGTGTCTCCTGGCCGTGTATGCTTTTGGGAGAAATCCTGACCGAGTACACGACCGTGTCTCCTGGCCGTGTATGGAGACCGTGTATGCTTTTGGGAGAAATCTGGATTGAATACACGGCCGTGCCTCTAGCCGTGTATGAAGCCATGTGTCTTTCTGGAAGTTCCCCTGACATGCTACACGACCGTGTAACAAACCGTGTATCAGCCCGTGTCTCCATCATTCTCTCCCACCAATGAAGAACTCGACCTCGAGTTCTCGTCAGGATATAGCGGTGTGTCATCGGGGTGGAAAAGAGATAAGTTCGCCACATTAAAAGTACAAGAAATGTTCATATCTTCGGGAAGTTGTACAATGTACACATTGTCGTTTATCTTGCGCACTACTTCATAAGCCCCATATTTTTTTTGTTGGAGTTTCCCGTATCTGCCCGCAGGGAAACGCTCTTTTCGAAGGTAAACCATTACCTGATCGCCCACGGCAAAAAGTTTCTTCCGTCTATGTTTATCCGCAGCCCCTTTGTATCGGGTATTGGCCTCCTCTATCTTCTGTCTAATCTCCGCTGCGGTGGTTTGACATTGTTCCGCCATATGCTTAGCAGCAACATCACCAACCATGTCCTTAAGTAATTTGATCAGGTCCAGCGCGTGTTGTGGTGTTTTGGTATATACCACTGAGAACGGTGACCTTCCAATAGTTCGATGGACGGAACTATTGTAAGCGAATTCAGCTTGAGCCAATGCTTGATCCCACTGCCCCGACTTTTCATGGTAAATACTTCTAATGAGGTTTTCGAGAGTCTGATTGGTTACCTCCGTTTGACCATCGGTTTGAGGATGAGTTGTGCTACTGTAGTTCAGAGATGAGTCAAACATATACCAGAGAGTCCTCCAAAAATGGCTAAGGAACTTGCTATCTCTGTCAGAGGTAATGGACTTTGGGACCCCATGTAGACGCACCACTTCCTTGAAGAATAGCCGTGCGATTGCTCATGCATCAGCGGTCTTTCTATAGGGGATAAAGTGAGCTATCTTGGAAAACTTGTCAACTATAACAAAAACAGAATCAGCACCTTGTTGGGTACGAGGCAAACCAAGTACAAAGCCCATCGTCAGGTCCTCCCAAATGTTTGCCGACACAGGAAGAGGGGTATATAGGCCAGTGTTCTGGGATTGCCCTTTCGACACCTGGCAAATATAGCACCTTTCCACAATTCTATACACATCCCTCCTTAACCGAGGCAAAAATACCTTTCGGTAACTGTAGCTAAAGTCTTATCTCTACCCATATGTCTTGCCAATCCATCACCGTGCAGGTCTCGGATAAGCTTTTCCCGTAAGGATGACTCAGGGATGCACAGCTGATTCCCTTTCATTAAGTATCCATCGTGGATATGGTAGTCGTCACAAGGTTCTCTGTTTGCACATTTAGTCCACGTTTCTTTGAAATCTCCATCCCCTTCGTATAGCTCCTTTAGTTTTTCAAATCCAACGATGTCCGCACTTAGAGTGAGTAGGACATCAGCTCTTCTACTCAAGGAGTCCGCTACTTTGTTTTGCACACTCGACTTGTGCATCAGTCTGAAAGGAAACCTCTGTAAGAACACAATCCACCTGGCGTGCATGTCCTTACTTATCCGGGTTTGGCCACTTAAGTGTTTAAGAGCCCCGCAGTCGGAATACAAGATGAACTCCTTTCCAATCAAGTAGTGTTCTCATACTTTAAGAGCTCTCACCACGGCATAGAACTCTTTGTCATATGTAGACCAATTCCTCCTTGCTTCACACAATTTTTCACTATAAAATGTGATTGGTCTCTTTTCCTGTAACAGTACCGCTCCGACTCCAACCCTACTGGCGTCACAGTCTACCTCAAATAACTTATCAAAATCTGGTAGCGCTAATACAGGGGCGCTACACAATCATTGCTTCAAGTTTATGAAACTTACCTCAGCTTCTTCGCTCCATCGGAATTTACCATTCTTCAAACACTCAGTCAAAGGGGCAGCGACTGTACTAAAGTGTTTAATAAATTTCCTATAGAAACTAGCTAAACCGAGAAAGCTTCTCAACTCAGTAACGGTTCTTGGAATAGGCTATTCTCTAATCACTTTCACCTTTTCGTCATCCACCATCACCCCTTCACTGCTGACTATGAACCCAAGGAACAATAGTCCTTTTGACATGAATGTGCATTTCTTTAGATTGGCGAACAACTTATTCTCTTTCAATACAGACAGGACACATCTCAAATGCTCAAGATGTTCTTCCTTAGATTTACCGAATACCAAGATATCATCAAAATACACAACTATAAAACGACCATTAAAGGGTTTTAATACCTGGTTCATCACTCTCATGAAGGTGCTTGGTGCATTACTACGACCAAACGGCATCACCAGCCACTTATACAACCCCTTCTTTGTTTTGAATGCCGTTTTCCATTCGTCTCCGAGACGGATCCGAATCTGGTGGTATCCACTCCTCAGATCTATTTTGGAGAAGATAGTGGCTTCGCTCAACCGATCCAACATATCCTCGATGCGTGGGATGGGAAATTTGTACCCTATGGTAATCTTATTGATAGCCCTGCTATCAACACACATCCTCTAGCTCCCATCTTTCTTGGGAGTTAACAATGCTGGAACCGCACACGGACTCAGGCTAAAGAATAAGAATTAAACAGTGTTAAAGAATTAAAAATGTAACGCCCTAAAATTTAGGTACGCTACGGTTCATCACATATTTTGAATATATGTAAAGGCTTAATCATTACTATTCTTTTAATACTCTCGTTTATATACTCCTGATGAGAGTTATAAATCATTTATTGCATAATAGAGATTAATGAAATTTCCTATCTTCAATAATAAGTCATCAATAATCTTATGAAATTAAACAGTGAAAGTGGTTAATATTTACTTACAATAAAAATTCCCAAAATGACTAAATAAAATCCAACTTGGCTTTCATTAGTCTATCTACTAGTCATCATAATAGACGTATTCTATATTCTTTTCATTGTTATGATCTTGAGCTGTTTTCCTCAAGTTTTCAACATATCCTACAATCTCTCTTGTAGCATCTGTAACTAAAAAAAAAAAAAAAAAATCCCATGAGGGGTGAGCTAACGCCCAATACAATGCATACCTATACACACACACGCATGCCATGCCAGAAACAATAACACATGCAAAATGCACCATAAAATTCATTCAAAATTTTATTTATCTTTCACAATCTTTAGCTGATACACAATCATAACATAAAAATCTCAACATAACATTCCTAAGCTTCCTTTCATAATCCATCCACAAACAATATATATATATATATATGACAAAGGTAATCCTCTATCCATGAGTCTCTTACCATACATAGTAATAATATATATATGATAGTGGGTACTCCCTACTGTTCATGAGTCCATAAGTCATCACACATTAACCTCCCACAACCATACATAATATATATAATATATATATATATATATGTCAATGGGTACTCCTCACTATCCATGAGTCATCGCACATTAACCCTTCGCAATACACGTCACAACCTTCCACATCACAATATTTCATAACACAATCTTCCACATAAGACTTAGATCATTTCGGTACATGACTCCACTAGGGACAACGTCTACACTCGGTTTCTTGGACCCAACAATTTACAATCACATGCACACTCAATCCAGTTCATCTACAATATCATTAAACCCACACACAAAAATCTAATTTATCAAACACAAGTAACAAACATGGTATACATGTACCTGACTTTGCAAAACTTAGCTTGTTTTATACTTTTCTAACTTCACAATTCTTCCAAACCTATACATGATTCAAATTGTTTGACTTTAAAATTATATTCCTATAAATATCAAAAGGATATTAAATGCGTTTCAACTCAACACAGTCATGTTGGGGGCTATGTAGTTGAATGCGGGGTATTACACAATTGTGCCAAAGGCCACATATATATATATATATTTCAACATGGTCATGTTGTTTTCCTTTTTTTTTTTTTTGTTCAACATGGCCTTCAACATGATTACGTCGAGGGGTTAAGTATCTCTCTATTCACTATTCATCAACATAAACCTCAACATGGTCATGTTGAATTTTTTTTTCAACACGGTCTTAACATGGTCGTGTTGAGAGGCCAAGCATCTCTCTATTCACCTTTGATTTTTAACATGGTTTACAACACGATCGTGTTAGGAGGTCGTGTATCTCTCAGTTCACTTTTAGTTTTCAACAAGGTTCTAACACAGTCATGTTGGGGGCCCATGTATCTCACTGTACACCTCTTAATCGATCCCTTAGCTTGATTTCTACTCAATTTAACCTAATTGATCCATCTAACATAAAATTCATAATGTAATATACTAGTAGATAAACTTGACTCGAATTGTTATTGTGATGAGTGAATCGCTTGTTTTGTTCCTTGTGTATCACGAATTAATCTAGATTTGGAAACCTTAATACGTTAATTCTCTACGCTACCATATACATACTTAAATCATGATTCATAATTGTTGATTTATGTACTTACTTTAATCCGATAAGCTAGTGTTGGGAAAAAGGTCTTCTCCTTCTCTATGGATTCATGCATCGTCTCCTTTTCCATGGATTCACACAAGAAGACTTTAGGGTTTGTGAGAAGCAAATGGAGGAAATAGTGTTAACCTTAGGTAAAAGGAGATTATTTACCTAGATCGCGAAATGACCATTCTATCCCCAGTCATAATTCTTATTTCCCGTATCATCCTTGGCAGATTTTTTTTTTATTAATTACACACACATATATATAAAATATTACTCAGGTATTTATATAAAGATTCAACCCTTTTATAATAAATACAGTAGATTAGCTAATAAGAATGTTAGTGATGCATAACCTTGTGAAATCGATTGCTCTTAGTCTGTTAGACATTTAGCTAAAATGTAATATAAGCCAATAACTATTGATTCAAGAGGACTTATGGCTCTTTTGGGTAAATTTCTGCATATGGAAAGAATGTTTGGTTTCGGTTACTAAGTAACGACCAAAAATGAAAAAAGACCATCACTATTAAGTTCAATTTGACAAATCGATCTCAAAATTTCCATTAGATTTTCTTGAAGACTAGTTTTGAAAGGATCTAATTGACAGTGTCATGTAATGTGTAGTGTGACTATCGTGCTTTGTGTAACTTTAGAGAAATGATGTGCAAAATGATACATAATGGGATGACTTAGAGAAAGACAGGGAGGGAGAACAAATAGTCTCAAAGTGATAAGTGAAAGAACTTAGAGCATCAACTTCACTACTCTTTAGTAGAAGCAACTTATTTTTTGTTTAAGTCGTATTTGATCTCTGGTTATCAAATACAAGAAGAGAAGTGAAATCATTGCTATAGATGCATTGTCATGAAGGCATGCCCTAATTACTACTACATAGTCGAGATTGCTTGTCTCTAGTTTACTTAAAGCACAATATGTTGAGGATAAATTCTTTCATCCTATAGTGACAAGGTGAAGTGATTGAATGGTAATACATGATTATTATTTGATGGAAGGATATTTGTTTCCAAAAGGCAAGCATTACAATTTGGCAAGTTTAATAAAGGAATTGTTGGTGAAAAAGGTGCATTTTGGGGGATTATAAAGACATTTTAGAGAGAAAAGAACTTATGAAATGTTGAAGAAGCACTTCTATTGCCCGATATGATGAAGGATGTACATGGTGTGGTAAAGAAATGTATTACTTGTAGGAGAGTTATGAGTAGTTAAGAAGCTTTCATAGTTTATATGCCTTTACCTATATCATCTAAGCCACATGTGAATATTAGTATAGATTTTGTTTTGGGATTGTCAAGAATTGCTTGAGGGAAAGATTCAATTATGGTGGTGATGGATAGATTCAATAAGATGGGACATTTTGTTCTGTTCCATAAGATAGATAATGCTTTATATATTTTTAACCTCTTTTTACAAGAAATTGTCGGATCATATGGAATTCTGCACAACATGGTATTGGATAAAGATGTTAAATTTCTGAGTTTCTTTTGGAAGACCCCATGGTAGAGTAAAAACCAAACTATGATTCATTACTATTTGTCATCCTTAAACTGATTGATAGAAAAAAGTTGTCAACTAAACACTTAGATCTTTACTTAAAGCAACTGTAGCAAGAATTTAGTAGATTGTCATGAATGTTTACTTGCTGTGGAATTTTCATATAATAAGTTAACCCATAGTTCTATAGGAAAATCACCTTTTGAAGCTGTATATAGGTATAATCCTACTGTTCCCTTGGATATGGTGCCTATAGTAGTTTCCAAGGAAGAAAGTCTTAGTGCAATTGAAAAAGTCAAGGAGATTTAGAAATTACATTAGAAGGTAGCTAAGAAAATACATTATGGATATAGGGGAAAGAAGCCTAAAGAGTTTTAACCTAGGGATTTAGTATGGTTGCATCTTCGAAAAGAGATGTTTTTGAATTAGAGGCAATAGAAGTTAGAACCTAGAGTTGATGGCTTATTCAAAATTCTTAAGAAGATTAATGATAATCCATATCAATTAGAGTTGCCTAATGGATTTGGAGGGGTTGTTGCTACATCAATGTTGCAGATTTACTAGCTTATGTACCAAATTTGGATGAAGATTCTACAACTAGCTCCTCAAATTCGAGGGTAAATCTTCATTAGCCTCCAAGAAATGATGAGAATCAAGCTTTGAATTGAATTCTAACATAAAGAAGGCCAGTGACTTTAGCAAGGTTAAAGGGTCTATACCACTTGGTGGAAAGAGTGTTGTAAGGAACTATGATGAGTGAGGAGAAAAGCGATTATCATGGGTACATAATTTATAGTATTACTTCATAATGAAGTTTGTTACTGTCAAAAGAAGAAGAAAAGACTATTTTTAACAAGAAGGATGCTTATGGTTCCAATCTAGTTTCCCACAAAGAGAGCTATGATTCTGAACTTGTTTCAAAAGTGAATATGAAGATTTGGCTTTGAAGATTGGAGAAATATTGAAGGTTCCAAAACTAAGTTTGAATATAGCATATTCCTTTAGATAGTTTTGGAAGTTACTTTTATTACATCGCAAGATCTAGAGGAAATAATTTAGATAGAGATAGTACTTATTCTATTTCTTATTTTATACATATTTACTTTCCTTTATAGTTATTTTCTTTATTATAACTACTCTTGTATAAGTATTCCTATGTGATCTTATGAAATGTTATAGTTAAAGGATATTATCCCTTAACATATGGCATGAGTTATTATCATTAGATTGTTGTGAGCAAACCATATAATCTGCTTATGCATCATATTAAGTAGTTTATGTGCAATTCAATCTTTGCTTGGTGCGTCATATCTATTTGAGGGGTCATTCATATTCTATTCATTTTATTACTTTCAATATATCCCTTTAAATGATTATCATTGAGTTATGTGGTTTGATGGTTGAATTCTCCCTAAATCCCATAGTTTTGATCCATGGTTCGTATTGCTTAGTAATTGTTCATCTTAAGCCTATTCTTTTGGAGGGATCCTAATAATTTTTAATTGTATTTAAGTCCAGTCTACAGATTTAGCCACATAAACTAGATTAATAAAAATAAAAATATAATTTTGGTTGATGGTAAGGGTATAATTTTGGTCAAACAATTAGATGATTACAATTAAGATAAGCTAATTAATTCTACATATCAATAATAGTATAGTAGAGCTAACAATGCATGGGTTTAGAGAAGTGAATGTGGGATACTAAGAAAATTGGCTTTGAAATATCTCATTTGACCCATCATGAATGGATCTTATGGAATCATTCTTGGGGAAAAAGACACTAAAAAATAGTATAAGGAATGAAGCAGCACCACTAAAAGATGTATAAATCTATTAGAGGTCCTAAGAATTGATCTTGAGAATAGAAGGACCATGATTTGATATCAAAGAGATGCTTTAAAATAATTATATATCTACTATGTAAAAATGACTTATCAACCATTAATAACCTAAGGAAAGTTGTGGTACTCATGTATGTAAAATGCTTGAGATGTAAGACAGAGAGGACTATATAGAGTATGCCATAAAAGATTGTCCTTAACTATGCCAACTATGGTATGACTTAAAAGTATGGGATTAGAATTATCCCATATCTTCACTCTCCATGTATGAGTGGATAAAATAAAACTCTTACACAAACAAATTTGATTTGAGAGAGCTTAAGCCTAAGAGTGTGATCCCTTCATTTTTACTTTGGCCAATTTGGAATAATCATAATAAAATTTTATGTAAAGGTAAAGAGCAACTAAAAATGTGATACCCCATGGCTCTAAACAATTAACTTAGAGCTTGAGTCAATGTTCTCCAAATTAAGCCTACTTTTTAGTGTGCCAATAGAAGCTAGCTAAGTGACATGAAGAATTTCTTTTGTAAAGTAGGGAATACAAAATAGCTAATTTTACTACAAATATGAATTAATCATCCAATCCGCTATTTGTTGGAACCTTGAGCATCAAGATCTAATATAGAACAAGATGTTAGAGATAAACTAATTAGAATATTAAATCAATATTTGTTAATGGAAATATGATATTAGAGTGTACTATTTCTTTGGGTATGCATTATTGTGACACCCTAGAACCTAAAATGCTATAGCTCGCCATATGTCCTTACTGAGTAGTAACACGTTAAGGCTCTAAATCTTCTCTATAAAGTCAAACCTATTCATATCCACTATAGAATAATATTATTACAACTTCAATAATAGAAATGAATGATTCTTAGTTAAATCATTCCAATCATCATTACTTTAGATAAATACATTAAACTCCAAACCTAAAATTAAGGTAAGCATCTATTAACATATAAAGAATAACATATTCAAGTCTCTAAACTATCTCCAAGTTTTCTAATCACATCCTCTAGTTCTTTAAAGGAAATCTCCAAGTAATAGTGATGCTCTCTTCCATATTCAACCTAATAATAACTCACTAAATTCTCATTCTCATCATAATCAACATATCATATTCACCTACAGCTGAAAAATAATTAAAGTGAGCCTAAGCTTAGTACATGAGTATCACACAAACATACGCGTGCTACAACAAGAAACAATGTCAACACATGTGAATGCAATGGTAATGTACATCAAGTCATTAGATTATTATCTTCAATTAACTAGCATATAACATAAGGGTACTCATGAGCCCGTCACATGAAGTAGTATTTATATATATATATATACCTGGAGTGGGAACTATCATTACAGGCCCTATCTAATCCTGGTCTACCTCGGATCATTTTGGTATAGGGTTCCATTAGGGACAACATGATATACTAATCATCAAGGTACCCTTAATTTGCCACCTCTAACCCCTAGGCAAAGCCAAGCACAAATAGCACATGTAATTAAGTCTAGTATTCCATTAAAATCATTTAAATATTATGCTAACAATCACAAACAATAAATATGGTAAATACATACCTAGAGAAGTATTCTCATGATTATCTCTTATGTCTTTAGGAAAGGGACATAGGCCTGTTAAGCATAAAGGACTAAGTTCAATTCTATTTTATAACTTAATCTAAGTTTATTAATTAGCTAATTATATCCTATTTACAAAATTCCATTGCACAACGTTTTATTGTGTGTAAGTCGTAATTTAGAATTGTAAGATAATAAAATAGAATTGAATGGTGAGTGTTTTAGAACAACATAGTTGTGTGAGAGGCCATGCAGAGGAACATAGGAGAGAACACGGCCGTGCTAGTAGCTATATACCTTTCTATGTATAATTTTCATTCCAACATGCCTATGTACATGGCCTTGTATTTGGCTATGAACTTTGATATGATAAGGTACACGATCATGTATTGTGGCCATGTACCTTTTTGTAAATTTTCATAATTTGAAATGCCCAAGTACACAGGCATGTCTTATGTCTATATACCTTTCTGTACACATTCGTGTTTCTACATAAGTAGATATATAGGTGTGCATCTGGCCGTGTACTACACTATTCATCACGAATCCCTTTTCCCTCTTCTCCGATTTGTTCCCAAACCTAATTTCTATGAATCTAAGTTTAATTGACCAATTAACATATTAATTCTAATGCATTATATGGATTTTGTGCACTTGTTTCAATTTTGTGATCAGAATCTTTGAATTGCTTGATCACACACTCATTCCATCTTACTCCTTGTTTTGAGCTCTATCAATACGTTACCAATTTTACTTACATCTATCAATAATTAATCGAAAAAGTGCACCTCAATGATCAAAACCCTTACTTGATGAAAAGGGATTGATCTTGTTACTATCTATTAGGTCGCCTTGTGAGTCTCCAAGAGTGTCTTTGTGACTACAATTGTACAAATGAGGTAAAAGGAGAGCATTAAGTCAAGTGGAGCTTATATATCTTGACCATGAAAAGACCAAATTGCTTCCATATCTTTTGACTATTTACTTTATTTAACCTTGGTTTTATTTTATAATAAATAATATATATATATATATATATATATATTACGTGTATTTACAATTATAGATAACATAAACACATGTTTATTGCATTTTTACTTATTAGAAATAGGTGATTTACACCCTTAAATTGAATTGTTAATTATATATATATATATATAATATATAATATATATAGACACATAAATCAAACCTAAGTTAATGTTGGTGTATTCGATGGAAAATAGGAGCAAGCTTTAGCTCATCAAAATTGGCTTAAGAGAGAGAGAATACATAGAACAAAAAAAATCACAAATATTACACTTAGAATATCAACATAGAGAGAGAAAAGAATCCTAGATAATCTCTTTCATTCCATCAATACTCACTAAAAGATTTCACTAGAAAGATCCAAAATGTAACCACCACCAAGCTAATATAATCAAGCATCAAGAGGAAAACAGTAGCAAATTATTAAACTAGATAGAAAAATATAGGGTTTGCATTGGTTAACATGTTTAGCAAGCCCAGAGATTTTTTCTTGTGAGCCATCTTACATGTTGAAGGAGCAACTAGTAGCAAGCAATTTCAACAAGGAGCAAGAGGTTAGCGATGGCCAAAATGTTGTGTCGGTGAGCCCCCATTTTTTACCGATTTTGTATATTTTCTTAAAAATAGTAAAACATGTTATAGAATTCTTGAAAAATGTCTTTTAGACTTATTTTTTTTATGTTAATTATGATAATAAGTTTTTTTTTTCTTTGTAAAATTCATGGTGGATATAGTAGGTCCTTAAGAAACCACTCTACTTGGAACTAAATTCAGATTGATTTTTTCAAACCAACGTCAATGTTGTTTTGACTTGATTATTGGTCTATAGATTCTTAATGTGTTATATTAAATTGGTATGACGAGAAATTTGATTTGAATCTCATTAAATGTTTATTAAATTAAATTATCAATTCTACCTTGTTTTTAGAAGTTAAATATTTGATTGGTTTCTATAAAACAATTTGACTAATTCAACTTAGAATGATTTCTAGTGCTTTGTTGTGATGTTATAAGTGCTTAATAATGATTTTGTGATTAAGCTCAATTATCTATACAATTTAAGGTAATTTTAGTATGAGGCTAATATGGTAATTTTAGAAAAACTTATGCAATGAGCAAATTTTATATTTTGATAGGTAGTATCAAAATTGTATATTTTTCATGGAATTATTTGGACCGGTATGCTATTTATTATGTAAATAAGTAGTTCTTGGCAATATAAACATGTAATTGGATAATAAGCAATTATTCTACTAACATTAGTGCTAATTACATGGTTAAGGTTAATATTTTGATAAAATTTAGTTGCTAATCACTTCTAATTTAGCATGAATTGAGGATAGTTAATTAAGTATTGGCCATAACTTGGACTAAACATGCCAGCATGATGATTTGTGATTAAGTTGATGTTATAAAAGGGGTAATATAGTAATTTTAATAAACTGACCAGGTTGAATGTTTTGGAGTAATTAAGTAGTTCTCGAAAATTTGGTCTTAATGATATATAGAATGCCAAAATTGCAGAAAAAAAATGAGAAAGTTATGGTACTTAGAAGTTAATAGTGTAAAATTACAAGGTAAGGAGTTATGATTCAAATTGTATGTCATGCTTTTAATGTTTACTGACTTGTATGTCACAATTAGATACTTTTGCACATACAAATTGACTTTTTGGTCTATATGTTATGTTTATGGGGTAAAGGGTTTGCCATATCTAGGTGGGTACTCCCTATTGGTAACTTCAGTTATGTAGTGGTTGAAATTATCTAAGCCACTCATCTATGATTGTATCTTTATGAATTCACCTAAGTGAATATCATAATAGATTCCTATGCAATGTATATGATATGTGGAGCTAGATTAATGAAAATGAGCATACCTTTGTGGTGAAAATACTTGAGCGTGATTTTGTGTTTTAAAATGCTAGAGCTTGCCTTTGTGGTGAATATAAAAGAGTTTGCCTTCATGGTGAAAAGGTTGAATGAGCCTTTGTGGTGATGAAATGAAATCGGAATGGCTGCTTTAGAGATGTCCTATTGTGGTAGCCTTGATAATGAGAATGTTTGGTAAGTAAGAATGTTAATGAATGATTGAAATGTAAGTAATCTTAATATTGGTAACTATAAAGGCTTGGTGGGTAAGTGAGTAACAGCATTGCACTTGCATTTACATTTGTATAGTATTATAGCATATACCTTGATAATTGAGTTATTTTATCGTGCTACTATGATACTATATATTTCTTATCTCTATTTTGCTTTATTGTACTCACTTGGTTGAGTATAAGCTAAGGGGTTAGTTCTGCTTACCTTAGGTTTCAAAGACTATACTTAAAGTGCTTGCTAGGATTTTAGGTGATTGAGTGTGCTAAGGAGAAACCCTTAAAGTATAGGCCTTCTATTAGAGTTTTGTATATGGATCACTTTATTATTGTGTATGAAGTCTTGTTTAATAATGTTATGCTTAGGTTATTATGTAAATGAAAGGCTTTAAGGCATGTAAACCCCTAAGGTAGGTTAAGGTGAAACAAGTTGCACATTTCTAGGTGTTTGTTGGTGTAGGACATTACTTGCTAAGCATATGGGGAGCGAGTTAGCTACTTGCTATAGCATATAGGGAGAGAGTTAGCCTTAGTTTGATTATGTGAAATGTAATGTAGTAGTCAAAACCTAAGGGCATAGGTTATAAGTAAGTGATGGGGTTTATATTAGCATGTGATATATTAGATTATGCTAAAGGTTAAACTAAATTTTGTTGTATACAAGTGGTTATGTTATTGATATCCTTAGAGCATTTGACATGTTATTATTACATTTGAAGTTTAGTCAATAAGACAAGTTGGTCATTTTGTGATTGTACCCTAAACTATAATAGATTAGAGTATCTAGATTGATTTGTCTATGTTTAAGGAAAGATAGCAAAGGTTGGAAATTTTGGTATAAGCTTTATTCTTACTTTAGGAAGGATATAATGTTCCTTCCTTCAAGAATGCAAGTTTGAGTAATAGAGATTGATAAACAAGCTAAACAAGCACTTGAAAGATAAGGTGTTGCATATATTTTCTATCAACAAACAAGATAAAGAGCTTATCAGTCTGAGCTTACAAAAAAATAAAAATAAATAAATAAGAAAGAAAGAAAGAAATATAATGTTTATATAGGAATTCACTATAATGGGATCTAACTCTTTCCCCCTACCTTAGTGAAGAGTGGGTTAAATTGAATATGGATAGACCTTAGCATACTAGCACCCAATCAAGAATAGGAATGTAAGTGGTTAGATCCTTATAAGGTACTCGACTTGATCGACTTGTTAAAAATTGATAGAGTTTACCCTATAGGATTTTTTATAGGGTCCTGGGATTTCTTTTGAAACCCTATAAGGTTTCACGTTGAGGTTAAGATAAAAAAGATAACTTGATAAAAACTTGAACAAATAAGAAACACAACACACAAACACAGTAGTGTCACATAGGCCACAACATAGCACACGGACTTACTCTTAGTCTTACTAAAGCTAAATACACAATCTACACTCCATAAACATAACATAACATTACACAGCACACACACTACACTTTCCTGTCTTTTTCTCCTTCAGAAAGAAAAACGTAAAGTTACTTTACTAAACTAAATGAGCTACAAACAAAAACCTAGAATCTAGATCTCCATTTTACTCTAATCTCTCACATATATGATTCACAAACCATGATCCTTAGCTGACTCCTCAAACCTTAGCTTAGTCGTCCTCATGAGTGACTAGTTAGTAGTCACCATGGTAGTCTCAATCCTTAATTCTTTCTTAATCTTACACAGCACACTACACACACTCTTGACTCCTCTTTACTAATCCATTAGTCTATCCATCATGGTCGCAAGTTGCAAGTTCAAAATCAAAGTTGGTGAAGCTTGGAAGTGTGTGTCAATAGTAGGAACTAATGTGGCATAGTGCTTTCTCTATGCAAACAGCGAAGACTCTCATTTCTTATTTTCTTCCACTTTAATGTTAGAGCAAGTAGCTAAAAATTACTTGATTTGTTGTCAACATACAATCCTCTCTTCTCTATCCAATTACAATTCACAAGTCTACTTTCTCTATCTAAACTCCACTCTCACATGGTACAAACTCAACACTACTTTTTCTTGCTATTTTCATTTCGTTTGAGTTGATTTGTTGTTGGGTTTGTTGAAATTGATTACAAATTTACAGATGCAGATCTATAAAATTGTGTAATGTAGGATGAAAGACTAAGATTTAAAAATGAAGACCCCAAAAGAGTAAGATATGCATATGTAGCTTGCTAATTGAACTTTGACCTTTCCATGAAATTGATACTTTAATTAATATTAGACAATTTATATAATTTTGTTTGATATTCATGTTCTTACTATAGATTTACTTTTCTTTTTGGCTAACATGGCATCTAAAATCAAATTCATGACTGACAATTTGAAATCAATATTTAAGTAAGATCAGTAAAATAGAAGTAACAGATCTGGTCTAAGCATCTACATATCTATTTTAAGTAATCCTTGCTTCAAAGCTAACCTACCCTTTTGTGTGTTACATGCTAGATAAAGCTTTCCAAATTCACTTTTTAAGAGCTCTAAAGCAGTTAATTGCAAAATTCATAAGATCTAGTTTTCTAAGAAGAAGACATTATAAGCTTAATTACTATTTTAGTTTCTCATAAGGATGTAAAAACTAAAGATCTGACTGCAATCCCCATTAGAATTCAAATAATCAAAAGGAATGTTTTCATTAAACTTGTTCTATATAAGAAGCTTTCAATTAATTGTGGATTAATTTAGTGTCTTAGGTTGCAATGTTTAGATTGCATGTAAGTTAACTATGTAACTATTTAGTATTTAATATTCCATGAAGTTGTTGCCTTTATTTTGGTATGTGTTTGTTGACTAGTAAGAATTTGCTAGAGAGAATAATCACAACTAAATTGGCATGAAAACATCGACAATCTTGTTAGTGTTTGTTGTTTATTGTTACTTGGAAAGGACAATGTTAAAGGCTTTATGAGTTGGATTTAACGTGGCCATTTTGTTTATATAATAATGTTTACGTAACATTGTTTTTCGAATATGTGATTGTAACATTCTTCTTCCCTTCAAAATTCTGAAGACCATAGTATAAGTGGCTTAACTATTATTTGATTTAGTAAAGAGCTTATGAGGACCTAAACTTAAGCAATAATGTTAAAAATTAAAATAATATATATATATGTGTGTGTGTGTGTGTGTGTGTAAGGTAAAATCAATGTATATATATGTTATATGCTAAAAATAAAATAAAATATATATATAATAATAATAATAATATGAATTATATGGGCATATATATATATATATATACATATATGGAATATATATATATGTAAAAAAAATGTACACATTATATTATATTATAGCTAAAATAAATAAATAAAAAAGGAAGGAAAAAAAATGCAGAAGAGCACCCTCATTCAATGTCAGCAAAATTAAGTAATATTATATATATATATAGACATTCTAATAGAGAGAGGAAAAAATAAATCATCAAAAATTAGAAAAAAAAAAGAAACCAAAACTCTCTCCATTTCATCCAACTTTTCTAGGAAAATTGAAATTGAAATTTCCAACATGCAATCATTAGGATAGGAAGAAGAATAAGATTGAAGTAGGATGCAACAAGAATTTGAAGAAATTGAAGAAAAAAAAATCAAATTAAATAGGGACGATTTTGTCTGTTCATTCAAAGGGGTTAGGGTAAATCTGCTGCTAGGCCAAGCTAGGGTTAAGGTTTTGGGTGGGAGAGGATTCCTATCGACATAGTGGTTTCTGGCTTTGGTGGCCGGAGGCCGGTGAACGAAGCAACCCCCGGTAACGCCCGAAACTTCCTATTTTTTGTTTAAAATATCAAATGTTGATTAAAAATTATGATTTCTGGTATTCTAGCATGATTTTGTATGAATATTAATGTGATAATTTTATTTTTCTAAAATTTGATTAAACAATATGTGGTCCTTAAGAAATTCTTTATTTTGGTCGTAAATTAAATTGGAAAATGAATAGGTCAAATGATGTATTTTTGATGTAATGTTTAGTATATAAGATCCTTATATGATTTATTAGATCGCCAAATCAATAATTGTTCAAATTGGAGTCGTTTTCTATTTTTAGTGAATTTTTCAAGCTAATTACCCTGTTCTGGCCAAATTAAATCCTTAGCAAAATTAGGGAATTTGATTTGATTAGTTGAATTTGATGTTCAGTTGAGGTTCGTTGAAGTATATTATGATTTTAAGAAGCTTGGGTTAGTTACGAAACAAAAACGGGAGTGTTCGGTGTAAGATCGTGATAATTTAGAACCATATGCTTCAATATAGAATCAGATCGAAATTTAATTACATTAATATATAATAGAGCGTAGTATACTCGTATGTATATGAATTAGAAATTGTAGGAAAATGGTGGATTATACGAGGTTAGGATGGAATTTAGGGGTTTGGAATACTAAATTAGTAATTTAGGGTTCAATAAAGTGAATGAGGTAACATTGACTGGTATACTGATGATTCAGGTATTTCTGTTGAGTAAGGAGGACAAAGGAACTTGGCCGATGTGACTGTTTGGATTGGCATATATTGTTTCAAGTGAGTACCCCCTTGACTCCTTTCTTGGGTACAAGTGGTTGATAATGTAGACTATTTGTTGTTGGCTGAAATTACCTTGTATGATCACTTACTATGATCAATGAAGGATGATTGTTGAATTACATTGGTTTGCTGATGGCTGGTTGTGTGTCATGATATGGTTGGATTATGAGAAGAAAAAAAAAGAGAACATTATAGAAAATCCTAGAATGAGAGTTGGGTACGGGATTTGATTATACTATTCTTGATTGTATGTGATGTAATGAACTTAAATTATTGAATGCCTCATGATTGTGATGTAATGCTGGGTTATTTTTAGCTTATTAGATGGGGTTTATATGTTTGGTTAAGTTCATACTATTGTTGTCTTGATAACAATGAAATATCTAAATGGATAATAAAATGGGGTTTAAGTTATAAGTACCTACTAACCCAAAATATTTAATGTAAGAAAAGTCTCGTTTCCTGCCTAGTAAGTTTGTGGTACGACCTTTGAGTTGACCTGGATGGGTTTGAGGCACGGTTGACGGACCGGCCCGGTTCAGTGACCTATGGGGATCTGGTCACTCCTTTTGCTCGAGGTAGGTGAAAGGCGAGCTGAATGTTTCTAACTAAGAAGAGTATATAAGGATGTCTTAATTGGTTGAGAAAACATTAAGTTTTGAAAAGTACATAAGGGTAGTTTATCTACCAGTTGACAGGCTTTGCCTGTATTAACTAAAAAATATTTGTGACCTGTGAGTAAACAGGAGTAATTGAAATGGTCTCCAATGAAAAGGTTATGAGTTTAGCAAAATGGAATTACAAGGAAAATATCATTAAGTAAGATCATGGTGATGTTAAAATGTAATAAATTAAATTAGGTTTCTTGCGAGTATAACTTTAAGTTGAAAACTTGCTTGCTTAAGTAATCACTTTTGAGGTATTTGATAATATTGTTGATTACTATTATGTGATTTTGTCGTTTGTTTTTGCTGGGTTGCTTGATTTTGTACTCACTTTGCTTCTTAAGAAGCTAAGGGGTTAGTGTTTTTGCTAACCTCTGATACAGGTACTAAAGAATAAGTTGTTGGAGACTCGGGTTTTTGGAGAGCGTCAATAGAGGCAAAGAAGCCCTTAGTTCCATTTTAGAGCCTCTGTTATTTGTAATAAAATTGTCCTGTACGTGATGTCGTAGTGCTTGTAAATAAGATCCATAGGTGTTAATCTTCAGATTGTAATGTAAATATTTGTGTGTATAAGGTTGGATTTGTAATCTTTTAAGCCACTTAAGGCTACAGGATTAATCATGGGCTGTGCCTATTTACCGGGAATGCAGATCCTAATGGTATATATATATATTATGATGTATGATGTGACAGGAGATTTTAAGTACATATGTTTAGATATGATGTGGATATGAAATGATAGCACTGTTAGTGCCATTTTATAGGATGTTTATAAAATTTCATATAGGTTAGAGTTACAGGTTCAATATTAGCAGAATTTGCCTTATCTCTAATTCAGAGACAGCATGGCAACCCACCTATAAGTACCAAGGATAGTTACAGGAATTTTGGAACAGGTTCAAGAATCAGACCTAGTAGGTGAGTCGCTACAGAGCTCTTGATAAATTGAGCTCAATTAGCTCATTCTTTTGTATAATGTAGAGAAAATAGATTTAGAAGAACTTGAGCTAAACATAGATGCTGATGACAATTACGTTGAGGAAGTAGAATTTCTAAAATTTGAATTTGAAAAGGAAGCACCATAAAAAAAAGGAGATATATCAAGTTCTCAAGTAGCAAGCAACGTGGATCAAAGTGACAATCATAACATGCGCAAGTTAACTTCTAGTATGTGGAATAATATGATCATGAGAACAATAGATGGGTTAGATTATGTTGTATGTAATTACAGTGATAAAAAATTGAAAGCAAATAGTTCAAATGGAACAAAGCACTTGTATAAACATTTTGCAAGGTGCTTAGAGAGAAAAGACCAAAAGGACATAAGGTAATGTCTTTTAAAAATTAAAAAAAAAAAAAGAAAGTGAAAATGGGGGTAGTTTAACCATAGGAATTTGGCCTTTTAATCAAGAAACTTCTAAGTAGAATCTTGCAAAGGCTATTATTATTTATGAGTATCTTATCTCCATTATTAAGCATGAATATTTCAGAGGGTATATTAGTAGCATTCAGCACCTTGTAAATCATGTGAGTTAAATGATAATAAAAAAAGAAATCATGAGCAACTAGGAGGGGAGAAGGAAAAATTGAGAGTGTTATTGAAAGAAGTTAATTCTCGGGTGGCGATCACAACAAATATGTGGACATAAAAAAAAAAGAGGATACATGATCGCTCATTGATAGTAATTGGAGGCTTCAAAGTCAGCTTTTAGAGTAAGTTTCTTTTTTTTTTCCTCAACATTTCCTTAAATTTTCTCTAATGGTAAAAAAATTATAAAATATATCTACATTTTCATGTAGTTTTGTACATGTTTTGACTTTGCATGCAAATAAGGCTCTAAGTGATTGCTTATTTAATTCACTAATGAAGTGGAGTCTAGATAGAAAACTATCTACAATCACTATAGACAATTGTTCAACAAATGATGCCATGACAACAACTTTATTATTGAAGCTATAAATGGATGAATTAATTCTTCATGGAAAGGTACTTCATATGCATTGTCATGCACATATTTTAAATTTAATTATGAAGGAAGATGTAATTGTGATTGAAAAAGCACTTGAGAGGATCTGTGACAGTATCACATTTTAGTCAGCAACATTGTCACGAGTAGAGAAATTTGGAGAGGCATGCAAGCAGCTAGATTTTTCATATTGTAGATTGCTTTGTTTAGATTGTAAGATTTGGGGGAATTTCATATGCTATGCTTCTTGTAGCCATTGAATATAGGAAAGTTTTCTATAAAGTTCAACATATGGATAGACAC
Source organism: Laguncularia racemosa (assembly GCA_037954665.1). NCBI lineage: Eukaryota > Viridiplantae > Streptophyta > Magnoliopsida > Myrtales > Combretaceae > Laguncularia > Laguncularia racemosa. The sequence goes on along the minus strand of JBBMOL010000048.1, from coordinate 4,104,387 downwards.
TATAAAAGTCTTTCCACAAACGAAGATTGAGAGTTAGTAAACGAAATTTGCAACAAATTGGCTGGATTTTATGAGGTGACAAATTATTTTTCAAGTACTCAATATCTAACAACAAATTATTATTTTGTGGAACTATTTGAAATTAGAGAAGTCTCGATTGATTGGAAGAATTCTTTTAATATGGACTTTAATACAATAGCTAACAAAATGTTCGAGAAGTTTGAAAAATATTAAGGTGGTGTGTAGGTTGTTTGTACTATTCTATATTCACATTATAAGATGAAGGATGTGGACTTTATGCTTCCTATTATTTGTGGAGAGAATGCTTATGTAAAGATATAAAATGTTAGGAACATTTGCTATGAATTGCATCTAGAATATCAATCCAAATCTAATTTTTGCCATACTAAATTCAAGCAGTACTTCTTCTTATGTTCCTTCAATAGGTGGCAATGGTGCTCCTATGGATTAAATGAGGAAATCAAGATTGATGCATTACTTGAGTACCATTAGTATTGATGGCCAAGTAAAATCAAAGTTAGACTACTATTTAGATGAGCTTGTGCCATCTTGGAGTAATAATTTTGATATCCTTAGCTGGTGAAAAATAAATGGAATTAAATATCCTACATTACAAGAAATCGTTAAGGATATGTTAGCTATTCCTATTTCCACAATTAATTCTAAATTTGCATTTGGTACTATTGGCGGATAATTAGTCGACATAGAAGTTAGCTTCATACAAATGCAATAGAGGCATTGATGTGTGTTCAAAGTTAGTTTTTAAATGAAAAAAAGTGGTAATATTTTTTATTACATAGTATTTGCCTTTTTTTATTAATGAAAAAGTATATATCTATTGGCTAGTGGCTCACTTGTAATTTAATTTATATATTTTTCCTCCTTGTAAGTGCATAGATAATTGATGAACATGTGAAGATTGGATTTGGAAATATGGTGATTAAAGAAAAGTACAAATTTGTGAGTAAAGACAATTTTTTTTCTATAAAATTTCAATTGTTAAAGTAAATTATGATCATTAACCATGGCATTTTTAATACTTCATGTGGTCATTTATGATTTAAGGATTAAGGCTCATGTGATTTTCTTAAATAATTTACTATTTCTGTGTAAATTTCTTCTTCAAGATGAATGTGCTCAAAAGTTATCTTTTCATAGCCTATAGGTGCTTTCAACCATCTTAAAGGTCAATGATAAGGTGGAGATACTAGCAAGCAGGTACTTAGCTAAATGGGACAAAAATGGGTCAGTTACAATTTCTTGATTTCTAGACCTTATCTCAAAGGAAACGAGCTAACTCAAAAAAGTCAATACCTTAAGTATTGAACTACACTATTTTTAGGGAAAATTCCTTCGTTTAGGCCCTCAAATGGGCAATTTTTTTATTTTTGGAAAATTTTAGACTCCTTATAACTTTTTATTGACACCTCTGTTTTAAATTTCATTTATAATATTGTATTTGTCTTTTAATTTACTTCATGTCCTTAAGTTTTAGGGAATTTTTATTTTTTATAGTTTTTGTGTTTTATTTTTGGCAGCTTTGTGCTTATTATCATTTATATGCTTTAGAACAATGACATAGACATTGATTTAGTATTATCAATTTTGTGGACTGCCTTTCCTCAATTTCTTTCCAAATTCTCGAATTTCATATAGTTTTTGAATTTAGATGCCAAATACTTAGGAATTCTCAAAATCAATTGGTATTTGAAGATCGCACTTCAGGTATTCATAGAATCATTGGTTTGTGATATAAACCTAATTTATACATTGTGTCAATTCGTGTTAGAGCTACATTCACTCTTGGTAACAATGGCACCCTATAGACAAGCCAGTCAACATTGTGTTGTTATGGATGAAATCTACGATCGTGATGATCTAGATCAAAGGATCAGGCAGATGATTGATGAATAGCTGAATGTAGCATTAGAACATCGTTTGGATGTGGTTGTGGATCGATTTGTGGAAAGAATAGGTGTGCTAATAGGTAATCAGAATCAGAACATCAACCCTAGATGTGTAAGAGACCCTAATCCGATGGTAGATGTTAAAGAGGCAGAAGATGACTCCTCTTTGGTTGAGGAGGATGAATAATATGATGAAGTGCCACACAGGTATGGTAGACCTTGTGTAGAGGGAGACTAGAGGCATTAGGAATTAGGTATGAGAATGGGGATACCGAAGTTTCATGCTAGCCTCTAACTAGAGGAATTCTTGGATTGGTTGGCCATAGTTGGGGAGATCCTAAAGCTTAAAGTAATCCCTAAAGACAAACAGGTGTAGTTGGTAGTGACTAGATTATGTAGTAAGGCTACAGCATGGTGGTAGTAGTGAAAATTGACTCAGAGTAGGTTGGGAAAGTCAAAAATTGCATCGTGGGATGAAAAAGCACTTGCAAACAGTGTTTTTGTCCTATAATTTCCAACACATTATGTACTAGAGGCTACAAAACCTTAAGTAAGGTAGTAGGTCAGTGGACAATTACACTTTTGAGTTTTAGCAGTTGATAGCTAGGAATGAACTTCAAGAGATAGATGATCAATTAGTTGCTAGATACATTAAGGGTTTGAGAATGGAGATTCTGGATATGATCAATTTATTTGACCCTATTAGTATATTAGTAGTGCACTAGAAGGTGTTGATTATTGAGAAATCGCAGAGGCAATCTGGGAGTGGTGCGTTTAGTAATGGTGTAATGGGTAATGGAGGTGGTGGCAACGGTAGTGGTATGAATCCTACTACAGGTGGAACCTTAGGTAATAACATTACTAGGCATTTTAATAAGCTTAGCACTAGTGAAGCGAAGTGCTTTAAGTGTGGCGAGGCCGGTCACTAACAGTCTAAATGTAGGAAGACAGAGAAGAAGACACTTTTTGTTGAGAACGAAGAGGAGAAGGTTGACGAACTTGTGTTTGAAGTTGTAGGTGATGGAGGACCTGTCTTTGATGCCAAATATAGTAAGGAGGAGCTTGTAATAGGAGATAGTAAGGAAAATTTAGTAGTTAAGAGATCTTGCACGACTCCCAAGTTAGTGGAGGAAGAGTGGCATAAGAACAATATTTTCCAATCCACTCATACTATTCAAGGAAAAGTATGTCGATTCATGATTGACTTGGGGAGTTGTGAGAACATTGTGTCTACAGAAGCCATGCAAAAGTTGAGCATTAAGCTTGAGCACCATCTAAAACCTTACAAGTTAGCTTGGCTAAAGAAGGGTGGTAAGGTAAGTGTCTCTAAGCGAGCGCTGGTTACATTCTCCATTAGTTGTAGATATAAGGACTTTGTCTAGTGTGATATTATGACGATGGATGCTTTCCATTTGTTATTAAGGAGGCCTTAATAGTTTAATAGGGGTGTAACTCATGATGGGAGAGCTAACACTTATAGTTTTGTATGTAAAGGTGCGAAGATCATGTTGGTTCCTAATAGGGACACTACTAAGTCTAAATTTGTCAAGTAGGGTAATAGTTCCAACATGCTATCTTTAGCTAGGTTTGAGGAAGAGTTGTAGGATTCTAAAGTTGTCTTTGCTCTAGTGGGTAAGGAGATTGAAAGGGAAGTAGAAGTACCTAAAGTGGCAATTTCGGTTGTGAAGGAGTTTCAAGACGTATTTCCTGATGAGTTGCCATATGGGTTACCACCACTAATGACATCTAGCACCTGATTGATCTTAATCTTAGTGTAGCCCTTCCTAATAGGCCACATTATCAAATGAGCCCTATAAACATGAGGAGTTGAGGAGGTAGGTTGAAGAATTAATTGCCAAGGGTTTTATTTGAGAGAGTTTGAGTTCGTGCATAGTTCTAACTCTTCTAATTCCCAAAAAGGATGGCACCTAGCATACGTATGTGGACAGCTAGGCCATCAATAAGATTACTATCAGCTATTGTTTTCCTATTTCCCGCTTTGATGATTTACTTGACTAGTTGAGTGGTGCTAAGGTATTCTTAAAGTTGGACTTGAAGAGTGGATATCAACAAATTCGTATTTGAGTTGGTAATGAGTGGAAGACAACCTTCAAGACACAAGAGGGGTTGTATGAGTGGCTGGTTATATCATTTAGATTATCTAATGCACCTAGCACATTTATGAGACTGATGAATCGGGTTCTGAGGCCATTCATTGGAAAATGTGTTATTTTGTACTTTGATGACATATCAATTTATAGTACTAATCCAAAGCACCATCTTAAACATCTATGGGATGTTCTCAATGTGTTGCATAGGGAAACTTTCTATGTTGCCTTAAAGAAGTGTATATTGATGACCATAGAGGTACTTTTTCCTTGGCTACATGATTTCTACTAATGGTTTACAAGATGATAAGTCTAAGGTGGAAGTAGTTAGGCAGTGGCCTAAACCAACTACACTAACTGAAGTTCAAAGCTTCCATGGCCTAGCATCATTTTATAAGGCGATTCATACCTCACTTCAACAGTATTATGGCTCCTATCATTGACTGCATGATGGGTGAGAAATTTTTGTGGACTAATGTAGCAAAGATAGCTTTAAAGCAAATTAAGGTGCGTCTTACTATGGCCTCGATTTTAATGTTGCTAGATTTTCATCAGCCTTTTGAGCTACATGCAGATGCCTCTAAAGTGGGGATTGGAGTTATTTTAAGCTAGCATAGCAAACCAATAGCATATTTTAGTGAGAAGCTAATAGGGGTAAAGCTACAATATAATACATATGATGTAGAGGTTTATGTTATGGTGTAAGCTATGAAGTACTAGCATCATTATCTATTTCACAGAGAATTTATCTCATATATTGACCATGAAGCATTGAAGCACTTGCACGGTCAGGATAAAGTGTCATTTTGACATGCTTCATGGGTAGCTTATTTGAAGCGTTTCACCTTTGTTGCGAAACACAAGAGTGGTGTAACAAACTGGGTTGTTGATGCATTAAGTAGGTATAGGAGTCTTCTAAGCATAATTCAAGTGTAGAAACTTGGTTTTAACTCATTTTTTGAGTTACTTGAAGGTAATCCCTATTTTTTTTGTTATTTTAGCAAGAGTTAAAGCTTGTGATAAAATAGAGTGCTTGGTGCAAGATGGGTTTTTATTCAAGAGTAATCAGTTGTGCATTCCAGACTGTAGGTTGAGGAATCAGATTATTCAAAGCTGCATGGTGAGGATCAAGTAAGCAAGACAGGACTTTGCAACTGGTGCATACATCTTATTTTTGGTCAACTATTCGTAAGGAAATGGAGAAGTATGTATAGAGGTGTAGAGTTTGCCAAGTATCTAAGGGGATAACTAAGAATGCATGATTATATATGCCACTTCCAATTCCTTTGCAGCCTTAGATCGATGTGAGCATGGATTTCATTTTAGGGTTGCTATGAACTAAATGAGGTAATGATTCCATCTTTGTAGAAGTTCACAAATTTTCTAAGATGATTCATTTTATTTCCTATAAGAAGACTACAGATGTTGTCTGTGTTGCACAATTATACTTTAGGGAAGTTTATAGGTTGCATGGGTTACCTGGAACCATTGTGTTTGATAGAGATACCAGGTTTCTTAGCCATTTTTGGTAAAGTTTGTAGAATATGGTCAACACTCAACTGAATTTTAGTAGTGCCTATCACTTACAAACAGATGGGCAAACTGAGGTAGTAAATAGATCCCTAGGAAATCTATTGAGGAGCTTAGTGGGGGAACATGTGAAGAGTTAAGATCAAAAGCTAAGTTAGGCAGAGTTTGCACATAATCATACAGTCAACTGCAGTACAAGGTTTAGTCCATTATAGGTGGTTTACTCCATTGTTCCTAGAAGTCCACTTGATTTGCTACGGTTGCTTGATAGGACCAGGATTCATGGGAAGGCAAAAGACTTTGTCTATAGCTTGCAAGAGATTCACAAGACTATTCTAAACAATTTATAAAAGGCTATAGGTAAATATAAGGAAGTTGCTAATAGAAAGAGGCAGCATGTGGAGTTTGACGTAGGAAATTATGTTTGGGCTATCCTTACTAAGGATAGGTTTTCTGTTGGTGAATATAGCAAACTATCAGCTAGGAAGATTAGGCTAGTGGAGATCATAGAGAAGATCAACCCAAATGCATATAAGTTGAAATTGCCTAGCCACATTCAAACTGCAATGTATTTAATGTGAAGCACCTTATTCCCTACATCGGAGATAATTCAAATGAATACAATTTGAAGACGAATTCTATCCACCCTAGGGAGGATAATGAGGTGGAGATACTAGCAAATGGGTACTCAGCTAAATGGGATAGAAATGTGTTAATTGCAATTTCCTAATTTCTGGACTTTATCTTGAAGAAAACAAGCTAACTCGAAGAAGTCAATACCATTGGTATCGAGCTACGCTATTTTTAGGGCAAATTTCTTCATTTAGGCCCATAAGCGGGCAATTTTTATATTTTTGGCAGGTTTTAGATTCCTTTTAACTTTTTAGACACCTTTGTTTTAAATTTCGTTTATAGTATTGTATTTGTTTTTTAATTTACTTCGTGTCCTTAAGTTTTAGGGTATTTCTATTTTTGGCAACTTTGCGCCTACTATCATTTGAATGGCCTAGGATAATGGCATAGACATTGATTCAGTATTGTCGAGTCTAATTTTTGAATTCCCATTCCTAATCCGATCTAAACTAGACCCTATGCTCATCTAATGTAGATCCTCGACTTGAGTTAGGAATTTCGTTTGATTTTTAGAGTCGCCACCCAACTGTTGTTGGGAAAAATTGAATTAAGACTAAAGGAGCGGATTAGTCTTAATTTGGACCACCAGTTGTCGTTATTTCCTCTTTTCGTTTTTGTGAAAAGAGGAAAAGGGAAAACCAGAGTTTCGAAGTCCGGAGGCTAACCTATTAAAACCTTTACGGTTACCACCTAATCTCCTGAAATTGGTCTTATTTAGAAATGTGCTTCATTGTGTTTCTGTTACTTTTTATTATGTGTTTGAGTTATTTCAAGAAAATGATTTTTCATTCATTTTATAGGTTGACCCGAATGAGTGTCTACGTACCTGCTACTCAGGATCAAACAAGTCGTAGTTCGCTTTTCTGAAAACTTTAAGTTTGTTTGTGAATTTTAATTTTGAAACCTCTTTTGATTTATGTTTTTTATCATTTTTGGGATTTTTCTAAAAATTCAAAACCTAAGCTTTAATCTGATTTTTGAAAATGATTTTTAGGGAAAAACTTCAATTTTTGATTTATTTTAAGAAAAATGATTTTTCTAAGTTCTAAAACTCATTTTTTTGATTTTGTGATTTTTATTATTCTTCTTGATTTTTTTTATGATTTTTGTAGTTTTTTTTTTTATGATTTTTATTAAATTTTCTATAATTTTTGTGAATTTTTTTTTAAATTTTATCCTAAGTTAATATCTATCCTATTTTGAAATCTAAAGTTTTATTATTATTTTCCTAATATATTTTTTTCTACATTTTATTATTTTATTTTTTTTCTTATTTTTTTCTTATTTATTATTTATTATTTTTCTACATTATTAAATTCTAGAAAAATCTAATTTCTACATTTTCCTATTTACTAAAAATAAAACATAAATCAATAAATAAATAACTAACAAAATAAAAAAAATAATAAATAAATAAATAAATAAATTCGGAATAAATAAATAAACAAAATCAATTAATTAAATAAATATAAAAAAATCCGGAAAATCGACTTAGCTGGATCCGGGTCGGTGCGCGGGTCGGGTCCAATTAGGTCGGTCGGGTCGGTTAGACACGGCGGCGGAGGTTGCTCGATCACGGCGTTCCAGCGGCCTTTTACAGCGGGTGAGGTGTCGAATCCTAGCTTCTCGAGGGTGCTGAATCCAATGGTGGTGGTGGTTCACTCCCAGATCGCCTCCTGGTGGTAGTTCAATGCCGGTCGGTGGTCGCGGTTTTGGGTTCTTCTTCGATGCTCTCCGATTTGCACTCTTTCCTCACTTTCTCTCAATTGTGATTCGTGTCTTGGCTTCCTCCCCTCCTCCTCTATTTATAGGCGTCTGGAAACCCTCTTGGATAAGATTAAATCGGCCAATTTGGATAAATCCGAATTTCTTCTGTTTTTAGATTTGATTTTATCCCGGCGATTTGATGTTGATCTCTTGTTAATGATCGATTCCACCTTAGTCGGACTTGCTCCGGCTTCTTCTCGCGTCTGTCCGGGTGAGGAAGACGATCACATGCAACACGCGTGATTTCCTTCGGCCAATCACGCGCTGCCACGTGGCAGCTCCAGGCGAAAGGAAAAAAATTGCATCGGGTGCTCGGGGGAAGATTCGAACTCGCGACCTCCAAGCCTCCCACACGTTCCTAGTGCACGCACGAACCAGCTGAGCTGGCCCAATTTCTCGATTTTCTTTATATCGCAAATTGCATATATGCAATGCGATTTTTTTCATTTTTTGTATTTTTTGAAATTTCAAAAATTTATAAAAATTATTCATCCCTTATTATTACTATTTCTGAAATCATTTTTCAAAATTGATGTGTTTTCCTATTTATTTTTATTTTTTTGAATATTTTCCATTATTTTTGCTAAATTAGAAAAATTGGGAAAAATTGGAAAAAATTGAAAATCGATTATTATTGACTATTACTCATTCCTAGGGCAAAAATGGGGTATTTATAGCTACCCCTCTTTGTAGTAAAGTTTGAAAAACTTGACTACAAAGACAAAAAAGACGCCATTTTTGGCCTCTTGAATAGGTAACACGGTCCTAACAATTTAGAGTAATGTTCCTTCCCAAAAAAGTGCTTCATGGCGACTAATTGGGAGAGTTTAGGAAAGTGCCCCTCATGGGCTGACTAACCTTGAATTGAATGCCTTAAAAAGTGCCCCCTATGGGCTAACTATGAGGTAGATTTTTAGGAAAGTGCCCCCTATGGGCTGACCATGAGAACAAGGTTTTAGGAAAGTGCCCCCTATGGGCTGACTAACCTGGAGTTGAATTGTCTCAAAAAGTGTCCCCTATGGGCTGACCATGAGAACAAGGTTTTAGGAAAGTGTCCCCTATGGGCTGACTAACCTGGAGTTGAATTGTCTCAAAAAGTGCTCCCTATGGGCTGACCATGAGAACAAAGTTTTAGAAAAGTGCCCCCTATGGGCTGACTAACTGGAGTTGAATTGTCTCAAAAAGTGCCCCCTATGGGCTGACTAACCTGGAGTTGAATTGTCTCAAAAAGTGCCCCCTATGGGCTAACCATGAGAACAAAGTTTTAGGAAAGTGCCCCCTATGGGCTGACTAACCTGGAATTGAATTGTCTCAAAAAGTGTCCCCTATGAGCTAACCATGAGAACAAATTTTTAGGAAAGTGCCCCCTATAGGCTGACTAACCTAGGATTGAATTTGTCTCAAAAAGTGCCCCCTATAGGCTAACAATGAGAACAAATTTTTAGGAAAGTGCCCCCTATGGGCTGACTAACCTGGAATTGAATTGTCTCAAAAAGTGCCCCCTATGGGCTAACCATGAGAACAGAGTTTTAGGAAAGTGCCCCCTATGGGCTGACTAACCTGGAGTTGAATTGTCTCAAAAAGTGCCCCCTATGGGCTAACCATGAGAACAAATTTTTAGGAAAGTGCCCCCTATGGGCTGACTAACCTATGATTGAATTTGTCTCAAAAAGTGCCCCCTATGGGCTAACCATAAGAACAAATTTTTAGGAAAGTGCCCCCCTATGGGCTGACTAACCTAATATAAAAATGATATCTAGAAAGGTGCCTTTATAGACTGACCTTGGAAGAGATCTAGGGAAGTGCCCCTTTTTGGGCTGACTACCCTATTAAGGGGAATGTTTAGACAAATGCCCCACTATGGGCTGACTCATTTTGTGCTTTTGAATATGCTTTCTACAGCCTGAACTAAATGATGTGATAATATGATGATAGTTATTTATTTTAATATGCTTGCCAGTTATCGTGGATAACAACCAAACAACCGAACCTTCATGCTGGTTTGCTTCTGCTTCATTTCTTCTTATCTTGATACGGGGTTGAAAATTTCGATGTGCTCCCTTTCTTTATGCGCAAGGCTCTTTTGACGGTAATGTTATCCTAATGATGCGCTTAGTTCTAATGTTCAAAAATAGATAGAATTATATCACAAACTATATTAAGATTCATTATCATTTCAGCATTTATCTTTCAATGGTGATATGGTGGGTAATGTGTTTAAGAATATTTGTTGTGATGAATTGATTTGAATTTATTGACCATTCAGGAATATTAACTTTGCTTGTAAAAAGTAAAAATTTGACTCAACGAAATTTATATCGAACATTGGCTTTCATAAATATTGGCAAAATTTCAATTTCCTTGCCTAAGGATAGTACATCTTTACAGCATTTGTGTTAATGGGGTCTCTCAATTCTGGACCATCCATTTGAGTTAATATCAGAGCACCTCCTGATAAAACCTTTTTCATCACATAAGGGCCTTCGTAGTTTGGGGTAAATTTCCCTTTGGAGTCTTGAGCATTCGGGAGAACCTTCCTTAACACCAGATCCCCCTCTTTAAAGTACCGAGGTCTCATCTTCTTGTTAAATGCTCGGGCCATTCTTTGTTGGTAACACTGGCCATGACATAATGCGGTAAGTCTTCTTTCATCAATCAGATTCAGTTGATCAAGCCTCTTCTTTACCCAGTCTGATTCGGTTAACTGAGTTTCTGATAAGATTCTGAATGATGGTATCTCAACTTCAACTGGTAGCACTGCTTTAGTACCATATACCAATGAATATGGGGTAGCTCCGGTAGATGTTCTTATTGAAGTCCTATAAGCCATGAGAGCAAACGGTAACATTTCATGCCAATCTTTGTAAGTTGTTGTCATTTTCTCGATGATCTTTTTGATATTTTTGTTAACTGCTTCTACTGCCCCGTTCATTTGAGGTCGGTAGGGAGTTGAATTTATGTGGTTTATGTGGAATTGTTGACATAAACCTGTCATCAATTTGTTGTTGAGATTGGTACCATTGTCAGTGATGATAGACTTAGGAACTCCATATCAGGCTATTATGTCCCTTTTTAGGAAGCGGACTATTACCCCTTTTGTGACATTGGCATATGATGAAGCTTCTACCCATTTGGTGAAGTAATCGATCGCTACTAGTATAAACCTATGGCCGTTGGATGCTGTTGGAGTGATAGGGCCAATTATGTCGATTCCCCACATGGAGAATGGCCATGGTGCTGATAACAAATGTAGCTCGTTGGGCGGAGCATTGATCCGGTTCGCATAGACTTGACTCAAATGACAGTGCTTGACATATTTTATGCAATCTGATTCCATGGTTAACCAATAATATCCTAACCTCATGATTTTTCAGGCTAACATGTAGCCATTCATATGAGGTCCACATACTCCTTCATGCACTTCTTTCATTAGTTCACATGCTTCATCTTTGTCCACACATCTCAACAGGGTGGTATCAGATGATCTCTTGTAAAGTATGGACCCACTTAATAGGAAATGGCTTGCTAACCTTCTGAGTGTTCTTTGGTCATTCTTGTTAGCCATTTCGGGGTATTTACCTTCTTGGAGAAAGGTCTTGATATCGTGATACCAGGGTTTGTTATCTTGTATCTTTTCCATTGTTAAACAGTAGGCGGGCCGACTTTCGATGTCTATTTTCATCGGTTGAACTTCGGCTCCCCCTGTTATCTGGATCATAGATGCTAGCGTGGCTAGTGCATCTGCGAACTGATTCTGAGTTCTCGGGATGTATGTGAAAGTGATTGCCTTGAATTCCTCAATTAGCTCTGTCAAGTGTTGATGATATGGTACCAATTTGGGGTCTTTAGTCCTGTATTCCCCTCTTGTCTGTAGTATGATGAGCGACGAATCCCCGTATACCTCTAATTCGCGGATTCCCATTTAGCGGGCCATTTTGAGGCTAAGAATACATGCTTAATATTCTGCGATATTATTGGTATAGGGAAATGTAAGTCTCGTCGCTGTAGGGAATTGAGTGTCGTCCGGGGATATCAATACTGCCCCAACCCCACAACCGAATACATTGGCAGCTCCATCGAAAAATAGTCTCCACTTAGCATTCTACTCTATCCCAAAGTCTTCTACCAGCATATCCTCCACTGTCAATATATTCTCATCTGGAAATTGGGCCTGTAGTTCTTGGGAAGCTGTCTCGACAGGGTGTTCCGCCAATTGGTCGGCTAAAGCTTGCCCTTTCATTGAGTTCTGATTTACGTATGTGATGTCGAACTCAGATAGGAGCATTTGCCACTTAGAGATTCTCCCTATCAAGGCTGGTTTCTCCGCCAAGTATTTCAAGGGATCATGTCTTGTCAGCAGTTCAATATGGTAGTAAATGGTGTATTGCCTTAGTCGATGCATGACCCAGATTAAAGCACAACACGTCTTCTCCACCTGTGAGTACCTCTGTTCCCCATCTGTGAACTTCTTGCTCAGATAATATATGGAACGCTCTCTTCCCTCGTCATCTTTCTGCCCCAACACACATCCCATGGATTCAGGAGTATAGTGAGGTATAAGAATAAGGGCTTTCCTTGTTTCGGGACTATCAAGACTGGAGGTTTTATAAGGTAGTCTTTGATTGCCCTGAATGCTTCTTCACATTCATCGCCCCATTCTATCGTGGCGTTCTTCTTCAATAGACGGAATAATGGCCGGCATTTGTCTATGAGCTGTGAGATAAAATGAGCTATATAATTTAATCTTCCCAGCAAGCTTCTTACTTCTTTAATGGAGCGTGGGGAAGGTAGTTCTAATATGGAATTTACCTTGTCAGGGTCGATTTTAATGCCCTCTTGGCTTATGACAAACCCTAACAATTTCCCCGTCGTGACCCCGAAAGTACATTTTTCTGGGTTTAACTTGAGCTGGAATTTTCTCAGTCGTTTAAACAATTTCCTCAGGATATCTATATGGCTTTCTCCTTCTTTGGATTTGGCTATCATGTCGTCGACATATACTTCAACCTCTCGATGCATCATGTCGTGAAGTATAGCGACCACGGCTCTCTGATACGTTGCCCCGGTGTTTTTTAAATCGAAGGGCATGACCTTGTAATAGAAAGTTCCCCACGTTGTGATGAAGGTCGTTTTGGTTTTATCTTCCTCAGCCATTTTTATTTGGTTATATCCTGAGAAACCGTCCATGAATGAGAAGAGATGGTTTCCCGCATTGTTGTCTACTAGAACATCAATATGAGGTAGGGGGAAGTTATCCTTTGGCGTGGCTTGGTTTAAGTCCTGAAAGTCTACGCATACGCGTACTTTTCCATTCTTTTTCATGACGGGGACTATATTTGCTACCCATTCTGGGTAGTCGGATACTTCAATGAACCCTACTTCTAGCAGTTTCTTGACTTCTTCCTTAATTTTCAGCAAGATGTCAGGCCTAAACCTTCTCAATTTTTGTTTTTTAGGTTTGACATCTTCCCTTGTGGGAAGCCTATGAACCACTATCGATTATTCTAGCCCTGGCATGTCACTATATGACCAGGCAAACACATCCGCATATTCCGTTAATAGCTCGGTTATCTCACGTTTTTGCTCGGCACTTAAACCGGTCCCGATTTTAAGGTTCTTAGGGTTTTCCATGCTTCCTAGATTTACTGTCTCCACAAGCTCGTCGATCGAGATTCCGCTTTGTTCATGTTTTAGCCAATTTTCTTGTATTATTTCGTGGTCTAAGATATCGCTTTCAACAACTGACCCAGAAGCGTTGGAAACGATATCAGCGTTTTTACTTTCTACCTGCGCGAAATATCCTTAACGTTCGATGGTAGGAGATCTGAGTAACATAAAAATGAAAGCATATATATAAGAAGAAAACAAACTGTGATTGAATTTGATAAAGAGTCTCAATAAAATTTGTTTAATAATTTTTCTCTACTTTCGAGCTAACCTAGCGCTACTGATAGGATAACAAAACCAATTGTTCAGAGCCGGATGCTGGTTGGACGTGCGGGGGGTTGATTTCCCTTTGCCGTCGTCCTCTTCATTTATCCGCAGCTCTTGAATGATGTTTGCCTTTCGGAAAGATTGTTGGAGAGGTGGGATGCACATCTAGGTGTCGATCAGCTTCCCCTTCATTCTGCCTTTGACACTTCTTACCAGTGCTTCTTCTGCAGCCGTAGGAATGTACCCCAGTCCAAACGTCCCGTGTTGCCCCTCTTTAAACTGATGGACCTCCTTGCTGGTCACCATGTTCACTTCGTTGAAAATCTGTAGCCCCAGGTCTTCTGAACCTTTTTCCCCAATATAAGGTATGGCAATCTCTTTATATATGGCGTAATCCTGCTCGCCCAGTACAGTGACTATCTGCCCGTTTGCGATGAATTTGACCTTTTGGTGGAGGCTAGAGGGGATGGCTCCAGCAGCGTATCCAGAGTCGTCCCAAAAGCAGGTTGAAAGACCTTGGGATGTCAAGGACCTGGAAAGAGATGTGGAATATTTGTGGACCGATTTCCACTAGTAGGCCCACCTCCCCTACTATGTCTCTTTTGGACCCGTCGAAGGCTCTAACTACCGTAGCGCTAGGTTTTATGTTGCTTGGATCGACCCCTAGTAAGTCGAGCGTTGCCAATGGGCAAACGTTGAGGGATGATCCGTTGTCGATAAGTACCCGGGAGACAATGGTGTCATTACACCTGACCACTATGAACAGTGGTTTGGTATGTTGGTCTCCCTCTTCTCCTAGCTCTTCTGGAGAGAAGGATATTTGGTCCATTGCGAAGATGGAGTCCGCCACGTGACCTAATTTGTCTGTAGCGATACCTTCCGGGACCTGAATCGTTTTTAGCACTTTAAAGAGTGCTTCCCTATGAGGCTCGGATGTTGTGAGAAGGCCCATGAGTGATAACTGCGCTGGAACCTTATTTAATTGTTCCATGATCTTGTATTCGCTAGCCTTAACCATCTTCGTAAACGCAGCAAGTCCCTCTTCCTCTTCTCCCCTTTTTCCACGGTAGGCTCTTCAGTCGGGCCTTTATACTTTGGATCATATAATCTCCCAGAGTGGGTGATGCCTCCACTATAGGAGGTCGCTCTTGTTCGATGGGCCCGATAGTCAAACGGTGCAGCCTTGTAATTCTCTGCCGGTATCGGGATATTGAATACATATCTTTTTCTTGGGATTTGTACCTCAGTTGATTGTCCCTCATAGTACTATATAACCCTGGGCTTCTGATGAGAGTTGATCATGTGGACAGTTTTCCCCTCTTCCTTTACCGTGTTGTCCCCCTTCTCAAACTCCGGTCCCCATCCGCTAGGTGGCCCTTGCTCAGTCGGGGTATAAGAATAGTTCACTAAATACTGAAATCTCCCGGGTGATTCCCCCAAAGTGCCGACCGTTGGGTCTCCAGCTAACCACCTTCTTTTAATGTGCGCCTTTGGTGTTTCCTTTGGAGCTTGGTGGGATTGCTTCTTCTGTTGCTCTGTCATATTCTGCCTTGGGGCTTCTTTGGGAGCTGGCTCCTCTGACGTGATCATGTTGATGGCGGGCTTGTGATTGGGTAGTGGGTTGGTGTTGGCATTGGGTGCTGGGGCATTTACGAAATCCAATTGTATGATTCCTGCATCAATTAAGTCTTGGATTTTGTGCCGTAGCCTCCAGCACCTACCTGTGGAATTGTATCGGTCGTTGGAGATCTCGAAGCTAATTAAATTGTCTACCCTCAACCGAGCGAAGACTTGACTGAGTGGGATGGGGATTGGAGTGAACTGCCTTGGGACCCTGACAGCCTGGGTTTGACCCGTCGTGGGTTGCTGGACTGGGGTACTCGTGGTCTGAAATGTAACACGAGTCCCGACTTTTTCTGCTTTACCGGAGTGGACCGTGCTGACAGTGGACTCTTTAGCTCTGTTTCCTCCCATAAGCCTTTATGTCGGTGTGACCCTAGGAGGCTCCATTGTTTGGAGTCTACCGGTGGTGATGGCATTCTCAATCCTGCACCCCGCAGCCACTACCTCTGCAAAACTGGACGAGGTCTGGCCTACCAGGTGTGAAAAGTAGGTCTTGTCCAGGGTATTGACAAATATGGATGTCAATTCCTTCTCAGATATCGGGGTTGCTACCCTGGCGGCCTGGGCTCTCCAGCGCTGAGCATATTCCTTGAACGGTTCAACATGTCTCTTCCGGAGACTCCCCAGGTCGATTACAGATGGGGCGACTTCAATATTGAACTTATATTGATCATAAAACGCCCGGGCTAGCTTCTCCCAAGTGTTAACAATGTTGAAGTCCAGGTGGGCATACCAGACCAGTGCAGAGCCTATGAGGCTATCCTGGAATGTCTGGAGCATGAGCTGGTCGTATTGAGCATACTTGCTCATTTTCCGGGCATATAGCCTGGTATGCATTTTGGGGCAGCCGGTCCCATCATACTTTTCAAACTTTGGGGTCTTGAACTTTTCAGGGTATATCTCTTCCCTATATGCTGGCAGATTGGTGATTCCTGCCTGTTCAAAACCATCAGGGCCTTCAATGCTTTTCATCTTGTCATGGAGCTACTGGAAGAGTTGCTTCTCCATCTCCTTCTGCCTCTCTTCCATTTCCCTCTTCAGGTCATCAGAGGTCAGCCCCTGGTTGACTTTTGGCTCATATTCAAAAGCCGGGTTAAGGTGGGAATTGATCTCCTCATATTCTGGAGGCTGTCCCTCCACTGCTTTTCCCTTTCTAGCCCCTGAATACTCTTCCTAGGTTGGCTGAGTGTTGCGCAGGAGGCCGATGCTTTCATTTAAGAGGTGAACCTGGGCAGCCAGTTGTTGGACTGTTTGTTCTAGGGACATGATCCTAGAGTCCGAGGCAGCTTCAGCATTGGTGTTGTTGCGGTTGTCACTGCTGTTGGCCATTTTTGTTCTTGAGCGCGTGAGAACTGGGCTTCTAGGAGGGTTCGATTGTTTGGAAGCTATTTTGATACATGGATTCGCATTTTATTTTGCTTTTAGTGTAATGAATGCACGAATGATATGCATGTGTCACGCGGATGCTAAAAGTAAAAGGGTTGACAACTGATTGACAATTGATTGACAATGTAATATTGAAACTTTACTTTTATTAATATTGAAAATTCTGGAGTTCAAAAATTACAAATAAAGATCTACTTCCTAGTTCTTTTAGTCTTCTGTTGTGGAGGCTCAGACTTCCCACTGATGACGGCTTCCAATTCCTTGACTTTGGCTTGGCATTTCTCCAATTGTGCTTCTAAGGCCTTGTTCCTTTGGTCGGATTCTTTGAAACGTCCCTTCTAGATGTCATTCTTATGATCCGCAGCTTCAAAGTATACCTCCATTCGGGCCTTGACCTGCTCCAGGTAGATTTCTGTCTCTGGGTTGATCTTGTCTGGTCTTGGTTGGGTGACGTCTGGAACCTGGTACGCTCTTTCCCCTGTTTGGTATAGCTGGCGGATTACAAACTCTCTGGTGGCTCGGTGTTTTCCCACTTCGCCATCTAGCTCCCCGAGGTCCACATTCGGGCTTTCAATTCTGGCTTCCCAAATTGCTTTGACCTCTACCAGCTTCACAAACTTCTCAGCTACTAACAGGTTCGGATCTTGATACTCAAAGGTAACTGCTTGTACCGAGGGCCGATAAACTATGTCTTGGATAGTGCCGAACTGGCGGACCACTGAGTTTGGGTGATATCCGATACATCCGCTGATTCCGATTAAAGGCACTGCTTGGAAGTTTCTGCAGGTCAAGATGATTTTGTTACAGCAACTCCACCTGGCTGTCCATAGAATATCTTCGGCACTGAAGCTCCTAAGCAGCTCTACCCAACTGTGGCTGGTAAGGTCGTCGGGTAGCTTTACCTTTTCTATACATGAATCCACCAGATCCACCTATTGGGCTAAGGTTTTCCTGACCATGTTCAGCCCGAAGCATTTGAGGTGGCTTACAAACCATATTAGCAGAAGGTTGAGGCTGGAGTGAAGGATCCCATGGCCTTTTTTCTTGAGGAAGTTTAAATTCCGGATCTGTTCAGCCAGTAGAGCCGAGATGTAGGATCTTCCCTCCAGGAATTGGGTCACCAGCTCTGTAACCCTGTAGTGAATATAAAAGGTCCCGGTGGGGAACAGTATGGTGGCAAAGGCTGTTAAGATGAAAGCGTTCACCCTTCTCTGTCTGTAAGTCTTGGGGTCCCCACACAGGATGCCCTTTTTATCCCTATTGTCCTCTCGGGCGATAAACCAGGCTTCTAAATCATCCATTCGTATGTAATATCCATTACAGTCTGCTAGGGCTTTGTTTACTGCTATTTTACGGATGCCTAATAATCTGCTGAAGGTACCGGCTGGCCCGGCCTCAAGGTCTGGCATATAGATTTGATCAGTCAGTGCTGGAGCCTGTAGCAACTGGGTGTACTCTTCCAGGGTAGGGGTGATCTCATGCGGCCCGATAAAGAAAGCAGCGGGCTCGATTTGCCATAATTGGAGCATGGCCCGGACTAAAGGCAAATTCACCTCTATCCTTGTCAGTGAGAGGACGGGGCCGATCTTTTGCTGGATGAAGGCCTGCTCCTCTAGGTTGTACAAGGTGAACCAATGGTCCAGTACCAATTTTGGGTCCAAAGGTTTGTACACCCGAATTTCTTTACGGAGGAGACGGTCGACTGCACTGCTAGCCATCTATTATAATAAGAAACAACCTAATTACAAACAGAACTATGAAAATGTTACAGGGAAATAGTCCTGAACTCTAAGGACAAAATAACAAACCATTACATTATCATCCAATTGTCAACCCCTTATGATGTTATGTATGCAAGTAGGTTGGTTCTAACTGGTTCCTGAGCTCTATGGCCTCCCGCATTCTCGGAGAAATGGATCTCAAGCCATATCGAAGCATAGGGTGGGGTAGCCTAATCGGTCTCGAACGGTGAATCAACTCACTTCACTCGAAACCTACACAATGGCTCCCTGTCTTAGGTTTCTAGGATGGTCCGGGTTCGACCGCATCTACTCACACAAACATATGTATGCATGCTGAACCCCCATAGAAAACTAAAAATCTAACTAATCCCTGCAGAGTTAGTAACAGAGTAATAATTGGAACACATTTCTTAAAGAGAACAATTCGAAAAGATTCAGGTGGCTTAGCCTACTGGCATGGGTCCCCAGTGGAGTCGCCATCCTGTCGAGTCTAATTTTTGAATTCCCATTCCTAATCGGATCTAGACTAGACCCTATGCTCATCTAATGTAGATCCTCGTCTTGAGTTAGAAATTTCGTTTGATTTTTGGAGTCGCCACCCAACTGTTGTTGGGAAAAATTGAATTAAGACTAAAGGAGCAGATTAGTCTTAATTTGGACCACTAGTCGTCATTATTTCCTCTTTTCATTTTTGTGAAAAGAGGAAAAGGGAAAACCAGAGTTTCGAAGTCCGGAGGCTAACCTATTAAAACCTTTACGGTTACCACCTAATCTCCTGAAATTGATCTTATTTAGAAATGTGCTTCATTGTGTTTCTGTTACTTTTTATTATGTGTTTGAGTTATTTTAAGAAAATGATTTTTCATTCATTTTATAGGTTGACCCGGATGGGTGCTTACGTACCCGCTACTCAGGATCAAACAAGCCGTAGTTCGCTTTTTTGAAAACTTTAAGTTTGTTTGTGAATTTTAATTTTGAAACCTCTTTTGATTTATGTTTTTTTATCATTTTTTGGATTTTTCTAAAAATTCTAAGCCTAAGCTTTAATCTGATTTTTGAAAATGATTTTTAGGGAAAAACATCAATTTTTGATTTATTTTAAGAAAAATGATTTTTCTAAGTTCTAAAACTCATTTTTTTTTATTTGTGATTTTTTTTATTCTTCTTGTTTTTTTTATGATTTTTATGATTTTCATAATTTTTATGATTTTTGTAGTTTTTTTATTATTTTTATGATTTTTATTAAATTTTCTATAATTTTTGTGATTTTTTTTTTAATTTTATCCTAAGTTAATATCTATCCTATTTTGAAATATAAAGTTTTATTATTATTTTCCTAATATTTTTTTTTTCTACATTTTATTATTTTATTTTTTTTCTTATTTTTTTCTTATTTATTATTTATTATTTTTCTACATTATTAAATTCTAGAAAAATCTAATTTCTACATTTTCCTATTTATTAAAAATAAAACATAAATCAATAAATAAATAACTAACAAAATAACAAATAATAAATAAATTCGGAATAAATAAATAAACAAAATAAATTAATAAAATAAAATAAAAAATCCGGAAAATCCGACTTAGCTGGATCCGGGTCGGGTCGAATCGGGTCGAGTCCAATCAGGTCGGTTGGGTCGGTCAGACACGGCGGCGGAGGTTGCTCGATCACGGCGTTCCGGCGGCCTTTTGCAGCGAGTGAGGTGTCGAATCCTAGCTTCACGAGGGTGCTGAATCTAATGGTGGCGGTGGTTCACTCCCAGATCGCCTCCTGGTGGTAGTTCAACGCCGGTCGATGGTCGCGGTTTTGGGTTCTTCTCTGATGCTCTCCGATTTGCACTCTTTCCTCACTTTCTCTCAATTGTGATTCGTGTCTTGGCTTCCTCCCCTCCTCCTCTATTTATAGGCGTCCGGAAACCCTCTTGGATAAGCTCAAATCGGCCGATTTAGATAAATCCGAATTTCTTTCGTTTTTAGATTTGATTTTATCCCGGCGATTTGATGTTGATCTCTTGTTTTTCTTTGATTTATCTTATGGATTTGGCTTTATCTTGACAGTAATCTAGAAGATTTGAAAAAAAATGATCGATTCCACCTTCGTCGGACTTGCTCCGGCTTCTTCTCGCATCTGTCCGGGTGAGGAAGACGATCACGTGCAACACGCGTGATTTCCTTCGGCCAATCACGAGCTGCCACGTGGCAGCTCCAAGCGAAAGGAAAAAAATTGCATTGGGTGCTCGGGGGAAGATTCGAACTCGCGACCTCCAAGCCTCCCACACGTTCCCAGCGCACGCACGAACCAGCTGAGCTGGCCCAATTTCTCGATTTTCTTTATATCGCAAATTGCATATATGCAATGCGATTTTTTTCATTTTTTGTATTTTTTGAAATTTCAAAAATTTAAAAAGTTATTCATCCCTTATTATTACTATTTCTGAAATCATTTTTCAAAATTGATGTGTTTTCCTATTTATTTTTATTTTTTTGAATATTTTCCATTATTTTTTGCTTAATTAGAAAAATTGGAAAAAATTGGAAAAAATTGAAAATCGATTATTATTGACTATTACTCATCCCTAGGGCAAAAATGGGGTGTTTACAAGTATTATCAATTTTTGTAGTTATTTTTGCTCATTTCTTCCCCAATTCTTGAATTTCATATAGTTTTGAAATTTGGATACCAAATACCTAGAAATTCTTAAAATCAATTGGTATTTGAAGATCGCACTTTAAGTATTTGCAAAATCAATGGTTTGTGATATAAGCCTAATTCAATTTCACGTTGTATGTTATGTTAGTCAACCATCTCAAAGGGGATTAAGAAGTTCTTTTTATCATCAAGTGATTTATGTGTCATTGCTAATGGAGCTTTAAGATTAGCCATTTTGAGACTTCTTTCTATTTTGTTTCTTGGATGTGTTTTTAGATTTGTTTTTGGAGAAGTGTGGATGACTTTAAGAGTTGGGTTTATTCCAATGGCTTCTAGCTCAAAAGTTTGATTGCTGTAGCGAACAAAGAAGCAATTTTATAATCATTAAAAATATGTTCACTGCAGAAAAGTCATGGTGTTACATTTGTTCTCACATTGATAGGAGTCATTGCATCTTCCTAACCAATTAACTTCCTTACCACATTTTCAAAATCATGGCTCTAGTTACAACAAAATTTATATTTGAAATAAAGTTTGTAAATTTCGAGTCAAGGTCGAGTTGGGTATCAAGTTTTCTATATCCTTTTTGAGGTGAGTTTCGAGCTGAAGTAGAAAAACTACATAAGGTTTCCTCTCAAATTTGGGCAACCTTATAGGTTATCAAGGCAGGTTCAGGTTTTATTGTAACTTGTCATAAAATCACCTGGTTGCAACCCTAGTCGAGATAGTTAGAGGTGCAAAAAGAAATGACAAGGATAATTGAATAGTAAGATTTATAAGAAATTGGGGAAGATTGACATCCAGTCCAAAAAAAACTTAGCGACTAGATTTGTGTATGAAAACACATTTTAATAAAGAAAAAAATTAAAATTAAGGTAGCAATTTAATGTTTACCTATCATGTTTAAACGGGTTCATATCTAAAAAAATTCAGTCCATGACATAACTATTTATTAAACATGTATAAAAACCAAAACCTGTGACTTGACCCATTTAATAAGTGTGTCTGTATCTAGATTAAACTCATTTATTGATTAAAAAGGTTATAAATAAGTCTGTAAAATACTTATATATATAAAGCAAAAGGTTGACAATAAAATACTGGGAAAGTACATCTTGATCCCCAAATATTACTTACTTTCTTATTTCAGTCCTCAACTTTTTTTGCTCTTCTATTTAAATCATTAATGTTTTCAAAAGCTTGTAAAAAAGACTTTCGTTAAATCTATTTGTTTTTTTATCTATCCGTGACATGTATCAACTTCAAATCAATCCACAATGATTAAAAAATAAAATGATAGAATTAATAGATTTATTTAACATAATATAATAAACAATAATATTAAAATATTCATAAATGAAAAATAGTAAGAAATACAAAAATAATATAAAGTTAAGAAAAAGGGCTTAAAAAATTTTGTGTGTACCTTAATCACCTTGGCTAACTAGCTCAAGGTTAATAAGAAGTTAATGCATGCTTAAGATGAACACAAAATTTAACATATTTAAACAGAGTTTTATTTTTATAAAGTTTTCTAAAATGTTGAGGACTAAAAGAGAAGAAAAAATTTGACAATTCAAATGAGAAAAAGTAGAAAAAATGTTGAAAATTAAAAGTGTTATTCTCCCTAAAATTAATTTTTACAAATACTAATGGACATAAGGTCATTGAAAGTTAACATGAATTGTAATCAAAACAACATTTTAATAAGTCTTATGAAATAGAATAAATCTAAAAATTCATAAGTTTCGTAAAATATTGAAATTACATAAACTCTTGACTCAACATTTTCTATCAGATCTTCAATAAAGACAATTAAAAAATCTATAAATAAAAAAAATTATATTAATGAAAATATATGCCATTGAAAATTTTATAAAAATAGTTTAGTTTATTACCTATGTTTCTATAAAGTCAATCTTTTGTACGTAGAAGAACTTTCTACAATTTCTATCTTTAGTAAGCTGTAATGTTGATTAAGATTCGACCTCTAATACTAAAAGTAGATTTTGAAGTGATTGTAAATATTAGTATGCCTAAGTATATCATGTGCCATTTTCGTAACTTGATGATATTGGAATAAATTGATTTTCGAATGACTTAATACATCTAATTGACTATTATATGTCATTCGTCATCTAAATATGACTCTAATTTAGATTTAGTGGTACCCCAATTTCTCATTATAGGTTTATAAACTAATAGTGCTTGGTAAACATTTCAAAAACAATAAAAATATTAATAATGTGTTAAACTCTAAAAATCTAAAAGCTCAAACTGTTTACATGAATTATACAGACCATTGTCATTAAAGAAAGGGAGGAGAGATATGACTTACCTTTATCATTGCTCTCAATTGTTAAGCACGACTTTCTAAGTGTGATGGTACAATACTTTCTAAATAACAAAAAGATGAGGAAGAGATTTATCCAAAAAATAAAATTGATTATCTAATGGAAAGAAAAAAAAAGATGACAAGAGAGATAAAATACTGAGAAGAAGAGAGAGAGATATGATGTATTGTTGGTATGGCACGGTCAGATCACAAATTGCTAGCCCAATTCAAATGGCTCTCTAACTATTGTTTCCATGATTTTATCTGATAACATTATCATATTCAATTTCCCAAATATTCTTATTGTGTATAGGGAAAATCTCTAACTGCTTAAGGAAAATCAAGCTATCCCTTGCACCAGTAAAAGTTAATTTGGTAGTAGATTTTTTTTGCTAATTAGGCAAATATATTTAAAGCTAAAAGATTTATTTTTGTTTATGTCACTAGAAGTTTGATTATCTCAATATATATTGAAAGACTTATTGTTGTATGCCTATTTTTCTACATAAAAATAGCCCCCTTTTACATGTAAGGCGAATATCCCTACTAGATCTTCATGTATTTGAAGTTAAACTACTTAGTGTACATATATATACCCTATCTTACTTTTAATATAATATATCCCTTAATTACCTAAATAAAATAAATAGCATGTATTCGTTAGAAAAGTTCAACTACCATCATTTTTATTTTTAGATGAGTTTAGATCGATTATAATTTTTTTATTACAATTTGCGAGTGCTACAAATTTGTGCAAAGATATTATGATACTTCATTTGTATTGTCTCAAAACTTAAAATAAATACAACTCACCATGTATCATCATTGAATGATGACACCCCAAAGGCCTAGAAAGTAACTAAAACTCCACAAATTTTAAAATCTCCACTTCATTAGTAAAATGGGTTCTCCACATAATATTAGTGAGGGCTCTCTATTGTCTAAACTTGGTAACCATAAGGATTTAAACTAAAAAAGGTAAAATTAAAGGGCTATTTCCTACCAACAACCCAAAACAAAAAACACATAAACTAGATATATAGGGAGTCTCTTCTTCAACACAACTAAGCACTTTCAATACAACAATTGTTTCTTTCTCCCAGCTTTTGGGTAAATTAAAGTAGCAATTTTCCCATGCATCCTTCATTTTGGGGGTTTACATTGCATAAGTTCATATATACTACTATCTCCCCAGATAAACCCTATAGTGTAGTTAAAAAAAAGAGTATCACAAGAGGTGGTTAATGTCTAGTATAGTGTATACTAACATACACAATGCATGCCATGTAGTCACATCACAAGCAAAAATGCATGGAACAATTTAATATATCAGTTTATTATCATTCTTAGGTAAATTAAACAACATAGTTTTGGGGTGACATAAGACCTTGTGAAAACCACCACAAATATATATAATATAATTATATAACATTGGGTACTCTCAATGTCCAATGAGTCTATAAAGTCCGAAAGTTTTAAAAACCTATCTAGATCATTTGATGCACAACTCAACTAAAAACAACGCCCACATATAATATCGAGTTGTTTCAAATATCTTTGGTTTACTCTCAGTTCAAAGGGCCCTAGCCAAGCACAAGCAACAATTTACCTATTTTCCAAACATAAATTTAATTTTTATTTATGTTTTTAAGCCTAACACGCACAATAAAATATTTTAGTTACCCCGTTTAACAAAAATATCTCTCACAATCCTCAAATTTAAAACCCCAAAACTCATCTAAAAGTCATAAACACATGCACTTAAGGATTCTATATTGACTAAACTCTAATTGTTTTTAGGCATTTAAAAAAATTAAAAAAGGTTAGGGATAGAAAATTTTGGTGAAAAACTCAACTTTAGAATATATAGGTCACACGGGCTAGAAACTCAAGTATGTTCATGCTCTTTTAAATAGCATAAAAATTTGTTTTGAGAAAACATAAGTAGAAACACGAATATGTTTCAGCCTATGGGGCCTCTCAATAAGGAAAAAGATTTCTCATCTTCAATTGACATGGTGTGTAAACCCCTTGTCTATAGTGTTGCAAACATGTCCCTTTAGAAATTTGTCACATTACAAAAACAACATTTTCTCTAAAAAGAACCCAATTTCATGCTCACCTTTAATACCAAATTTTTTTTCCACATCATTAATCATGCTTATATTTCCAAATTACTACATTTACTTCAATTTAGTCAAAATAATACTGGTTTCAGAAGGCATACTCACAATTACAATTCTTTGAACGATTTCCCGAATTCATTTCCTTTCAAACACCGGATTACTCTTACATATTCCCTCTCCCCAAAGTCATGTAACAAATCTGTATCAAAAACCCAATTTTCTCTACTTTTCAATGAAATTCATCACTATAAATAAAATCCAAAGTCATGCGATGAATTTGTTTCTAAAACAATTTCCCCTACTCAATAAAATTCCTCACTATAAATAAAAGAAAAGATGCAAAAATCATTCATTTATTCTTGCTTTGTGGATCCACATGTTAAATCAGAATGCAAAATCGTCAAAGGTAACAGTAGTTTGATAGGGAAGAAGAAAAGGAGAAAGAAACATAGGAGATAACATACATTATTAGAATATAGATGTTTAAAATTCCTTAAAATTTAAACGGTTAAAACCCTTGTCTGATCCTATTTTGTTGTATTTACCCTGGTTATTAAAATCATTCAAACAATCGTCAATTTAAATAAACGTTGCGAGTTATTCACAATTCGGAGTATAAATATGAGACTTCATCTAGTTAATAAATATCACGACTAACAACATATCTTCTACTTCTATATATTAAGTTAGTATAAGTTCTAACCCCATATATCTAATATACCAATGACAAAACTTCCACATATTTTAACTCCCTTTTTAATTGTGACCCATTTGTCGAAGTGTTCTTTCGTCCCTTAGCAAAAAAAAAAAAAAAATCAAAAGTTTGGTTCAAAAGTGGATCGTTTTATGACACAAAAGATTAGCCAAATAAATTCTAAAATTGCAAATTAAAATCAAAGCAAATGATTTTATTCAATAAAATTTTATACATCACTTCTCGAACAGATTTTTCAAAAAATGTCTTGATTGTTATGGTTTCCCATATCATGTTTATGCATAGGGGAAAAAATGAATGAAAATTTAAATGTTTTTTTTTTCGTAATAAATCATTAAATAGATTTATATCCTCCTCTTGTATATTATAAAAAATTTGGCATATTTATTATCTTTTTTAATAATTACGGGCATATCATGAGTACACATGTGCTAAAAACAATTGAAGAATAAGCTCCAAATTTTGTCTTTTGACCAAAGCATTAAAAAAAAGGGGTGGTTTAGCAAAGTTACAGTGCTAAACTCTTTAAATTTAAATTATTTTTAAATAATCACTCCCTTGTGAAATTGGCTGTAGCAACACCTTGTTGATCATTTCGTCCAGGTTCAAGTAGGAAGACCCAGAAGGAGAGGTTGCATCTTCAGCCAATCTCTTCCACTCCATTGCTCTCTTCTTCATTTCTTTTTTTTCTCTCCCTCCATCAACTCCCTCACCTGCGTTTCCACTTCATCTCTCTTCACATCACTATTTATCTCCATCCCAATGCTCCATTCATTACAACAATATCGACAATTGGTCGGTTGCTCCGCAAAGAACGGCCAACAAACCATTGGCACGCCCGCGCAGATACTCTCCAAAGTCGAATTCCATCCACTATGGGTCAAGAACCCCCCGATTGCCGGGTGGTTAAGGACTTGCTCTTGCGGGCACCAACTTGCCAAATACTTCTCTCTTTAGCCGCCGAGAGGAACTCTTGAGACAACGTGGGTGAGTTACCGACGGCCATATCCGGTCGAATGATCCATAAAAATGGACGACCACTATTTGCTAGTCCCCATGCAAACTCCATCAATTGTCTGACGTCATGACCGTAATACTGCCGAAATTAACGTAAACCACTGAATTGGGATCTTTGAGTCGAGCCACTCCAGGCACTTTACATCTTCTTTCCACATGTTGGATCTAATTCCATTAATGTTGGGATCCTCGGTTTGCTTCAATAAATATTGTAAGGATCCGATTGTGAAAATGGGGGACAAAGTGTCTTGAGTGCATTCACAGCATCATGTTCTAATGCATCAAATGTGTTCAATATATATTGCCGAAGCTCTTCTTGCTCTTTCACATTCAGCTACGAAAAATTCTAGCATAAATTCATTTGGGTCGATTGTTCTTACGAAACTTGGTAGATCTCGTAAACGGATGTTTTTCATTCCAGGAATCCAGTGGATGATCGTATCTAGGTATCCATTTATCATGAAACTAGGGTCTGCCATGGTTGCAAATTGAAAATAGTCAAACGTTAATAATTCACTTTAATCAAACGGGGATCGATTTTATTACTAAATTGAATACAAAAGGCATAATGTTCCGTTTCTATGTTGCAATTAGCACGTGTGAAGTGTTTATATTACTTACGTCTAATATAATATTCCTTACGAAAATTCGAGAAAATAAACGAAGAATAGCAGATAGAGGACAAAAATGCAAGTGGCTTGAAGAAAGCGGAGAATCATATAAAATGATTTCATAGTCTGCCACTTTCAAGTAGTCTTGGGCTTTTGAAAAATGTTTTTCTTTCATTTGATCTACAAGCACTTGCATTTTCTTACCAACTTATATCTGTTTAAATTTTAGTGAATAGCATTATTGATTAATTAGTCCCCTGAGTCTCAACACTTTTGAATTGTAAGTTCACATCAGTGTAGTTTTTATGCCGACCATAGAAAATCAATATAGACAGATAAATATGTTATTTCTAGGCTAAATTTGATTTTTTTTTATTTGATTAAATTTGATTTTTTAATTCTAAAATTTTATTAAACTATTATCTTACTTTTACGATATCAAATCTTTTAATTTTAATATATTATTAAAATTTAACCAAGGGTAAGAGGGTAAATTAACTAAAGAAATAGAGGCAATTTGGTCATTTCAAGGTCGAATTAGATTTAGACCCTTGTTTGAATTAATGTCACTTTTTTTCCGACTTTCATACAATTGCAAACTCACAAACAATCTCAAAGAACCATTGGGATCAACTTTTTTGCTATTAAGCACGGATTTCAATCGCTAGTATACTTGTATAGAAATTTTTAGTTTGTTTATGCGAATAGAAAAACCAATTGTGGAGCAGATTCAATAGCTTTGCATACACTAGAGAGGGTGTGTCTTTGAATTGATTGTTATATCTTTATTTTTTTTTTCTCTAAAGCCTATCCTTTATGATATCCATAGTAAATTCCATGCTAGGGTAATGTCCTTTGAAGGTATTTTGATAATGGGTAATATATATAAATAGAATCTCTTGTTGAATGGCCGAAAAAAGAAATGAGCAACGTTTTATGTTTGACCCAAAAAAAAGTTTAGAGTTGTGAAATTATTACCACTAACTAACGAGCAAGGATGAACATAGCCTTTGAGTGGTGGGGCCTAAATGCGTATAAATGAGAATTGTGTACGTGGCTTGGTTTTTGGTTATTTTTTTTTTCCTGGGAGAGAAATGCATTCACATGCACATACATTGTTGGATTTTAACCCTAGCTTGTCCACCGAATCCCTATATCTACCTAATCAATACATCCAAAAAGAATATATCGAGAACGCAATAGAGCATTAACAAATCATTCAAGTGAAATCAAAACCCACTTATCAGAAGGACCACAAATGTTTGGATATGGATCCACCTAAGGTTTCCTTGCGATTCTAAAGCTAAACGAAATGTTAATCAAAGGAGTTAGTGATTTCTTATAATTAGGGATTGAAACTCCATTGACGTGAATGTAAAGAAAATGCAAGGAAAAGAGAAAAAAACGAAAAAATTGGTTAAAAGGGTTGAGTTATTAAGTTGGCCTATTTAACCCATCAATCTGCATAAATTAGATTAAACTAGTAAATTCTATCCCATTTAACTCATTGGACCAAGTGGAATGAACCAAATTGGCTCGTTTGATCCACTTGCACACCTCTAATGACAATTCATCTTAAACTATCTATGTTAGCAATTTTTCCATAGGAAATATTCGTTATAGGAAAATGGACCTATACCTAATTCTCATAAATTGAATAACTCATTGTTCAGCCTACTTTTGGTCCCCTAGTAAATAACCAAAAAAGGTCCTAGTAACTACTTTTGAATTGATCTTTATAGGAAAGTGGTCCTATACCAAATTCTCATTAATTGAATAACTTATTGTTCAACCTACTTTTGTTCCCAAAGTAAATAACCATGAAAGGTCCTAGTAACTACTTTTTGAATTGACCGTTATATCTTTATTTTTTTCTCTAAAGCCTATCCTTTATGATATCCATATAAATTCTATGCTACGGTATCTAATGTCCTTTGAAGGTCTTTTGATAATGGGTAATATATAAAAAAAATCTCTTGTTGAATGGCCCAAAAAAGAAACAAGCAAACGTTCTGTGTTGGACCCAAAAAAAGGTTTAAGAGTTGTGAAATTATTACCACTAACCAACGAGCAAGGATGAACATAGCCCTTGAGAGGTGGGGCCTAAATGCGTAATAAATTAGAATTGTGCACGTGACTTATTGGTTTTTAATTATCCTTTTCTTGGGAGAGAAATGCATTCAAAAGCACATATAATGTTGGATCTTATTTGAAATAGAATTTTTTTTTTTAAAAAAAAAAAAAGAGCTGTGAAATTGCTCAACTAGGAAGACAAGCTAAAAACTGTCAAAATTTTTATTCAATGAATTGGATGTAGTTAAATTTTATGAATGATTTTAGATAAAAATTAAAAGAAATTCAATATACTATAACCCCACAGTAAAACAAACATTTAAGATTGTTACCTTTCAGGGGGGTATAGCCTTCGCCAATTAAACGAGGATATTGAAATGTAGCCAACATGCCACATGCACTTGTAGCCCCAAAACAGAACTTCAGGCACACCAAGCTCTTCAGCAGCATCAAGAGTGAAGCTCAGAACACCATCGGACACTATGCATGTGATCGAAGGAACACCCGAGAAGAACTATAAATTGAGCTTGTAAAGCAGCTTTTTTCAAAAAGGGAAAAGCAAAATCTACTCGTGGACCTGCAAAAGGAAGGTATATCCTGAGTCGCTTCAGCAGTTGATGGTGGCAGACCATCGGGTTCGATTTAAATTGAAACGAGGAAAAGCTATCGGGTAGGATTTGACCCTGAGATTTAAGGAGCGTCTGTGGTTGAACTCGGAGTTAACAAAAGTGATATGGAACCCCCTGTGGTGAAGAAGTTTGGCTAGTCTTAACATGGGGTTTATGTGGCCTTGTGCGGGAATGGAATGCATACTGCATGAGGTCTTTGATCTAGCAAAGTCTGAGAAGCCATTTTAGCGTCAAACGTACTAGTTTAAATTCGTTTACTATGAAATGGGTGATTGTGGAGAAATAAAGATGTATCTCTATATTTTAGCAAAAGAAAAGATGGCAAGATAAACCTTACGTAACCATATCAATCGAGGGCCCTGTATGTCATTTTTGTTACATTGTCACACATAACCCTAGATATTTGAAACACATTACGTTTAAAGACGCTATGTATCAATAGCAGGGCATTAACTCTCCTTCAGAATATATAAAAAAAGAAGAAGTAAATATTACCTGCATTTTCCTTCTTGCTTACCAAGCATGATTTTTTTACCACTATAGCATATATAATATGTGAAAATAATCTTAGTATAATTATGCAGTCCATGCAGTCCATGTGCTTCCGCATGTCAAAAATTGTCTACCTTGCATGCTCATTTATTCACATGTTACCTGCATGTCTTTAAATGATCTTGGATGTACATGTAGCATATGTTTTTTTCTACATTTTCAGTATTTTTCTTGGGTATTATAATATATTCATGATTTATTGGTTAAAAAATAGGATAATAATATATTCAGAATTTTAAATCGCTTTAAAGAAGAAAAAAAAAATGAATACTCAAATTTTGTATCTATCTATCTATCTAACATATATATATATATAATATATATATATATATATATATATATATTATGTTTATGTTAGATATAGCAAACATATTCATTATATATAATATATAACAAAAATGATATTTACATATAACATATATTTAGCAAATATATAGTTTACATTTGCAATGATGTTATGTATATGAATTATAAACATAGAAGGACATTACAAATAACAATGAAGACAAAAATAAATTGGAATTTTAATATTTTATGTCATGACTACAATTTACATAACTAAGCTTAAATTATATGATCATAAAAAGTAGTATTGAGGTCGATTTTTTTCCTTTTATCTTCCTTAATTTAGGTTTGTATGAACCTTGTCCATTAAGTGAACCATCCAACCAAAACTAAGAAACATTCGCTTTTAAAAAAGAGTTTGAACTTTTCACCAACAAAGGTGAAAAATAAAGGAAAGTTGGGATTAATTAGGTGGAGTGACAATGATTTGACCACTAGCTTGTGAAAGATTTCTTTTCAAAAGAAACACTAAGAAAATGGAGAAAAAGTAAGATTAGAGGCTAATATATTAAAACCAATATAATTAACCTATAAAGTTTGATTTGAAAAAATGAAAATTTATTGATTCCTTTTTTTTTTCTACTTTTTTATTGTTATTAGTAAAATATTTTTTTCTTTCTAGGGTTGTTGCTCTAAATAAGCCTATCCCCCCCCCCCCACCCCCCCCCCCCCCCCCCCCCCCCCCCCGATAGGAATCAAATCGACATAATTTGTTTTTCTTTAGAAAACTTTAATGTGTTCTTTTTTTTTTAATTTAAGAAAACAATTTCACTTTGTGTTGTTTACTTATTATTTTTCTTTGTTTATGAAATGTCCTAAATTCTAATTTCAAAACCTTTAATTAAAAGAACCCTAAAAGATCCTAAGTTTTAAAAATGATTTAACTTTATTTTTTTACTTTTGAAAAATGATCTAAATGAGAAAAACTTTAAAATATATAAAGCTAAGAAAACAAAAGGATCTACATATAACTTAAATAAAGAACAAATTAGTAGAAAACTATTAATGAGAAAGGAAAGTAATCATACCAAATGGATATATATAGGTGATATGGCTTTGATGGGGGCTAATGTATTAAATAGGTTCTATTGAAAGGATTAAATAGAAAGTACATTCCATAAGAAGGTTGATAGTGAATAAATATGAAGATTATATTCTCTTTTGTGTGTTTCCCTTCTTTTGAAGCAAATGGCTCAAATGATTAAAATGAGATTTTAAAAGGAATGATAAAAGATATGGATTATAGGAATTCCTACAAAACTAAAGATTATAAAGCATATATCCATAGATAGCTATTCACTCTTTATTTAAAAGTAAGTTCTAAAAATTTTCTTACTTCTTTTTTCATTTTTTTTTTCTTCTCTTTTTCTTGTTATGACTAATCCTTCAATAAGGGACATTGTATTGAATAGTAAAACACCTACACCAAAATTTTTTAATCTTTTTAAAAACAGGCTTAGGTCAAAGTAGGTTGGCCTATAATGAGTCAAGTTGGCTCGCTTACCTACGTAAAAAAAAGGGTAGAAATGAAACAAAATGTCGAAATGGACAAGGTAAGCTAAGAAAGAGCAACATCAAAACAGAACACACCAAAGTATCCACAGTCCCAATGGAAACCAAACAAAACCCTTTTAAAAAAAATCTCTCTCTTCCCTTAACTTGTCCATCCCTCTCCAAAAAAATTGTTGAATTTCCTGCTGCTGCCTCCAACTCCCCCTTCGTTGTTCATCTCTGCTCGTCTCTCCCTCTCCACCCTCTAGCTCCTCTTTGACTTTTAAAAAACTTAAGCTAGCCTTAATGATGTAAACCAAAATTGAAATGCAATGGCACAATAAAAAGACCTATAAACCTTTAAAAGGGGATCACCAACTAGGGTAGCATAGAGGCAAATGGCAATTGGCAATCTGGCAAGCCCCATTTCAAATCACACAAAGTATACACATTATCTGCAATCAACCCATGCCTATTTTCCCCCACGACAATTATCCAACAAATAACAAAACCCCTAAAATTGAAACACCTACTTCCAACTAAATAAACATTGAGCCCTATGTATTCCCTATCCCTATTTCTAACCCTAACTTGCCCAACGAACCCCTATACTACCATAACAACACAGCAAAAAAGAATCTATCCAAACCCTAATAGAGATTAAAAACATTCTGAAAAATCAAAACCCACTTTTTGGAAGGGGACCAAAAATTTTTGACAGGGGATTTGCCTAGGGTTTCCTTTCGATTCAAAAGCTACACAAAATGTTAATCAAAGGATAAGCAATTCTATAATTAGGGATTGAAACTCCATTGACGTGAATGTAAAGAAAATGCAACAAAAAGAGGAAAAACAAAAAAAGTGGGTTAAACGATTACGTTAGTGAGTTGGTCCGTTAAACCCACTAACCCGCATAAATTGGTTGGACTAAAATTCTAGCTCTTTTAACTCATGGGTCAAAGTGGACCAAACCAAATTTGGCTCGTTTGACCCATTTTTCATGCCTCTAGTGACAATTCATTTTAGACTATTATGTTAGCAATTTTTTCCATGGGAAAATATTTTTAAAGGAAAGTGGTCCTATCCCAAAATTCTCATAAATTGAATAATTCATTGTTCACCTACTTTTGGTCCCCAAAAAAAAACCATAAAAGGGTCTTGTAACTACTTTTAATTGACCGTTTATCTTTATTTTTTTCTCTAAAACCTATCCTTTAAAGATATCCTATTTAAACTATGCTAGGGTATCTAATGTCCTTTGAAGGTCTTTTGATAATGGGGAAAAAATATAAATAAAATCCTTGTTGAATGGTCCAAAAAAGAAAAAAGCAACGTTTTTTGTTGGACCCAAAAAAAAGGTTTAAGAGTTGTGAAATTAAAACCCTTAACTAATAGCAAGGGTGAAAAAAGCCTTTGAGTGCTGGGGGCCCGAATGCGTATAAAAGAGAATTGTGCACGTTACTTATTGGTTTTTGGTTACTTTTTTCTTGGGAGAGAAAAACATTCACAAGCTGTACAATTTTGGGTCTTTTTTGAAATAGAAATTTAAAAAAAAAAAAGTAGAAAAATGAAAAAGCGTGAAATTGCTCAACTAGGGAAACCTGCTAACAACTGTCAAAAACTTTTTTCAATGAATTGGATGTAGTTAAATTTTATGAAATTTTAGAAAAAATTAAAAGAAATTCAATAACTAGCAACCACAGTAAAATAAACATTTAAGATTGTTTCCTTTCAGTAGGGTATAGCCTTCATCAATTAGACAATCCACACATTAAACTCAAAAACCACATGCACTTGTACCAAAATAGAACTTCAGGCACCCAAAATTTTCAGACCATCAAGAGTGAAGCCAGAACCCCCGGGGCACTAGCATGGATGGGGGGAACACCAAAGAAGCACTATCATTTAAACTGAAAGCACTCTTTAAAAAAAGGAAAAACAATCTACTCATGGACCGAAAGGGAAGGTATATCTTGAGCCCGTGGGGGGTTGATGGCAACCATCGGTATCGATTTAAATTAAACGGGGGCTATCGAGTGGGGTTTGACCCAAATTTTAAAAAGGGTCTGGGTTTGAACCGGATTAACAAAAGTGAAAAGAAGCCTCTTGCTAAATTTGGTTACTGCCCCCCAAATTTAAAAATCTCAAAATTTCACATGAAAAAATATATATAAAATTTTTTTATAT
Source organism: Laguncularia racemosa (assembly GCA_037954665.1). Taxonomy (NCBI): domain Eukaryota; kingdom Viridiplantae; phylum Streptophyta; class Magnoliopsida; order Myrtales; family Combretaceae; genus Laguncularia; species Laguncularia racemosa. The sequence continues at coordinate 4,069,003 of JBBMOL010000048.1, read as the reverse complement.
AGTACGAAATTTTTTCTAAGTTGAACAAGGAGACGAACTTGTTAAAAAAACCCTTTAAAATGTTATATAACAATTTTTGTCGACAAAGGTGTTTCAGATTGTGTAGTATTTGTAGTTATCGGTTAACCTTTAGAACTTTCGAACCTTTACAATAGGAAACAATTAACGGTTTTTTTCAAAGCATTTTTTTAGAACCCTTTAAAAAGGAAATTTTACATTTTTTTCAGAAGCATTAAAACCTTCCATGTCAAAAACGAATTTTTTTCCAATTTCGTTCTAATTTTTTTTTTTGATATTTTTAAATAAATTCAAGGCCTAGCTCCACGTGTTTTAAATATATTGGGTAATATACTTGATGTGTTTTACTAAATTTTGGGTTTTTTTATCGTGTTTTTTTTTTAAATAAATTTTACAAGATTTTATTAAAGATTCATTTTATGATAAAGGAGATCAAAAGATTTAAAAAGTTTTATCTTTTTAAACTAGATATTTGGCTATATTTTGGAGATTCAGCAGTTAAAAGATGGAAAAAAATATGGTTGTTCGTGAAGAAATGGTTCCTAATATATGGGATATCAAGGGGGGGTTCCCAATGGAGGGATATTTCAATAAACTTTTTTCCAAGAAATATATCCAAAGAAGATCTCGGTCAAACTGACTTACCCAAGCTTTCCCATCAAGAATATCACGGAATGCAGATCCTCTCCAAAATTTAAAATTTTTTTTTAATTAAAAAATTTTCAAAAATAAATTTTCAAAATTGCCCGGGGGAAAAAAACCTTTAGTTCCCTTCAAAAGGGTTTTTTAAAATTCAAAAAGGAAAGTAAAACGTTTTTTTTTTTAGTGAAAAAGAAAAAAAAAAAACACACGAAAAAGAAAAGGCTCATACATCTTCAAGCAAAAAATTTCTTTACATATACAATGTGATCTATTGTATAGAGGAAATTTGATATTCCTCATTATTATTGTAATTCCTTTCGTGTATAAGGATTTGATAGTTTTTCATCATTGTAGTTTGAGTGATTACTTATGAAGAAAGGTAGAAAGACTCGGCAGTGAGACTTTGCCTTGAAGAGGCTTATATTGTACATTTTCAATTTGTTTGATATAGTGAAATACAACCGGTATAGACAACCGGGACCCCCGGCTGGAGCTGGAAGAGAGGATTGACGCTCGAGGCAGAACCTCTATAAATATCTGAGCATTCTATTCTTCTCTACTCATTTCATTTACTGCACATTATTGTTCTTCATTATTTTTATTTACGTGATTTTATTAGTCAAGAGTTTTGAATGATTTGCAAAAAGTGAAACTTTAAGTAATTAATCAATTCACCCCCCCCCCCCCCCCCCCCCCCCCCCCCCTCTTATTAATCTAATTGGGACCAACAATTGGTATCAGAGCAGGACTCATCTATTTTGAGTGATCCAAAATGGTTGAAAATAATGTTCCAATTAATCGAGCTCCTTATTTTGATGGCTCAAACTTCTCATGCTAGAAGATGCGTATGGAAACTTACATTAAAGCTAATGATTATGATTCATGGCAGGTCATTTCACTTGGAGACAATGTGATCACCTTGAACGGAAATTCGCCCTTTGTCAGATTCAGAGAAGAAATTATCGAGAAAGAACAATAAAGCAAAAAATTTATTACTGACTACTATTGCTCCGTCAGAGTTCTATTTGATATCATCGTGTGCAAGTGCAAAGGAGATTTGGGATATCCAAATCCATACATATGAAGGGACTGATACCATCAAGGAAACCAAGATAAATGCTTTAATTCAACAGTATGAATTATTTAAGTTTAAGTCTAATTTAAGATGTTAAAGGGTGCTTTTAATAGGTTTACACTATTACAAATGAGCTTGCATCACTTGGAAAAAAAACTTCAGATCCAATCTTATGAGGAAAATGTTGAGGATATTGCCACCATCTTGGGATGCAAAGAAAACTGCTATAGAGGAAGCTCAAGACCTAAACAACTAACTCTCAGTCAGTTGAGAGAAAAGCTCATGGCATATGAGTCACACATAAAAACTACGCAAAGAGGAGAAGACGACACCAAAGGAATTGCATTTAAAGTCAAGGAAATAAAGCAAAATGAAACGAAACGGATGATAGCGACGATGAGAAAGAAGAGGACATTAGTCTTCTAGCACGTAGACTCAACAGGCTGCTCAAGAAGCAAAGAGGTAAGAAATTTAGTGTTTTCAAGAAAAGTATTTAATAAAGTATAATGATGCAGGAAAAGCTTACAAGGAGAAAGAAAAGAAGAGAGAGAGAAGGGAGATTCAATTTATGAATGCAAAAAGCCAAGACACATCAAATATGAATGTCCAACACTGATCAAGAAAATGGAAAATTTTAAAAAGAAAGTCGAGCAATGCTAGCAACGTAGAGTGATTTAGAGACACAGAAACAAATTCAGAAGATTCAGAAGAAGAAGAGGATGAGGCAAATCTTTGTCTAATGGCAAGTTCTGAGGTACACTCTGAATCTGATGAAGATGTAACTGATACGACATGCAAGTAGAAATGATAAACTATTAAAGGCACTAAAAAGGGCTGATACAAAATTAGCTAAGTATGAAAACTAAATAAAAGCTCTTAAGAATGAAAAGGAAGCAGTAAAGCAAACAAATACGTACTTGCGGATAAAAATGATATCCTGAAACAAGAAAATGAATCCATGCATGTGAGTATTGAAAAATTAAGAATAGAAAATCACCTACTTTGAAGAGTAGAAACAAGTAACATGAAGGGAAAGATTGATGATCTATCCAATTTGTTGAAAACTACCTTTAAGAAATTTGATGAAAGTGACAAGAAATTGACCATGTTAATTTCTTCACAAAGAGTTTCAAATGACAAACATAGATTAGGATATGAGCATGGTTTGAGTTCAAAATCGAATCAAATACAGTTTTTGTTAAGGCTAAACAATCTTAGGTAATGAATCCAACAGCAAAAGACATTTCGAATACAAATAATGTTAAAAGGAGGAAATACCAGAGACTTTTACAGAAGTTATTTTGACAAGAAGTATCCACACAATGGGTACTACAGAAGCAATACTAGAAGGTATAACAGAAGTTATACAAACCAGAATTTCAAGAAACAGGTAAATGACAGGTATAGGAATGTTAATTCTTATGCATGTTTCTTCTATAAATAAATTTGGCCATATTGAGAAATTTTGCTATTATAAGAAAAATAAGCTTAGTAGTTAACAAGTAAATCGAAGAAATCAAATAAGCTTATCTATTAAAGGGCCTAAACTCGCTTGGGTTCCTAAAAGGACTTAATTCTTTTTATTTTACAGGAACATGAAGTTAAAATAAGAGGAACATGGTATTTGGATAGTGGATGTTTCTAGACATATGACTGAAGATGCTTCATTGTTCAATAGCATAACTTGGGAAGAAAAAGGGTATGTAAAGTTTGGAGATGATAGTAGAGGTAAAATAATTGCCACTTGAACGATTGGTATGCCTACTTTTCTCATTGAAAATGTATATGTTGTGCAAGGTTTAAAACATAATTTACTTAGTAATTAGTCAGTTATGTGATAAAGGTTATAGAATGATTTTTTATCAAGACAAGTGCTATGCTTTTAATGAAAATGATGAAAGATTATTTGAAGGAATTAGGAAAAGAAATATCTATCTTATAAAACCAGATGAAATCAATAATGCTTGTTGTTTTAATTTCTTTGAATGATCATTATTTTACCTGGCATAAACAACTAGGACACGTTAATTTAATCACTTAGAAAAAATATCTAAAAAGGATATTATTAAAGGATTACCTAAGATAAAATATAAACAAGATGTGAAATGTGATACTTGCTTAAAGAATAAAAATGGTTTTTGTCTCTCATAAAAGTAAAAATGTAATCTCAACTAAGAGACCACTTGAATTGTTGAATCTTGATCTTTTTGGACCTACTAGAGTCTTAAGCATGGGTGGAAGCAAATATGGACTTGTTATTGTTGATGATTTTTCAAGATACACTTGGGTTATATTCTTGTGACACAAAAGAGATACCTTTGATTCTTTTCAAAAGTTTGCAAAACAAATACAAAATGAAAAGGGAGTTTCCATAATTAGTCTTCGAACTGATCACGGAATAGAATTTCAAAATGCAAGTTTTTTAAACTTTTGTGAAGAACATGGTATATCTCATAATTTCTCAGCTCCATACACTCCTTAACAAAATGGAGTAGTGGAATGCAAGAATAGAACTTTACAAGACATGACTAGATCTATGTTAAATGAAAGTGGAAATTGCTAAGTATTTTTGGGCAGAAGCAGTTTCTACAGCTTGCTATATCATCAATAGAGTTTTCATTCGACCTATGACATCAAAGATTGCTTATGAGATATTTCGAGGTAAGAAACCTAACGTTTCATATTTTCATATCTTTGGATTTAAATGCTTTGTGAAAAAGAATCCTCTCAACCTTAGTAAGTTTGATGAAAGATTTAAAGAAGCTATTTTCTTAGGATATTCTCTAAATAGTCATGCTTATCGTGTTTTCAATAAATCATCAAAAACTATTGAAGAATCAATAAATGTTAAATTTATTAAGGATTTAAAGGATGTTGATTCTGATGAAGAAAAGGACTCCAATTCTAAAGTAGAAGTTAGTTCAGAACCTAAGTCAAAAGCACCTGCTGTTAACATTCGAGGATCTGGTCATCCAAAACCTATTTCAGAGGCAAATACAAAAGGTACTTCAAAAGTTGTAAGATCTAAACAAGAGGCTTCTAAAGCTTGGAGGTATAAGTCTGCACATCCTTCTGATCAAATAATAGGTAATGTTAAATCTGGTGTTAAAACAAGAGCTAATCTACAAAATCTTGAAAATCATTTTGTGTTGTTATCCGAAATTGAACCTAGTAATATGGAAGAAGCTTTAAATGATGATAATTGGATTATCTTTATGCAAGAAGAATTAAATCAATTTCAAATAAACAATGTATGGAACTTAGTTCCTAGACCTAGAGGAAAGTCTATAATTGGAACTAAATGGGTGTTTAAAAATAAATTAGATGAAGATGGTAAAAATTATAAGAAATAAAGCAAGATTAGTAGCTAAAGGTTATTCACAAGAAGAAGGAATAGATTTTTGATGAAACATATGCACCTGTTGCTAGACTAGAAGCAATACGGTTAATGCTTGCATATACATCTTATAAGGATTTTAAAGTTTTTCAAATGGATGTAAAAAGTACATTTTTAAATGGTTTTATAAAGGAAGAAGTTTATGTAGAAAAACCACCTGGTTTTGAAGATCCTTTCAAATCAGACTATGTTTTTAAATTAAATAAAGCACTATATGGTTTGAAACAAGCTCCAAGAGCTTGGTATGAAAGATTGAGTATGTTTTTTATCTTTAAAGGTTTTCATAGAGGAAAAGTTGACACTACTTATTCTTGAAAACTTTTGATAATGATATCTTGGTTGTACAAATATATGTGGATGATATTATCTTTGGATCTACTAAAGAATTGTTGTGTCAAGAATTTGCTGAGACCATGCAGGCAAAATTTGAAATGTCAATGATAGGAGAGTTGACATTCTTTTTGGGACTTCAAATAAAAAAAACAAAAGAAGGAATCTTTGTTCATCAAGAAAAATACACAAAACAAATATTGAAGAAATTTGGATATGATGGCTGCAAAAAGGTTACAACACCTATAAGTACTTCAACAAGGTTAGACTTTGACTCAAATGGACAGAAGGTAAGTGAGAAACTATATAGGAGTCTTATAGGTTCTTTATTGTACTTGATTGTATCAAGACCTGATATTTTGTTCAGTGTGTGTTTGTGTGCTAGATTTCAAGCTGCACCAACATAAATTCATTTATCAGCTATAAAGCGAATTTTCAAATACCTAGTTAATACTTCAAATTTAGGCATCTAGTATCCTAAAAATCAAAATTTTGATTTAATTGGATATTCTGATGCAGATTATGCTGGTTGTAAAATTGATAGAAAAAACACATCTGGTACTTATCAATTCCTAGGTGATAAATTAATTTCTTGGTCTTCTAAAAAAAAAATTCTGTTGCTCTATCCACAGCTAAAGCTGAATATGTTTCTATTGGTAATTGTTGTGCACAAGTTTTTATGGATAAAACAACAATTGAATGATTATGAAATAAATTTTAAAACTATGCCAATTAAATGTGATAACAATAGTGCAATAAATCTAACAAAAAATCCAGTACATCATTCTAGGTTAAAGCATATAGAAATTAGACATCATTTTATTAGAGATCATGTGCATAATGGAGATATAAATGTTGAATTTGTGCCAACCGATAATCAATTTGCAGACATTTTTACTAAACCTCTTGAAAAGGTAAAATTTGAATTTATTAGAAATGAATTAAGAATTTGTAACCCTTTTTAATTTTTTTCCCTCGAGACCTTTAATATTTGAAAATCTTTATTCATATAATATTTTTTTTTCTCTTCATTCGTTTCCTTCTTTCTCTAATTTTTCCTTTCTTCGCAATCTGCTTTCTCTCTCTCTCTCTCTCTATTTTCCTTCTCTCTCATTGTAACTCTAATGGCGCCTAAATCTTCAGAATGTCTTAAAAAAAAATCCTTCAAAACAAAATCATCCAACAAGCCTTTAGTGATTCATGATGAATCTTCAAATTCTTCGGAAAAACATCAAGAACCTTCGATAGAGGAGAATTCGAGTTCCCCTGACTCTGAATCTATCATAGGTTCCAAGAAAATTTCCAAAAGAAAACGGGTTACATCGTCTTCAAAAGGGAAAGAAAAGGTTACTCAAGAAACCTGTCCGCCTAAGAAAACAGCCAAGAAGCAAACAAAACAAAGGAATGTACCAAGTCTGAAACCCTCAATTTCAAAATCTCTTCGAAGGAAGAAAAACGAGGTGTGTTCTTGTAGTTTTATGGATTTTAATTTCTTTACAAGTAATGGTTTTTACTGGAATGAACTGTTAGAACCCATAGGATGCATGGAACTTTGCTCTACTCAAGTTCTAGTTTATGGCGAGTGTGTCAAAGAATTTTATGGAAGTTTAAGTCTTTCGAAAGGGAATGTTTAGTTTCCAGGGTATGTGATCAAGACATTACAATTTCTAGGGCAGATGTAATTAAATGTCTACACCTACATGATGTAAATGATGATGTAGAGATTACAAACATGCCTAGGAATGATCTGTTTGCTGCTATAAATGGAGACGTACAAATGGATTATGGAAAAGAAGCAATGGTTATTGATTTCGAGTTATTTCCTCAAATCATATACAAGATTATTGTTGAATGTATATGTCTAAGGAAGGGTAGTTCTACTTCAATGTCCATAGAACATGCTCAAATTATCTATGTGATGATTAATAGAAAGAATATGGACATGGCTTCTAGAGTCATTGATCAAATATGGAGAAATAAAGAAAGCTTGGTATTTGGGAATGTACTCATGCGGTTGTTTGTGTTTAAAGGGATAGTTTTGCCTACCAGCTCTTCTGAACCTATTAAGTTAAAGAGGATAGGTAAAGAAGTTTTTCATCATATGTTGATCTTTGTTAAGGATTGTTTATGGTATGCGAATGATGATGCACATTTTGTCCATCAAAGGCATATGAAAAGAATTGTTCCTTTTGGAACTTCTTCGATACCTGTTCAAGAAGGAGGTTCAAAACCTAGAACAGAGTTTAGAACAGATCATAGGAAGCAACCATATGCTGATGAGGCTGGGAAGAGTGGAACAAAAGAAGCTACAACCAATGTTGATATGGAACAAATGAAGAATGTTATGCGAGAAGCTTTGAAACATGAGCTATCAGATTTAGTTAGGACAGCCTTGACAGATAAAGTTTCAGTTCTTCAACGGTCTGATCTTAGGAGACTAGAAGCAATGGAGTTACAAGTTAAACAAACTTCTGATATTCTTTCTGATATCAAGAAAAATTCTGAGAAAATGCTTACTGATCTCCATCACTATAGAATTCTGTATGATGAGTTTAGTGCGAGAGTCAAGCAAGATTTATCTAACAATGTGATTGCTTTTGACAAGTTTGTCTCTCAAGTAAGGAAGATAGGAGATTCTGTCACTAACTCCTTCAAGACTTTGGACTCCAAGACGGATAAAACATCCCAATTTGTCACAAGTCTTCATGGTGAAATCAAGCTGTTCTTATCTAACAAATTTCCAAATTATGTTCGCTCTGGCGCCCATATCATCGACTTGGATACTTCACCAGAAAAACCTTCCTCTACCAAACCTTCTACCACTCCCTTTACCTCTCGAGTCACAAGATCCAAAAAATCTTAGTTCTTTATCTTAAATTTTATTTTGGAATCAAGTTGTAAAAGACTTTTTTTATCTTTTATGCATCGATTAAGGGGGAGTTATCCCTTTTGCTGTTAACAAAAAGGGGGAGAATGATTCTATTATGCTTATGAGTGCTTATGATCAATGTGTTTATGATCAATGCTGCTTACTATTGTGTTTATGATGCTTTTCTATTATAGGAATATATGCTTGCTTAAACATGAAAGTTGTTGTTTCTATTTTGTCTTGTCTATCTAATGGTGTTTTGTTATCATCAAAAAGGGGGAGAATGTTAGGGGGAGAATGTTAAGCTCCCTAATTTAGTTTTGATGTTAACAAAAGAGGAATAATGTGTAACGTATGTTTGAGCTTGTCAGAAGTTGTTTTTTCTAAGTTGAACAAGGAGACAGAAGCTTGTTCAGAACCTTCAAAAGTGTTATATAGACTATTTTGTTCTGATAGAAGGTGTTTCAGAAGTTGTGTAGTGTATCCGTAGTTATCGTGTTAACCTTTCAGAAGCACTTTCAGAACCTTTACAATAGGAGAATGATTGATAAGTTTATTTTAGAAGCACTTTCAGAACCTTCATAACAGGAGGACAGTTTACAGGTTTGCTTTAGAAGTATTTTCAGAACCTTCCATGTCTGTCACGAATTTTTTTCCAGATTTCGTTCTAATTTTTATATTGATAGTTTTTAATAAATTTCATGGCCTAGCTCCACGTGTCAAGTATATTTGGGTAAAATACTTGATGTGTTTTACTAAATTTGGATTTTATATCGTGTTTTTTTTTTTTACATAAAGTTTTACAAGATTTTATTCAAATATTTCATTTTATGATAAAGTGAGATCATATAAGATTTATGATAAGATCACATTATACTTATATTTTCTTTTGGACTTATATTAAATTTATTTCAATATTATAAGAAAATATAAAGAAATGATACTTAATGGTGTTTATTGTGAAAATACAGGTTTTGAGGACCCAAAAGTAAATTACAAGTTAATTGGAGGAGTTTTTCACAAAATTGAAGAAGCGAGCGGAGGATTGCATGAAGGCCGCCGGCCTTGGGCCGGCCTACATTCAAGGCCGCTGGCTTTGAGCCGGCCTATATTAAACCGGCCTTAAAAAAGCATTAAAACCGCCAGCCTTGAACCGGCCTTGAGCCGGCCTTCATTACTCCCCGGATATCCATTGCGAAAATCTCTCCAAAATCGTGTCTTAATTAATTTGCTGACTCAACTCCTCATTAGATCAAGCTTATCCTCCTCCTCTTTGGATCTATAAATAGGCCCCTTGTGTGAACCTTGGAAGCATCCCCTTTTGTTTAGAATCCTTTTGTTTTGATTCTTTGGTTAGCATCCTTTATCTTTCTTTGAAATCATTAGAATTCCCTTAGAAACTTTAGGATTTTATATTCTCTTTAATTCCTTTACATTTCATGTTATTCCAAATTTTAGTTTGAAGAAAGAAAGTTATTTTGCTAAAGTTTGCTTTCAATTGAAGAATTCGAGGAATCATTTTGGAAGATTGAAGTTCTTGAAGATTATAGCAATTGTTTCATTTACTTTATTTTCTTTTATGCCATTTATTAGTTTATTCTTGTTGTTTAATATGAATTCCATTGCACCTATTTATTTCAATTGTTTTTATGCAATTCATACTATAATGTTCTAAATCATCCTTGTGGGAAACATGATGAAGCCATAATTCAAACTAAAATGATCATTGTATTCATGTTATAGGACATATAGATATGCGGAATTTTCATATAAGAAGTCGTGCTATGAATTGTATTTTGTAATTGGAATCAATGCATAGGAATGTAAATGACTCGAAAGAGAAATTTAGGTTTTATCAGGAAATCCTAAGTAAGATTTAATAATTCATGCATGCGGAAGCAGCGTTATTGAATTTTATCAGAAATTGACCTAAGTGTTTCATGCAATATTTTTATTAAAGTTTTCACTAAGGAATTAGGAGAAATTATTTTAAAGATATTAGGCAATCATGTAATTGGGAAATTTATGATTATGAATTAGAATCCTCATTTGATTTGAATTAGCGGGAGCTATTAAATTAAATTGAGGTAACATTGCTTTAAAACTTGATAAAGGATTAAGGTTTTGTTAATTTCTTGTGAAAATCCATATAGCTATGAGTTATTATAACATGAAGACAATATGATTAGTGGAATTAGGGTGGATTCTATTTCCCACCATCAATTCATTATTTTTCAAACACAATTCTCTTTTTGAGCATTTAGCATAATTCATTCAATTCTCATCAAACATCATTGCCTAAATAATAGTAGAAATTGATAAAGGTCTATTACTTAATCAATCTTTGTGGTTCGACACTCTTCTTTCACTATATTACTTGATCCGATCTGGTACACTTACCGGTATTTATTCACGCTCATTTTATATCTCTCTTTTGCGTGGATCAATTTACAAGTTTTATCAAGATTTAAATCTAGATATTTGTACTATATTTTGGGAGATTCAGCAGTTACAAAGATAAGGATAAGAAATATGGTTGTTACATGAAGATATGGTTCCACAATATATGGGATATCAAGATATGGTTCCACAATGTGAGGGATATCTTCAACAAACTTGATCCAAGAGATATATCCAAAGAAGATCTCGATCAAACTGACTTATCCAAGCTTATCCTCATCAAGAATATCACGGAATGCAAATTCTCTCCAACAGATTCAACTTATTTTTGAATTATAAAAATTCAAAAATAAATTCAAGATTGTCACGTGGAAAGTAACCGTTATGTTCTCTTCATATAAGGAGTGTTTAATTCAAATAAAGAAGAAGTAAGAACGTTTTTTTTAGTGAAAAAGAAAAAAAAAACACACGAAAAAGAAAAGGCTCATATATCTTCAAGTGAAAAATCTTTACATATACATGTGATCTATTGTATAGAGGAAATTTGATATTCCTCATTGTTATTGTAATTCCTTTCGTGTATAAGGAATTGATATTTGTTTCATCACTATAGTTTGAGTGATTAGTTTTGTGAAGAAGCTAGAAAGACTCAGCAATGAGACTTTGCCTTGAAGAGGCTTATATTGTACATCTTCAATTTGTTTGATATAATGAAATACAACCGGTATAGACAACCGGGACCCCGGCGTGGAGCTGGAAGAGAGGACTGACGCTTGAGGCGGAATCTCTATAAATATCTGAGCATTCTATTCTTCTCTACTCATTTCATTTACTGCACATTATTGTTCTTCATTATTGTTATTCACGTGATTTTATTAGTCAAGAGTTTTGAATGATTTGCAAAAAGTGAAACTTTAAGTAATTAATCAATTCACCCTCCTCTTGATTAATCTAATTGGGACCAACACTTTTAAAATAGAAAAATGAGGAAGACATGAGATCCGTTTGATAAGTATAACAAACAATAAGAAATAGATATTTAAAACAATTAGAAAGAATAATTGTATGCAAAGGAAAAAAGGCTAATGAGCGTAAAATTTAAAATTTTATGAAATATATTACTAAATAAATTTAGAAAATGAAGTAATAAAAAAATATCTATATATAGGTATATAAACAAATAAATAAAAATAAAAATAATTGTAAGTCATAATTTTAGTTTGTGCAATTTAAATTAAAAAAATAAATTCATCGAAACATAAATAATAAATAATATTAAGTTAAATAATAAAATTAATTGAAATTATAGATTTAGGAATTTTAAATGAAAATTTAGAGTAAATATTTATGCTCGGAATAATCAAATTAGCTTAGACATAAAATTTAGTAATAAAATATTAAAAATACAAAATTTCAAAATAACGTCGTACGTGTACAAAATATTAAAATACAAATAATTATAATATATATAAATATATAACTATATATGTACATATGGTGATATGAATAGAAAAAAAAACTGAATGATATAAAAAGGGAAAGAAGGCTCTAGAAACCGCGAGAATGAGAGAGGCATAGAGGAGGATAGTGAGAGAGAGTAGGGGATAGCGAGGAAATGCGAGAGAAAAGAAAAGAAAAGAAAAAGAAAGGAAGGTACTAATATCAAATATGTAAAAAATTTAGTATTTAGCCTAGAAATTAGCCGTATCAGTTAGAAATAATATAGATATGAGTATCCTAAATTCGAATAGTATGTAATAATGTATTTCTACTTGAGTTTTAAGCAAGGAAAAATTATTTAAAAATATACCCGAAAAATTTTAGTAAAACCAAGGAAAGCGAAGCTTGGCGATGTGTGTGGGGATAGGGAGGTGAATCGGTGTATGAAGTGTGTATGGGTATGCAAGTGTGTTGCTTAGAGGAAGTGTTGGTGTATATGTGTGTGTGTATGCATATGTGTGTGTTGATACGTGTGCATGTGTATTCGTGTGCCGGTGTGTATGTATGTGTGTACGTGAGGTGTATGTGTGGTATGTATGTGTGCATGTGCGAGAGTATATGTGTGGAGTGGACGTACGATGTATGTGTGTTATGTTCAAAGTGCAAGATGTAGCAAAGAATAAGAGGTAAAAGAATTGGGGAAAAGGGGAAAGAAGGAACGGAAGGAAAAAAGAGAAAGAAGAGAAGCTAGGGTGGAGAAGTCTAGGAAATGAAGGAAGCAAGTGTGTATATATGTGGAATTGAATGGAACAGAAGAGATATTATCAATATAGAAACGACGGCTCAAGTAGCTTGACCAAGCGATCAAGTTATAAAAGGGAGTCTTAGAAATGCATGCATGTCGTCGATGAAATGATTATGTGTATGAGTGAGTGTGGAGAGGATATATAATTATAAGATTATGAAATACTAATGTAAAATGAGGAAATTATACTAAAATATTAAATTAGGTATAAGTAAAATATAAACAAACCTTACTTAACACCTTTAGCTAAATTAAGGCTCGACTTAGATTCTTGATATTTACCTTATTTTATTTTATCTTATCATTAGGTAAAAGGATTACATGTTAGAACCACTTGACGACAGCTAAGACTAAGACAACCATAAACAGGTGAGTGGGAAACTCCATGATATGCTACAATGTTGTGATTGATTTTGATATGCCATATTCAATCGTGATATGTTTGTATGTTTGTATTTGTATATTGAAGGTGTAGATATGTATATGTGTGTGAACATGTGTGCTTTTTGGGTGTGGAAGTATGTGTTGTATACGTGTGTATGTGCCCATACATACATGTGTATATGTATGTAATCGTATAAGGTACAAGTATGTATAAAAGTGTGGGGGAGCAAGCGTCTATTTATAGTTTTGCGAAAGGGGGTTCAGCACGGGTGTCAGCATAGCCATGCTCAAGGCCGTGTTGACTTCGAAACATGTTATTCTCAATGCCTACTTCAGTAGGAGCTCCAATACAGTCGTGCTAGAGGCAGGGCAGAAACTTTTCTTGCTTCTAACCATTTTTTTTTTACTTAGCACTAGCTTCAACACAAGCTGTGTTGAAGGTTGTGCTGAACTGAAATTTCAACGTTCTTCATTTTTTGCCAAATTTCACCTCGTCTTTTGCTCATATCATCCTTAAACCTTTTTTTTGTCTCCACTGAAACCTGGAATTAGAATTTAATTATATAAGTACCATCTTCTTCAATTTTTACTCAACACTAGCTTCAACACAGGTTATGCTGAAAGTTGTGTTGAACTGAAAATTCAACTTTCTTTATTTTTCGCCAAATTTCACCTTGTCTTTTGTTCATATCATCCTTAAACCTTTCTTTTTTCTCCATTGAAACCTGAAATTAGAATTTAATTATATAAGTACCCTTTTCTTCAACAAATTACATAAAATCCATATAAAATCATAACTAATAAGCACTGGAATTAAGGGTCTTTTGACACTTATCATATGTATAGAGATTGATATGTATGTATATGTGTATATATGTGTAAATTTATATGTATGTACGTGGTTATATGTGTGTTCATGTATAGGGGTATACGTTGTATATGTATGTACGTGTTCGTGCATACGTATATATGTGTATCGATATATATATATGTATTGATGGAAAGGAGTATGTGTTGGAAAATGTGAAAGATATGGGTATTGGATTCAATATGAAATGCATGTATACGCAAATGGGAAAAGATTTAAGTGCAGTGGAAATCTAATGGGTTTGATTGTGAGATTTGGATTGATATATTTTTTATGCTTGTTGTAGAATGGTCAATGGAATTATTTATTTTTCTTATGTGGATTGGTTGTTAATATATATTGATTGACCACCCTGAATCGAATAATTAAAGGATGAGATTTAAATAAAATGAGACATGCATTATACAAGACATTGCATAAATTTGAAGGTTGTCACTGTCATAGGGCACTCAGATTTAATTGTGATAGTACTGAACCGTCTTGAGCGAACTACTAGATTAGGTGATTGTCCACACCTTACCGGTTCCTAGTCCAAAGTGTCTTTGAGGGTGTTGCTCTGACTAATGCAAATGCATGGGAGCATCCTGTGTTAATATGAATATATTATAATCATCAAGGTGATGGGAAATTTAAGTTGGGCTGTGAGACTTGGGCACTGATGATCGCTTTAGAATCCCTAACCCAAGGTCAAGGGGAGCGTAAACCCTAGATTTCACGTTAGTTACCAGAAGACCACGTAAACTGTTGCATTTGACTGCTTATGCATAGCATATGGTTAGTAACTTGATTGAAATTGCTTGTGCCTATATAGCATTGAGAGTATTGCACTCCCATTCACTAAGCCATAGTGTACTCACCCATTCATAGATTGTTTTGTAGGTAAAA
This sequence comes from Laguncularia racemosa, assembly GCA_037954665.1. Classification (NCBI taxonomy): domain Eukaryota; kingdom Viridiplantae; phylum Streptophyta; class Magnoliopsida; order Myrtales; family Combretaceae; genus Laguncularia; species Laguncularia racemosa. The sequence continues at coordinate 4,053,890 of JBBMOL010000048.1, read as the reverse complement.
GTCATAAAAGCTTAGGATGGGATGAAGAGTAAAATATCGACTGTTTTTGGTAGCCTAGAATAATAAAGTAAGAAATTGATTGATAGGCTTTCTAAATAAAATGTTATCTTAAGGCTTTGATGTAAGGTTTTATTCTATTTTACTGGTTAGTAGGGGATATCAACTCTCTATGATCATGGTTTACCGTGGGGTAGGGAATCCATAGTTATATTTTTATTGTAATATGATTAGTCATAAATGTAATTAATTATTTAGAATCTTACGATTTCTGACTCGTAAGATGGTTATCATCTAATGGATGCACATGTGCCATGGTAGCTTTTAGTAGGAACTTCCAAGCCCCCCTTCGGGGCATGACACTCCCAATATGCCTATATATATGTCCCTTAATAGGATTCAAACCAATGTACTTTTTATTTTATTTTATTTTAAAATTAATGTGTTGATTTTTTTTTTAAGAAAACTGTTTCACTTTACGTTGTTTACTTATTATTTTTTCTTTGTTTATGAAAAGTCTTAAATTCTAATTTCAAAACCTTCATTTGAAAGAACCCTAAAAGATTCTAATTTTTGAAAAATATTTAATTTTGTTTTTCTATTTTTGAAAAGGGATCTAAATGAGAAAGCTTTTTAAATATATAAAACTAAGAAAACAAAAGGAATTACATATAGCTATAAATAAAGAACAATTTAGTAAAAAACTATTAATGAAAAAGGAAAGTAATACTACCAAATGGATATATATAGGTAATATGGCTTTCATGTGGTTTACTGTATTAAATAGGTTCTATTAGAAGGATTAAGTAGAAAATACATGCCATAAAAAGGTTAATAGTGAATAAATATGAAAATTATATATATATTTTTGTATCTTTTCCTTCTATAGACGATTATTCACTTTTTATTTAAAAGTAAGTTGTAAAAATTTTATTTACTTCTTCTTTTTCATTTTTTTTCTCCTTTTTTTCTTGTCATGACTAAAACCACTAAAGACAATGAAGGCAGTAATGTACAAAAGATTATAAAGATCATATGCACAAATGGCTTATTCATAATTTCTTTCTCTTTTTGTTTTTTTTTTCCTTTCTTCCTCTTTTTGAGAAGAATTTTATTAATTATAGATTAACAAAACGGCCTCGAAAGATCAAGTTAGCAAAAATATAAGTGTAGAGAATTTCTTTTTTCCATGTACGAGTTCCAAGTATCCTATGTGTCGAATAACTAATACGAGACAAAAACTCCTACAGCATGTTCTCGATTATGGAAGTTGACCCTCCGAATACCATCACCACTGTTCAATCAACGAATGACCGTGGAAGTGGTTGTTTCAAATGGAACAAGAAAAGAGCTATTGGGGATGAATCTAAGCATCCTGATGCAGCCCGTGTGGATGTGAAAAAGGAGCAAAATAATAGAAAAGAGGGAAATTGAAAGAAACCTCTATCATACAAGATACTGTTTTATCGAATATCCTTGTGGCCTATGAAAGGGCTTTCTTCGAGGGGATCAGTGAAAAAATAAAAACATTAATATAGAACATTTGTGAATGGAAGATAACTCTAACAATGACTAAGACAAAGATAAAGAGATGGAGGGATCAAAACAGAATAAAGAAGAAGGTACCTATCTAGTAGGCTTCAAGAAAATAATTTAAAAAAAAAAAAGAAGGCCTTACTAGAACCCCCTAGACTAATACAATTATTGTAAAACTAATGAGACCAAATATATATGGGATTTGTAGTACTAGCAGGACTTTAAACTTTACGTTCTGTTTGCTAGAAAAGTTGTTATCTTCAGTTGTTTGTGTGTCTTCACTGAAAACATGAAGGAAAGTTCTGTTCTTTTTGTTCAAAGTGTGTTGGACAGATACTACTTCGTTGTTCTTCTAAAGTCCAAAAATTAAAAAAAAAAAAAAAATCGGATCTTCAAACGTCTGCCCTGTCCTGTCCGGGTCTCCTCCCACACCAGTCAGAAGCGGCAGCAGTCAGATCAAACAGCCGCCTCCATCACGTCGCCCATACTCGGTCGCATCATCCGTCCCGTTGTCCCTCACCCCTGCTTCTCCTTCCTTCCTTCTTCTCCTTCCCTTCCATCGCTGTGCTCATTTTCACCTTCCCTTCTGTTCTCCTTCTTCTTTTTCTTCTGGCTGCAGCATCGCCCCATGTTCATTCTTTCCACCTTTCAACCTTCTTCGTCTCCTTTCTGTATTCTTCCATCCCCTTCTTTATTCTCACTTCCCTGGTGCGACAAGACAAAATGGAAACCAATTACAAAGTGGAGTTCTGCCGAGGGTGCTATACTACCAATCGAACACTCCCCAGTGGGTACCGATGCGCAGCTGTAGTAGGTTCAAGCAGACCACTATAGAACAAGAGCGCTAGTCGAAGTCGTGACCAAGAGAAGCTTCAAAGCTTAAGTTTCGAGGGAACTAGTCCGGACCATTTCATCCAAGTCGATAGCCCCTGGAGGATGCGCTATCCGAACAAGCAGGGGTAAAGTAATGACGGCGAACGAGGGGAAAATAACAGCAACTCTTCTCCTAGAGAACCCATGAGTAGACAATAGGATGATATTAGACAAGTCCAATCTCTCTTTATTCCTTCCCAAGGTTAGATACTTCATGTCATTAGATAGAATCTGGTCTCCTTAATCTCTCCACGGATTCGCTGTAGTAGATCTACTGTTTATATAGCGTTGGTTTAGTGCCTTTCAAACTGTCTTACATTGCGAGTCTCCTTTAATCTAAGATGCTCATGCAAACTGATGCTTTATCGTTCCCAGTTCAATGCAATCCTGTCGCAGCCTTTTTAGAGTCCGACCTCGTGAGTCAATAGTCTTGTTTGTTAGCACTGCTATAATGGCTTGTTGAGTTGGTTCGTTCGTTGTATTGTTCTACCTACTTGTACAGTCCTTCTCTCCCATTGTACCGTGATCTGGTTCATTAATCTGCCACTGAGTTTTGTTGGTTTAAGCCAACCAAATTCTTTGCCAGTTTTAGGTATGCCTCATCATCCATCGTGGAAGATGTTGGGGGGGTGGTGGTGGGGGCGGGCGCTATTAGAAACCCAGCCCTTGATAACCCCGGGTACGTAGCTTGAAGGGAACCTGACTAGAAGAACAGTGATGAATTGCAAGCTCATCTTGGATAAGATAGAAAATAAGGCAACCGTTAGTCGATGTTGAAAAAGTCTTAAAGCGATATCAAGTGATGAAACTCATTAGAGATGGACGGTGGAGCTTTACGAGAAAATGGCTAGTGTGAAACATTGAGGAATGTCAAAATGGGAAAGATGTCAAGTTGGTAGAGTTCCTTTTGGGTACAAGTTCATGGTTTGAAACTCGACCGGATTATAAACAGTAATACAGTTAAGCTAAGAGCATGCATGGGTGAAGTTGGAAACAGATCCTGCGTAGTGTAGAGGAGGTGCCTTGAAGGGATTACTTCGAGCAAGAGTTAACTTGGATTGGTCTTAGCCTTTAAAAGCAAGAACTCGATTCAGTCACTTAACTGTAGGCTGCAATGAAGAGGGAGAGAAGCACCCAACAGCGCTTTGCCAGCTCAATCCTTCTCGATGAGAGTGGCTTCCAGCGAAACTAGACTAGCTCTTCCCTCACTAAGTGCTAGAGGATCAATGAGCTCCAACCCAGAAGAAGCTCTCACATGAAGCCAAGCCAAGCCAAGTCAAAGTGTAACCCCTTTAGATATCAATTCCCTTCGTTCAGCCTCCTCATTCCCATGCCCCAAGTCTACTCAAGAAACACCCAGTGTCTCCCCATTCATTCAGCCGATCCTTACCACAGTAGTGTGAAGTTCGACTTTGGGAACTTAATGAGAATTGGTGATCCCATCTGTTTAAGAACATGTGGTCATATTCTTTTCTGCAGATAATGCAATCTACTTGGCATTTTACATGTAATGTAGTGTGTGAAGGTATGTATGTATGTGTATGGAAGGCATGGTATGTGCAAGAACGTGTGTATGTGTATATGTGATGGTGTGTGATATGTGCGGTTTGTGTGTGCGTGTGTGTGTATGGATGGCGTGTGGTGTGTGAGGGTGTGTGTGTGTACGTTTATGGAAGATGTAGAGCGTAGAGTATGTGTAAAGGTGTGTGGTGTATGTGGTATGTGTGTATATGTATAGAAGATGTGTGGTATGTGCAATATGTGTGTGTATATAGATGGTGTGTGGGTATGGAAGGTGTGATGCATGGAGAATGGGTATATATATATATGGAAGGAGTGGTGTGTGTGGGTATGGAAGTTGAATGTGGTGTATGTGGGTATGTGTATGAAAAGTGTATAGTGTGTGTGAAGTATGTGGGTGCATGTGTATTAGTGTTATGAGGTGTATGTAGAGTATGTGTGTAAGTGTATGAGATGGTGTGTAGTGTGGGTATGTGTGTATGTGTATGGGAGGTATGTAGTGTGTGTGGAGTATGTGGGTAGGTATATATTGGTGGTGTGAGGTATATGCGGAGCATGTGTGTGTGTGTACGTATTTGGGGTGTGAGATGTAAGTGGAGTATGTGTGTATGTATGCACTAGTGGTGTGTGTGTATGTGGACTTGAGGAGAAAGGAGGATAACAAAGTGTAGTTGTGTGTGCATGTAATTAGGTGTATGGTATGGTTGTGTGTATGAATGTGTAGGTGCATGCATGGTGTGCCGAGTATGTATGCATATGGATAAGAGTATGTTGGTGTGTGGGAAAGGTTGGTGTATGGTAATGAAAGCGTTAGTGGGGATGAAAACCAGTAGAAAGGATGGGAAACCCTATAGGTGGAAAAATCAATAAAGAAGAGAAGAAAGAAGGTGATACAAAACCTTTAAGGACTACTAAATCCTACGGGTTATCCTACAAGTAGTTCGTTGGAAGATATTAGAGACAAATTGATAAACGAAAGGTTCAAAGATGCTTTATGTAAAGGAGAGGTGTTTATGTTGGTATAGTTGGTGAAGGGAATGATTCAAATAACGTCTAAGATGATGGCTTGGGGGATATTTGGAACAAAATGGATTTCACAATGAAATGTTCAAAGGATGTCGAGGAAGATCATTCTTGATAAAATACCCTAATGCAAGACCTTCAGTTGTCTTTCCTAAAGGTATCTTGTATACACGAAAGAAGGGATTCTAAATTTGGCAAGTCGAAGACATTTCATTGCTGGACTTCTACACAAGGAAAGCAGACAGTCGATCACAGCAACTTAGGGTGTTGAAAGCAATGATTCATAAGAAGGTCATTCCTTTTGGAACCCTGTATCAAAATCACGTTGAAGAAGTGTTCAATGTTTCGAATCTTGTTCACCCAAAGTTTCTTAAGGAGGAAACTTCATGCCTTACCAGCAAATGCATAATGAGTAGAGTGCACATATCAAGTGCTAGGAAACTACCCAAGTTAAGTGGAGATGCGACTTTCTATGGTTGGTTGAGGAAGCATTGCAAAAGGACACTGATTTCAAGAGAAAAGCAAAGGGGTTACTCGCTAGAATCACTTAACTCCGGCTAGGACTAAGACGATCCTAAACAAGTGAGTAGGAAACTTAATGATATGTTACAATGTTATGTTGTATGTTGATGTGCTATGTATGTGAAATTGTTGGTTTGTTGTATTTGTAACTGAATGGGATTATTGCTGAGTTTGGGTTATATAATGGAGATTAATGAGATTAGGAAAGAAGTCATAAAGAGTGCAGAGGATAGAAAGGTCCGAGGGTTTGATGTCATTACCTTAACGATAGCACTTAGCACCATATTGCTATTGTTATTACCATAAGCTTAACTCATGATTCAAAATTGTTTTATTTAAACTAAACTAAAATATAGAAACTTAGCTTTTCCTTTTATAGCTATCGAGTAGGTGTGTATAGGTAGAATAAGATATATAAATATCATTATGTATACATATCAAAGTTTACTTCTAAATATGTACATATGCTTAGGCAAATCTATTTTCCTATTATACTTATAGAATACACTCATGAACACAATCATACAAATCATAAGTGTAACTTTGATTTTTACAACTTGACAATCCTATTTTCTTGTCCCTATAAGTAAGTGAGGGAAGGTGACTAGTAAATGGTTTTCTAGTTAAAGCTATGTTACGGACCTATATACATGTGTAGATATATATATATATATATATATTATTATACATAGATATATTGAGGACTTAGAAGGAATATATATGATGACCTTATTAGCTTTTGAAAGTGTGAAAATAGAGCAATTGAGAAGTGTAATGACATAGAGGTGTCAAGGAATAATAATCGTAAATCAATCTTGAGTGGTTGATTTGACGTTTAAGACAATTGGTACAAAGGTGTCAAGCTAGCTAAAACTCGATGTATAGCTGGATTGCTCCCACTGCTCGGTCTGGGTTCTTTATTTGTTTTGTGATGTGAAATGCATGATCTTGCTTGTTGTGATACGTGTGAAAATGAGTTGTAGTGGTTTGTTTATGGGATTGCACTGGGTCTCTATTAATTGTTCTTGGAATGATAGGCTTAAAATGCTTGGTAGTTTTTTCATTAGCTTGAATGAGAATTGGTTGTGATTATATATGTTGTTTGATCACTTTAAATCAATAAATTAAGAAGGTGGACTTGATAAAAACTGGACATGCATTTCTACGAGACATTGCATGAGATTGAAGACTATCACTACTATAGGACTCATTGGAGTAAACAGAGGATTACTGTTTCACCAAGTGCAAACTAGGTGATTAGGGGATTGTAGCAAACCTATATTTGGTTCTCATACTATCAGTAAACTTATCAATACCTAAAAAATAAAGTAGGGAAATGAACCACAAGGACTCAGTATAGAATAGCTAAGCATATTCTTGCATACCATGCATACTTAGATTTAATGCATTAGTATGGATTTATTAAGTTATTTAAATTAAAGTAAAACAAGCAACACGGGTACTCATATGAATTCAGACACTCTTAGGAATGAAAGGGATTTGAACCTACTTAATCAGCATTAAGGCCCTATCATGACATATCTATCTATTGTGATTGAAACCATAACCAATACTAAAACCATCAACTAACATAAAGTAATCTTGCTTAAGCATTCACTCTAAATGCTATGCTTGCCATAATGGTTATAGTTCATTCCTATTCTCTCGTATGAGACCCATACCTCATATGGTGTTCATTTGACTTCTCTTCGCTTCCATGACTACTTTGCGTGAGTATTAACCCTATCGACTACCCACTACACCACCTTTATGGCCTAAGCACCTAACTACTATATCATTTTAGCATTTTAGATTGCAACCTAGAACCTAATCTAAGGGTGTCACCTTTTAAATCGAGTGATGATGCATAATTAGCATTACAAAAACTTAGGTTGACTTGAAGTATTAATTCATTTTAGTTATTCTACATCTAACACGCAGCAAACAACTATTCTATAGCTGGAATGGTAGAGACATAAGACAATCCTCAATTAGCTGATCCTCCAACTTGATTAGAAGATAATATGTGATTAAAACATAATTATTGATTAGAAGTAGTGTTTAATTAGTTTGATTAACATAATGAATAATTAAATTATATTTAACTACCAATTAAACCTATGGGTATCAACTTAATATGCAACTAAGTGTAAACCCATTTAGGTTAGTAGACTTATATAAGGTTTTAGATAAGTCTGCTATTTTAGTTTGATTATTAATTCTATATTTACTTTAATTAATTAGTGAATTGGTTTTTTAATTGAACGGATTTAGAGATTGTTGATCGATTAGGATAAAATTGAACCAATTATGGGCAATTAGATTCAATTCATCTTTTATAGGTCCAGTCTTAATCTATTTTATTTTTATTTTTATTTTTATTTTTATTTTTATTTATTATGTAATTTTTATTTTTATTTTTCTTAATTTCTAGGTTTAGACTGATTGAGAGGGAACCAGCCCAGTTCAAGTGAATTGGATTTAGAACAGTTCATCCTCTCAAGGGGGTAGCCTAATTCCTCTTTGTTGTTTCTTACGTAATTTATTCATTAAAAAGCCCACATGTTTATTAAGTGTATTGTGGTTTTTAAGTCTAATTTTATGAAGGATGGTTTGAATATCATGAAGAATACAAGAACACATTTAAAGACATTCAAATGTTACTTGGTGGGTCAAGTACTAAGTCAACTCGCTCAAACAATTTTTATTAATGAGTCAATCATTATTTTGCATTAAACATATCAAAAGATAAACATTCAATTGTAAAATTTTCATATTCATCATTCACATTACTTAAAACTCAAACTTCATTAAATCAACTATACTTTTGCGTTAATTAACAAAATTTCATAATTCGGTTTCCATTTACATACTTTACTAAAACAAGTATAACTCACTCATTTCAACTCTAAATCATATCAAACAAAAGCCATTTGACTCTTAATTCATCTCCCTATCAAATTCTTCAAGAATTTCTAGATTTTATGTAAATTAAACATCTTGTCTACTATTAAATTCTAGTTACAAATTACTACTTCAAAACATCACATCTTACTTATTTTAATTACAAATCACTTCAAACTAAAGCCAAATTTTTCTAAATCTATTCCCCTTTTCAAATCAACATTCAAACTCCATTTAACATCAAATTATCAACCCATTTTTTCATATTATTTTCTAGAAACGAATTAAAACCTTGATAGATATATAAATAGCTATATATATTAAGTGAGAATTAAAGTATTTTCTTTTAATTTTGGTATGTTTTTGAAGGATTTTATTTTTAACTTGATGAAATTTTGATTTTAGGGTTTTGATAAATAATTGAATTAAAAAGGAAGAAAATGAATTAAATTTTACTCAATTTGGAGCTAAATAGAAGTGATGAATTTTCGAAGATAGATACAGGCAACTGACATGACATCTTAGAATCATGTTGAAATTAAAGTTTTAAGAAATAAATTATGAGAGTTATACAGGGGAGAGACAAGACTATGTCTAATGCTCGTGTATCTTACAAAAATAATTATGTTGAAGAGTGAATTAGACATTGATTTTGGACACGATCGCGTCTAAACCATGCTAATTGCAGATTTTTGTTTTTAGAATTTTTACTTGATGATTTTGGCATGACCCGAAGTATGACTATGTTGAATGGTTTGATGGCATTAAAATAGAGTTTTGGACACTTGTTATATAAAGGAAATGAGGGAACCAACTTCAAAACTTTTAGAATATGTTTTTATAGGTTTTAGGGTTCTTTTAAAGGAATAGAAGAGCATACTTTTTTACTTCAAAAATCAAAGTTTTCTTTGGAATTCTTCAAGGATGCATACTTTTTCATCATTGAAGGATTCTAATTTCACTATAATTAGAGTTTAAACTTCTTAATATCTAGACTTGTAGATCCTATAAGTATTCTGTGATTGGCTTTATTGCTATTTCAATAAAATTTTTAGTTTCTTAAATTAATATTTATAGGGTACTATTTTAATTATTTGATATTATTCAATATGATTGATAAATTTAATGTGTAATTAGATCTAGCATGATTAAAAAGAATTTATATAATCTTATAGATAAGTTGCATGATTTTTCTAGATTGCATTTAAATATTTTTAGAGAATTCATTATTCTTAATGCAATTTTGGAAATACGCTATTACGAAAAGATTCAAATAGGTATTTTTGATATTAGGGTTGATAAACTTGAAAAAAATTATTGATTTAATTTAAGAATTCTCTCGATCCATAAATTCAAAGATAAAATTGAATAATTTTTGTTAATGTCACATAATAAATCATAAGGGAAGTAAAGTCTAAATACTTGTCTTATCATCTTGAAATTAATTGCAATTTGTTTTGCTCTTCTTTCTTTCAATTGAATCTTTAGTTCTATAGATAATAATTAGTTATAGTTTTTTAGATTAGTTAATTTTTACAATTTATAGGTTAGATAATAAGGTGTAGGTTAGTATTAGTACTTGTAATCTCTATGAGATGACATTCGTATTCAATTTACTATATTACAAAATTTGATAGGTACACTTACCTTGCATCAAACCTTAAATCATCCATTTTTTTGCACATTTTTTCACAAATCATCATCGTTTAAATTCCTTATTTTTCATTATCATTCCTAAACCAAATTCCAGTAATTAACACTCACTTCAAATCAACAAAACATTATTTTTAATATTGTAAATACTCATTTAACATTTTTCAATTCAACTAACACAAGAATGACACTCCATTCATCAATTCTCTTCTAATAACACAATCTAATTAACTATAGTGCTTTTCAAAACATCAACTACACATTTCTTATCATCAATTCATCAAAATTTAGTCAAGAATACACACAAACCCATCATCAAAATCTATGATTAACATATACTTTTCATTTTTTTCTACTTAAAGCTAAAAATATCCATCTACTTCCATTACAACCTCAACTTATTATTCAATTATCATCAAAACATAATAATTCACCTAATTAAACATTTCTCATATACACCTATACATCTACGTCACACACATATACTTTCATACTCAATTCTACTTTAATTATTTATCAATCATACTCCAAACTTCAAATTAAACAAGTAAATAAATACTTACCTTGCTCCTTAGCTTTTATAATGTTCTAATATCTCTTGAACTTTAAGATTATAAATTCTATTAGAAGGGCTAAATAGAAAGTACATAACATAAAAAGTTAATAGTAAACAAATATGAAGATTATATTCTTTTTTGTTTGTTTTTCTTCTTTTAAAGCTAATGACTCAAATAATAGAAATGAGATTAAAAGGAATGATAGAAGATATATAGGCAAAAAATGCATTTAGATGAACATGAGAAAAACTTTAGTAGACCTAATATAACTTAGATTAGACTGGGCTTAGGTTAACTAGGAATTGACAAGGTTTTTTCATGAATCCCAATTAAAACATTTATACCAAGCTCAATCAGACCATTGTCAAATCTTGCTACAAACTAACCCACCTTTTTAGCTAGGAGTAATAATTCAATGACATTTAGGTTTCAATTAATGTGACTTTACCATCTAAATTTTAAGTTGTTTGTGAAGACGATCTAAATGGTTACCCACTTGAGCCAATAGATGATCTTGATAACTTTAAACAAAAACTCAGTAGCTGGAATAAGGAGACCTTTAGGTTAATATATGAAAGGAACAAGGATATAGGAAGTGTGCTGAGGAAAGTGGAAAATTTAATGCAATTGAAACCTTCTCAAAACCTAATTGTTTTGATGGCTAAAGGTAGTGATGATACTGCAACGTAAGTTAACTAGGCTCTTCACTCCATTAACAAATGGTTAGATATTGGTGAAGAAAAGAAATAGGCTATTTCCGATACTTTAAGATCAAAATAACAAACCCCATTGGTAAATATTTATAGGAACTCCATTAACAGATGGTCTAAGACTCAAGTGCAAGGATTTTGTCTTCTTATTAAAATAGATACGAAATAATTTAAGTGGATGGAAAGCTAGGTTTCTAAGTATGGTAGGGCTAACAATTTTGATTAAAGCTATACTGCAAACCATAGCCACCACTTGCTATATGCAAGGTTGCTCACTTTCCAAAACTTTAACCTTAAAAATTGACTAGATAACTAAAAAATTCTCTTAGAATGGATCTATGAGTATAAGGATAATGTATTGGATTAAGTGGGGCATAATTACAAAAAGACAAAGAAAGAGGAGATTTAAGATTAACACAATTGGAAAACTATAAAAGGCATAGGGATGAAACTAACTTGGGAGATGAAATGCTGGGAGAATCATGTAGAGCTAAATGCAAGAAAAAACTCAAACGCAAACAATTGATTTCCTTAAATGATTTCTTCTTGTTATGGACATACATTGTGGTGGGTTAGAATTAGACTTACTAAAATGAGAATATAAAATTTTGGTTAGACAATTAGATGAGTAGAATTAAGATAAGGTGATTAATTTAACCTATTAAGTAGTGGTACGCTAGTGCATGAGGTCAACAAAAGTGAATGTGGGATAGTAATAAAATTGGTTTTTAAATATAAGTGTTACTCCATAATAAGAATATCTATTTAGTAGGCATGTGGAAATGGCTTAATAACCCTTAGTAACCTAAGGAAAGTTGCAACACTCATGTTTACAAAGTGCTAGAGATGCAAGACACAAAGTATATAGAGCATGATTGTCTCAAGCTATGTAGATTATGGTATAACTTACATGTATCGGATTAGAATTATCCTATCTATTTACTCGCTATGTATGAGTGGAAAACAACTCTCTCTCTCTCTCACACACACATAAAAGAAAAAAAAAATGGGGAAGGGGGAAGACGAGGGGGGAGGAATGATCATAATACATTTTTATATAAAGGGGAAGACCAACTGAAAATTTGACTCAATAGATAAGATAAAAAACTAATAAGTTTGGGCTTACAAAAAGTCAAAGAAATGAATTTACAATTTAAATAGAACTACATTGTAAAACACATTTCAATAAAGTTGAAATTCAAATGGATATTATATTTGTCATTTCCGTGATTTTATTTGATAAAATGTATATCATAATTGCTAGTGTCTTGATATTTTTGCTACATGTAGGGCAAAACTCTAATCAATTAAGGAAATCAAGCTATCCCTAATAATTCTTTGTACCAGGGGAAGATAATTTGGTAGTAGATTCTCTTTCCAACTAGGCAAATATATAGGAAGTTGAATATTTATTTTTGTTTGTTCCACTAAAAATTTGATCTCAATATTCTTGAAAGACTTATTGTCGCATGCCTATTTTAAAGATAAAAGCTCCTTATGTAGGGGGAAGTATCCTTTACTAAACCTTTATATATTGGAAGTTAAACTACTTGGTGCATCTTTTTTTTTTTTTTTTTTTATCTTAGTTTTAATATAATATATCCCTTAACTACCGAAAACAGAAAACATATATAGTTTTAGAATAAGGTTTCTAATGCCATGACTTTTGATTTTAGATGAGTCCAGATTGATTATGAGCGTACAAAATTGTGTAAAGGATGTTGTGATATTTCATTCAAATAATCTTCATTCTACATGGACATTGTGAGTTACTTAGATTTTGGGAGTATTTTATTAGACTTCATCAAGGTGATCTTTGGATGAAAATTTGTTGTGATCAACATTGCAAACTCTAGTATCTAGCTTAACCCATGTATCAAAGGATTAATTAGGAATTGACAAGTTTTATTCCTAAATCCCAATTAAAACATTTATCCCATGCTCAATCGGACCATTGTCAAATCTTGCTGCAAACTAACCTACCTTTTTTGCTAGGAGTAGTAATTTAAAACCTTTTAGGTTTCAATCAATGTGACCTTACCATCTAAATTTTAAGTCATTTGTGAATACCATCTAAATGGTTACCCACTTGAGCTTAATAGATGACCTTGATAACTTTAAACACAAACTCAATAGCTGAAATAGGAGACCTTTGGGTTAATATATGAAAGAAGAAAGGTTGTAGGAAGTGTGCTAAGGAAAGTGAAAATTTTAATACAATTGAAACCCTCTCAAAACCTGCTTTTTTTATATATATATATATATATATAGATAAAGATAGTGATGATACTACAAGGTAAGTTAACCAGGTTCTTTGCTCCTTTAGTAAATGGTTAGATATTGTTGAAGAAAAGAAATAGGCCATTTCTAGTACTTTAAGATCAAAATAACTAATCTCTTTGGTAAATATTTATAGGATCTCCATTAATGGATGGTTTAAGATTTAAGTGTAAGGATTTTGTCTTCTTATTAAAATAGATACAAAGTAATTTGAGTGGATGGCAAACTAGGTTTCTAAGTATGGTAAGGCTAACAATTTTGATTAAAGCTATACTACAAACCATAGCCACCACCCACTATATGCAAGGTTGCTCACTTTCCAAAACTTTAACCTCAAAAATTGATTAGATAACTCAAAAATTCTCTTAGAATGGATCTATGAGTACAAGGATAATGTATTGGATTAATTGGTGCATAATTACAAATGACAAAGAAAGAGGAGATTTAAGATTAACACAATTGGAAAACTACAAAAGACTTAGGGATGAAACTGACTAAGGAAATGAAATACACCTAATTAGCATGGGAGAATCATGTAGAGCCAAATACAATAAAAAACTCAAATGCAAACAATTGTTTTCCTTGAATGATTTCTTCTTGTTATGGATATACATCATGGTGGTTTAGAATTAGACTTACCAAAATGGAAACATAAAATTTTGGTTAGACAATTAGATGAGTAGAATTAAGATAAGGTGATTAATTCAACCTATTTAGTAGCGGTACGCTAGTGCATGAGGTCAACAAAAATGAATGTTGGATAATAATAAAATTGGTTTTTAAATATAAGTGTTACTCCATAATAAAAATATCTATCTAGTAGGCATGTGGAAATGGCTTGATAACCTTTAGTAACTTAAGGAAAGTTGCAACACACATGTTTGCAAAATGCTGGAGATGCAAGACACAAAGTATATAGAGCATGACTATCTCAAGCTACACAGATTATGATATAACTTACATGTATGGGATTAGAATTATCCTATACATTTAGTCACTATGTATGAGTGGAAAACAACTCTCTCTCTCTATCTCTCATACACAATTTTGGCTCAATAGATAAGATAAAAAAAACTAATAAGTTTGGGCTTATGAAAAGTTAAAGAAACGAATTTACAATTTAAATAGAACTTCATTGCAAAACACATTTCAATAAAGTTGAAATTCAAATGGATATTATAATTGTCATTTCTATGGTTTTATTTGATAAAATGTATATCATAATTATTTGTGTCTTGATATTCTTGCTACATGTAGGGCAAAACTCCAACTGATTAAGGAAATCAAGCTATCCCTAGTAATACTTTGCACCAAGGGAAGATAATTTGGCAGCGGATTCTTTTTCCAACCAGGCACATATATAGGAAGTTGAATATTTATTTTTGTTTGTTCCACTAAAAATTTGATCTCAACATTCTTTAAAGACTTATTGTTGCATGCATAATTTAAAGATAAAAGCTCCTTATGTAGGGGGAAATATCCTTTAACGGATCTTTATTTATTGGAAGTTAAACTACTTCGTGTATCTGTTTTTTGGATCCTAGTTTTAATATAATATATCCCCTAACTACCAAAAACTGGAAACGTATATAGTTTTAGAATAAGGTATCTACTGTCATGACTTTTGATTTTAGATGAGTCCAGATTGATTCCGAGCTTACAAAATTGTGTAAAGGATGCTGTGATATTTCATTCAAATAATCTTCATTCTGCATGTACATTGTGAGTTACTGACATTTTGGTAGTATTTTATAAGACTTCATCAAGGTAATGTCCGGATGAAAAATTGTCGCGATCAACATTGTAAACTCTAGTATAATAAGCTCATATAGCTCAATCCATGTATCAAAGGTATCAATGAGAAAACTTTCCACTTATTTTAACTTCACTTCTTATTGTCTCTTTATTTGTCAAAGTGTTCCTTTCATTCTTAGCAAAAAAATCAAAAGTTGTGACCACGTCAAGAAGTGGGTCATTATATAATACAAAAGATCAACCAAATGAATTATAAAATTGCAAATTAAAATCAAAGCAAAATGATCCATCCAATATAGTTTTATACATCACTTCTCAAACAAGCAGCTTCATCGTTTTGCCTATAAATGTTTTTATAATTGTTCATGTTTGTGCCTTCGGGAAACAATGGATGGACATAACTGTTCTCATCATAATAAATCATTAAATAGATTTATATACTCCTTTGTATATTATATAAATTTATCATGTCAATTTTTTTGTAATTTGACCAAAGCATTAAAAAGTTCTAGTGCTAAAATACTTATATGTAGATATTTTAAACGGTTGCTCCATTGTGAATCGTCTGACGCAACACTTGGTTGATCATTTCGTCAAGGTTCAAGTAGGAAGACCCAGAAGGAGTGGTTGCATCTTCTGCCAATCTCTTCCACTCCATTGCTCTCTTCTTCATTTCTTTCCCTTTCTCTCCCTCCATCAACTCTCTCACATGCATATCCACTTCATCTCTCTTCACATCACTATTTATCTCCATTCCAATGCTCCATTCATTACAACAATATCGACAATTGGTCGGTTGCTCCGCAAAGAGCGGGCAACAAACCATCGGCACACCCGCGCAGATACTCTCTAAGATCGAATTCCATCCACAATGTGTCAAGAACCCACCGATGGCGGGGTGGTTAAGGACTCGCTCTTGCGGGCACCAACTTGCTAACATACTTCTTTCTTTAGTGGCCGATAAGAACTCTTGAGGCAACACAGGGGAGTCACCGGCGACCATATCTGGTCGAATGATCCATAAAAACGTTTGACCACTATTTGCTAGTCCCCATGCACATTCTATCAATTGGTCTGCTGTGATGATCGCAAGACTGCCAAAATTAACATAAACCACTGAATTGGGATCTTTTGTGTCGAGCCACTCCAGACACTTCAGTTCTTCTTTCCACATGTTGGATCCAATTCTATCTAATGTAGGATCCTCGGCATGCTTCAATAAATGTTGTAAGGATCCGATTGTGAAAATGGGGGGACAGAGTGCCTTAAGTGCATTCACAACGTCATGTTCTAGAGCATCAATTGTGTTCAATATTATTGCCGAAGCTCTTCTTGCTCTTTCACATCCAGCTATGAAAAATTCTAGCATAAATTCATTTGGGTCGGTTATTCTTGCCAAATTTGGTAGATCTCTTAAACGAATGTTCATCCTTGGAATCCAGTCTACTACCGTATCCAGGTATCCATTTGTCAAGAAACTAGAGTCTGCCAATTGCAAATTGAAAATTAGACAAATGCTAATGATTTACTTTGATCAAATGGGAATTAATTATATCAATAAATTGAGTACAAATGGCATAATTTTCTGTTTCTATGTTGCAATAGTATGTAAGAATTATGATCATGTATACATTGCTTACATATTTGTGTATGTATATATATATATATATATATGTATTCCTTATTAAAATTCGAGAAAATAAGCAAGGAAAAACTTTAGAAAGAATAATGGATATAGGGAAAAGATGCAATGGAAGTGGTTTGAAGAAAGGGGAGAATTATATAACCACACTGAGCCCTACATTCAAGTAGTCTTGGGCCTGTGAAAAAAGTTCGCGTACTCCATTTAATCAATGCATGAACTGCCAGTTCATAAGGCCATAAAATAGTGACCCATGGCCAGCTCATGAGCCAGTCCTCAAAGTGGGTTTTTTCTTTTCGAAAATAATCCCAATTTTTCAATAAGCACGATATATATATATATATATTTCTAAAAGTAATTTAACACTTTTTTCCCTATTTCATTGTGTAAAAAAAGAAAAAAACATTGTTACTTTTATTAGTTAAGTGGCAAACACCACATACAAGAGATAAGGGTTCCAAATTTCATTAATTAATAAAAAAAATTATAGAAAGAAAGGAAAATGTTTAGCCTTACTAAACGGACGAATCATTAACCAAACTTGAACCAAGCAACCGAACTGATTCTTGATTTATAAGCTGGTAGGCCAGTTCTCAATTCAAACCCGACCCTTTTCTTATGTCTAACCAAGCCACATGTTCATGTATTTTTCAACGAAGGATCTTGATTTAGGGTTTGAGGCAAATAAACTAAGGAGAGAGAAACTGTGGAAATGAGTCAGACATTAGGTGGGTTTGCATAATTTTCTAAAAGGAAATTATTAATTTAAGGGAAATGCATATATATTACCGGGTAAGAGTAATTGAAACTATTCTTGTTATTTGTGATGAATTCACTTGTACTTCTTATCATAATTATTGTTTGACTTAGTTTTCTAATGTAAATTCTACAATTTTATGCATCATTAAATTAGTTTTTATTAATGTTACTTAAAATTCTAATATAGAACCTTAAAAAAAAAAAAAATGGCACTGAAAAGAGGTATTATTCCAATCTATAATTCTAGTGTAAACAGAACGCAAGTGTTGTGCTGAAGAATCCAACCGGAATTTTCTTTTAGGTCCTTTCAGATTATATCAATGTAACAGTTATATCAAAACTAACTATAACCAAAGTTACATGGCAGGTAGTGCCGACCAGAGAGATGATTTTGCAATATAAAGCTAGAGTTGCCCGTATAGCAGTTCACCCTTAATTGTATTTTCAAACAAGATAAATAGTTAATTACAAAAAATATATCCTAGTGTTCATATTTTTCATTTTGTATACCCGTATTATTTATTTTAATTTGGATTTTGGATTTGTAAAAAATTGAAAGAGATCTAAAAGATTTTTTCCTAAAACGATTGCACGTTTTCTATTTGTATTCTCATGCTATTGCTTTTCATTTACACGACCAAAATTTTCGTAAATTTTCATTCTCCATACATGAATTTTCATTTCTCTTTCAATTATATAAATATTAATAAAGTCAAAACTCATATGACGTGTTTTCGTATTAACTTTTAGACATCTTTTCCATTTATCATTGGTGATAAAGTTGAGGTTATGTGACTAAGAAGAATATTATTACAAATATATAGAATAAAGAGGCACAAAAACCAGGATTATGCAATGTAAAAAAAAAGGAAAGGATACTGACATGATAAGTGAAAAATGTGTTACAATTCATCATATATTATCTATATTAGCAATCCCTCTTCATAAGAAGTGTTAAATATAGGAAACATCTTTTTACGTTATATTATATTACCTATAAAGAGAGTTGCTAAACTAAGTAGTCCATTCTTTAATAACTTTTTGTCCCTAAATAAATTACGATGGAATGTTTTCTTTATTGACAGCCCTACAAGAAATGTGGCAAGTGGTTTTTGAATGCTGTCCTAAGGAAAAAAAATCGCAGTTTTTTAAAGCCCTTTATAAACAACTTCAAATATTTTAATGTACTTTCCAAATGTTGAAGAATCTCAAAATAAAGTTCTTTAACTCCTAAAAAATACACTAAGGAGTTAGCATCCAGATGCTTTAAGGTTTTTTAAGGTTTTATATATTATTTAGGATTTCCATTGCATACTTTTCTTTTCTTTTCTTTTTTTTTTTTTAAGAAATAGAATTTAAGTTGTTGCAAAAGCAGCAGAAGATTGAAGAGAAATACATTCAGGTGGAAGGAGGAAAATGTCTTATTTTATCGGATTAAAATAGAAAAGAAGAATGTTTAAGCTGGTCCAACAAAAATTGATCCTATCAGAGGGACCGGGATTTATTCCAAAGGGCCTTCACTGGAGCTCTTTTCATATGAATCTTGTGCTAAGGACTTAAAATTAAAGTTGCTTTATTGCGCTATTGTTCATAAAATTGATAAAAGCAATTATACATTGAATTTTAATTTTCTTTTGCCTATGAAATATTGTTTCAAATGATTGGTACCTATAGATATGCACTTATTATTACTTATCTTTTTAATTTCACGATTATCTATAATTTTTAAATCAAAGCCGATTATTCTAATCATATCGGGAAAAAAGAAAAAAAAAAAAACGGAAGGTGATTGAATTGATGGAGAGTAGTGCTACCTTTAATTAAAACAAACACATTGTGATATCTTTATATTTTGAGGCATATACAATGCTAATGCTGGCACATATTTCAAATAGAATTGGAAAAAAAAAGGGTGTGAGATTGCTTGTCTAGGAAGACTAGCTAACGAGTGTCAAAATCTTTTTTCGCTGAATAGATGTAGTTAAATTTTATGAATGTTTTTAGACACGAATTAAAAGAATTCAATAAACTAGTAACCCAACAAGATAAATGTTGACATTGTTACCTTTTAATGGTGTATAACCTTCATCAACTAGACGACCAAATTGCATGTAGCCCAACAAGCCACATGCACTTGAGGTCCAAAACAAAACTCCAGGCACTCCAAGCTCTCCAGCAGCATCAAGCGAGAAGCTCATGAAACTATCGGACACTATGCACGTAACTGGAGGAACACCACCAGACGGAGAACTATCATTAAGCTTGTAGAGCAACTCTTTTAAATAAGGCAAGCACAGTTTACTAGTGGACTTGCAAAGCGAAGGTATATCTTGAGTTGCCTCGATGTCCGACGGTGGAAGACCGTCGGGTATCGATTCAAATTGAAACGAAGAAAGGCTATCGAGCGAGTTTTGGTCCTGAGATTTAAGGAGGCGTCTATGGTTGGACTCGGAGTTAACAAAAGTGATATAGAAGCCCCTGTGGTGCAGAAGTTTGGCTAGTTTTAATATGGGGGTTATGTGGCCTTGTGCAGGGAATGGGATGCATACTGCATGGGGCTTTTGATCTGGCAAAGTTTGAGAAGCCATTTTAGCGTCAAATATAGTAGCTAGTTAACAAATTCCGTTATTAAGAAAATGGGTGATCATGGAGATGATGAGATATGCGTCTATATTTATAGCACAAAAAAGCTGGCAAGATAAGCATTATGTAACCATATCAAATTTATTACATTGCCATTGTGCCCTAGATATTTAAAATATCATTACTTTTCTGAGGCAATGTATATAGATAATTAGCTTCTTCGGAATAAGAAATAAAATCTGTCTTTTTATTCTTACCCTAGCAGGCTACCATGTGTGATCTTTAACCTTACAGGATGCTGGCACAATGGATTAACAATCTTTTGACAAATACGTAGCTTCACAAACAAGTTCTATGAGTTGACTAACTTTAACTCAAATTAATTAGGAATTGTAATATAAGCAATAAATATGCTAAGAATACTAAAATGTCACTAGAAACAAAATAAAATATGCTTTTATAAATCACAAAAAAAAAAAAAAAAAATTCCCGAGTTAGAACTCAAATCACCTAAAGACAATTTTGGAGATAATTTGAGAAGTTAACAAGAAACCTAACCCTATTTCTAGAGATTTCCCTAATTCAACTCAATGCATGAAATGAGATCCCAAAAGCCAAAAATCAAAACCCTAATTGAGCCTAAACCATAAATGCATAACCTCCTAAACCCTAAACCCTAAAAATGACTAATTGGAACTCTAATCTAATTTTGAAACCCTAAATTAATTAATCAAGACCATAATTCCCATCAAGAGCCCTAAAACCCTAATTAGAAGTGTCAAGATTTAAATTAAAACTCTAAAGTTGAAATAATTCCATAGGACACCTTAAATCATACAATTAAGCATAACTAAAAAAACTACACCACTAAATGATGATAATTAAACAAAATTGAAAAAATCAACCCCTAAATGGCATGCACCTAAGTCCATGTGCCTAGCCAATGTTCAAACCTAGTTACAAACTAGCTAAATTAACCAAACTACCCTAAAGTACCTTAGCTAAATGTTAGAAATCAACTTAATTAACAAGTAGACAAAAAGTATTGAAAAGTGACATTACATGGGGAAGTGTTGTGTGGGCCAAGAGGAAGAAGACGATAGAAGTGATTTGTCAACTTAAATCAAAGGGTCATCCTTAATTTAAGGATGATTAGAGGGGCTAGGCTAGCATCTAGGTAGGTTTGTTATCAAGATGGGGATGGGAAATTCCAAATAAGGCAAGCAAATTTGACCCAAATCTTACCATTAATCATAAGTCCAAACTATTACCTAATAACTCCTCTTGTCTCATGTGTATTAAGAGGAACTTAAGTCAATTCAAATTAAACACACACACACACACACACATTTCTCTCCCACTCACGCTAGCTACTCTCTTCCTTTTTCTCACTCTCATTTTGTTTTTTTTCTTCAACTTAAACACACACAATTCAACCCTTAAAGCTCACACCAACTCCACCATCACCACCACACTCTACCTCCACTTTCCAAGATAATCACCACTACACTCCATTGCCACCCTCCACTACTTCCACCCTTCAACTTCCACCATATTCTTTTCCTAAACCAAGCTAAGAGAGTTGATGGGGACCTAGCAATTGTGAAGCTTGGAGTAAGGATTTGAAGCTTAGGATTAGACCACACTCAAGATGAAACAAGAACTTAGGAGCTCCATTCAAAAGTAGAATTATTATTGTTCCATTTTATAGTTACATTCATGTTTCCCTTTATTTTCAATTTGAAATAGTTGTAAGCTTAATCTAAAGTTTACTTCTGTAACATACTATCCTTGTAACAACCTTGTTTTGGATGTTTAAACATAAGAAATGATGTAAACTTGTGATTAACAAGAACAAATTTCCATCATGATGCATAGGATGACTTTCTTTATTTTTAAGTGTGGAAATCATGGAGGAAAACTTGAGTTATAGTGATGATACTAAGCTAGCCAAAAGATTGAAGAACTTAGGAGTACTAAACTTTGATTTTTTTTTTTTTAGCATCTCAAGACCTAATTAGCACTGAGAAGTGGTAAAAAGTAAATAAGAATGACTAAATTAGAAAATGCATAAAGATAACCAAGGTAAATAGGTTGGCCAAGATGCTCAAAGAATGAATTAGCTTCCAACTTTGACATATGAAATGCTTTATAACTCAAAGTGGCATTAGAAACCAATTTTGGATGCTTAAGATGGATTAGAATGAAAAAGGTTCACATATTTCCCTCTAAAATGTAGGAATTGATGCCTAGGAAGGACAAAGAATTGTAACATTCTTTAATTTATAGCCCACAAAATATAATAAATAAAGATTAAGAAAAGTTTAAAACACATCTCTTAAGTTAAATACCAATATTAATGCTTATTATAAAGGAAATAAGCAAAATCAAGAAGAATAACACTAACACCCCACTAATGGGCCAAAAATTTAGAAAATTCAATGACATTTTAACCTTTACACACTAAATGAAAGCCTAAATGTGATTAAAAATAATTTAGAAATGATTCCCTTAAATTTTAGGCCCAACCAGAATAGAAAGGACTCAATTTAAGCTCAATAAGGTGACTCATGAAATTGTTCAGCCCATTGTATTACAAGACCCAAATGATCCCAAAAATGAAAAGTACATTTGAAAATCTTCAAAACGACTATAAAGAAATGTGAAAAAATGCACTTAAAATGAAAAAAAGTTATAGTCAAAATATAAAACTTTCAAAATCGATAACTATAGTGAATTTACCCCAATTGTTCACATACTTTAATACATTCCAACCTATACTTATGAATCATTATTGCTTTTATTAGGTAATATTGGCCTTAATCTCAAGTTACCACCTAGTTATTATGACCACTAGCAGATGGCCTAGTAAGTATTCTTATGCAACTGTATTTGATTATGTTTCTAACGTAGTGTACATAACTATATGATTGAAACTAATTGCATGAGGGTTAAGGGATTGTTTATGAATGACTTGATGTGAATTTGATTCTAAAACTACTATAATATATAATAATTATATGATCAATGTGACTGTACATTAGAACTATAAGATTGCAAGTGTGTACAATTGGATGGTCACCAAATAATCAATTTAATTAAACTTGACCTTAGTTAAAATGGATCACACATTTCATAGAGTTTCATGAAGAAGGCTATCAATGTCACATGGTGATATAAATAGACCATGTAGAAGCATATCTCCACACATAACCTTACCTTAACCATTGAAAACTATTTAGTACCAAGAAATGCCACTCTCTGATCAAGGTCAAGTTTAGGGATTCACCGCCTAGGGTAGATGAGACTGAGGGTGCTATTTACATCCACATCCTTTTAGGTATATACATGCATATACATAAGATTCAAACTATTTTTATCATATGCAATAAATTATTATTTTTTATTTAACCTATTGAGGAAGCTAGCCTGTGATGATTGGAACTTAGAGTCAATATTTAGTTTGTGATTTCTCAACTTTAGTAATAAAGGGTGTTGAATCTATACGATATACAACATCTGGATGTTTATATAGGTTGTTGCATTTATATACTTGACATGCATTCATATGTTTATTTAATTAACTTACACTTGCTTAACGGTACCATATGAGGAACACTTCACTAAGCTGGTTGTAATTTACACCCTCATAGTATATCTTTATTGTAGGAGCTCTTTTTGTTAGAACCTAGTAGACACATGCTAGATGTTATTATTAGGATAATGGGAAGAGTGAAGATCAAGTTAAGAGCATGAGAGATCACTATGGATTTATATAAACTCTCTTATTTATGTTTTAAGTTGCAATGTGTTCTAGTAGATACTTAAACTACTTTGGTTGTCTATTACCTCTTGGTAACTCTTGTTACGCATTGGATATTTTATGGGACCCTAGTCCCTTCATTTAGTATGTGACGTGAACTTATCATAATTTTTTTTACTTCGTTATTACTTGGAAATGGTAAGTCCTAATTTGAATACCTAGATGTGAGTACACTTTGTATAACATTTGGTAAATCCTTAAATAACAAGGGAATTATTTTTGAGTTTCCATATAGTGTACGATAGACTGTTACATTTAGGATAGTTATTAAGGCATGGCACCTTTTTCATTGGTACTTTTATAATGAAAATAAACGATAAACCTATAAGGAATATAGTTGGTAGCTTTACATTTAGATAATGAGCTCACACCACTATTCATTTGTATTGCCTCACAACATGCTATAATTTATGATGGCTTCTCACCATCATCAATGAAAAGAAAAAAAAGGGGCAACATACCTTTAAGAGAAAACAACTTTTCAATTAATCAATATGTCATTCATCATTACAAATTATTTATAGGTATAATAAAACTTAATATTACAAGAAACTAATTTTTAACAAGACTAGAGGTTTAAAGATTTGCTATCTTAAAATAAGATATAAATCTAACTAAATCTTGAAAATGAAAAACTAATTCTATTCATATAAAGAATAATAATAAAATTATATCAAGCCTCAACAACATAACATAAATTAAGATTTACTTGCTTCTCTTGTTTTATATTATTTCCTATCTGTTAAAAAGATTCAATCCATGAATGTTTAAGTTTTCCGTTGAATCCTCTGAGATCAAATAGTAATTTGCAAAAACTAATCTTAAATTATGACATAGAAGCTCTTGATGTTGGCATCAATTTTCCATAGCTTGAAATATTCTAGCTCCAGTAAATAGATGGAGATATAGGGTTTATTAACCTGAATATTGTCGTCCTAGTTTTTAGCAATACCAATGATATTTCAATGTACAGTTATCGTAAAAGATTCATATATATATTGCATTAATGCAAAAAAATAGATCTTTATATATGTGAACATGGGACTTTAAGAATCTCCATGCCTCATATGACTAGATTTTGTAATGTATTTGACTTTTCATATTTATTTCATAATCTTCAAATAATCTTTTTGTTTTATTTGATCTATTTTCAATTTGCTCTTACATTTTTTTGTTGTTTTTTCAAGTGGTAACTTCACAAAGAGAATTTTTCAAGAGGATAATCGTAATAATTTATAAATGCAAGGAGCTAAAGAATCACCTAATGAAGTTGTTGTTATTCATATGCTTGTTATGCTATTATATTTTAAAGAATTTGAATTACTAGATTAAAATTGCATAGCACCATGGTGAATGTAAAGGCACCATTTTCCTTACGTACCTTATGGTAAATTGTTATTGTAATCCTTTCCTTAGATATGAATGTAATAATTAATTAACGCATTAAGTTGAAGAATCACCTAATATATAGTTATTTATTATTTTTTATTCTATTGTATTTTGAAAAAGTTTAAATTATTAGATTAATATACATAGAACAGATGGCGTATTAAAAGACACCATTTTCCATGCCTTACTTGTAGGTTAATTGCTATTGTATTCTTTTTTTGGGTTACAATGAAACTATATAATGTTATTTGTGGATTTTTTAATTTATTATTATTTTATTTCAAATATGTGCTTAATAGTTGAATAAATTGTACAAAATTAAAGTCAAATAAACAAATTGATGGAAAGAAAGAAGTATAAATCAAGAATTAGTAAATTGCATTATCAAGATGTAACCAATTAAAAATGTATTATTGACACATCATATTTGTGAAACCTATAATAATTATTTAAAGTTTTTTTTTTTAGCTTTTATAGATTTCTTAACTTTTGATTGTAATTTTATGTGAATAGTCTTATTTTGTCTCTATTTGCTTAAAAATTATAATTCAATGTTGCATTGCTTTTTATGTCTCGTACATATGAAATTATTGCCTATTTTGAAATTAAATAAAACTACACCTTTGAGAGAGAGTTGTGATGGACATTTTGTATTGATTAGTTATTGGAATTAATTAGCTAATGATATCAATTAGTATTAACATTTCCCATAATTATCTAAAATTTCTTTAAAACTTAATTATCAACTAAATTAATATTCCAATTTATTATTTTGTCTCATATTCAATTAATTTAGTTGATAATTAAGTTTTAAAGAAATTTAATAAAGAAACAAATATATAATATTAAAGAAAAAGAGCACTTTCTCTTTCTGATTAATTCATTTATTTAGAACCGTTATTCTATATAAATAGCTTGAAAACATATAACAATATAATGTGTATTTTTATACAATTAAATAGTCGATAATGATTACAAAATGACAATAGATTCTAAATTTGAATTTCAGTTAAATTTTATTCAATATTTCCAAAATTTCAAATTGAAGGTTAGACAACTATTGCATCAGAATAAAAAATAAAAACGTGGGCGTATTTTTTTCTAGTAAGATATCTTTTATTTTTATTGATGTTAAATACATTGAAATATTCTTTTTAGTACTATAGTTTTACATATTCATTATAATTAAAAACATTGGTATATTCTTTTTTAGACTGGATATCTTTACATATTCTTTTTCTACCAATTCCTAGATCCTATTTATTTAGAAGACCTATTTTATCTAGGAGGTTGTTGAATAAAAAGTTTAGACATTTTGATGTCACACTAGTTAATACATTTTATGATGCTAACAATCAATTAAAGAAAAATAAAAGTGATCTTATTGCACAATCTGAGTATGCACATATTATTGGGAGTCTAATACATTTAATGAATTTCTCTCAACCTGATATAGATATATGCTATATGTAGGTTGACTATATCACGCCCTAAAGGGGAGCTTGGAAGTTTTCACTAAAAATTATCCTGGCACGTGCGCATCTGTTATATGATAAATTAATTACATTTACGACTAATTATAGTACATAAAGTTACATAATAAAATATAACTATAGATTCATATCCCACGGTCAACCATGATCGCAGATAATCGGTATCCTCTACCAACCAGTAAAATGAAATAAATTCTAAGTTCCATAACTTTCAATTTTACATTAGGGTCCTAAAATAACCTTTCATCTAAATAGTCTATCTTTCACAATTCTCACTTTATTGTCCTTGTCTTCCAAAAACTCTCAACACTTTACATCTTATCCCATCCCAAGCTTTTGTAATCTCTTCCTGCAAAAGGGTCTGTTGAGGGTTGAGCACACTATGGCTTAGTGAATGGGAGGATAATACTTTCAATGCTTAACACGGACAAGCAATTTCAAATCAAGTTATCAAATCATATGCTATGCATGAACAATGATATGAATGCAGTATCTCACGCGGTCTTTCGGTAACTGACGTGAAGTCTAGGGTTTATGCCCCCCTTAACCTTGGGTTAGGGATTTCAAAGCCACCATCAGTGCCTGACCCTTACACATGATTTCATTACTCTTATCACTTATTTATACTGTGTCTCAACTTTAATGATCTAGGCTCAGGTGCCTCATTACGCTGAGCATTTACACCCTTAAGAGACAGGCCAGACTCAGAGCCGTCAAGACGTGACAATCCCCTAATCACTTGGTTTATACTTGGTAGAACAACGATCCTTTGATCACTTCCGATGCGTCCTAAAGCAGTGATGGCCTTCAATCTCATCCAATGTCTTGTGTAAATGCATGTTAAATTTTAATCGAGTCTACTTCTTTAATTAATTGATTTGGGGTGATCAAACAATATACAATTGCAACCAATTCCCATTCAAGGCAATAAGGTACACTACCAAGCATTTAAAGACTACCACTCCAAAAACAATCAATAGGAACCAGTGAAGTCCCATAAACAAATCCACTATGTCTCATATTCACATTTACCACAACAAGAAGAGATCATGCATTTCACATCACAGATAAAGCAAAGAAAATCAGACCAAATGGATAAAAACAATCAAGCTATACATAAGATTTTAGTTAACTTTACACCTTTGTGCCATTTGACTAAAATGTCAAATCAACCACTTAGGATTGATTTACATTTATTATTCCTTAACACCTCTATTTCATCACACCTCTCAAGTGCTCTGTTATGCACACATTTAAGAGTCAATTAGGTAGCCACATATATATCCCTATCAAGTCCTCAAATACCTATGTATAATATATATATATATATATATAGGTTTTAAAACATAGCTTTAACTAAAGGATAATTTGCTAGGCACCTCCCCTCACTTACTTAAGAGGCGCAAGAAAACATAATTGTTAAGTTGCAAAATAAAAAGTTGCACTTATGATTTATATAGTTATATGCATGAATGTATTCTATAAATATAATAGGAAAATAATTTTTCCTAAGCATATATACATATTCAAAAGTTAATTCTGATAGGTGTATATAATGATATACATATAATCTATTCCAGTTATGTATACCTACTTGGTAGCTATAGAGGGAAAAGTTAGGTTCATATATTTTTGTTTAGTTTGAAGAAAACAATTTTGAATCGTGGTATTAGGCCTATAGTAGTATCACTAGCAAGATGGTGGGAAGTGCTATCTTTAAGATAGTGATATCTAAACCCTCAGTCCATTATATCCTTTACATCATTAAAACAATGATTATATATAACTTATTTAACTACCAATTTCTTCGTAACTTCTTTTCTAAACTTATTTATCCTCACTACATAACTTTAAATAGCAATAATCACAACCCATTTGCAACTACAGCCAAGTAGGTGAATTCACATACATAGCATATCAACAAATAACACAACATTGTAGTATATCATTAAGTTTCCCACCCACCTGTTTAGGGTCGTCATAGTTCTAGCCGAAATCGAGTGATTCCAGTGGGTAATCCCTTTACTTTCCTCTTGAAATCAATGTCCTTCTGCAATGCTTCCTCAATTAGACCATGGAAAGCAGCATCTCCACTTGACTTTGGTAATTTCCTAGCACCTGATATGCGTACTCTACCCATCATGCATTTGATGGCAAGGCGTGAAGTCTCCACCTTAAGAAACTTTGGGCGAACAAGATTCGAAATGTTGAACACTTCTTTAACGTGATTCCAATACAAGGTTCCAGAAGAAACGACTTTCCTAGGAGTCATTGCTTCCAACACCTTAAGTTGTTGTGATCAACTGTTTGCTTTCCTTTTGTAGAAGTTGAGCAATGGAACGTCTTCGACCCGCCAAATCTGGAATTCCATCTTCCATGTAGGTAAGATACCCTTGGAAAGGACTAAAGGTCTTGCATTAGGGTATTTGGTTAAGAATGATCTTCCTTAACATCCTTTAAACATTCTATTGTGAAATTCATTTCATTTTAAATATCCCCCAGGCCATCATTTTAGATGTTGCTCGAATCATTCCCTTCACCATCTACACCAACATAAATGCCTCTCCTTTACATGAAGCATCTTTGAACCTTTTGTTTATCAATTGTCTCTAATATCTTTCAACGAACTACTTATAGGATAACCTATAGGATTAGTAGTTGCTTAAGATTTTGTATCACCTTATTTCTTCTCTCCTTTGTTGACATCACCACCTATAGGTTTTCCCGTCCTTTCTACTAGTTTTCTTCCCAACTCACGCTTTTATACACATACATTCCCACCTCCATCATAATAACGTCATATGCAACCGTACACATAAGTTTTACCTATGCACATACACAAGATCAATACTCTCTTACCTTTATTTTCTGGCTTTTTTCCTCTTTTCCTCAACCTTCTTCTATCTTCAATTTTCACTTTCTCCTTCTTTCAACTTTCCTTTTCCTTTCTCCTTATTCTCTTCTTCCTTTCAACTCCCTTACCATAACTTTCCCCCTTGTTTCCTTGCCGAGCTCCCTTCAACCCTCGGACTTCTCCAATTTCCCACTTCTTCTTCTCATTCCTCTTCACTCTTCTCTTGTCCCCACTTATGCATGTGTATATTTTAAATCTTCCCTTCTAATTCTCTTTGTTTTTCCTTCTTCCTAGACATCTTCCATTTTTCCTTTTCTTCTTCCTTTTCTACTTTATATCTCCTACTCACCGAACCCCACTTACACACCGCACACATACACCTTGCACATACACCAGCACATTCCCATCCATACATATACACATACATTTCACACACACCAACACACTCCAATCCATACACATACACACACACACACTTCGTACACACCAGCACACACTACTCATACACATACATACACACTTCACACACACCTACACCACTAGCACATACATACACACATGCTCTGCACACACCATACACCACCAGCACGTACACACCTCACACCACCAGCACATGCGTACACATACTCCGCATACACCACACACCACCAGCATATACATACATACATACTTTGTACACATGGTGTGCTCGAATCTAATCGATTGTTAAAGTTTTAAATTTATAACCAATAAAATCTACTATCAAGCTAGGCAGTATACCTATCGATTATAGTATAGATTTAACAAGTGTTGTCCTTTGGGATCTAGAAAACAAGTACTAGAATTACTTTTATTTACTATCTAGTCTAATATATGATGTGGAAATTATGAATTAAATTAACAAGTAACAAATGTTAGTAACCTTAGAATTGAATGATATTGTCTTAAAAATGTATTCAATCACAAAATATACCCCTCATCTTGTTCCACCCTAATCCTTAAATTCTCAAAATAAGATATCGATTAACGAATCAATTTACGCTTTGCATTATAAGAATTCTCAAGTAAAATCTACTATTCCCTCAAGTTAATCAATTCTTAATCATACATAAGATAATGGAGACCTCTCCCTCACTATTATTATGCAAGATCTCATTAAGTTCACAAATTTCAATAAATTGCAAAAAATCAATGTTTTCTTACTTCTAGATAAAATATGTAATCTCTCTATTCATGAAGATCTAATTTACTAGATGAAACCTCTTTCAATCTAACAAAAATCAAACATGCAATCAATTTGTGTGCATAAATCAATCACAAGAATAATGGAAACACATAAATAGATGCAAAGATATAAATAATTCATTAATTAATTAATGGTTCAGCATACGAGTTAAGGTTTCACAAGATGAAAGATATAAAGAATTACTCCTCCATAGAGTTTTCAATAAAAGCAGAGAATCTAGAGAAATATAATTGATTCATGCTAAAAAGAATAATCTCTTTTTGTGATCTCCAATGATGCTTGGACAATTCTCCTCTTAAAGTTCATAATAATGCTCCCTTAAGGTTTCTAGAATGAAGCTAGAAAGAGAAAATCTTTTCAAAAATAAAACAAGGCATCTATTTATAGTTTTACAAAAACTGAGTTCAGCATGGGTGTCAACACGACCATGCTCGAGGCCGTGCTGATTTCAAAACATGTTATTTTTCACTACCCAGTTTAACACGACCTCTAGCATGGCCGAGCTTAGGGTAGGGTTGAAAAGAATTAGCCGCTTGTGATTTCTTTCATCCAGCACTGGTGTTTGCATAGGTTGTGCTAAAGGTTGTGTTGAACTGAAAATCAATTTTCTTCATTTTTCGCTAAATTTCACCTCGTTATTGATCATACCATCCTTAAACTTTTCTTTTTTCTCCATCGATGCCTGAAATTAAAATTTAATCATATAAGTACCATTTTCTTTACAAATTACATGAAATCCATATAAAATTATAACTAATAAGCACTAGAATTAGGGATCTTCTAATACTTATCAACACACCACACACCACCTACTTATACACATATATCTTGCTCTTTCTCCCATTTCCCCCTTCTTTCCTCCTTCGGAATGCTGCTACTATGGTTGTTGACGGTAGCTGTTGCTGTTCCTGTCATAGTTGCGGTTGCTAAAGTCATCACGGTCACCGTTGCTATTGTTGTTGTGGTCATTGTTGTCGCCGTTGTTGTGGTTATTGTTGCCATTGTTGTTGTCTTCCTCCCTTGCACGTACATGCACCCACATGGTTGCAACAGGGCAACTCCTCCACCTTATGCATATACATCGCTGCACTTCGTAACCCCCCTATCTCCATTGGTCCGTCATTTGCTTACGCTGGGAGCCAGATCACCATGGAGGCTTGGACATTGCTATTGTCGTTGCAGTTGTTGTGGTTGTCATTTCTGCTCTACCATAAGTTCGTAGTTTTTGAGTTGAATAAGTTTGTCTAGGTCCCACTTTGAACCTAAGGAACTCATCAGTTGAAGGTAGACCGCATGTTTCCCTTTCAAACTTCACAAACTGAGGTGAAACAAAACTTGAGAAATCGAGATTTTTTGTTGCTCTTTCTTAACCAATCACTTAGACATTGTGGCCATAGCAACTATTTGAAACCAATGGGATCACCTGAGTAAAAAAAAGAAAATCTAGCCAGAAATAGGGGTGGCAACTCATTTACTTCCAATCACTAGTGGCACTCCTAGGATTGTCAGTTGGCCTCCTTTTAGACTCAAACTTCAACCCTTGACGTAGTCGCATCCTGGGAGTCATCGGCTATGTGGAGTCGGAGTGGGAGCGGGAAGAGGGTGTGATGGAGAGAGTGACGAAGGGGAGACGGCACCCATGTCGAGGAGCTTCGAAAATGAGGGAGAGGAAGAAGG
This sequence comes from Laguncularia racemosa, assembly GCA_037954665.1. Classification (NCBI taxonomy): domain Eukaryota; kingdom Viridiplantae; phylum Streptophyta; class Magnoliopsida; order Myrtales; family Combretaceae; genus Laguncularia; species Laguncularia racemosa. The sequence continues at coordinate 4,021,114 of JBBMOL010000048.1, read as the reverse complement.
AAGGAAGAAAAGAAATGAGGAAGCAGAGTACAAGATGGGCGATGTAACCGAGAGAAGAAGAAGAAGAAGAAGGAGAAGAAGAAAAAGAAAAAGAAAAAGAAAAGGAAGAGAGAAGGGGTAGGGGATGGGACGGGCTGAGGACCTACTGCTGCTGCTACTACTGCTACAAACGTGAGTGGACAGATGGGATGTTGTGCAGCAGATTTGAATTTTTTTTTATTACAGTTATGGATATATATTATATTATATTTTAATTATTTTATTTTTTTTAATATTACGCACAAGTACACGATATATTTAAATTTTATATTTTTAGCATTTTATTATGAAAGTTTACGTCTAAGTTAATTTGATTATTCCAGGCATCAATATTCACTCATAATTCTCATTTGAATTTCCTAAATTTATAGTTTCAATTAATTTCCTTATTTAACCTAATATTGTTTCAAATTTATGTTTTGGAGAATTTATTCTTTTAATTTAAATTACATGAACTAAAGTTAGGACTTACAATTATTTTTATTTATCTGTTTATATACCTATATACGGATATTTTTCAATTACTTTGCTTCCTAAATTTATTTTGTAATATATTTCATAAAATTTAAAATGCTATGTTCGTTATCCTTTTTCTTTGCAATGATTGTTCTTTCCAATTATTCTATTTTTAAAACCTATTATTATCGTAAATTATTAAAATAATTTTCATGCATCGTGATGTTTGAATTTTTGTCCTAAATTTCTCAAAGTTTTTAATATAGCAAGATTATCATTCTCGCTATCCCGACCTAAAGTATTTTTCATTTCGCTTATTTCCTTTAAATTTTCATATAATCTTTTCAAAATTTTTAGGACATCACAGACTATGTATACACATAATCCCAATCATGATGATTAGGTTGTCATAGTTAGACTAATGAATACTTGACAGGAACCGTGAATTATGGTATCCTATGTAGCAGATTCCCCATTATATTAGAAGGATATGGTGATGCTAATCGAATTTTAGAATTAAACGAGATAAAATCCACCAGTGCTTATGTATTCACCCTTAATGTTGGTGTAATCACTTGAAAATCAACTAAACAAACAATTATTGCAAAATCCACCATAGAGTGAGAGTTTATAACTCTAGAATTGGTATGTAATGAGGCTAAATGGTTAAAAAAAAAATTCATACCAATATTCCATTAGGCATAAAATGAACACCTTTTGTGTTTATGCATTGTGATTGCAAAGTGGCAATAGCCATTGCAAAGAATAAGATTTTCAATGGTAAAAATAGACACATTTATTTAAGATACGATGTAATTAAGTAGCTACTAAAAGATGAAATTATATTCATTATTTATGTTAAGTCAAAAGTGAGTTTGGCCATTCCACTAACTAATCCATTTGGTAGAAACTTATTTTATGAAATATCGAGGGGAAAGGAGTTTCAGCTAACTTGAGAATTAGTAGTGATCGTAACCTAACCTTAATGATGGGAGATCCTACGAATAACATTCATATGGTAATAAAAAATGACATATTAATTGTCCAAGCACATTAAACCTTATTCCTTCTTGTGGTGTACTAGATTACAACTAATGTGAGGATGAATTAATAATTCTCAATACATTTAATGAAATCATGTACATAAGTGTGGATTGGGGCTACTCCTATGAGATTAGGATAAAGTCTTTAGAGCACTCGTGACTGTGTTGAAGTGGAGTAGTGAATGTAATAGGCATGGCATTAACTATGAATTATTTATTATGTTTTCATTTTCCATATATTATTTCTCCTCCCTTTTGTTATCGTAAAAATAAATAAATAAATCCATGACAAATTATTTCTCCCCCTTTGGCTAACAATATTTTCCTCCTTAAATTATGCCTAACATAATAAATTGCATAACAAACTAATATAGTAATTAGAATGTGTAAACATTCAAAAGACAGCATAGTTATTAGAGTATCATAAACATTATCAAATATGTCATGAGTCTTGAACATAAACATTCATAAATAGTCTTTCAAACATGAAACATCCTTTGGATTGATTTGATGATCAGGAAGTTGAAAAGGTTTTTGATGAAGAATCTAAGATTGTCTTGATTATGCCTAACTTTATTATGATTCCTCTTAGCTGGTCCTTTAAGATTTTTCCTTTAGATTCAAGGCTCAAAGTGTGATAAATCATCTAAGCATTCATCTCTTTGAATCTTTCAGTCAATGTTTGAATTTGATCCTTGAAAGTTTTGACAAAACTTCTAACAAAATCACAAATAGGTTTTAAAAGGGGTTGAATATTAAAAGAGTTGTCCTTTTACATTCTGTGAGAAATCAGAGAAGACCTTGGATATAACTAATTGATCATCACTACTATCATTCCATCTATTTTGAGATACCTCAATCCTTTTAAGATGAGATTCCAGCAATTTCTTTGCTTTAGAAATATTTTTCTTAGTTTGACTTTTAACTTCCCTTCTTACTAATTGTTTCAGAATTTTTCCAAAAGCTAAAGATTAGATGTAACTAATTGATCATCACTACTATCTCTTCCTTCTTCCTTCTCATCATCTTCTTCATTCCCTTTTTCTTGTGGTTGAATCTCCTTCTCTTCATTTGCTGTAATATTAAATGGTACAAGAGCTCTTTCTTCCACTTCTCCTTCCAACTATTGATTAGTGTCCATCATTGAGATAGGGTGCTCCTTAGGACTTTGCTCAACATCTTGCACTTCCTCTTGATTTCCATGCTACATTACATTGTCCTCCATTTTAGATTCTCCTATTATGCCCATCATTGAAGTTTTTGTAAACCTTGAGATAAGTCAAGTGGAAGTATGGGGAAATATGTTTGAAAGTGAATATGATATGTAACTTTGAACCTAAGGTTGCTCTAGTGTAGTCAATACAATTAATGTAACCAAGGCCTAATGAACCAAAGTCTTAGGTGAGTTTTGATCATAGGCCATTATATTACGAATCATAAACCCCACCTAAGGTTAACCTAAAGCCCTAATTCAAAATTTCAAGTCCTAAACCATTTCACAAACTTTAAAACCACAATAGAAAATTTTCAAAACTAATCTTAAGCTTGGAAAACCTAAATTAGAGCTTAATCGAATTTGAAACCCTAAAAGCGAAAATTTTCCCTATGAGTATTACAAAATTACATAATTTAGTAAGAATTAACTTTACTAATAAATTAAACAAACTAAGACAATTGATGCAAAATAAATACCCTTGAACAACCCCAAGTAAGCATGAATAAGAAAGGGTTAAAAATGTCATTTTGTACACCTAATTAACTTAAGTAAACACCACATCAAAGTAGTTGAAAAATACCTTAATTAGACCCTTAATCACATGGATTGAACAAATGAAATTATGGGCACAAAACACCCATTAAATCACCGGCCACCATTAAAGGGACACATTATGACAACACAAATAATCCAAGGGCTATTAAGCATTTAAGTACACTTAGGCAATGTGGGTTAGGGGTTTAGACAAGACAAAACATATGATGGAAACAACCATTACATAAAAAGCTAATGACTTAACTTAAGACATTCTTCTAACCAACAAGTAAACTCATTACCCAATTAACTCCATTAACCAATGTACTTAATGCATGCATTAAACAACTCAATTACCTTTTTATTTTCCCTTATGTTTGCACATCTAGCTCCCATACCCATACTCCTTTGAATTTTCCTTTCAAGCACACAACAAAACACTCCCAAGAAGCTAAGGAATAGTAGCCCAAACCAACCACCACCCACCAACCCTTATGCCACCAAACACACATAAGGCAAACACACCACCAATAGCCACAACCTTTTCCTCCAAACCCAGCAACTTCCATGTCACTTCAAGGAACTTCTAAGGAGCTAAAAATCTAGAAAAAAAAAATCAAGGAATCAGCACTAAGCAAGAGGAAAAGCAAGGAAGTGGACTAAGACACACCAACTAGATGACTATCAAGAGTAAGATACGAACACATATCACTTTCTTATTCTTATAATTTTTCCATGTAAACTAGACTAGAATAACTAGGAATCCTCTACTCTTGTAACATTTAGTGATGTATTTAAGTTGCACTAAGCAAGAGATTCACAAATATGATGTAAACTTAAGCATGTTAGAAAACATTGTAGTATAGCCATCCTGTAACAAGCCAAAGGTGTAAGATTTTAAAATAAGTGAAATAAAAGAACTCAATGCCTTATTTCTTCTTTTGGTCACCATATTCAAGGGGCTTAGAAATCATTTATCTTTTATGTGTTAGGATGATCCTAACATTTAAGAACATTAAGTGGTAGTCAACATGTATTGGAGATGGAAAAAGTTGGAGATGTGGAAGATTTAGTTCCCAACCATGAAACCAGTGCCTAAGGAGGTTTTCTATTCATGATTTTTAATATTTCAGAATGGAAATATAGTAGAATATCATTGGGAAAAGTTGGAAATTTAAACTCTGATGAAATGCTAAAAACAAGACATATAAATTAGAAATAGGTAAAACCGAAAACAAAAATGACCAACCTTGAATATATGACCAAAAATCAAAGATTCACAGTAGACAGATGAACCTCCACATACCCAAATAAAAGCTCAAAAGGGTCCATACATTGATCAAAATTGATTTCCTTTAGATATTAAGCTCGATTCAAAGAAAAAGATATTAAGACAAACCTAAACAAGGTGCACACAAAACTTATTAGAATGTAACCTAGATTTTTGTGACCTAAATGATTAAAATGACCTTAAAAATGAAAATTACACACAAAAACCATCGAAATGACTATAAAAATGCAAGAAATGGACTTTAAACAAAAACATTATGGTAAAAACACCGAAATAATGTAAATCCGTAAACTAGTGAATTTAGTTGAGATATTTAGATAAGTTAGTATACTTCGACTCATAAATTATTATTTTTCCTATCAAGTGACATTGATCTCAAGACCAAGCTACCCATGAATTATTATGATTAGTAGTGAGATAGCTGAGTGAGTAATCCTATGAGTATTGTACTTGTTTTATGCTTGTAAATTTAGTGCACTTATACATTTAATTCATATGTATGAAATTGGATAATCTTTGGGGATTAGGTAATCTACCTATGCTTGATTTTTTGTGATATTGGCTACCAAAATATCATAATCTATATTGGAATAATTGAATGTATTGAATTCCCTTGCATCTAGAGTAGAAATCTATGAGTGTCTATGAAAATTTTGATGGTCACCATATAAATGAATGTAATTATATCCAATCTAAATAAAAATGGGCCATGCATTACATACTCTCGCATGTAAGAAGGCCACCTGTATCACGTAGTGGCATAGATAGGATGTATGGAGGTATACTTCATACAAAACCCTATCTTGACCTTTAGGAACTATTTGGAATTAGGAAATGCCATCCTTTAATTAAGACTGAGTCCAAGGATTCATTGCTTAGGGGTAGATGAGATTGTGTGTGTTATTCACATCCACATCCCTCTTGAGCATATACATATGTATATATATTTCCAACCATTTTTATTATAACAGATTGAATTAAACTTTTATCACTATTTTAAATGAATTAGCCTGAGGTGGTTGGAACCTGGAGTTGACGTATAGTTTGTAATTTCCCAACCAAAGCAATGGAGGGCATTAAAACCAATCCAAAATATGTCTACAAGTTGCATAAAGCTCTATATGATTTAAAATAAGCTCCTAAAGCTTCATACAAAAGATTAAGCAAATTTTTAATTAAATATGGTTTTGCAAGAACTATAGATAAAACTCTTTTTATGAAAAGCAAAGGTTCTACAATTTTGATTGTTCAGATTTATGTTGATGATATTGTGCTCGAATCTATTAACAAATCTTTATGCATGGAATTTTCAGAAATCATGCAAGTTAAGTTTGAGATGCGCTTAATAGGCAAACTAATGCTCTTCTTATGTTTACAAGTGAAGCAAACAGTAGAAGCAACCTTCAGTCATTAAGGGAAGCATACCTCACAAATCTTGAAAAGGTACGGTATGGAGAATGCCAAGTTCCTAGCTACTCCCATGGGAATTGGCACAAAATTGGATAATGATGAATTAGGTCAACCTATATGTCAAAAGATATATTGAGGTATAATCAGTTCCCTTCTACACCTCATTGCTTCACATCTTGATTTACATTATAGTGTGTATATATGTGCACAATACCAATCAAATCCTAAAGAGTCACAATTGAGTGCTATTAAACATATTTTCAATTATTTAGCACATACAAATAACCATGGTTTGTCATATCGAAAGAACACAAATTTTGAATTAAAAGGTTTCTTAGAAGCTAATGTTGTAGGAAGTTGCATTAATAGAAAGAGTGCTTCTAGCACTTGCTAGTTTCTTTGTGACATGATGATTTCATGGTCATCCAAGAAACAAAACACAGTTGCTCTATCCATAGTTGAAGCCAAATATCTTTCATTAGGAAATTGGATGGTACAAATGTTATAGATATGTCAACAACTTAAAATTATAATTTTGAAACAAAAGGGTATTTCTATATGTCGTGATAACCAAAGTGCAATAAGTATCTCTAAAAATCCTATTCATACTTTACAAACAAAACATATATGGAGATACAACATTGTTTTATCCATGACATGTAAATAGTTAAAAATTGTAGTTTAGTTTATTCTATGTGATATGCAAATTACTAACATCATTATGAAACCATGAAAAAAAGATATTTTTTATGAATTAAAATACAAATTAGGAGTTTGTTTCCCAAGCACAAATTCCACTTTATATAGGACCAAAATTCTTTCATAAAATAGTCTATCCTTTTCTGGTTTATTGATTTTGTAATAAAATGTATAGAGTTTGTAACCTCTTTAACTATCTCTCCAATAGGGAGGATTTCATTTACCCAAGAAATTATTTGTTTAAGGAGAAATTGATCCAATTCAAAGTCGTTTATTTTATATCAATCGATCATAGAACAGAAATTATAATTCATTCTAATTGAGCTTCCTTCCCACTAATCTGGTTAATCTGGAAGTTCGTTTCAGATACAGGAAAAGATTTAGTTCTGGAGCTAAGGATTGTAGTTCTTGAAACTATTAGTGATGTTTTGATGATAACTTGTCATGAGTTTAAGAAAAGCATATTTATGATATTTCAAGGGGAGTTTTAAAATAAAGTAAATCCATTATTTTTTTTTTCTTTTTTACGTGACAAAGGGGAGGAGAAAAGCTATTGTACTATTATTCTTTGGTTTTGTCATCAAAGAAAAAGGAAAAATGTTAATCTCTTAGGAAGCTTTGATGACAATAAAACCCATTTCTTATTATAGCTTTTCTATATGAAATCTTGACAAAAATATGTTTATGAAATATTCTTGAGCTTTATTAAATATTCTTGTGCTATACTTTTGATGATAATAATAGTCATATCTTATTATAGCTATTTTATATGGAATCTTGAGATAAATATGTCTATAAAATATTCCTTTTCTTTATTAAATATCCTTATACTATTTAAATACGTTTATGAAATATGATTTATTTAATAAAAATATTTTAACTATCATCCTAGTGCTATATCATTATGCTTTATTGAATAAATGTGTTCAAAATATCCCTATGCTTTATTGATTAAATATAATTTTGTGGTGTTGTAAACAAAAAGAAAGTTAGTCATGGAATAGTGTCATTCTACAAATGTGTATTTATTATAAATAGGAGAGAATATATGTCACGCCTTAGAAGGGGGCCTAAAAGTCTCTACTAAAACCATCATGGCACATATGCACCCATTACATGATGATCGTCTTACATGTTAGAGATCGTAAGACTCTAAATAAATAATTGCATTTACAACTAATCATAGTACTATAATTAGATAATAAAATACAACTATGGATCCGTACCTCACGGTTAACCATGATCATAGAGAATCGGTATCCCCTACCAATCAATAAAATATAATAAACCCTAGGCTTCTCAATTTCAAATTTTATTCACATGGGGGTCCTAACATTTTATCTAAGTAAATCTATCATTTACAAATCTTACTTTGTTGTTTTGGTCTTCCAAAACTCTTAACACTTCACATCTTATCCCATCCCGCTCTTTCGTAATCGATATTTGCAAAAAGTTTGTGGGGGTGAGCACACTATGGCTCAGTGAATGGGATGGTAACACTTTCAATGTTATGTATTGACACAAGTAAACTACAATTCGAATTATCAAACATATGCTATGCATGAACAATCATATGAATGCAGCATCTTACATGGTCTTCTTGTAACCGACGTGAAGTTTAGGGTTTATGCCCCCTTTGACCTTGGGTTAAAGATTCCGAAGCCACCTCAATGCCCAGGCGAAACTCAATCTTTCTTATTCTTATCACTTCATTTAAGCTGTGTCTTAGCTTTAATGTTTTAAGCTCAAAGTGCCTCAATACACCCAGCATTAAACCCCTAAGGGATGAACCGGACTCAGAACTGTCAAGGCACGACAATCCCCTAATCACTTATTTCGCACTTAGCAGAACAGCGATCCTCTGATCACTTTCGATGCCCCTTGCGATAGTGATAGCCTTCAATCTCATGCAATGTCTCATGGAAATGCATGTTGGGTTTTTAATCAGATCCAATTTGTACATTAATTGATTAATTTAAAGTGATTAAATAACATATATAATTAAAATCAATTCTCAATCATACCACAAAGGTAAACATCAAGCATTCCATTTCACACTCATCACAACAAGCACAAACTATGTCTTTCTTATCACTTAAGACAGACACTAAACCCTGACCCCACAAATGTAGACTTATCTAGTTTTTCAATAGATTAAGTTATCTCGGCACCTCTCTGTGCTATTTCTTTTAAATGTCAAACCGCTCGGGTTGACTTATAAATATCATATCTGTTACCTCTGTGTCATTTATTTCACATGTCAAACCAACCACTTGTGGTTGATTTACATTCATCATCTCTGACACTTCTATGTCATCGCACTTCTCAAGTGCTTTATCACTTTCACTTTCGAGAGCTAACAAGGTCATCTTGTTTTCTCTTTCGATGTCCTCAAGACATTTGTATATGATATATATATATATGTGTGTGTGTGTGTGTGTGTGTGTATACATATTTGTGACACATCTCTAATTAAGGATAATTTACTAAACACTTTCCCTTACGAACTTAAGAGAGTAAGAAAATAGGATCGTTATGTTGTAAAAACTAAGGTTGCACTCATGATTTATATGATTGAGCTCATGAGTGTATTTTGTAAATATAATATGAAAATAAATTTGGTTAAGTATATATATACACATTCTTGAATCAACTCTAACATGTATACATGTTAGATACCTATACACCCTATTCCAACTAAGCATACCTACTCGATAGCTATAGAAGGAAAAGCTAAGTTTTTATATTTTGGTTTGGTTTGGAAGAAAACAATTTGTAAAACATGGGTTAGACTTATGGTTATAGCACTAGCGATATAGCGCTAGGTGCTATCATTAAGGTAATGACACCTATACCCTCGGACCATTCATTCCTTTACACTCTTCACGATTTCTTACCTAACTCATTATTCCCTACTGCATAACTCAACTCAACAACAATCATATCAAATAGCAACACAACAAACAACAAATTCACATGCATAACATTCAGCATACAACATAACACAGTAGCATATCATTAAGTTTGCCACTCACTTGTTTAGGGTTGTCGTGGTCCTAACTGGTGTCGAGCGATTCCAACGAGTAACTCCTTTGCGTTCCTCTTGAAGTCAGTATCCTTCTGTGATGCTTCCTCAACCCAATCATAGAAAGTCGCATCTCCGCTTGACTTTAGTAGTCTTTTAGCACCCGATATGTGTACTCTACTTGTTTTGTGGTTAATGACAAGGTGTGAAGTTTCCTCCTTATGGAACTTTGGGTGAACAAGATTTGAATGTTGAACTTCCTTTGAATCTGTGCTTCCAACATCCTAAGTTGTTGTGATCGACTGTCTGCTTTCCTTGTATAGAAGTTGAGCAATGGAATGTCTTCGACTTGCCAAATTTGGAATTCCTTCTTCCACATATGCAAGATACCCTTGGAAAGGACAACTGAAGATCTTGCATTACGGTATTTGGCCAAGAATGATCTTTCTTAACATTCTTTAAACATTCCATTGTGAAATCCATTTCATTCCAAATATCTCCTAGGCCATCATCTTGGATGTTGCTTGAATCACTCCCTTCACCATCTACACCATCATAGACACTTCTCTTATTCATGATGCATCTTTAAACCTTTCATTTATCTAATTGTCTCTAACATCTTCCTACGAATCATCGCTTCTATTACCATATATACACTAACCTTTCCCATACACCAACATATACATATTCTTATCCATTTACATACACACTTCGCACACTACGCATGTACCTATACATACATAGACACAACCATATCGTACACCAAATTGCACACACCGACAACTGCATGTCATTATCCTCTTTTCTCCTCGAGTCCACATGTACACACACTCCACTAGTGCATACATACACACATACTCCACATACGTTCCACACCACCGACATACACATATGCTCATACTCCATTTACACCTCACACCACCAATACACACTTGCCCACACACTCTACACATATTACACACTTCCCATATCCATACTCACATACCGACACCATACATTATCTCATACACTTACTCACATACTCCATATACACCTTGCACCATCAATACATATATCCGCATACTTTGCAGACACCACATTTGCCTTTCATACCTATACATACATATTCACACTCCGCACATCATTTCATACTCAGACATACATATCCCATATACATCATCCTCAACTTCCATATTTACACACACACATGTCCATACTCCACACCTTCCGTACTCTTATACACATACTCCACACATCCCATACCTTTCATACATATACACATACACTCTTACAAGCTACAAGGCATCCATGCACACACACCATCCATATGTATACACCCCTTTCGCTTACACCCCATATCATCCTACACATACACACATACACTCTCGGCTCCTTCTCCCTTTCACGTACACATCCTCCTCCACACACACACTCATACACACCTTCATTCACACACACACACCTCCTTCCTCGTATACACCCACGCATCATCATTCACACACATACACACTTTCCTACATACATCACACATATCCCTACACACATACGCATAGATACATCTTTCTATATTCCACACACACTTACATACATAACCATACATCTCGCACACACTTATACACTTCCTCATTCATGCACATACACATACACATCTTCATTCCCCGCACACACATACACTCTCATGCATCCCACAACATCATCCACACATACACACGCATCTTCCTCATCCACACACACAGCCACATACACTCATACGCACATACGTACACAGCCTCCATTCGTGCACATCCACACACTCTCATACACACCCTTCACCATCGCATACACATATACCTTTGCTCATTCTCCTCCTTCCCATTGCAACAGCTCACTGCCGTTGTTGGATCGCCGCCATTACTATTGTTGTTCTCCCCCCCACACTCCACGCACCTTGGCTCCTTCTCTCCTTTTCTCATTTTTCTTTTCCTCCTCCACTCGTTGCTGCCATTGTCGCCTCTGTCATCAAGGAGACGAGATGGACTCGACTTGGAAACCACTGTCACCATTGTTGCCGTCACCGCTGCTGCCGTAGTGGTTACCACAACTGCCAGCGAGAAACTGCTACCACTGTCGTAGCGGTCGTCACAGTTGTCGGCATGGTTATGGCCGTTCGAGTTATCGTTGCTATTCTGTTGCCGTCACTGTTGCTGTTGCCGCTAGAGTTGTCGTCGGATGTTGCGAACGCTATTACTATCGGAGTTGCTGTATGATGTTGCGGTCGCTATTGCCGCCAAGGTTGGGGTCACCGCTACTATTCGTCACCATGGTTGCCATCATCATTGCCGCTTTCCATCATCGAAAAAGGAGACAAGGCAACACGATGCCAAGCTGCTGTCGCGGACACCACTACTGCCATTGTGGTGGTCGCCGTTGCAGCTGTTGCTGTCGTCGGGCTGGTCATCGTGGCCACCGTTATCACTGTGGTTACTACGGTTGTTGCCTCCATCGTTGCTGTTGCTGTTGAAGGTCGTCATTGCTGTTGCCGTTGCTGGGGGTCGTGGCTGCTGTCATCATTGGGTGGCTGCTGTAGCTATCGTCGTCATTGTGTTGCCACCGAAAGCATGCAATCACACACGTCGGGGTCCCCACCTCCATGTGCAACTCCTTCTCCCAACTCAACAATGATGATCCGGGTGGAGTTGAGGATGGAATGCGATGGATGGCGAGGTTCCAGACCCGCTGTTGAGGAAAACGCTGCTTAGAATGAAAAGGGAAAGAGAAGAGGATGAAGAAAAGAAAAAGAAAAGGAAGGTAGAAGAGAAACGGTCGAAAGAAGAAGAAGAAAAGGAAAGAAAAAGAAAAGGAAGAAAGAGAGAGAGAGGGCAAAAACAAGAAGAGAGAGGGAGCAGGGGGTCGGACGAGACGTGATGTTACAACGACGTGACGGCTGGTTATGTCCCTGCTGCGGCTGCTCGCTTTTTTTATAACAATTATGTATATATATTTATATATTATATTTTATATTATAAATGTCTCTATTTTTGTATTTCATATGTATACGAAAATACCTTTAAATTTTATATTTTTGGAAATTTACTACGAAATTCTATGTTTATGTTAATTGGATTATTCTGAACATAAATTTTTACTCTAAATTTCCATTTAAAATTCCTAGCTTTATAATTTAAATTAATTTCATTATTTAACCTAATATTATTTGAAAATTAGGTTTTAGATAATTTATTATTCTATTTATTTCCTTTAATTGTTTATATAATTTTTTGAAATTTTTTAGACTTCATAATATATTAAAAGAACCTTACAGAATCTAATCAGGGCTAAACAAGAAGAAGCAAAAGTTAGATCTAATAAAGACATCATGTCAAATTTAATAAAAGAGAAGCATGTTAGATCTAACAAAATTAAAAAGAAATAAACAAAGCTTAATATGACAAAAGTACATAAGGAGAATATAGTAGAACTAGATTAGAAGACCCAACACTTATTAGCTAAGTATGTTTAGGCAATGTACTAGGGAAAGAGATCATGCTCAATATTGGTGTCATATTAATTCTCCAATTTTTATAAATCATTTAAATAATTTTCTTTTAAAACCTACAGTTGGTATTTTTAAATATTAAAAATATGTTTATCAAAGTTAAAACCTAAAAATATCTTAAAGGCATTAAATGTGTTGGTGCGTGGTTCCAAGAATGTTAAAATGCATCTCTAAATCACTAGGTTTTCAACATTAAGATTATAAGCATGTTCTATCTATCTTGGAAATATATTAGAAATTTACTTAAGCATATTTTTCCAAAGCCATTGATTTAAATATCTTTTTTTTTTTTCAAAATTCTCTATGAAGAATATTTCAACCAAAGTTCATTTTCCAAAATGTTTTTTCTAATCATTGGGATTAAAACATATTTGATAAATATATTGGAGAATTGATTCCAACCAATTATGGTGTGAAGGCATTCTTGGATTGGCTCACCCTTATACTCTCTATGTTAAAGGGGTGACATAGAGTATGAAATAGTGTATGAAATAGAGAATAGAGGAATAGAGACAAGGATTTTTAGATTAATCTTGAGCAATTGTGAAGTGAGAGAAAAAGCTTTCAAAATTGTTATACTCTCTTTCTAGTAGGAATAGAGCAATAGGGTATTTCATCTAGTGTCTTGATAGAGTTATAAGGGTGTTGCATGTTTTAATTATGTGTGTTATCATAAGCATAGTGCATAAAGAAGTGGAGACATTATGTGTGTGTGTGATGGTTGGTAGAGATTAAGCTAGTGAGAATCAAAAGAACCTAGCGATGGTCGTCTTTCACAACAACGATAGCTTTTACTGAGCTTTGTTAGCGTTATTTACAATCACATAATCCTCATGTACTCCTAATTAGAGTTTTTATTGCATTCTTAGTGGTTGAGTTGAAAGTACTAGTAGAGAGGATGCAGGAAAAAGGCCAAACCTTTATACATATGTGCTTTGATTCTCTTATCCTTACCACATATTTGATATTTTATATTGTTTGTTGATTATTTGTGCTATACTTGCTTATCCAAGTATTATAAAAGCTTTCACTTGCTAGCTTTGATCAATATTGTAGCATTTTTGTTAAATTTAATCTAAAGGGGGTCTACACGGTTCTACGCATGATTCAATCATGAAGTGTTAAATTTTAAATCTTAAAGAAACCAATTCAGCCTCCCTCTGAGACCTATAATTGGTATCAAAGCCAAGACCTCTTCTATTTAAAAAAGAAAAAAGAAAGAAAAAAAAGTGTTATACTTTTGAGTTAAAGATCATGACAACCAATAATACATATTTGCTTGGAGGGCAATCTACTACACATCCTCTATTATTTGTTGGAACTAATTTTGCATATTAGAAGAGTAAGATGGAGTCATTTAGACAAGCAATAGAACCTGATGTTTAGCCAGTTATAATGTGGGACCCTTTTGTTCCTACTGTAGGCTTGAAAAAGAGAGAAGAAGAATTTGATGCTGAAGACAAAAGGAAGATCTCATTAAACTCTAAACCAAAGATATATCATTTTGTTCTCTAAGCTCTATAGAATTCAATCGTGTTACTAATTGCACAAGTGTTAAATTTTAAGTCTGAAAGTAACCAATTCACCCCCTCTCTTAGTTGCATATTTAAGACCTACAACGTCTCTTCTTATTCCTAGTTCCATGCCTATTAGAGCTAATGTCTTCTTTTCTAAATCAGATCATTCACAACAAAAGTTCCTTTAATAACTTGTTAACTCAAAATTTTTTAATATACCAATGTATAAGATTTCATCTCCAAAACTATTCATTTAAACTTAAAAAGCTTTGTCAAAACAATTCCTAAGGCATAACTTTTCCTTGCCATAATATAAATATGAGCAATCAAGTTTCTAGCCAAATCAAGTTTATAACCATCCTTAAGATCTATGATCAACTTAGCATGATCAATAGTTATAGTGGTCATATCAACACCTTTCATCAATATATAGAAATGAATAACCTTGAATAGAATCCAATTATTCATGATGAAATCTTTAGTGTAGTATTCTTTACCTCTAGACTTGGTCACATTTCCTTCATTTAGATATCTAAATAGATCGTCCCTTGTCTAATTATTGAAAAACCAATGATCTTTGTTCTTGATAAAATGAAAACATTTGGATGTCTTCCTTACTAAATTATATTTCTTTTGTTCCTACCCAAGAACCTAACACATCGGGTTTATCCAAATTTATCTTTGAGTAGAACTCTATTATAGCTTCCTTATATGTTGGTTCTTGGGTATTGCAGAAATTATCTCAACCATGCCACTTTAACATGGTTTTCTTTAGTGTATTTAAGGTCCTTCATTCTTTGCCTCTTCACTTCTTTTCTTTTTAACCACCTTCTTTTATCTTAATTGTGATGAAATAATTCTTCTACAATCTAAATCTTCCATTGCTCCTTCCTTATGTAGAATTAGCTTTCTTTTAGAAGCCATGAGGAATTAGATTAGGGTTTCAGTTAAAGATTTTAGGGCTTAGAGAGAGATAGAGAAACAATTTTGACAGAGGTTTTATATGAAATGATTGTGGGTTTTAAAAGGATTGCACTTTTTGCAGTAGTCTGGTTTTATTTTAGCAATTTTTTTTTGCTTAATATATGAGCCAAGTTGGAAAAAATATTTATTATGTAACCTTAGTGCCTATACTAATTTCTTCTCTTTATAACTTATATTTGACTTTCCTTTTCACCACTTTTATTTTTTTTATTTGGTAATTTTTAAAATAGCAATATTTTTTTATTTGTTTACTTTATTACAAAAAATAACATTCACAGGGGATTTGTCATACCCCTAAATCACTATGGCAACGACATTTCGCCACATAATCTATTTAAGTAGCATATGTAATACTATAGTTATTAGATGAGTTTCTAAATTAGTTTTAGGACTCTAAAATTGTTAATTAGTTTTTGAAAACACTTTAGCAAAACATTGGATTTTAAAAAATGTTTAATGATTTATTATCATGAAAATGTGTGGTAAAGTAAGAAAGGATAGGTCTAAGTCCTGGGACCTATAGAGACCATAAAATACAAACAAATTGGAGCAAACCATAGAGTCACAGGAAACTCCCAAAATAATCTAAGTATAAAAACTAAAACACAAAAACATGTTCTAGAAATGAAATAGAAATAATTTATAATAATAACGTATTCTACATTCACAATCTCATCGTAGTACTCCTTCTTGGAGCCATATCCCATTAAGTTGCATAATTGATAAAAAACATCCCACTAGAAAAAGAAAAAGGGAAGTGAGTTAAAAGGGCCCAATACACAGCAATGCAAACACCTACACGAATGTTAAGTAGGCATTCATACTAATGCAACAAACAACCATTTAGATCACTAATTATCTTATTTAAACATCTAATACGAGAGTACTCATGATTTCAAATATCACAATAGGAAACTTGAGGTCTAATTCCATCATAGCGAACATCAGTAGTTGACGAGAGCGATTAAACCTCATGTTTCTGAAATCGAAATCAAAATAGAATAGCCTCATCTAAGTGAATTCACCATTATGCGGCCTTAATAATCACAATTCAACTATACCGTATAGCCTGTTGAGACCTATATCCTCAAACTATGCCCAATATACCCTCTCTTCACTTGTAGTGCCCATTATCCGATATGATTTCACTTATCAGCTACCCACTAAGCTATCATCAATGGTTTAAGCATCTAATTACCATGTCATTTTGAGCTATATGACCGAAACCATAATCTCAGTCTAAGGTTTATCACTTGTTGACTAAAGTAACCATGTATAAGTAGTAAATAAATACATAAATAAGTTTAATTATTAATCCATTTTAAGTTTTTCTAACATAATAAGCAACATACATGTTACCGCATACCTAAAACGGTCGATGATTCTTAAATCGCAATCCGAGTTCCATTTGAGTTGGTTGAATTAGTTTTATGAAATAAAAGAGAAAACTTAGTCAAATGATTATTCTAAGTGATTAAATTGTATTCTAAGGTTAGTTTAGGCTATTTAATGCCCATACTAATTACAAGCCCTATTAGGGTTATTTTAGCCCAAGCTTTGGCAAATTTTAGCCTAATCCAATTAGGGTTTAATCATTTACCTAATAAGTTATTTGAATTTTAAGCCTAGCTTTGTGATCTACGTAAAAAGAGATATAAAATAAGCGTGAATAAATACCGGCAAGTGTACCGGATCGGATCAAGCAATATAGTAAGAAAAGAGTGTCGAACCACGAAGATTGATTAAGTAATAGACCTATATCAATTTCTACTATTATTTAGGTAATGATATTTGATGAGAATCAAATGTGAATGAATTATACTAAATGAGCAAAAAGAGAATTGTATTGAAAAAGGATGAATTGATGGTGGGAAAATAGAATCCATCCTAATTCTACTAATCATATTGCCTTCATGTTATAATAACTTATAACTATATGGATTTTCATAAGAAATTGACAAAACCTTAATCCTTTTTCAAGTTTTAAAGTATCATAACCCCAATTTGATTTAATAGCTCCCATTAATTAAAATCAATCGAGGATTTTAATTTATGATCATAAATTTCTCAATTATATGATTACTTAATATCTTTAAAATAATTTCTCCTAATCCCTTAGTGAAAAATTAAATAAAAATATTGCATGAAACACTTAGGTCAATTTTTAATAAAATTCAATAACGCCGCTTCCACATAAATTATTAAATCTTACTTGGGAATTCCTAATAAATCCTAAATTTCTCTTTCGAGTCATTTCAATTCCTATGCATTGATTTCAATTACAAAATACAATTCATAGTAGGACTTCTCATATGAAAATTCCGCATGTCTATATGTCCTATAACATGAATACAATGATTATTTTAGTTTAATTATGGCTTCATCATGTTTCCCACAAAGATGATTTAGAACATTATGGTATGGATTGCATAAAAACAATTGAAATAAATAGGTGCAATGGAATTCATATTGAATAATAAAAATAAACTAATAAATGGCATAAAAGAAAAAAAAAGTAAATGAAACAATTGCTATAATCTTCAAGAGTTTGTAGAACTTCAATTTTTTGAAATGATTCCTAGAATTCTTCAATTGAGAGCAAACTTCAGCAAAGTAACATTCTTTCTTCAAACTAAAATTTGGAATAACATGAAATGCAAAAGAATTAAAGAGAAGATAAAATCCTAAAGTTCCTAAGGGAATTCTAATGATTCAAAAGATCAAAACAAGAATGCCCCCCAAGGTTCACACAAGGGGTCTATTTATAGATCTAAAGAGGAGGAGGATAAGGTTGATCTGATGAGGAATTGAGTCAGCAAATCAATCAAGATAAGATTTTGAAGAGATTTTCGCATGGACATCCGAGAAACAATCAAGGCTGGCTTAAGGCCGGCTCAAGGTCAGTGGCCTTGAATGCAATTCTTCACTTGCTTTTTCAATTTTGTGAAAAACTCCTCCAATTAACTTGTATTTTACTTTTAGGTTCTCAAAACCTGAATTTTCACAATAAACACCATTAAATACCATTTCTTTATATTTTCTTCTAATATTGAAATAAATTTAATATAAATCCCACAAGAAAATATAAGTATAATGTGATCTTATCAACATCCTTACACTTGAACTTTTGCTTGTCCTCAAGCAAAATAATTGAAATGAACGAGAGAAATCTGTCATTGAACTTTTGGTGCCCATTGTTCTAACCATACTAAAACTTGTAACTAGAATAATCTAGTTGAAATTTAGTAGTTAATCTAAATAAAACATATTTTTAATCCTAGTGTTTAACAATTGAATTCTTCTTCAAAAGAAAAATACTTAGTCCATAACGAAAAACATTCATTTAAACTTCATTGGTTATTAGCAAGTATAATCTCCCTCAATTTTACTTCTCTAAACAAGATAACACAAAGTGAAAGCATATGGTATCCATTTTTTTTTTCCTGGAATTTCTCCCTCTTCAATTTAGTCTTTATTTCACTTATTGCCCTGTAGTCAACATTTTCTTTTTTATTTGCCTTAATTGATAGCGGAGTCAAACTTCACTCTTCTGAGGAACCAAAGCCCGCCCATGTCAACCTGGCTTTCATTAAGGTACTAAAATTTTTGCCTTTCCACCCTTCTCGTTATTGTGAGTTCATTGAGTCGGCACATCCCAGGCTCATCACCCAAGTGACCAGGTTTGAAAGGGACCCCTACGAACTCTTCCTCACACTAACATTTAAGATTGGATACTCTTAACTCACTTTCCTGAGTCATTGGAGTAAAGGCTCTAATTGCCTTTTTTTTTTTTTTTGAATGAATGAATAGTAGTTAAGACTATTTTTATAAGGGATCACTAAGTAAAAGATTTCCTTTACCTCTTTCACTAGGTGTTAAGGTATTCTAAAAGAAATTTCAAAAGAAATTTATCCCAACCAATTTTTCCATGAAGTAAACCTGCTTGTTTTTTCAACTTAAGGACTCAATTTTTTTTTCTCAAATCTCAAATTCAAAGGCTAAACATAGGGTAAATTCGTTCTTTAGAGATTTTACTATTAAATTTTAACTATGTAAACCAGTCACAATAGTTGGCGAGTGGGGCACCAATCTAAGTCAATTTCAAGATTTCATTGATGATAAACAACACTTGAGGACATAAATAAAGCATGGGAATTGCAAGCTCATGATGTGTGCAATCAATCATTATACTTCTATATTTATAATCCCCTCCCCACACTTAAATTGGACAATGTCCTCATTGTTCCTATAATAGCACAAAATTAAGGAAAAGAATGTCAATGCAAAAAAATTGAAAAACTGATACTTCCCTGGTGTCAAGTTGTTCATCAACAAGAAAATTCCTCCAAAATGTTAGTCATCCCTGGAGTGTCTTGAATGCAAGAGGAGAGTGAGTGAGAGAGTGAAGAGAAAATAGGTCAAAGAGAGAGGAGAAGTGCGAGAGAGAGGGAGAGCAGTCGTGAGAGAATAAGTGAGTAAGAGAGAAAAATAAGTGAGCAAATGAGAGAAAGAGAAGGGCTGGTCAATGTCTAAAAACCAGACGAAGGCCAGCACCCTGTACCTGTACTCCGCTGTCCTTTTGAGTCGGCCTTTAATTGTACCGAGAGCTTAGGCCAGATGAAAGCCGGCGGCTCTTATCTGGCCTTGAATTCGAACTCTTTTTTTTTTTAATTTTATTTTATATTTTTTTATTTTCTTTTTTATTTTTTTTTACTTGCTTTCTTTATATATATATATATATCTACGAAAATAAAACACTAGTGTATACAAATATTGAGCATGGGCTGCCTCCCACAAAGTGCTTAGTTTATAGTCGTTAGCTTGACTTTTCCAGTTCATGTCCTCAAATCTCCTAAATGCACAGTTGTGGCATTTCTATCAACATTTTCCCCTTCATAGTAATGTTTGAGAAGATAACCATTTACTTTGAAAGTACAATTGTCTTCCGCCTTCAACTCAATTGCACCATAAGGAAACACATTAACAATTTCAAAGGGTCCAGACCATCGTGACTTTAACTTACTTGGGTACAACTTCAAGCGGGAGTTGTATGGTAAGACCTTCTGACCAGGGAAGAATTCTCACCTCACAATGTTCTTATCATGCCATCTGATAAGAACATTTTCATATGTTCTTTGTTCGTTCTTTGTAAATTTTAGCATTTTCATATGCTTCTTCTCTCATTTTTAGCCATCTGATTTAGTTGAAGCAATCTTTTTTTACCTGCAGCTTTCTCATCAAAGTTAAGGTATTTAATAGCCCAGTATGCCTTGTGTTCGAGCTCTATTGGTAAGTGACACGATTTGCCAAAAACAATCTTGTAGGGGGACATTCCTATAGGGGTTTTAAACGCTGTTCTATAAGCCCATAATGCATCATCGATTTTTAAAGACCAATCTTTCATGGATGCATTGACAATCTTCTCTAGAATTCGCTTAATTTCCCTATTAGATACCTCAACCTGTCCACATGTTTGTGGATGATAAGGGGTGGCAATTTTGTGATTAACTCCATATTTTAATAACAATTTCTCAAATTGCTTGTTACAAAAACGTGTTCCCCCATCACTTATTATAGCTCTAGGTACCCTAAATCTTGAAAATATATTCTTTTTCAAAAATTTAATAACAACCCTGCTGTCATTAGTTGGTAGAGCAACTGCCTCTACCCATTTCGAAACATAATCAACAGCTAAAAGAATGTATTTTTTTGAAAAAGATGAGGGAAAAGGACCCATAAAGTCGATTCCCCAAATGTCAAAAAGCTCAATTACAAGTATATTGTTTTGTGGTAATTTGTGTCTTCTAGAAATGTTGCCAGTCCTTTGACATTGAGCACAAGACATGATGTAGTTCCTCCAATCACTGAACAATCTGGGCCAATAAAATCCACATGATAAAATTTTAGCTGCTGTTCTTTCTACACCAAATTGACCTCCTGCCTCCCTAGAATGACAATGTTGTATAATGCTAAGCTGTTCACTTTCAGGTATGCACCGTCTAATTATTTGGTCAGCACAATTTTTAAAGAGATATGGTTCATCCCAAAAAATAAAACTTCACATCATGTAAAAATTTCTTTTTCTGTTGGTAAGATAAACCATATGGAGTGATTTTGCTAACCAAATAATTAACAATATCAGCATACCAAGGTAATCCTTGGACTTCTACTACATGCAATTGTTCATCAGGGAACTTTTCATTAATAGGTGAATAAAAACAATTAGATTCCAGACAGGATAAATGATCAGCCACCACATTTTCAGTTCCCTTCTTATCTTTAATTTCTAAGTTAAATTCTTGTAGTAGTATAATCCATCGAATTAACCTAGGTTTAGCATCAACTTTAGCAAATAAATACTTAAGGGCAGCATGGTCAATATATACTATGATTTTAGAACCTATCAGATAAGGTCGGAATTTATCGCATGAAAATATGATTGCTAAAAGTTCTTTTTTAGTTGTGGCATAATTTCCTTTGGGCCTCATTTAAGGTTCTACTTGCATAGTATATTACATGAAATGACTTATCTTTCCTTTGCCCAAGTACCGCTCCTACAGCATAGTCGCTGGCATCACACATCAACTCAAATGGAAGCTCCCAATCAGGTGCAACAATCACTGGTGCAGTAGTGAGCTTCTCCTTCAATAGATTGAATGCCTGCAAACAATTGTCATAAAAAACAAAGGCATAATCTTTTTCTAATAAATTACAAAGAGGTCTTGAGATTTTAGAGATGTCCTTGATAAATCTCCTATAAAAGCCAGCATGTCCTAAGAAGCTTCTGATTCCTTTCACTGTAGTAGGTGGTGGTAGCTTCTCTATCACCTTTACTTTTGCCCTGTCAACCTCAATTCCCTGCTTAGATACTTTGTGCCCTAAGACTATTCCCTCTCTTACCATGAAATGGCATTTTTCCCAGTTAAGAAGCAGATTAGTTTCCTTGCATCTCTTAAGCACACATCCTAAATTTGTCAGACATGTTTCGAATGACTTCCCAAAAATAGAAAAATCATCCATGAATGTTTCAATAAAGTTTTCTAACATGTCAGAAAATATGGACATCATGCATCTTTGAAATGTAGCGGGTGCATTACAAAGACCAAAGGGCATTCTCCTAAAGGCAAATGTGCCATAAGGACAAGTAAAGGTGGTTTTCTCCTGGTCCTCGGGTGCTATATGGATTTGATTGTAACCAGAGTAACCATCTAAAAAGTAGTAATAATCATGCCCTGCAAGTTTTTCTAACATTTGACCTATGAAAGGGAGGGGGGAATGATCTTTGCGGGTAGCATCATTCAGTTTTCTATAGTCTATACAGACTCTCCAACCAGTTATAGTGCAAGTGGGAATTAATTCATTAGCCTCATTTTTTACTATAGTCATACCACCTTTTTTTGATACAACTTGGATAGGACTAACCCATTTACTATCAGAAATTGGAAAAATAATGCCTACATCTAACAATTTAAGCACTTCTTTTTTTACAACTTCCATAAGAGTTGGGTTAAGTCTTCTTTGTGGTTGTACTGTAGGTTTACACTCAGCCTCAAGAAATATCCTATGAGTACAAATTGAAGGGCTAATTCTCTTAATATCAGCAATGGTCCACCCGATAGCTTCCTTATGCTCTCTTAGAACATCCAAAAGCTATTGCTCTTGATCACCTGTCAAAGAAGAAGAAATGATTATTGGCAAAGTATCATCTATTCCAAGATATGCATATTTTAAATGACTAGGTAATGGTTTAAACTCAAGCACCGAGGGTTGTGTCAATGATGGAACTGACTTCTTCTCACTTGTTCCTAGCTCCTCATAGTAGTGAGCTTGAATTTCTAATGCTTCTTCCACACATTCTTCAATTGGTTCTTCATCATCACTCCATTCATCTATATCCTTGAGAACTGATTCTATTGTCTCCATACCTATATTCTCATAGGAAACTTCATCAATAACATCAATTGTATAACAAGACTTACAATCATCAAATTTTATAATGGCCTCATAAACATTAAAAGCAACTTCTTCATCCATGACTCTCAAGGTCAGCTTACCTTGTTCCACATCTATCAATGCCTTACCTGTTGCAAGGAATGGTCTTCCTAAGATCATGGGTACCTCTCTATCTTCTTCCATTTCCAGGACTATAAAGTCAACTGGAAAGATGAATTTGTCCACTTTTATTAGGACATTCTCCACTATACCCTTTGGGTACTTGACACTTCTATCGGCAAATTGTAAGGTGACATGCATCTCCTTACATTCTCCAAGTCCTAGTTTTGTGAAAATGGATAGAGGCATTAAGTTTATACTTGCACCAGAATCTATAAGGACTTTATCAAAATGGAAATTACCAATAGTGCAAGGAACAGTAAAACTTCCCTAATCTCTTTGTTTTCTTGGCAGATTGGATAAATTCTTCTGTAGGATCATAGAACACTCCCCTATAAGTATTACAGGTTCATTCCCAT
This sequence comes from Laguncularia racemosa, assembly GCA_037954665.1. NCBI lineage: Eukaryota > Viridiplantae > Streptophyta > Magnoliopsida > Myrtales > Combretaceae > Laguncularia > Laguncularia racemosa. The sequence continues at coordinate 3,996,915 of JBBMOL010000048.1, read as the reverse complement.
CTATCTTTCTCTTCTTGGTGAGCAAATCCTTTATGAATCTAGCATATGAAGGCATTTGCTGAAGTGCCTCTACAAAAAGAATGTTAATTTGCAATTTTTTAAAGACTTCTAAAAATTTAGCAAATTGTGAATCCAATTGTTGTTGCTTCAGCCTTCCTGGGAAAGGAATAGGAGGAACATATGATTTCACCTTTGGTGAATTTTGCTTTGGTTCCTCTTCCTTTTGTTTCCCTTTATCTTTCTTTGGGTTAACCTCTTTTTCCTCAAGTTTCTTATCAACTAATTCCTTACCACTTCTTAGCATAATAGCATTTACACCCTTAGGATTCTGCTCAGTGTTGCTAGGTAAAGACCCAGATGGTTTATTACTTAACTGTTAAGACATCTAACTAAGCTGATTTTCAAGATTCCTAATGGTAGCTTGTTGATTTTGCAACATTGTGTCAGTCTTTTGCATATAACTTATCATGAGTTCTTCCATTTTAGATTGACTTTACTAACAAGAGGTATTATGATTAGAATATAGTTGATGGGGGGTATTATGATTAGGACCTTGCTTTTGAAATCCAGTTGGTTTAAGTGTGTTGTTATCATTTCTCCATGAGAAATTTGGATGGTTACGCCACCCTGGATTGTAGGTGTTTGAATAAGGTCCTTGATTACCTCTTTGGAAATTGTTGACAAAATTTACTTGCTCTCCATGGGATGAGGAGGAAAAGTTTTCAGATGGACACTCAAGAGTTGAGTGTGGTCCTAAGCATAACTCACAACAAGAAATTTGATTAACATTAAAAGAAGGTGCAGAGGTAAGTTTACTTACCTAGGCGGTAAGAGCTGAAATCTGAGCTGTTAAGGTGTCCATGTCATTGACAGATGCCACTCTAGACTTACCTCTTTCATGTTGCCAATTATGTGCACTAGAGGCCATTTCATCAATCAAAGCACTAGCCTCATCATACATCTTACTCATTAGTGCACCACCAGAAGCAGCATCTACCAGAGACCTCAATGTCTCATCTAAACTGAGATAGAAATCTCAATAAGGAGATTATCTAGTAATCCATGATGAGGGTATTTTCTAATTGCCTCCTTGAATCTTTCCTAAGTTTCATAAAGTGATTCACCACTAAACTTAGTGAAGTTTGTGATGTCATTCCTTAACCTAGCAGTTCTAGCTGGTGGAAAAAATCTCCTTAAAAATTTAGATGAGAGATCAGCCTAAGTGGTTACAGAGTCTTGTGGCAATGAATTATACCAAGCCCTAGCTTTATCTCTAAGTGAAAACGGAAAAAGTTGTAACCTAATTACATCATTGGATACATTATTCATTTTCACTGTATTATAATATTGAAGAAATACTGCAATATGCTCATCAAGACTCTCATTTGGATATCCTCCAAATTGATTTGATTTAACCATTTGAACGAGTGCTGGTTTTAACTCAAAATTGTTAGCCTGGATCGTAGGTCTTCTGATTGCAGGACTTGAAACAACAAGTACCGTATATTCCTGAAGTGCTCTACCAGCACCCTGAATCCGATTGTTGTTCTCATCTGCCACGTCCACTTCTTTCTTTCTTCTTTGCTCTCTTCTAAGTTGTTGCAAGGTGCGTTCTATCTCAAGATTAATTGGTAGAAGTTCAGCACTTCTACTCTTGCGCAAAAAAAAAACCTTCAAAGAGAACGGGAAACGATCACGATCACACAATGATAAGAAAAAATAATTGAGCTTAAATTAACAATATCATCTGAAGATGGTCTAATATTAATCAATCCCCGGCAACGGCTCCAAAAACTTGATCCACGCAAAAAGAGATATAAAATAAGTGTGAATAAATATCGGCAAGTGTACCGAATCGGATCAAGCAATATAGTGAGAGAAGAGTGTCGAATCATGAAGATTGATTAAGTAATAGACCTATATCAATTTCTACTATTATTTAGGCAATGATATTTGATGAGAATCAAATGTGAATGAATTATACTAAATGCGCAAAAAGAGAATTGTGTTGAAAAAGGATGAATTGATGGTGGGAAAATAGAATCCACCCTAATTCTACTAATCATATTACCTTCATGTTATAATAACTTATAGCTATATGGATTTTCACAAGAAATTGACAAAACCTTAATCCTTTTTCAAGTTTTAAAGTATCGTAACCCTAATTTGATTTAATAGCTCCCATTAATTAAAATCAATGGAGGATTCTAATTTATGATCATAAATTTCCCAATTATATGATTGCCTAATATCTTTAAAATAATTTCTCCTAATCCTTTAGTGAAAAATTAAATAAAAATATTGCATGAAACACTTAGGTCAATTTCTAATAAAATTCAATAATGCCGCTTCCGCATAAATTATTAAATCTTACTTGGGAATTCCTAATAAATCCTAAATTTCTCTTTCGAGTCATTTAAATTCCTATGCGTTGATTTCAATTACAAAATACAATTCATAGTAGGACTTCTCATGTGAAAATTCCGCATGCCTATATGTCTTATGACATGAATACAATTATCATTTTAGTTGAATTATGGCTTCATCATGTTTCCCACAAAGATGATTTAGAACATTATGGTATGGATTGCATAAAAAAAATTGAAATAAATAGGTGCAATGGAATTCATATTGAATAATAAAAATAAACTAATAAATGGCATAAAAGAAAATAAAGTAAATGAAACAATTCCTATAATCTTCAAGAGTTTGTAGAACTTCAATCTTCCGAAATGATTCCTAGAATTCTTCAATTGAAAGCAAACTTCAGCAAAGTAACATTCTTTCTTCAAACTAAAATTTGGAATAACATGAAATGTAAAAGAATTAAAGAGAAGATAAAATCTTAAAGTTCCTAAGGGAATTCTAATGATTCAAAAGATCAAAACAAGAATGCCCCCCCAAGGTTCACACAAGGGGTCTATTTATAGATCCAAAGAGGAGGAGGATAAGGCTGATCTGATGAGGAATTGAGTCAGCAAATTAATCAAGATAAGATTTTGGAGAGATTTTCGCATGGAAATCCGAGAAACAATCAAGGTTGGCTCAAGGCTGGCTCAAGGCCAGCGGCCTTGAATGCAATTCTTCACTTGCTTCTTCAATTTTGTGAAAAACTCCTCCAATTAACTTGTATTTTACTTTTAGGTTCTCAAAACCTGAATTTTCACAATAAACACCATTAAATACCATTTCTTGATATTTTCTTCTAATGTTGAAATAAATTTAATATAAATCCCAAAAGAAAATATAAGTATAATGTGATCTTATCACTTTGCTTCAGACCCAATTAAGGTATCTGAACCATTTAAGTATAGTAGACTCAATTATATTTGAAATTAGGCTTACTAGCCCCAATCGAATTAGTCACGTCCAATTATAATTATTAACTCCATTTTAAGTTCAATTAGATAACTTTCATCTATTTTATTTAACCTAAATCAATTACATTTAATTATTCTCAATTATTATGTTGAGGCTCAATTGATTATTAAGTCCAATTATAATTTCATTTTATGCATTTAATTGATTTAGGGCTTTTAAAGGTTGAAGGCCCATTTAGGTTTAATTTATTTATTAGGACCCATTTAGGGTGTAGGTTCTAAGGACTAATGGGTCCAAGTAGGCATTTGGGTCTTGGGCTCATCTAGGTTTTGTTACAATCATGTAAACCTAGTTTATTTCTTTAGATCTAAGTCTAGTTTATTTTAATTGCTTAATTTGATTTAAGCCCTAAATTAGTTTGATGCATGGTTTGTGTTACTTATGATGATAAAGCCCACTTAAGGTATGAGCCTCAGAAGAGAATGGACCGAACTATATTTTGAATTTTTTATCATGAGCCTATGGGTTATTTAGGTTCACATTAATAAGTCAATTCATATTTTGGTCCAATTATGATAGTCAACTTAATTAAAAACAAAGTAGGCCCCAAACTTTTCATTACACTTCTATAAATCCAATTTCAACATATCATCGCTTCTAAGTCTCATTTTACATTTAATCCAACTCCTATTCATAATTAAATCATAAATCTACCAAAATTTCCCCACTTATTCCAGCTAAATATATTGTTTTCTTTTTCCCTAAAATACCTTTGAAAACTCAATTAATTAGCTACCCTTCAACAAAATAAGCTTAAGGGCATTTTGGTCATTTTATCAATTGACCTCTTAATTTAAAATTTTTTGTTTTGATTGCCTTAAAATATTTTGTAATTGAATTTAATCACCTAATTAAGGCCTTAAAAATATATTTACGATCTTTAAAAAATTTCAAGTCCAAATTCAATAAAATTGATTTCAAGGGTAAAAAGGTCCTTTTTAGAAATTTTGATTTTTCCAACTTGAAATTCCTTCATAATTTAATCCAATTTTTTTTTAGTTTTTTTTTTAATTTTCTTTGACCATATTTATTATTTTTGGGGTTTTTGTTTTTTCAGGATTTGAGATACATACTTGTTTCTCCATTGCTTTCTAACAAACCTTTCATTGATTCAAGATTTCTTTCGTTCCAATGGTTTTAGTCTATTCCATTTCAAAAATTTATGTTCCTAGAGTTCCTTTTTCTACCATGTTTGTTGATATTTTACCTTGACATGCTTGTGTTGACTACTTCCAATGTAATGATGATTATTTCCTTCCCTTTGACAAATATTGCTTTTCTAATACCCTTTGAACTTTCTCCCTTTTCATATCTTAGTCCTTCTATTGTTGAATTATATCATTGACTTGACAAGAGCATTTATAGTTTCTTGTCAAGGGGGCTTTGTCCTTTTTTTCCCCTTTTTTTTCAACCCGTTTTACAAGTACAAGGCATCCATATTTAATGTGACTTATCTTTTTGCATTCATAGCATATAATTTCTTTGTCCATTTTTCTGGTGTGCGTCGTGCTAGTATTGCTCTTCTTTGATTTATTTCCTAAAGTCTTACATGTTTGGTGAAGACTCCCTTCTTCACTACTTGTGGATACTTCAGAACTTATTCTTTTCTCTTTTGCTCGAAGTGTTGTTGACACTTCCTTTACTTTCAGTACTTCTACTTCATAAGCCATGAGTTTACTTCATAACTAACCAAGTGTAAGCTCTTTCAAATTGCAAGCTTCTTTTATTGTAGTCCTCATCAAAGGCCATGCCTTAGGTAACGATCTTTGAATTTTCCAAGCAATATCTTGATCACTTATATTTTATTAGGTAAAGACAATTCATTTATGATAGTTGTGAGTCTTCCAAAGGTGTCCTTGATTTGTTCTCCAAGCAACATCTTCAAGGATTTATATTATTGAAGGGGCATATTAATCCTTTTATCTTTTATTGCTTCTGAACCTTCATGCATTTCTTAAAGCATATCCCAAATTTCTTTAACTATCTTGTATGAAGAGATTAAATAGAACTCTATTAGTGCAATGGTTGAAAGAAGATTTTTTGCCTTTGAATTTCCTTCATCCACTCTCTTGTCTCTTTCATTTTATTCTCCAATTTTTATATCACCATCTATGATGATTTCCTAAGATTGATAATATGTTATTTTGATATATGTCTCGATCTTGAATTTATAATAAAAAAATTAGTGTCATTGAAGTAAGGTGCTTTATCAAACTACTAAACTGTCTATAATAGATCTTTAGACTCTAAGACCCCTTGTTAGTCCTAGTTAGTAATCAAGAAAATGGGGAGGGTGTTGAATTGATTACTACAATTTAAAATCTATTCCAAACACCACAAACTAACCCCTTTGATCACTATGTAGGTTATTGATCCAATATTTAGATTAACTTGGTAGTGGCATTTGCAATTGCACAACATATAGTAAATAATTCACAACGCAAATAAAAAGAGTAAGGTTCAAGAAAATTAAGCAATGATATATAGTGGCCCTACCTTGTGCATAGACCAATCTTCCACCCTCCATACACTAAAATCCCAATTGACTTTACCAATTCATTCCATTATATCAATAAATAAAATCTTCAACAATGTTACAATAGTCAAATACTCTAATTATAGTCATTTCTCAGCTCTATCTCCTTTAACTTAACCTCATGCTATTTCATAGAAATACAAAGAACAAAACTTCTCTTTCAGAAATTCAATCAATCTATGAGAATAAAAAAATAAATTTCTCTAATATTTAGCTTAAAATATATCTTTTCTAGATGTTGTATCTAACACTTGTCAATTCACCATTGCTTGTATATCAGTATATGTATCTCACTTTTGCCTTTGTAGTAATCTTTTAAATAGATTTTTCTCCAACATTCTTCTAGTTATGAAAACATAAAGTTTTTAATTCAAAATTTATCCTTTCCATATTCTTCAAAGCATTTTTTATTCATTTTCCTTAATTACTTCCTTGTGTCCATCATAGATTCGATTGTGTCATAACTTAGACATATCCTTGAGATAGTCATAGATATATATATATATATATATTCCTACTTGTGTAAAATGGGTCAAATATATTACCCAACCATATTTAACCTGTGAATGTGGGTCTTGACTTGTTCTAATTAATTTTTTTTTCGAAAATAGTCTCCATTTCTTCCAAAGCATTATTATAACCCTTCCAAATATAATGTTTTTTTTTTTTCTAATACATTCTTTCTCACAAGCATTTGAATCTATTATGATATGTTGGTTTGATAACTAAGTGAACTTAATTCTTATTGAAATTAATTCTTACTTTGACATCATCCTCTCATAGCATTAAACTAAAAGCTGCACATAAAACTTATATTAGCCATATGTTTTTTATCATCATTAAAACTTTATTAAGAGATACTAAGAAGCTCTAAAGACGAAATCAATAGAAAAGAATTTGATTCTAGAAAATAAGAGCACCAAAATAAAAGCTTTGTAGCTAAACATTTTTATGGAAATAATTTTATAGGTAAAGAAATAATTTTTCCCTCAATTCTAGAAGTGAACATCTCCTAGAAAAGTAAAGTGGCAAGAGAGAAATCAATATTTTCCATTTCATTCCATTAGATGAAAAATATTACAAAATATACTAGCATTTCATAATTTTAGTTAATAAGTTATTTTAAGGTTTGTTTGTTTCATCTTTTTTCTATCCTTTTTAGTTTTTTTTTTCCATCTATTCGAACTATATGTTTGCTAAGAATAAAATGCCAAAAAGATTAAAACATAAATACATATATACTCCTCTCATAAAATTAAATTCTAAACCAGTTCCCATAAAAGTAAACTTATCTACCTTTTACTTTATTTATTTTTATAAAAATACTAATAAAAATATCTTTTCCAATGCATAGAATATATATATATATATAATATATATATATAATATATATGGTTTCTCTTAAATATATGTGAATTTTCACTTTCCTATTCCCATTCTTCATTAATTATCTTTATCATAATTATAAAATAGAAATAAATATAATATGAATAAAACAGTTTTCCACATGCCAATCCTTAAATACATACAAAATAGACATAGATAAGACCATTTATTTGCCCATTTTCTACTACTCTAACTAATTCCATCAATAACGTAACTAATTCTACTAAATTCACAATGCTCTAGTAATCTCCTTAAAATTCTTAAACTAAATTTACTAAATCAATAACAAATACATAACAATTTCATTTAGGTTATATACTTAAATATTGTTTTTTTTTTAATTTGCGTAAATATTGTACCTATCAAACATATTCTTAAAATATGCTACAAATGCGCATATCACATATGCGACTTTAGGGATATGCAAAAATTCCAAGTTGAAGGTGCAGATCCGATCTGCACCTTTAGTATAATTTTTTTTTTTTCCTTTTGTGAACCCTATGTATTTGTTACTGCAAACCTATAAAGCTTATAACATTGCAAACCTATAAAGTTTCTGCAAATCTATAAAATTATTATAAAAGTATGTCTACAAACCTATAAAATTATTATAAAAGTATATCTACATACTTAAAAGTGATATAGTAAATATACACAATAAAACACACAAAAAAAAAATTGCACCAACACTTTTAAATATAAATACGAATCCTTGGTTCAATTCATATGTTCACATTTCAATCTCTGAATTTTCTTTGAAAAAAAAAAACTTCACTTTACAAATTTTTGTTTTCACAATTTGTATTTTACGCAAGTTTTAATCTACTCAAATACATATGTGGAAATTTCTTCATCAAAATCGTGGTATGTTTTCTTATGAAAAAAATTAATTTTATTACAATTATTGAAGTAGTATAATGCATAAATTTTATGACATGTAAATATGTATACTGAATAAATTTTATTTAAGTAGTAGTTATTGTTAATTAACTATTAATTAGTAATTAATTAATTATTAATATATGGTTAATTAACATTAGTAAATGAATTATGTATGTATGTTATGATAATATATTTTTGTAAACATAGCCATAAATTAAGTTATTGTTAATTAAATGTTAATCAGTAATGATTAGTAGTTAAGATATCATTAATTAATTGCTAAGAAATTAATTAAATTTTTTTTATTGGGTGGAAATGTAAAATATTTGTATGGTTTAGTAAAATTAGTCATAAAAGTAAGTAGTTGGTAATTATCCATTAATTAAAGATAATTAGTTGTTAATTAATTATTGTAAAAATAATTAGTGAAAAATTTTGTATTTGTTGCAAAGTGAAAATATTTGTATGGTTTTGTAAAATGAGTTATAAAATTAATTATCTATTAATCAAAGGGGATTAGTTGTTAATATATCGTTAATTAATTACTATGAAATTAATTAGTAAAAAATTTTATATTGGGTGGAAATATAAAATATTTGTATGGTTTAGTAAAATTAGTTATAAGAGTAAGTAGTTAGTAATTATCCAGTAATTAAAGGTAATTAGTTGTTAATATGCAGTTAATTATTTATTGTAAAATTAATTAGTGAAATATTTTGTATTTGTTGCAAGGTGAGATTATTTGTATGCTTTTGTAGACTGAGTTATAAAAATAATTAGTTATTAATTATTTGTTAATCAAAGGGAATTAGTCATTAATATATCGTTAATTAATTGCAATAAAATTAATTAGTGAAAATTTTTATATTAGGTAGAAATGTAAAGTATTTGTATGGATTAGTAAAATTAGTCATAAGAGTAAGTAGTTAGTAATTATCCATTAATTAAAGGTGATTAGTTATTAATATGTGGTTAATTAATTATTGTAAAAGTAATTAGTGAAATATTTTGTATTTGTTGCAAGGTGGGATTATTTGCATGTTTCTGTAGACTAAGTTATAAAATTAATCAGTTATTAATTATTTGTTAATCAAAAGTAATTAGTCGTTAATATATCGTTATTTAATTACTATGAAATAAATTAGTGAAAAATTTTGTATTGGTTGTAAATATAAATTATTTGTACGGTTTTGCATAATAAATGGAGCCTGGACCTTTTGATCCTTCAGTCTTAATGCAGCAAGCTAGTCATTGATCAGTGGCAATCTAGAATAGAGAGGTAATGGATGTTTCACTAATCAATTACTTTACGTTGCATTAGAAATAGGAAAACATTTGACATGTTGTTGGCATAGGAGCAAGCAACCTTTGCTGTGCAACGGTGTGAGTTGTCACTCCATCATGACAAGTGTACGATCCCATTCGATGTGCGAATGGAGCCATACTTGCAACTGGCTGGATTCGAAGGTGTCAGTTGGCTGCCGTACATACCCTTTGATTAGCATATGATCACAACACTGGTGGAGAGATGGCGTTTAGAGACACATACATTCCACATGCCGATGGGGGAGTTTACCATCACGCTACAGGATGTGGAGATCCAGCTGGGACTCCCCGTGGATTGACAAACAATCCCAAGTAATAGCTGCCTAGATTGGGGAGCAATATGTGAGGAACTACTGGGGGTGAGACTTGAGTCCAGCAGTAGAGGCAAGCCTCATAGTATGATATGGCTCCACGATATGTTCTGGCTAATCCCCCCAGACGCTGATGTAGAGCAAATACATCGAGCTATTAGTGCATACATTCTGTAGCTGTTAGGGGGATTTATCTATACCAATAAATCCAACTCCCTCATGCACACGATGTGGTTACCATTGTTGGAACATTTCAACATCGCTGGGGGGGCATATGCTTGGTGTAGTTGTATCACCAACTATGTGTCACATCCTCACTGTCGGCACATGAGATTGGAGGGGCATGCATATTGCTACAGGTGTGGGCTTGAGATAGATTTCACCACATCATACCCATTAGTCAACACGGACTATTTGTACTAGCTAGATGTCCATTGGTGGCATGATGGAACATGCAGAAAGATAGGTAGTTTCACCCTACCTACGTAGTCGGCGTATATCGGGATGCGCTGGATAGGCAGAATATGTTGCAGGTACCACAATAATCATATTTCTTTACTTGTAATTAATCATATTTATCACTTAAAGTAAAAAAAAAAAAAATCCTATTTTCAAGTTGAATGGGAGTCATACGGCACGAATATGATTAATATACTGTCGGAATTCTGCAAAGCTGACATGCATATTTGGATGGCTTAGGTGCCACTCATTTGTTTCCACATTATCGAGTGGCATTTCTCAGATCTAGTGGCCAAGCAGTTCGGCGGGTTCCAATATATCTCACAGCTGGTGAACACGTAGTCGAGCTACATGAAATCGAGTTGCATGGTCGGATTGATGTCGACTAGACCATCCAGCATGAAGTGTATTTGAACATGTGGGAATAGCAAGTTGGTCGAGCCGTTCCTATAGAAGGCCTTTGCGGTGTGCATGATAGCTACCTGCAATGGTATAGGTCAATAAGTAGGAGATACATTAGCCGCACGGGGGCAGTTCTTAGATTTCTAGTAAGAACGATTTACATACACTCTAACTAATGTCCAAATAATCACATAATCATGTTAACCTTAATTTATGTTTTCTTCATACTTATAGGGTGACACCTTACGATAGATTTGCCTATCGCTAGACATAGACACGGCCGTGAGAATAATTGCTCAGGATCTTCAGTTTATGCTTCACCATGGGGGGATAACACTATACCCACAGCCACAGTAGCAAAACCCCCAAGAAGAGGCTGAATCTATTCCAACGCGATGATGAACGAGGGGACAACATTGACCTCAAAACTGCGGTGAGGTATAGGAAAATCTTAGGCAGGACCAAATACATGTTGATCCCGATGCAGTGTATCCTAGCTCAAGGTCGACATTCAGCCAATACGAGACACTGCATCGGCATTCTACTAGTGGTCCTATACCAACACCATCGGCTCTACGAAGGCAACGCCCTAGAAAGCAACCTATAGAGCAAGTTGAATCATTGAATCAGCCATATCAGTGGAGTCTTATGCAACCACGAGCATTCGACAATTCTCCCCATCAGCATGCTACCCAAGAGTCTGAATCTCTTCTAACTTCGTGTGCAAGGCCATCTAACACCTTCGCTCAACTAGCTAGGCATTTCACTAGAGGTAGGAGATAGTTTTTAAATTATTTACATATGTATATGGTCTACTGCAATGATGAAATTTATGTATTATTAAAATTTGTAATAAATCAATATGCATTCCGTGCACCAATAATGTATACATGTACAATTTTATATCTTTGAATATTTCATAAAATTTAATAAATATCTAAACAAATTGACATTCAAAATAGCTTTTCAATGAATGACAAAGTTGCCTATATATATACAGAATATGAAGCATCCCCCATCTGCTATGTCTTTAAATAAACTAGATAAAGTACTCGAGGATTCACCTAATTTGCAAAAGAGAAAAAGCTAATGTTAGCATCACAAATGCAATGTCGAATGTAATAAAATATGTAGTTATATTCATCAGTTACCATTATCACGTCAACGTGGGTACGTTTTTCTATTATGCCCCCCTCCCTCTACAAATTCCACATACGATTTGATCTAGATGCTCCCCAAAGTCCATCTCCATGTGGCATCTTTTCCACCTCCGCTTTCCCCTCTTCCGTACGAGGTCTCTCCTTAGGTGGAGTCTCGAGAAGTGCACTGGCACCCAATCCAACTCGTCCCCTATAGGCATGAAGTGCATTGTATATGTTTGGTCCTGATGTGTCCATCTATACCAATCAGGTATAGAATGTGTCATATTAAGCCTACGTGAGGCGGCTACTACATATGCATAAGAGCATGGAATTCTGTATATGTACCACTTCTGGCAACTACATATACTATAGGAAAAGTCAACAATGTGTGTTTGGCCCCTTCCCCTTAACTCGCTAGCAACGCGACAACTACCGGTAAAGACTTCAAAAACTCTATCGTGCTTGTTGTAGTCGATAACCTTATGGTTGCTAGCTTGTGAACTCCATTGGTCGACCATTTTAGCTGCATATTTGGTGAAAATTCTACCCTTCGCTATACTCTTCAATACCTTCATTTGCTTCTGAACAAAGTACTCGACATAGTTGTAGAACATTTTCCTCACTAAAGTAATCATAAGTAACCCCTAAGCCTCCTTTAATACAAAATTAGATCTTTCAACAAAATTGGAGGTCATATACCTAAATCGATAGCAACCATCATGAGCTAACATCCACATATTCAACAGCACATCGTCAAACCAATCTAATGTATCCGGTAAAATCATCCCCACCTGCTCCATCACATAATTCAACTTGCGAGATTGTGCTTGCAACTCGGCATATGTGACCAACTTCTTGCACTAGGTGTTTTTATGCGCCGAGTTGAAGTTGCTCGCAATGTGTCGGAGGCAAAACTACCACACCACAAATGGAGGCCGCCATCCATTCACTTCTTCTAGAATTGCTAATCTGATGCCTACATGTCTATTCGATATGAGGCAAATGGTTTCACGACCTTTACAGTTGCCGATGATATATTCCTTCAGTTTCCGCAAAACCAGCCTCATGTCTCAACTGTCTCCTGATTAACCAGAGCGAATGCCAGTGGAAGTATATGGTTGTTGCCATCAACGCCACAAGTAACCAGTAACTTGTGGTGTACTTTCCATATAGAAAGGTGGCAACAATGGTAACAACAGGTCTAAGGAATCTCCACATTATGATGCATGGCCTAAAGGCCTAAAATACCCACTTCAAAGTGGACACATCGAGGGTGCTCGATCTACTCCACCCCTAATCTATTCATGTTCTGGGATTCGTATTTTCTATTAGATTGAGAAGTTTTGGCAGTTCATCGTAAGACTTCTCCCAGTTCCCATACACAAGCTCGATAGACCGTCTCTTTCCCTCTTAAACTTGTCTCTTGCTAATCCTATAGCCAAATTCCTATCCGACAACAGAAGTCAGCTTGACCACCTTCATATCAAGATTCTCCCTAAGAAGATTTACAAATCGACTAGCATGGAGATTTCAATCCAACTATGGGTGATCCTAACTAATTAGTGGATTATTGCATGAGTGTGAACCTCAAATCTCTTCACCATGAACATGCCCTCTAACTTCTTCTTTCGGGCTTGAAGCCTCCATTTACAACCATCGTCCCTTATCATACAATTAATAGACCATAGCAATGGGCTGGACTCTACAACAGTGAAGTTACAATGGTTCTTCTCATGGTAAAACTTCACTGCTTAATGACATTTGTTTTCATCCTAAATCTCATGCCCTTATAAAAATTGTCACTATTGCTCAAACCACTACAAATATCAGTTTAGTCCTACTCGAAGTAAATGTAACCATTACCACCCCCATAATTTTAATACAAAACAGGATCTTTAACTGGCATGATAGGTGGTTCAGCCTACTCTGCTCGATGTTAGCTGTTTCAAGTAGTATGTATGGTTGGAGACTCTTCTTCCACTACTTTATCTCCCTCGTTCTCACCCTCATCATTTTCCTCATTGTGACTCTCCTCGTTATTGTTGTTGTCCTACTCAACACCCATTCTACCATCGGTGTCAGTTGTAACCCCCACTCCCACATGAACCATGTATATATCCCATATCTCTGGTCACTGTAACACTAGAGTAACTGCTCTATCTATTTCATCCTCATCATTCACTTCCATCAAGGTTAGAATTAAGGATTGAAATCTCGACGGCTCTAGCTACATTTCTGCAATGTCATGTGACAACTGTGGCTGATTGCTTGTATCAAATGTCTACCTTACCGAGGAACCCCCCAAATTGTCATAAATTTTGATGAATAATTGTTGTATGCCATGATCTCCATATGATTCAACTATTTCAATCAAAATTTTCAACATCTTCATCATCTCTAATTGCCATCAACGCATAACATGTATTGCTCTCATGGAACATAGGATGCCTATAAATTATCTCAACCCCTACTTTAGTTAGATCAACTCTGATGTTGCGATATATTCTGTATAAAAAATTCGTTTTACATGATGTTTTTCTTCATTTTCAACTTCTTTACTGGATCCCTATCATATTCTAGCCCTTAGTTATTGGCCACAATATTTCCAAATACATAGATCATCAACTTCACGTAATCAGCCATTCTTCCCCTATCCATAATATATATAAATTATAAGCTTTTAATAAATATGACAATTTCCAATAAAAACATTCTAAAAATTTCACCAAAAAATTTAATTTCCATAATATTTCAAATATTTAAAATTTTCCCATTATTGGTAAATGATTTATTCCTAAAAAATTTTCAAATGTTATTTTTTAACAACATTTTCACTACTAAAAATCCTAACCATTTTTGTATGATTTTACAATACTGTAAAAAATATTTTACATTCTAGATATTAAAAATTTTCAAGCACAATAATTTTTTTATAATTTTCAAAAATATTTATACAAAAAAAAATTCAGAATAATATTTACACAAAAAATTTACCTGTAATTTCTCCTTTTAATTTTAATTTTAATTTCAATTTTCTTCTAATTATTTCCAAACAATTTTTTTTTCAAATATTTGTTCGAAATTATTTTTCAATTATATTTTTCCACTAGATATTTCAAAATTTTCGTATAATACTACAACAGTTATTTCACATTCTTTACGATAGTCAATCCTCATTCTAATACAAAAATTAATATTACATGTTATGAATGCAACATCGATATAAATCATATTTAATAAATTATAATCTAACAATACCAAGTAATCTTTTCTATAAAATATACAGTTATACTAATATTTTCCTAAAATCTTACATCAAATATAAATACAAATGAAAATACAGATAACAAAACTTCAATATAGATTAAAAGACTTCTACTTTTATAAAATATATATATATATATCACAACTAAGATTAGGTATTCATAAATACTTAAATCTGGGCAAATATTTCTTTCCTATGCAAAATCACTCTTTTTTCTTCCTCTTTCCTATGTGCGAATAAGAGAAAAATGAGATCTGCGTTAGTAGGTATTTTGTGTATGTTATATGTTTCTGTGTGTTTTGTATTTATATTTTTTAGTTTTTGTATTATTATTACGTGTTTATAAATCAACGACAAGTGTAAATCGAATAAAAAATTGGATGGTGAGAAGTGTGGGGGGTGATGTATTAAAGGCACAAACAAGGTCCACGCCTTCGATCTAGCCTTCGACTTGGAAGTTTTGCATATCCCTAAAGTCACATATATGATTTACGGATTCGCAATATATTTTAATAATATGTTTTACGGGTATAATATTTATATAATTATTAAAAAAAAAACAATATTTAAGTATGTAACCCAATTTCATTCTATTTATTACTACTGTTGTATTGAAATCCCATCACGTGAGGATTACAAGCAAAACGAAAAATAGACTCTAACTTGGAAAGAACTCTCATGAAGCACCTCTTGCTTCCGTACGACTTATGGCAACATTGTAGCGCATCAAATTGATTGTTTACATATATATATAAACATGCAAATGTCACAATTATCATGTTACATATGATTGCTACAACCGTTAATTTACAAACTAAAGATGCTCAGTGCACTTCCTAGGCTCTTTAGCACATCCTCTATGGTGGGTCTTCTTTCCGGGTCTTTGTCCGTACAAGATAGGGCAATCTCCATAATTTCAACAGCTTGTAGCCTCTCTTTCCCTTCGAGGTCGCATTCAAAAACAATATCCGATGTACCATCCTTTATTTGTTCCTTGTTTTCTAGTATGCACTCCCTATAATCACCTGATAATAATTCATGTCCTCCTAATATATCGAAAAGGACTATCCCAAAGTTGTATATGTCACCCTTCTGGCTCAACTCTCGACAGTAATACTTGTTCTCGGCGATAAAACGCGATTTCTGTTGCCCCGTGTCGGAAACATCCACACATCTTGACAGTTGCACAAAACCATAATTGGATAAGCGAGCAGAGAAGTCGACGTTTACCATGATGTTTGATGATTTTATACTGCCGTGTACATTCATTTGCATCTTCTTCTCTTGGGCGAGAGAGAGTGAGTGAATGAAACATATAGCTCGAGCAATATTGAATATTATCTTTAATCGTTGGTTCCAATCTAAGAATGTGTGACCATAGAACCGTCCACCTGTAAATTTAATATTGTAACAAGAATGAGCACATTTTAATTTGCAAATATATATTATCGATAGAACCATTATATTCGAAACATTTGAAGTTGTGACGTTTAAGTTGTGGACTTACAATAGATCAACATTTCCAAAGAGAAGTCTTAGTTCTACATAGAAGATATTGGTGATCCTCAAGATGTCAAAAGGAAAAAATCCAAGTACAGTTACCTCCATAATGCAATATACTTCATGTAAGATGACAGTTGTAAATTATTATAGACATAGGATATTTACATTAATCATCTTACATGGTATATTGATACGAGGGAAAATTTATATCAAACCCTTACAGCTCTTAGAAAGTTAACAATCAAGTTTCAATAATCAAAAAGAAAAAATAACCATTAAAGATATTTTTATATGTAACAAATTCTAGATTTTGTGCAATCTGATAAATTGATGTTTTACAATACACATTTACTTCTCTTTACAGAGCATAGATTTAGCTCTGAGTACGTTGAAAAAGTAAATTTACCTCTTCAAACCACAACAATATGTTCCTAGCTTATAGCTCTAATGACGGCTAATGGAGGCAAATATATATCTAGAGGAATTATGGGGGCTAAGGCCATGTCTTTTAAGTAATATTTGAGATGACCATTATATTACTTTATAGCTAAGGAAAAGTATAACATGCCTCAATTAAAATTTCTTAATCGTATCAAAAGTGTTTGAGCTGCCATGTTTTTCGTTTCCTGTTTTTGTGTCTATTATTAGCGTCCTTCAATTAATTTAATGTTGAAACTGGAAAGTTGAAACATTCCACCGGAGTTGGTGACGTAACAATTCAAATACTCCTATTCAACTTATCATAATAATTTAAATAGATTAGAGCATTATGCTGAATGGATGATGCTACAATAATTTGTCTTGTATTTATGATTATATGACTTTTATTTTGGCTTAGTCTTACTATTAATTTTGGGCTAATTTTATCCTAACCTTCAAAAGTATTTTTGAAAGTCAAACTTGTATTCCTATAACAGATTCAGAGTAAAAACCCTTTTTTTTTAGTGTTAAATGTGACTTGATAGATGAGACAGGTGTAGGATACACAACTCAACTATTACTATAATTTTTATGGGTGATCTTTTAACGAAGTTGTGATTTTTTTTAATGTTATACATAGAAAAATTTCTCATCTTGCATGGAATAACATAAATCTCAATGAGAAAGAAAAATATGACAAAATATTGTATTAGGTGAAGCATTCAAAAGGAAAATTTTGGGAAACAAACCGGCAAGTAGGTCGGCAAGGCTTCCCATTGGATAATAATCACAAAGCACAAACTTGATCCTTTTAGAAAACAAATAAGCACTAACTGGCACTAAATGTTCACAGTTCCTGCTTATTCGAGCTACACTCTCAATCCTCCTCCCAAACTCAAGCCTCCGAAGTCTCACCTCCCTAAACCTCTTCAATGCACACATTTTTCCTCCTAAAAACACCACCTTTTCGGTCATCCCGTGGCTACTCTCTCCCATCACGCCAACTGATGCCCTTAAAACCTCCCGAAGAGTTGGGGGAGAAATCATTACCCAAAAATTGTTGCTTCCACTACATAGGACTAAAGGTAAGTCATCCATAAATCCCACAATGCAATCTTCATATTCCTCAATAATGGATTTCGACATGATGTTATTATCTCCATGTTTAGGGCTCTTCTTGTTAGGCTTAGTAAAAGCTCTTGATAACATTGAAGGCTTTTCCTATGAGGTAAGATGGAAAATATGGATGTTTCAGTATCATGAAAGATGTGCGATACAAGAGAAGGGAATAGCATTGTGGTGCTTTTGTAAGTATCTCCTTGGTTTTGATTGGTTTGACAAGTCGTAATTTAATTGCTCTTGTAATTTTCGCCGATTCTTGGCTTTGGCACATTGTGTAGATCAACGTTTTTAAGAGATCCATAAAGAGGATCCATTGAAACTCCCCACGAATGTTATTGGTTAACATGACTTTCAACGTTCTTTTCTCTCAAATAAGATTCCGTAGAATCTTTGTCTTGTAGTAAAATAGAGCCGTCTCTCTGCTTAACACCTCTTATCCCTTATTGGAGAATCAATCACAATGGCGCCGTAATCGGTGCAAGGGATCACACTTCCAGAAACATTTGGGAGAAATTGGTGACGCAATGCATCAATTGGGATTCTAAACTTATGTTCAATCCATTGAGGTCCTTTATTTTGCAAAGTGGACCATAATATCTCGAATTATTTAAAAAATCTCTATTACTAAATGTAAGCACCTTAAGGTATTTATTTGGTGGTAATAAAGAGAGAATATAATTGTTATTTTTGAAATAATTTATTATTATTTAATTTACTTATAAATGAGTTTAGAAATTTTTGTTTTTGAATAACTTTTCTATTCTCTCTACGAAGAATAGTTATTACCTTTTATAGGGTGACATTTTTTATTTCTTTTCCACGGGGAATAAAAAATTTAAGTAATGAACAATCATGATTTTAATAAATAACTAACTAAATAAGGTCATATTAGTATTTTCATTCATATTTTCAATTTAATGCTACAATTAATAAGATGAGATTAGCATTAGAATAAATATTCCTTGCAATAAAATTTTATACAAAGTAAATATTGGAATATAAATTTCTAAACTATTACCAGCAATGGTCATTTTCAATGAATAACTTTTCTATTCACTATCTATTCCATTCTAGAAAGTTTAGTGTCTTAAACCTTTGATTTGTTGATAATTTTATCAAATATTTAGTATTTAGAAAAAAATTCTCTAAGTTAAAATAATTATTCTCATAGTTGCTAAAATAGCAAGTCAATTATACAATTCTATAAGTTTATAATTTTATGAGTTTTTTTCTTAATTAAAATAAAATTAAAATTGTTTAGGTGCATATCCCTAATAGAATTATGAATTTAGGTATATGATTTTACAAGTTTTCAATTCTACCGATTTTGTAAGTTCTAATGGTAAGTAGAATCAAGTTTTTAATAACCATGACTATCCTAATACCATAGGCTTACTCTCCTTACTTTTTGCCCATTATTTTTTATATACTATATTTTTAAGCACACAAATTACAGATATACTATGCTGCTAAATCACTATGAAAACCAACAAACAATACCACTATGATGTATATGAATTAAAAAATGTATAAAAAATAAAAACTTTATATGAGGCATAAAATTATGTTTAGTAGATTATGAAAATCAAAAGAAAAATTGAAGCAAAAGTGGGAAAAGAAAAGGGTAAAAACGTTAAAGTTAATATCAATAATTTATCAATTCATCCACCCTCCTTGATAAAGTCATATGTTATAACTTACAATTGTTATACATGAAAGTTAATAGGCTATCTAAGTGCAAAATAGAAGAACTTCAACATGGGAACATTGATATGATAAAAAGATATATATATATATATATATATATATATATATAAGTCTATTGTGAAACCTAATAATTTACTTGAAAGATTAAAGCTAGAAATCAAGAATAGAGGTATGTGTAATGCCTCGCCTCTAAAGGCGTCTACTTAAACTTTTTTCTTAACTTATGGTGCCTAAGAGACTATTCATTATGCTAACCCCAATTTGAGGATAATTTTAAACTTGTAATGAACTTGTCAACTCAACTCCACCAACATATTGATCATGCAAACTTATTTCCGTTAATATAAGATAACACAACAGAACGTTACAAAACATGGGCCTCAATCAAAGTATTATAGCGTAACTTTCCTATATAATACATATTCTAGTTAGAAGAGTGCACATTACATTCATATCTTTTACATTCAAACCCTTTAAATGAAACCCTTATAATGTAACTCAACAATCTTTCGTAAAATCACAACCAAAGGCTTGGTAAAAAATCTTATAGCTATTCATGATCATTTAACCTAGCATGTAGCTAGCCTAGCTGAAACCACAAGGAGTGGCTAGAAGTGGAACTTCCACATTGATTGAGCAATGCAGTCCTATATGCTCAAACTTAACCTAGCAAATCTCAATTTTTGAAAACTTGACTTGTACGTCCCTTTTCTTGCCATGCAATGAATGCATTAAACAACAATTTTAACCAAGCCAAGTATGAATCTCAAGTTAAATAGCATGAAAAATATCAACCTAGCCTAGCTTTAGTCCAATAACCAAATATCACAATATAATTAACAAGGCATGGATTAGACATCACAAGTCGAATGCAAACCTAGCCAACCTAGTATTCGTTTAATAGTTCAACCGTATGCCACGAGTACCATATATTATACAAAGTTTACCAAGTCACTGGCACAAATAGATATAGCCATCTCATAGCCAAGAAGAAATACAACTCAATAGCTAAACGCAATGGCACAATCAAGTTCAACGAATTCATAGTCCAAGTAAATATCAATTTGTTATTGAAAATAGGACACATATTCACCAACATTTCAAACAACAATTGAATAATCAAGTCATAATATAAATAACTTAAATCCATGAGACCCACTTAAATGAGTTTCACAACCGAATACGACAAACAAATGAATGGCCTACAATCTTTGAACCATCATGTAAACACAAGATAACTGAGCAAGGGATACTCACTTGACTTAATCAATCCCTTTTTATTCCACATATTCAGATGATGCTATTACCTACTTATAATTCTTAAGTCAATGCACAATAGCAATAACATAGGCAGTAAAGCTTATTGTACATGCTTTTATGTTTACCCTATTCATTTCTAGTAGTCGTATTTGATTTGAGAATCCATCTTTACCCTTAACTTAAACCAAGAATGGAGCCACATGTTATTTTACATTAAAGTAGTAGTTCCAAAACATATCATTAATGGAAATATTACTAAATTAACTACTAATTACCACTTAAGAGTACTTCTTACGCCGAGAGATCTTCACGTTTCTTAAACTTTGATAGATCCTACGAACTCGAATAACATGGCTGATATAAATTAGTAAGTCTTACACCTCCATTTGTGAATATCTAGGTGATCTGTAGTGAATTGTGTACTCATTGGTATTGTCAATAGAACTATTTTAAGTTTAAAAGTGAAGTTAAAGATATTTAACATAAATAACCCATGTTATCGCAATAGCATAAACATTGCTTGTTACACGGATAAAATATCAGAAACAGGTTGAATTCATAGTTATATAACTCAAAGGGGTATATAACTTAATATCGTTACTATAACAATAAGTTTAATTAGTTATAACTTATAATGAGTGCGATATGATGACTGCCCATTTTGTTAATTAACTTGATGATAACATAATGGCATTAATTAATGAGAACCTTGGTACTTAAATTTTTGTTCCGAAAGGGGTACTTTTAGAAATGCTAATGAGTGTTACGTCATAGACACTATAAAAACCTTACTTGACACAAGCTAACGAAGATGGAATTATTATACTTACTCGTTATGAGAAGCACACATACTGATCAATAACTAATTTTCTTTTACTTTTTTCTTCTTTATTTTTTTTTTGAGACAATAAATAATTTTCATTTAATCATGGGGTTCATATTATTTTTACACATCATAAATATCATTAACGTAAGTACCAATTACGTTAATATTTGCCTGAGTACTCGTTATTTATGTATATAAATTCGATTATCAACTCAAAATTTACCATAACTCCACAACAATACTCATTAAAATACAGATGAAGTAATACTTACCTTGATGTAATTGAAATCTCCTGCCACAGTTTATGCATGCCACTCGCACAAAAATAAGCTATTGTAATTGCTAACCCTTTTTTTTTCCCCAAAATCTTTGCTTTCCAAAATGTTGTTTCAGTCTTCTTTTATATAAAGGTCACCAAAATGAGCTCCTGAAGTGATTATAGTTGCTATTGTCGGTGAAAAAAAGAGCCGGTTCACTTTCATGTGTTATTTTACTAATTATTTTATAGCATTATGTGCCATGTGTCCCTATACAATCAATCCCGATATTTTCCCAATACAACTCAACCTATCTTCCTTCATGAATCTGCCACGCATGGAGCTAGTTTGTTTTAGTATTTTATTTTGGTTTATTTCAATAATTATAGTGTTGCTGCCTAATTGTCTATGATATTATATTTTATTTTTCGTGGTCTCATTTATTTATTTCATTTTTATTTTATATGAACATATAAAGTCCTACCTTTGAGGTTTCCACAAGCTACATTTTACCTATATTCGATTATTCATATATATATATATACATACACACATATTAGGTGTATTTAATGATTATCTATATTCTTTACGTATCATATTGTACCATAACAGTAATCTTATAAATCAAATAGTTTATATCTAACATTCTGTTATACATCAGAGCTCGACTTTCAAGTTTTCCATAAATAATGGCTACGTCGCATTGCTTATAATTATATGAAATGAAACTCCTATAAACTTTATCTTGAGGAAGAAATTTTTACCGGATCACTTATTTTAACTTTTGTAACCTCATAATAAAATTTGTGTTAAATCAAAGAATATTTTTCAGAAATGCTAAATTTAGGGGTTCAAAACCTAGGGTTATCACAGTGTGCATGACCCTAAATGTCCAAAAAGGAAGCCTAAAAAAGACCCGACTTGGAATAAAATGAGAATTAGAAGCCAAACTCAACAATAAGAATGCTAAGTATCTTAGCTTAAGTGCATTTGTATCTTTAGATGCGGACTTAGAGGCAAAGAAGATTTATCGAGTAGACAACTCGTTTTACTTAACTATATGAATAAGAAAATAGACAAATGTGAATATACATATACTCACACGTAAAATATTTACAAAAAAATTATGGGGAAAAAGATATTAAGAAAATAATTCTAAACAAAGAAAATAATTTCTCTAATATAAAATATATACCAAATTTAATGTAGTGTTGACCAATAGCATTGTCAAACTCGTGATTCTACTTAAAATCGCTAAACGGTCTATAGAATTGAAACGTAAAATCGAAATGTAGAAATATAAATTTCTATAATGTACATAAACTAACTTTAAAAAACCATAAATATGTTTATTATAGTTATAAAAAAATGAAATATAAGATGATATAAAAAAAATTAATATAAATTTTAATTACAATTTATAATAAAAATTATAGACTTATAGTACAAATAAATTAGTACAAGTTGTTAAGCTAATATGTAAAACTATAATATAAATAATAATATCAATATGAAATGAATTACAACATAAATTATAATAATAAAATATAATGCTAAAAAAATCACCAACTCCTTTTATCATCATTAAAAGTCAAAATTATCATCAACTCTCTCTTTACTATCATCATCATCATTGTCATCTTCACCATCAATACTAATATCATTATTGGTACTACAATAAATATTACCTTATATTATAATTCCAATTCTTTTAAAAAACTAATAATATTCATATCTTTGTGAAAGTTAAATTGTATTTTTCAATTTTTAGTCTATTTGACTAAAATATATAGAATCAGTAAATTCAATTTAAAACGTAAGATCTTACCGATTTTACTTGCAAACTTGTGATTTTACCATAAGTTTATATGAAAATGATTTTATACTCGAGTCAATTCAAAAAGGTTTCCTAAAATCATAAACTCGTAAAATCATATAGGTAGAATCATGATTTTAATAACTATGCTAACCAATGCTACCTTATTCTTAAAATTTAGCTATTAGTGCCCTTCACAAACTCCCTATAAATTTTTATCAAACATGTTCCAACTAGAGTGGCAAATTCTATCCCATCAATCCCTTAAAACATAGGTCAAGTCAACCTTATGTCACACATAACCATGTCCAATAGAATTTCATGCAATGAAAGCCCTTCATCATCTTAATGTCATCACTTTTTCTAAACCAATCCAAATTCATTTCCATTTTCATGACCATTCAATCTTTAGTTCATATTTTAAATTAATAAACTAAGATCATGAGCAAAAAGAAATCAACACAACAAACCAAATTGTTGGAGATGTGGGTTTTAATTATTAATATATGTTCTTACTATGTCTCTTTGTTATTATGGTATCTAGATCAAATGAATTGGAACATTCATGAATAGGTTAGTTCAAAGAATGAATATATTCATGAATGGATTAGTTTATTAATGGATTCATGAATAGCTAAATTTAATGTATGATAGGGGTAAAAGTCATCCTCAACTTTTATATAAATAGGTTTCAACCCCTCACTTCGAGGCAGATAAGAAAAGAATTATCTTAGTATTTTAAGTCTCTTTCTTTCTTTTTTCTTTAATTTCAAAGTAATTTTTAAGATTGAAGTCTCTAAATGATCCCTCAAGCCTTGTTTCATATAAATATCACTTGTGACAAGATCCTTAACTTGGCCCCATAATAACTGGTATCAAAGTCAATTGTTATAGATGGTGCAAAGAAAGATCAATTTAAAGCCTTTCTTCAATGATATGAGCAAGACCAAGAAAAAGAAGAGGATTTGCTAGATATATAGGATACTTTGGTTGAGCTAATGAAAAAGATAACTTCATTGGAGACTAGGCCACATTCTTCAAGGCATTCAAAGGAGTCTAGAATCTATGGAGGAGGTAAATCTAACCCAAACCCTAGCAGCCCAAAGAATCAAATGGAAAACAATGAAGGAATCAAGATCAAGCATCCCCTAACCCCAATAGCAACGACCCTAGTTGCATCATAATATGGTGGGATAACCCATGATGACCATGCACAATGCCCAAGGCATGTAAGGCATGCTCACAACCCACTATCTAAGGTCATTTTGTTCTATGGTAATGTAACCCACGATGATAACACTATAGATCTAAGGCATGGTAAGTACATGCATGACCAATGCATGGCTTTCTAAATGCTACGGCTCATTGTATGTTCCCACTATGTGAAGGCACACAAAGGCTCAATCGTTACAATTCTCTAATATTTACATACAAATACTCATAATGATAAATAAAATCACCCTCTATATACAAGAGGATATGAAGAGTTTTTATCCTCAAAAATACATCATAACTAATCTCCTTAAATTATAGCAGTAGAAGCATTCATGAACTTAAATACTACAATAGTATTCAATCGATTAAAAAAAGTCAACAAATGTAAATTCTTCTCTTCATCTATCTACTACTCGTCATAGTAAACATATTCTATGAAGTTCGAAAAAATTCGAAAAAATTATATAAACCATTATAGAAAATAAATAGAATAATAAATATCATTTTATTTTAATTGTGATAATAAAATGTTTTAAAAATTTAAAATGGTTAGAAAGAACAATTTTTTTCCACAAGAACAGAAGATGACGAACCCGTAAATAGATAATTCCATATATTTATCCAAATCCTTATTTTATTTTTTTTCCTTTACTCTGTCTTTATTCTTTTTTTTTCTCTCCTTTTCCCCCTCTCTTTTATTCTCCTCTGGCTACCCCTTGCTTTTCCCTCGGTCCCACATCCAGCCTCACCCCATCACTCCCTTCTTCTCCTACACTGGTTAGCAACAGTCAAATCAATCAACTACCTCCATCACGTCAACTGCTCTACGTCAATCACCGGCCATGCTGCCCTCGTTTCCCCCTACTTCTTCTACCTTCTTTGTAACAAGGGAGAAGGAGTTAGGGTTTCTGGGGGGAAGCTTCGAGAGAGAGAAGAGTCTGTCAGATCGCACAGGAAGAGTAAAGTAATCTGACTATGGTGGAGGAGAATGCGTGCGTGTGTGATAGTGTTGCGGGATATGGTGGAAGTACGAATGTGTGGAATGTTTGCTTAAGTTGAGAGGAATGCAGGTGTGCGCATGGGGTGCTGGCTGATATGGTGGGGATGCACAGTGCTTGGAGTGGGCTCTATAGATGGGCTGAGTAATGGCTGAAGATGGATACGGGCTGATGATACCAGGGCCGGTTGACATGGGCTAGGAACAATCCAATTACGAAATTAGTAATAGTTAATTAAGCCCACCCATTAGAATGATTCCATAATTTGTTAACTTACACATGGGTTGTTAGAATGTGTAACTAACAATATCATATAAGATACTTGCAGTTGAACAAAAGAACGAATGTGAATGAAAAATCTAATTCTTATGAGTATTGATTACAATAACCAATTTGCATCCGAATTGTTGTTGTTAATTCCTGTTATAATTGGTATTAGAGCTTGGTTGTGCCATGGAGACTCGTGAATCCAAGAAGTTTGATGATGCTGTGCGTAATGCGGTGAAGGAGCATACAGAGGAAGCCCTTAAACCCATCCACGATAAACTCAAGAGAATGCAAGAACCAATGGACTAGCAGATACTAACCATTGCCGGCTTGAAGACAAGTAAATCTGACTAGTTGGATGCATCTGGCTCCACGGCAAAGGATCCTGGTAAGTTGCCTGAAACTGATGATAGACATGGATTAGCACTAACGCGTACAGTAACCATAGAGAACCATCTGCAAACACGAGCACTTAGGGTGGATTTTCCATCTTTTGATGGTAATGATATTAAGGATTGGTTATATAAGGCACAACAATACTTCGAAATTGATTCTACCCTTGAGGATTGGAAGATTAGAGTGGCTGCTATGTATTTAGAGGGAAGGGCTTTGAAGTGGTATCACTCTTACATTCAGACCTTAGAAAACCACCATACTATTACTTAGAATAAGTTGGTTAAGGCACTACAAGCGAGGTTTGGGAAGAAGGCGTATGAAGATCCTATGGCAGAACTTAAGGAATTACACCAAGTTGGAGCTCTGCAAGACTACTTAGAAGAATTTGAGTACTTAGTGACTCAGGTTAAGCTTCCAGAGGCCTACTTGATAAGCTGCTTCTTGAGTGGACTGCACCCTACCATACAATACCCTATATGCATGTTCAACCCCTAAACTCTGCAAGAGACCTACTCCTTAGCCAAATTGCAAGAAGCAAACCTCCTTTCCACTAGTCAATACCTCAAAACCCCTCACCTAAACACAACACCTAATTCACCCTCTTCTTACACACTATTCCTATCCTACCGGACCCCAACCTACACCAGGAACCCACCAATCACTACTACCAACCATAAGAACCCTCAAACACATAATAACACCCCTAAACCATCAAACTCCACCAGTCCACAAACCCGACTTACCAAAAGACTTACCCCTGAGGAACTAGAAGAAAAGAGAAGGAAAAAAACAATGTTTTTGGTGTGATAAACCTTTTGGTCCAAGTTATAGATGCAAGAAAAGGCTGAACATGTTGCTAGTCGAGGCTGAGGATGGGAAGGAAGATGCAGAGGAGGAAGGCATTCCCCTGGAAGAAGTGGAAGCTGACTACGCTAAGCTCACTCTTAATGTCTTGAATCGGGATCAAGGACACAGCCTAAGCAGTATGAAGGTGAGTGGATATTACAAGAAAAGGAAGTTGAGCATACTTGTTGACATAGGCAGCTCACTAAATTTCATTGATGAACGCCTGGCCAAGGGGCTTGGGTGCTTATTTTCTGATGTACCTTCCCTCAAGGTAACATTGGTTGATGGTACTAACTTAACTAGCACAAGCAAGATTTCCAGGTTCACTTGGGAAATGCAAGGACATGAATTCACAGCCGATGTATACTTGCTAACTTTATCCGGTTGTGATATGATTTTGGGAGTACCATGGCTAAGGTCATTGGGCACCATCCTTTGGAATTTCCAACACCTGACCATGAGCTTTAATTGGAATGGCTGTGAGTGTGAGTTGGCCGTGGATAAGGAGCGGCTTAAGGTTGTGAGAGAAAATGAGTTATCCAAGCTGTTTGAAGGAAATGGAGCGCTACATTACCAATGTTGGATAGTCCAAGCTCTGAATGAGGAGGATGATAGGAAGAAACAACAGAAGTTGCAACCAGAGTTGTTGGATTTACTAGAGGAGTTCCACGATCTTTTTTAAGAGCCACATAAGTTACCACCACATAGGGAATTTGATCATAAAATTGCCTTACAGGACGACTCCAGGGTTGTCAACATTTGACCTTATAGACATTCTTCCATGCAGAAGACTATCTTAGAAGATATGGTGAAGGAAATGCTCTTGAGTGGGATAATCAAACACAGCCACAGTCCTTTTTTCCTCGTCAGTTGTCTTGGTAAAAAAGAAGGACAACACTTGGCGAATGTGTGTGGACTACCGTGAATTGAACAATCAGACTGTCAAGGATCGGTTCCCAATTCCTATTATAAAAGATCTATTCGATGAACTAAGTGGGGCCGCTTACTTCAGCAAGTTGGATTTGAGGTCTGGGTATCACCAAATCAGGATGCACCCTGAAGATGTGTACAAGACCGCCTTTAAGACACACGAGGGACATTATGAATTCTTGGTTATGCCTTTTGGCTTAACCAACGCTCCTTCCACATTCCAAGGCCTTATGAATCAGGTTTTTAAGGCCTATTTAAGGAGGTTTGTCCTAGTGTTTTTTGATGATATACTAATCTACAGCAAGAGCTTAGAGGAACATGGGAAACACTTGAAGGCAGTATTCCAGGTTTTGAAGCGGAAGCAACTTTACTTGAAAAGATCCAAATGCACCTTTGGGGCTACTAAGGTAGAATATTTGGGACACATTATCACTAGGGAAGCAGTAACAACAGATCCAAGGAAGATTGATTCCATTGTCAACTGGACTGTTCCAAAGAGTTTAAGGCAGTTAAGAGGCTTCTTGGGGCTATCCGGCTATTATAGGAGATTCATTAAAGGATATAATGTTATCACCAGGCCGCTCACATTATTACTGAAGAAAGATAATTTTAAGTGGAATGGTGATTGCCAGATTGCCTTTGATAGACTTAAGGTTGCTTTGTCCAGTTCCTCAGTCTTAAGACTCCCGGATTATAGTAAGGAGTTCGTGGTAGAAACGGATGCTAGCGGAGAAGGAGTGGGGGCTATTCTGATGCAAGAACATCACCCCATAGCCTATCTTAATAAAACACTGAACAGTAGGCAGCAAGGAATGTCTGTGTATGAGAAGGAACTCCTAGCCCTGGTTTATGCAGTTGAGAAGTGGAGACATTACTTAATGGGGAGGCACTTTGTTATCAAGACTGATCACCAAAGTTTGAAGCACCTACTGGAGCAACGGTTGGTCACTTCCAGCTAACACAAATGGTTAACTAAGCTGTTGGGCATGGATTATGAAATAAGGTATAAAAGTGGACCAACTAATCTAGCTGCAGACGCCTTGTCCAGAATGGGGCAATTGGAGTTAAGGGCAATTGTAGTCACTGCCACCACCCTAGAACTGGTGGAGGAACTAAGGCACAGTTGGTCTCTTCCTGGAGGTTATCAAAACATGCTTGATTGCCTTAGGAGGGGAGAAGAGTGCAAGAATTTCACCTTAGATCAAAGGCTATTGAGGAGGAAGGGCAAGTGTGTAGTGGGGCCATCCGTGGAGCTTAGAAGGAAGCTACTAAAGATGTACCACGATGGAGTAGTAGGAGGACACTCAGGGGCTCATACCACCTATAAGAAGATAAATTCTGTCTTCTATTGGCCCAAGTTAGAGCGTGATGTAAGGCAATATGTAAAGGAGTGTGAGGTCTGCCAAAGACACAAGTTTGAGCATGTGGCCCTACCAGGACTGTTACAACCGCTGCCAATACCAAGCACTTGTTGGGCGGATGTAACCATGGACTTTAGTGAAGGGTTGCCTAAGTCTAATGGGCAAGGAGTGATTATGGTGATTGTGGACCGCCTGAGTAAGTATGCCCACTTCATGTCCCTTCCACATCCTTACTCAGCTCCACAAGTGGCAAGGTTATACTTGGATCATGCGTACAAGTTGCATGGAATGCCCGAAAGCATCACTAGTGATAGGGATCCTGTGTTTGTTAGTCAATTTTGGAAGGAATTCTTTAGATTACAAGGAGTTGAACTAAATTTGTCCACGGCATATCATCCTCAAATGGATGGCCAGACAGAAAGGGTCAATAGGTGTTTGGAAACCTACCTAAGATGCATGACAAGCGACCATCCTAAGAAATGGGGATAGTACCTATCCCTAGCAGAGTTCTGGTACAACACTAACTATCATGCTAGTGCCAAGAAGACCCCCTTTGAAATCCTATACGGGTATTCTTCCCCACTACACCTTCCTTACATTCCTAAGGATTCTAGGAATGCCACGGTTGACAATATGTTAACAAGTAGGGAAGACACCATACGCATCCTGAAGTTCCACTTAACAAGGGCTCAAAACCGGATGAAGCAACAGGCTGACTGAAAGAGGATAAATAGGGAGTTCAACATAGAGGATTGGGTATTATTGAAGTTACAACCCTATAAATAATTAAGTGTGCAAAAAATAAATAACCAGAAGTTATCTCCTAAGTATTATGGACCATATAAGGTAATAGACAGGGTTGGGAAGGTGGCTTACCGTTTGGATCTACCAAGCGAAGCGAACATCCATCCCACCTTTCACATCTCCCAGCTCAAGCTCTACCATGGTCAGGGAAGGAACTGCTTGCCCTCGTTACCTGTTACAAAAGAAGAAGACGAGTTAGAACCTCTTAGGATCTTGGAACGAAAGATGATCAAAAGGGGAAATCAAGCAAACAGCATGGGGCTTATACTGTGGAAAGATCGACCCCTCTCAGATGCGACATGGGAATTCCTAATAGATCTAAGGCTTAGATTTCCCCATGCACCCTTGTGGACAAGGGAAATTTTAGATGAAGGGATTGTAACGAGGGAGAAGGAGTTAGGGTTTTTGGGGGGAAGCTTCGAGAGAGAGAGGAGTTTGTCAGATCGCATAGGAAGAGTAAAGTAATCTGACTGTGGTGGAGGAGAATGCGTGCGTGTGTGATAGTGCTGCAGGATATGGTGGAAGTGCGAGTGTGTGGAATGTCTGCTCAAGTTGAGAGGAATGCAGGTGTGCGCGTGGGGTGCTGGCTGATATGGTGGGGATGCGCAGTGCATGGAGTGGGCTCTGTGGATGGGCCGGGTAACGGTTGAAGATGGATACGGGCTGATGATACCAGGGCCGGTTGACATGGGCTAGGGATAGCCCAATTACGAAATTAGTAATAGTTAATTAAGCCCACCCATTAGAATGATTCCATAATTTGTTAACTTGCACATAGGTTGTTAGAATGTGTAACCAACAATATCATATAAGATACTTGCAGAAGAACAAAAAAATGGATGTGAATGAAAAATCTAATTCTCCCGAGTATTGATTACAATAACCAATTTGCATCCGAATTGTTGTTGTTAATCCCTGTTACATTCTTTCTTCTCCTTCACTTCCATCACTACGCTCATTTCCCCTTCATTTTGTTCTTCTTCTTCTTCTCTTTTCGGCTGCAACATCGTCCCACATCACTGGCCAAACATAACTTTGCTTTTCTTCCTTTCTTCTTCATTCTTCTAACTTTCAACTTCCTTCGTCTTAGTACCAATTTCCTTTGTCTTTTCTTTTTCTCACTTCCCCTAGTGCGACGAGATAAAACAGAAACCAACTACAAAGTGGAGTTCTACTGGGGGTGCTTACTATCAATCGAACACTCCTTGGTGGGTACCAATACGCCGCTGTAGTGGGTTTGAGCAAACCACTATGGAACAAGGGCGCTAGTCAAAGTTGTGACCAAGAAAAGCTTTAAAGCTTAAGTTTCAAAGGAGTGCGACTAGAAGAATAGTGGCGAAAGGCAAGCTGATCTTAGATAAGGTAGAAGATAAGGCAACCATTAGTTGATGTTGAAACATTCTTAAAGGGGTATGTGGTGCATGATGTGTGGTTGTGCACATGTGTGTGTATCTGAAGAGGGGAACAACATCTACAACAATCGCAACAGTAGCAACAAGGACTACAACTACAACGACAACGACAACCATGATGGCGGCCCTAATGATAACAAAATAACCACAACAACGACCGTAGCAATAGCTGCAACAGCGACCATGGTGACGACAGTAACAACGACAACAGCCACAACCCTCAACAACAATAGCAACCATAGCAACAACGGTCATGGCAACAACAACAACAGCAGCAACATCGACCGAACGACGATAGCAACCACGAAGACAAGTGAGGGAAGAGGATGAGAAAAGGATGATGTATGTGAGAAGGTGTATGCGGCGATGGATGGTGTGTGTGAGGGTATATGTATGTACGTGAATGGAGGCGGTGTATGTGGCTGTGTGCGTGTGTGTGCGCTAGGGAAGGGGACCGCAACAACAGTGGCAGCAGCAACAACACCGGTGGCCACAATGACAACCACAACAGCAACAATAAACGGCACAGCAACGACGGTATGGATAGCAACATCAACCACGATGAGGGCAGCAACTACAAAAGCAAATGGGGGGAAGAGGAAGAGAAACAAATGTGTGTATGTGTAGGTGAAAGTGTAAGGGTATGTATGTGAGTGTGTGTGGTGGTGTGCGAAATGTAGGAGGTTATAGATGTGTGTATGTGCGATGATACGTGATATGCGTAAGGATGTGTACATATGTGTGGGAAAGGGGGAGGTGAGTGTATAGTGTATGTATGTATTTATGCATATTAAGATGGTATATATGTGGGGGTGTGTGGATATGGAAGGTAGGCGCGATGTATTTGAAGATGGGTGTGTATGTGTATGAGGAGAAGTAGGGTGAATGGGAGGTATGTGTGTAAATGAAGGATGTGTATGTGTGTGTGTGTGTGCGTGTGCGTCTGCATGAATGAAGTGTGTATGTGTGTGTGTGAATGAAAGTATGTAATGTATGTGAAGGTGGTGTATGTGATGGTGGGTAGAGATATGTGTATATGTGGGTGATAGTGCAAGCTGTATGTAAGGATGTGTGTATGTGTTGGTGATGATGTGCGGTGTATGAAGGTGTGTGTATGTGTAGAGGAGGAGTCGAGTGTGTAATGCTTGTGAGTATGTGTGTAGGTGCATGAGGTGATGTAGGGTGTACGGTATGTATATGTGGGTGTATAGCATGTATGTGTATAAGGGTGTGGTGTATGCGGAATGTGTGTGTTTAGGATGATATGTGGCATATGTAGAGAGAGTGTATGCATATGGATGATGTGTGGTAAACATGGGTTATGTGTGTGATAGGAATAAAAATCCGACAAGACCTATCATTAGGGCAAGAACTAAAGGATTTCAAATCTTGGCATTGAGGGCCCATTTTAAGCAGATCGACTCCGGAATTATTTATATATTAACCTCTTTTCTATTATTCTTGTATTGTGTTTTCCAACAGGCACACTTATCATATTCTATAGGGCAATGGACAAACTCTCTCAGACTCAGCTTGTGGTTTATCCATGGACCGACTTGAACTGCCGATGAGTTGGGCCGATGGATCCTATAGAAGATCGGCATCTTGAAGACCGCTTCTTTTATATATTTATTCTTTTATGAACTATTTTGGTTTTGGGACACTTTTATTTCCTTGTAATTTTCATTTAGGGCTAGCCACCTTAAAAGTGGCAAACTTGTAATTTTGAGCACTTTTTAACCCTAGGAGTAGCAAGTATAAATACTTGCTTAAGAGAGGGTTTGAGGAGGGCTTATTTTGCAGAACAAACACTTCACATTTCGTGAGAGGGCTTAGGGTTTTCCTAATTCCAAATTCTCTTATCAATTTCAATCCCAAGAAGTTGAAATTGTGGTGAGTGCAACATCTTGAAATTGTGAGTTATATCAATTTCATTTTGTTGTGATTTCTTTTCTTCTCTAGTGTGTCATATCTAGGGTTGAATTGAGATATTTCTTGGTCAGAAATACATCTTATTGTACATGAATTCTTGTGCTAATTTGAAGTATTTATCAATCATATTTGGTTCATCATTGAAAATTTCCCTAGGAAGTGTGTTCTTCACTATTTGAAAGGGATTATTTTTGTCACGGTTTTCTTTTGTCATATTGTGGATTATTTGCGTGGATTATATAAGATTATGGTGTTATTAGAAGGTATTATCAGTGTGGTATTCTAATTATATCATTGGACATTTGGATTTCATCATATCTTCACTTGGTTCACGTCATTTTGCCCTTTTTTTTGATCTGATTTTGCCTTGACTTGAGATAGTTTTTCTTAAGTCTTTTGAATGTGCTTTCAAGAGTTTTTAGGCACATCATCTTTTTAGCATTCAGTGTGTGTGTATGGATGCTATGTATTATGTGTGTATATATGTATGGAAGGTGTAGAGTGTGTGGTACTAAAGTATATATGGATGGTATGTGTGGAATATGTGGCATGTATATATGTATAAGGAAGGAGTGGTATGTGTAGGCATGTATGTTTGTATGGGAAATAGTATGTGGTGTAAGGACATGTATGTGTGTGAAAGTACGAAAGTTGAGGATGATGTATGCGAGATATGTATGTACGAGTATGAGACGATGTGTGGAGTGTGAATATGTATGTATGAGGATGGGAGGCAAATGTGGTGTGTGTAAAGTATGTGGGCGTGTGTATTGATGGTGTAAGGTGTATATGGAGTATGTGAGTAAGTGTATGAGATGATGTATGGTGTGGATATGTGAGTATGGATATGGGAAGTGTGCAATGTGTGTAGAGTATGTAGGCAAGTATGTATTGATGGTGTGAAGTATATGTAGGGCATGTATGTATATGTGTGTGATAGTGGTGTGGAAGGTGAAAGGAGCAGGTGTGTATGTATGTATAGGTGCGTGTTTGGTGTGTGAAGTGTGTATGTATATGGATAAGAATATGTATGTGTTGATGTGCATGTGATGTGTGGGAAAAGTTGGTGTATGTATGGTAATGGAAGTGATGATTCGTAGGAAGATATTAGAGACAATTGGATAAATGAAAGGTTCAAAGATGCTTCATGGACGAGAGAAATGTCTATGATGGTGTAGATGGTGAAGGGAATTATTCAAGAAAAATCCAAGATGATGGCTTGGGAGAATATTTGGAATGAAATGGATTTCATAATGGAATGTTCAAAAGATGTTGAGGAAGATCATTCTTTGTTAAATACCCTAATGCAAGATCTTCAATTGTCTTTTTTAAGGGTATCTTGCATATACAGAAGAAGGAATTCCAAATTTGGTAGGTCAAAGATATTCCATTGCTTGACTTCTATACAAGGAAAGTAGATAGTCGATCACAGCAACTTAAGGTGTTAGAAGCATAAATTCATAAGGAGTTTAACATTTGAGTCTTATTCGCCCAAATTTCCTTAAGGAGGAAACTTCATGCCTTACCATCAAACACAAGATGAGTAGAGTACACATACCAGGTGCTAGAAGACTATTAAAGTTAAGTGGAGATGCGGCTTTCTATGATTGGGTTAAGGAGGCATCGCAGAAGGACACTGATTTCAAGTGGAACACCAAGAGGTTACCCGCTGTAATCGCTCGACTCTGGCTAGGACTATGACAACCCTAAACAAGTGAGTGGGAAACTTAATGATATGCTACTATGTTGTGTTGATGTTGAATGTTATGCATGTGAATTTGCTGTTTGTTGTGTTGCTATTTGATATGATTATTGTTAAGTTGAGTTATGCAGTGATGAATAATGAGTTAGGAAATAAGTCGTGAAGAGTGTAGAGGAAAGAATGGTCCAAGGGTATAGGTGTCATCACCTTAATGATAGCACCTAGCGCCATATCGCTAATGCTATAACCATAAGCTTAACCCATGTTTTACAAATTGTTTTCTTTCAAATCAAACCAAAATATAGAAACTTAGCTTGTCCTTCTATAGTTACCAAGTAGGTATGGTTAGTTGGAATAAGGTGTATAGGTATCATTATATATACATGTCAGAGTTGGTTTCTAAATGTGTATACATATACTTAACTAAACTTATTTTCATATTATATTTACAAAATACACTTATGAACTCAATCATATAAATCATGAGTGCAACCTTGGTTTTTATAACCCAATGATCCTGTTTTCTTACCCTCTTAAGTTCATAAGGGAAAGTGTCTAGTAAATTATCTTTAAATAAAGATGTATCACGAATATGTATATACATATATATATATCATATACAAATGTCTTGAGGACATCGAAAGAGAAAACGAGATGACCTTGTTGGCTCTCAGAGGTGAAAATGATAGAGCACTTGAGAAGTGCGATGACACAGAGGTGTCAGATATGATGATTGTAAATCAACCCGAGTAGTTGACATTTAAAAGAAATGGCACAGAGAGGTGCTGAGATAATTTAATTTATTGTAAGACTAGATAAGTCTATAGCCACAAGGTCTGGGTTCAGTGTCTGTCTTGAGTGATAAGAAAAACATGATCTATGCTTGTTGTGATGAGTGTGAAATGGAATGTTTGATGTTTACCTCTGTGGTATGATTGAGAATTGATTTTAATTATATATGTTGTTTGATCACTTTAAATTAATCAATTAAAGTACGAAGTGGATGAGATTAAAACTTGACATGCATTTTCACGAGACATGTGCATGAGATTGAAGGCCATCACTGTCACATGATGCATTGGAAGTGATCAAGAGAATCGTTGTTCCGCCAAGTGCGAACTAAGTGATTAGGAGATTGTCGTACCTTGACAGTTCTGAGTTTGACTTGTCCTTGAGGGTTTTGCTCCGTCTGGTGCAGAGAGGTACGGGAGCATTCACTGTTGAGTTAAGAAAATATCATAATTAACAAAGTGATAAGATAAATAAACTGGATAATAACCTGGGCATTGATGGTGGCTTCAGAATTCCCAACCTAAGGTCAAGGGGGGCGTAAACCCTAGACTTCATGTTGGTTACCGGAAGACCATATGAGATGCTGCATTTATATGGTTGCTCATGCATAGCATATGTTTGATAACTTGAATTATAATTTGCTTGTGTGTACGTAGCATTGAAAGTGTTACCATCCCATTCACTAAGCCATAGTGTGCTCACCCCCTCATAGACTCTTTTGCAGGTAGCGATTACAAAAGTGGGGGATGGGATAAGATGTGAAGTGTTGAGAATTTTAGAAGACCAAAACAACAAATTAAGATTTGTGAAGGATAGATTTACTTAGATGAAATGTTAGGACCCCCATGTGAATAGAATTTGAAATTGAGAAACCTAGGGTTTATCCTATTTTACTGATTGGTAGGGGATACCGATTCTCTATGATCATGATTGACCGTGGGATACGAGATCCATAGTTGTATTTTATTATCCAATTATATTTACTATGATTAGTTGTAAATGCAATTATTTATTTAGAGTCTTACGATCTCTGACTTGTAAGACGATCATCATGTAACGGGTGCACACGTGCCATGATGGTTTTAGTGGAGACTTCTAGGCTCCCTTTCAGGGTGTGACATATTCTACATTCTCCTCATCACTTTGATTTATCTCTACAATAGCCTCATCATATCTTACAATTTCTCTTATAGAACCTACAACTAAAAAAGGTCCCACAAGAGGTGAGATAATGCTAAGCACTATGTATACCTACACACACATACGCATGCCATGACAAAAACAACAACACATACATGATGCAACATAATATTCATATCCAAGTTATTTATTTTTCACATCATTTACCCAACACATAATCTTATCATCAAAATCATCATACATCTTTACACATATCCACACAATCCTTATACAAACAAATATATATGCATATATATACAACAAAGGATACTCCCCTTTGTCCATGAGTATATTCCATACATAATAATAATAAGTATACAACAGTAGGTAATCCCAAGTATCCATAAGTCTATGAGTCCTTTCACAACATCTTTCCACAACGCATATAACATCCTTCCACATACACATGTCTTTCCACATTCTACTTGATTCATTTCAGTATATGACACCATTAGGGACAATGTCATATACCGATCATGGAGGTAACACTCCAAGAACACCGACCTACACTCAGTTTCTCAAACCCAACTAATCACAGTCACACATGCAACCAATCTCATTCATCATTCAACATTATTTAGTCCACACACATTTCTAAACTAACAAGCACAAACAACACATATGACATACCTGAATTGCAAAACTTGATTTCCTCACACTTCTATAGCCTCATAAATCCTCCAAACCTATACGTAATCCTAATTATATGATCTTAAAATTATATCTCAATAAAGTAAAACTAAATGGGATGTGTTTCAACTCAACACAACTATGTAAGAGGCCATAGAAAACAACACAAGACATATAACACAGTCGTGTTAGAGGCCGTGCACCTTTCTATGTATTTTATATTTTGACACAAGGTGAAACACATCCATGCTAAAGGTTGTGTACCTTTCTATATAGTTTATGTTTTAACACAAGGAAAGATACGATTGTGTTGGAGGCCATGTATCTTTTTGCGCCCTTTAAATTTCAACATAAGCATATACATAGGTGTGTACCAGGCTATATAGGTTACTGCTCATCATGGACTCTCCTTTTCCAATTCAAAATTCCTTAAATCTTTCTAACCCTAACATAATCTCTAAAGAATTATTCTTAATTGATCCATTTAATTTGTAATTTCCAATGAAATATGAGGATTTGTACACTTACTTGATTCAGTTCGTGATTATGATCTTCAAATCGTTTATCCCATCTTGCTCCTTATCCTAATTTCTATATACATGTCATCAATTTATCTTAAATTCATGAATCTGCAATCCCAAATCAATACTTTGATGATTGAAACCTTACTCGGCTCTAAATGGCTGGTTAATATCACTTCCCTCGTAGATTTCTGTTTAGTTGTCTTGTAAGTTCTTTGAGAGTGTCTTTAGATTTGCAACTATCAGAAGGGAGAAAAGAGTAGCCCTAGGTCATAAAGAGGTTTAAATACCTCGATCGTAAAATGACCACTTTGTCCCCAACCTTGTTATATTAATTACCTCTATAACCTTGGCTATATTTTTATTAATGTTAATTACATATATATAATACATAAAATAAAAAAAAATACTTATGTACTTACACTTTCCATCATGTCTCCTAGCTAAATGCATCACCACCATATGCTAACAATAAGTTGCATGGATATGTAATGTACATGGGACATCAAAAAAGGCTAAAGGTTTCAGCACCTATTAACTTTGATGTTTATAAGATGCCACCACCTATTAAAATACCAGCTTTATAGTTAGATGATGGATAGAGGTGTTAACTATTGACGGATCATATGGAAGGGTTTATTATGCTAATTTAAGCAAAAGAAAAGTTGTGGCAGTCAAAAAGTTTGTTGTCTCGTCTAAGCTTAATGTAGAAAATGTTGAGTATTTGATGCTGGTTTTCATGGCTTCTAGATTGAAACATGAAAACCTAGTTAAGTTGCATAGATATTATGTTGAAGGAAATGACAATGTGCATGCATGTAAATCCATAACCATGGTTTCCATGGATGATGTATTACATAGTACAAACGAAGTTTAAAATGCACAACTAGGTGCAACCCATGATTAGATGCAATAGGTCAAAATTATTACTAATCTAGCAAAGGGGGTTGGAATATTGGCATGAGAAGGTTCAACTTTTCATTATTCACTAAGATATTAGATCTAGCAATACACTCTTCAAGATTGCAATTTTTAACGTATTGAATTAGGCCCCTAAAATGGCAGCTCGTCTTCACTTAACCATGGTTTTAGGAACCTTCGATTATCATGCTCCAGAGCATACAATGATTAGACAATTGATACAAAAGAATGATAAGTTGTTTTATTAGATCTTTTAACAAAAAAAAAAAACTATGGAATATACATTGCCTAGTGGCCAACAAAGTCCTATCACATGGGCTACACCAAGATTGGGTGAAGATAAAGTTACAAAATGCGCAAATACCATCATAAAAGAAAAGCATCTATCAAAAGGGGGTTGCAAATTAGGTGGCCATAGTCCTTTCTAAGCAGTAGATGTTTCTTTTTAGTCAGACAATCACTCGAGTTTGTGGACAAACCCAATGTCTTGGGGGGGGTAATGTTAGAGATGTAGGTTCTAATTACTAATATGCATTCTTACTATGTCCCTTTATAATTATAATATTTAAATTGAAAGAATAGGAGCATTCATGAATAGGTTAGTTCAAAATATGAATATATTCATGAATAGATAAATTCAGAAATGGACTAGTTCAATAATAGATTCATGAATTGTTGAATTCAATGTACCATAGGGCTAAAGATCATGCTCAACTCCTATATAAATAGGTCTCAACCCCTTACTCAGAGGCAGGTGAAAAAAGAATTATCTTAGAATTTTAAGTTTCTCTCTTTAATTTTAAAGTGATTTATGAGATTAGAGGATTCTCTCTAAACATGCTCTTAAGCCCTTTTCCATATAAATATCACCTTTGACAAGATCCCTAACTCAAGCCCATAACACAATCCCTCTTCTCTTCATCAGGTCAACATATATGCTACACCCTTGATGGTCATCAATCTATTCCTTAATCACCCACCATTAATCATTAACAATTTCCTCAAAACCCATTTCAATAACCTACTATTTTCATCAAGAAGCCTTCAGCTTCTTAGCATACCCATATATAAACCAAGAAGAGAGAGAAAACAAGTAGAATTTCACCATCATCTTACTCCTCCACATAACATCTCTCTCCATGTTTCTTTTTCCTTCAATTTCCATCTCCATTGATTCTTACTCACATCGTCATGTCCTAAACATTCAAATGGTAAGGTAAAAACTTCAAATTCTAACTCCATTCATGCGCAAATCCTTAGGAAAGAAAGAGTAACATCACTAACTTCCATCTACCACCAAAGATAAGGTAAGATCTTCACTCCACACTCACCAATTTTTACATGCAACTTTACAAAACTAACATGCACCATCTCTAATCCAACATGTAGCAAGAAACTCTAAGAAAAGCTTCATCAATGGTGTTAAGGAGGTAAGTCAAATGCCCTTAGCTCCTCTTGATTCAATTTCCTAGTTACATGTTGTTGGTTTTTGTGAAATCTTGTTATTTTTGGTTTTGAATGTGTAAAAATATAGCTAATTTTACTTGATTCAAGTCCTAATGAAAAATGTTCCTCATTGTTCTAAGCTAGTCATGTTTTATTATTACCATTCAAGTTGGTTTTGAGCTTCTAGAATCACATCTCCAATGTCTAGTAATTTGTTAAAGGTAAAACATTGTTTAATTAAGAAAATTCATTGAATTTGTCAAAAATATGAACATGATCAAATTGAATAAGTTGATTAACCTAATCACAAGATGATAATAAAAGGAGGAAAACAAAGTTGATGTCATTCCTCTAAACGTCTAGGCATATACAATCCACTATGTATCCTACTTAAGTAGAAATGTGCTAAGGCTTATAACTATTAGCTATGTGATTTTCTAATCAGATGTTAACTTGCAAAAACATAATTATTAACTTTGAAAACCATTTGAGAGAATTGGTGATTTAGTAGTAGAACATAATACTAAAAGATATGAAAAAACAACAACAAAATCCACCAAGACCACATGGCCCAAAACATAGTCTAAAGTCTAGCATACAATCTAAGATCAAGTCTGAGATCTAAGTCCAATAACAAAGTCTATAAAATCCAACAATTAAACTGAAAGAGTCTAAATCTCCTCACATCATTCAATATTAAAAAATAGTAAAACAATAATAGCTAAAAGTGGGATAAGACTACTCGTCACACCCATTAACCCAATAATCATCATCTAACCCATAGCTAAAATAATCATAACATAAATCATCAGCATAAAGATCATCATCATCACCTGAAAAATAGAAGGAATGAATGAGTTACAAGAACTTAGTACAAAAATAGCTAAGCACATTCTCACATGTCATGTATACCTAATTCTAATGCATTAGCACAAATTCATTGAATTATTTAAATTAAAGTAAAATAAATAATGTGGGAGTACTCATGCCACGCCCCAAAAGGGGGCCTAGAAGTCTCCACTAAAACTATCATGGCACGTGTGCACCCGTTACATGATGATCGTCTTACGTGTCAGAGATTGTAAGACTTTAAATAAATAATTACATTTACAACTAATCATAGTACATATAATTGGATAATAAAATACAATTATGGATCCCGTACCCTACGGTCAACCATGATCATAGAGAATTAGTATCCCCTACCAATCAGTAAAATAGGATAAACCCTAAGTTTCTCAATTTCAAATTCTATTCACATGGGGGTCCTAACATTTCATCTAAGTAAATCTATCCATTACAAATCTTACTTTGTTGTATTGGTCTTCCAAAACTCTCAACACTTCATATCTTATCCCATCCTGCGCTTTTGTAATCACTACCTACAAAAGAGTCTATGACGAAGTAAGCACACTATAGCTCAGTAAATGGGATGGTAACACTTTCAATGCTATGTACACACAAGCAAATTGCAATTCAAGATTTCAAACATATGCTATGCATGAGCAATCATATGAATGCAGCATCTCATGTGGTCTTCCAGTAACCGACGTGAAGTTTAGGGTTTGCGCCCCCCTTGACCTTGGGTTGGGGATTCCGAAGCCA
This sequence comes from Laguncularia racemosa, assembly GCA_037954665.1. Taxonomy (NCBI): domain Eukaryota; kingdom Viridiplantae; phylum Streptophyta; class Magnoliopsida; order Myrtales; family Combretaceae; genus Laguncularia; species Laguncularia racemosa. The sequence continues at coordinate 3,953,957 of JBBMOL010000048.1, read as the reverse complement.
CCATCAATGCCCAAGTCATTACCCAGATCATTTATCTTATCACTTTGTTAATTATGATATTTTCTTAACTCAATAGTAAAGGCTCTCGTGCCTCTCTACACCAGACGAAGCAAAACCCTTAAGGATAGGCCGGACTCAGAACCGTTAAGGCACAACAATCCCCTAATCACTTAGTTCGCACTTGGCATAACAGTGATCCTCTTGATCACTTCCAATGCATCTTGTAGTAGTGATAGCCGTCAATCTCATGTAGTGTCTCGTGGAAATGCATGTCAGGTTTTTAATTAGGCCCACTCCCTTAATTAATTGATTTAAAGTGTCTAAAAAATATATACAATCATAATCAATTCTCATTCAAATAATAAAATAACTATCAAACATTTCATTCCACACTCATCACAACAACAAAGATCATGCCTTTCTTATCACATAAGACAAACACTAAACCCATACTCCAAGGATGTAGACTTATCTAGTTTTATAAACAATTAAATTATCTCCGCACCTCTCTATGCCATTTCCTTTTCAATGTCAAATCGCTTAAGTTGACTTACAATCATTATATTTGACACCTCTGTGTCATTTATCTTACATGTTAAACCAACCACTCGAGGTTGATTTACAATCATCATTTGTGACACCTCTGTGCCATCGCACTTCTTAAGTGCTCTATCATTTTCACTTCCAAGAGCCAATAAGGTCATCTCGTATTTTCTTTTTGATGTCCTCAAGAAATTTGTATATAATATATATATATATAGATAAATATATATATGTTCATGACACGTCTTTAATTAAGGACAATTTACTAGACACTTTCCCTTACGAACTTAAGAGATAAGAAAATATGGTCGTTAAGTTCTAAAAACCAAGGTTTCACTCATGATTTGTATGATCAGGTTCATGAGTGTATTTTGTAGATATAATATGAAAATAAGTTTGTTTAAGTATATGTATACACATTCAGGAACCAACTCTGACATGTATACATAATGATACCTATACACCCTATTCCAACTAAGCATACCTACTCGGTAGCTATAGAAGAAAAAGCTAAGTTTCTATATTTTGTTTGATTTGAAAGAAAACAATTTGTAAAACATGGGTTAGACTTATGGTTATAACATTAGCGATATGGCACTAGGTGCTATCATTAAGGTAATGACACCTATACCCTCAGACCATTCATTCCTCTACACTCTTCGCAACTTATTTCCTAACTCATTATACCCCACTGCATAACTCAACTCAACAACAATCATATCAATTGCAAACACAACAAGCAACAATTTCACTTGCATAACAATTAACAAACAACACAACATGTAACATATCATTAAGTTTCCCACTCACATGTTTAAGGTTGTCGTAGTCCTAGCCGAAGTCGAGCAATTCCAGCAGGTAACTCCTTTGCAGTCCTCTTGAAGTTAGTATCCTTTTGCGATGCTTCCTCAACCCAATCATAGAAAGTCGTATCTCCACTTGACTTTAGTAGCCTTCCTGCTCCTGATATGTGTACTCTACTCATCTTGCAGTTGATGGCAAGGCATGAAGTTTCCTCCTTAAGGAACTTTGGGCGAAAAAGATTCGAATGTTAAACTTCCTACAAATCTGTGCTTCCAACACTCTAAGTTACTATGATCGACTATCTGCTTTCCTTATGTAGAAGTCAAGCAATGAAATGTCTTCGACTCGCCAAATTTGGAATTCCTTCTTCTGCATATGTAAGATACCACTGAAAAGGACAACTGAAGATCTTGCATTAGGGTATTTAGCCAAAAATGATCTTCCTCAACATCCTTTGAACATTCCATTGTGAAATCCATTTCATTCCAAATATCTCCCAAGCCATCATCTTGGATGTTGCTTGAATCATTCCCTTCACCATCTACACCATCATAGACACTTCTCTTATCCATGAAGCATCTTTGAACCTTTCATTTATCCAATTGTCTCTAACATCTTCCTATGAATCATCGCTTCCATTACCATACATATACCAACCTTTCCCACACGCCACATGCACACTAACATACACATATTCTTATCCATTTACATACACACCTCACACATCAAGCACACACCTATACATACATACACACCTACTCCTTTTACCTCCCACACTACTATCACACACACATACACACATGCCCCACATATACTTCACACCACCCATACATACTTACCTACATACTCTACATACATTACACACCTCCTATATCCATACTCACATACCCATACCATACATCATCTCATACACTTACTCACATACTCCATAGACACCTTACACCATCAATACACACACACCCACATACTTTGCACACACTACATTCACCTTCTATACCTGCACATACATGTTCACACTCCACACATCATCTCATACTCATACGTACATATCGTGCATACATCATCCTCAACTTTCATACTTACACACACATACATGTCCATACACCACATACTATTTCGCACACATACATACATACCTACACATACCACTCCTTTCTTATACATATATACATGCTACATACTCCACACACACCATCCATTTACACACTAATACGACATACCCTACACCTTTCATACACCTACACATATACTCCACACATCCCATACCTTCCATACACATACATACCCTCACACACTACATGGCATCCATACATACACACACACAAACCATACCTACCACCTACCATCCATATGCATACACTCTTCTTGCACACACCGCATATCATCCCATACACATACACTTCGCATACACCACATACACATACCGCACACCTTACATCACCTCATGCACATATGCACATCCCCACATACACTATGCACTTGCCTCCTCCTTTCCCACACATACACACACATTCCTACACACACACCACCCACCGTCTCATACCCACATCTTTACATACACTACACACCTTCATTCTCACACTTACATACACATCCTCATTCAAGCACACTCACACACACATCTTCCTCTACATACACACATACGCATCTTCATTCATGCACACACACACACATATATCTCCCTACATTCCGCCCACTACCACACACACTTACATACACACATACACACTCGCACACACGTTCACCATCCTTCATGCAATTCTCTCTTCTCACTTAGATTTACCTGCCCATTTCCTCTTCTTCCTTGCTACCCAACATACATTCGTATACATACATATATATGTCTTTCTCTTCCTCTCATTTCCCCTCTTCTTTTCTCCTCTGGAACACAGCTATTGTGGCTACCATTGCTGCTGTTGTTGCGGTTGCTAGTGGTCGCTGTTCTCCTTTCCTAACACACACAACACCTTCACCCGCACACACACCACACACCTTACTCCTTCTCCCCTTTCACATACACACACACGGCTGCAACAGGATGGATCCTCCACCTCACACACATACAAACACATTGCGGCACCTCGTAACCTTCCCTCCTCCGCTGGTCCGTTGTCCACCTACGCTAGAGATCAAATCACTATGGAAGCTTAGATGTTGCTGTCATCGTTGTGGCCGCTGCTGCCATCATGGTCGTTGTTGTTGTTATTGCAGTAGTCGGATCATTGTCGCCACTACCATTGTCATTGTTGCTATGTCGTTGCCATCGTTGTTGCTGTTAGACTCTTCTCTCCTCGCCAACATGGCTAGCTGGAAACAGGGAACGACGAGTAAGAATGAATCAGGTGCAGCTTAAGGAAGGACAAAGGTAGGTGGAGATGTTGCTGCTATTGTGGGTGTTGCCGTCGTTGTATAGCTATTGTTGCCTCTACCGTCGTCATCACGGTTGCTGCCGCTGTTGAGGGTCATGGCTGCTGTCGTCGTGGTTGTCGTGGACACCAGCGTGGTTACTGTTGTGGGGATTGTGGTCACTGTTGTTGCCATGATCAAAGTCATCATTGCCGCTGTTGCCATGGTTGTCTTCGTCATCTTCATCGTCACCATCAACAGCATATTCATCCAAAAAGAAGGAAGGGAAATGGAAAGCAAGGACGTGGTCAGAGACGACGAGGGCTATGGGACGACAAGAGGAAGAAGGTTGGAAGGAAGGGTAATGTGGCATAGGGGACGGGGGCTTCACGGATTGATCGGAGAAGAAGAAGAAAAGAAAAAGTAAAGGGAGGAAGAAGAGTACGGTCGGAGAAGAAAAGAAAAAGAAGAGGAAGAGAGAAAAGGTTGAGGGACGGGAAACTGGGGACAATGTGACCAGCACTGACCTATTACTGTCGTCGCTTGTCTTCTGACGTAACGTGTGGATGGGACGGCGGCATAATTTTTTTTTTAATTTATGAATATATATTATATTATATTATGATTATATTTTATATTCTAAACACCTCTATTCTATTATTTTGCTCGCGTATAAAAATATCTTTAAATTTTATATTTTTAGCTTTTGATTACAAATGCTTATGTCTAGCTAATCTAATTATCTTGAATATAAATATTCACTCTAAATTTCAATTTAAAATTCTTAGATCTATAATTTAAATTAATTTCGTTATTTAACCAATATTGTTTGAAAATTATGTTTCAGATAATTTATTATTCTATTTATTTTCCGTAATTGTTTATATGATTTTTCATAATTTTTAGGACTTTACAACTCATAACTCCAAGCACTTCTTGGAATGAAAGGGGTTTGACCCTACTCAATAGATGTTAGAGGCCTATCATGGTATAGCCAACTACCATGACCAAAACCATAATTAATACAGTATCAACCACATAGTATAGTACAATAATCTCACCAGGGTGTTCACTTCAAACACTAGGCTTGCCATTACTATCACAATTTGTTCAATTGCCCTATATATATCCCATAATACATATAACATCTAGTTGACATCCTTCCATTCGAATAGTCTCTTTGCACGAGTACTAGCCCTATCAATTATCCGATGTACCACCTTTATAGCTTAAGCACCTAACTACCATATCATCCCAACATTCTAAACCATAGCCTAAAACCTAGTCTAAGTTGTCATCCTTCGAATTGAGTGATCGTGCACAATCAACATTATAGAAACTTAAGTCAAGTTAAATATTAATTTATTTTAGCTTTTTCTAATTCTAGCACACAGCTGATAAATATTCCATACTTAGAATGGTAAAGTCACAAGACAATATTCAATTTGCTAATCCTCCAACTCAATCAGAAGATAATATCAAAGTAAAACATAATTATTGATTAGTATTAGTGTTTGATTAATTTAATTAACATAATTAATGATTCAATTATATTTATTACTAATTAGGCCCATGGGTATCAACTTAGTATGCAACTAAATGTCAACCCATATAAGCTAGTAGACTTATATAAAGGTTTTAGATAAATCTACTTTTTTAGTCTAATTATTAATCCTATATTTCCTTTAATTAATTAGTGAATTGGCTTGTTAATTGAATCGATTTAAAGGTTATGAATCGATTGGGATAAGATTAAACTGATTAGGGATAATTGATTTAGTTTACCTTTTAAGGGTTTGGTCCTAAACTATTCTATTTTAATCTTTATTTATTATTTCATTTTTCATTTTTCTTAATTTTTGAGTTTAGACCAATCTAAGTGAACCAGTTAAGAGGAAACCAATTTAGTTCAAGTGAACTAGATTTGGATATGTTCGATCCTCTCAAAGGGATAACCTAATTCCTCTTTATTATTTTCTAAGTAATTTATTCATCAAAAGGCCCACATGTTTATTAAGTGAATTTTGGTTTTTAAGTCCAATATTATAATTTAATCTCATTTTCTCACTTAAGCCTATAAACCCATTTTGACATTGGTCACCTTGCTCATGAAGATCAAACACATTCTCGTAACATTCTTGATCCAAAACTTTAATCATTTATTAGGTGGAAATGGTTTTGATTTTAGCAAAACATTTGTGGAAATTGGATTTTAAAGTAAATCTTTATATAGAAAAGTAATTATCTCAAAACTCATTCAAAAATGCATTTTTGATCATTTTGGTTAAAGAATTTGGATCAAGCTTGAATATTATAAAGAACGATTTAAGTATCATGAAGAACATAAGAACATATTCAAAGGTATTCAAATGTAAATTGGTGAGTCTAGTAGTGAGTCAACTCGCTTAAACATTTTCCATTAATGAGTCAATCACCATTATGGATCAAACATACCAAAAGATGAACATTCAATTATGAAAATTCTAGATTTATTAATCTCATTACACATCATGCAAACTTCATTAAATCAACTATTATTTAGCATTAATTAAAAAAATTCCAAATTTTGGTTTCAATGCATATACTTCACTAAAATAGGCATATCTCACTCATTTCAACTCCAAGTCATGTCAAAAAAAAAAAAGAAAAAGAAAAAGCCATTTGATTCCTAATTCACCCCTCTATCAATTTCTAAAAAAATTTATAGATTTTATGCAAATTAAATATCCTTTAGTTACTATAAAATTCTAATTATGAATTAAAACTTCAAAATACCATATCTTACTTGTTTTTGTTTTGAATTACTTCAAACTAAAGAAGAAATTTAATAAATCTCTTCCCTTTTTCAAATCAACACTTAAACTCCGTTTAGCATTAGATTATTAACTCATTCTTTCATATTAATTTCTAGAAATGAATTAAAACCTCAACTCATCCATTTCTTACTCATTACTTTACCTATGATCATCATTTCAAATCCTTACTTCTTATTATCATTCCCAAATCAAATTCCACCAGTTAATACTTGTTTCAAATCATCAAAACATTACTTTTAATATTCCAAATACCCATTTAACATTTCACATTTTGGCCATTACGTAACTCACATCTAAATCACCAATTATCTTCTAATAACACATTCCAATTAACTATACTTCTTATCAAGCATCAATTACACATTTCTTATCATCATTCACTTAAATTAACTAAGAACACACTCAATTACATAATAAATCCCCACAATAAGATATATATTCTCCATACTCATCAAATTAAAAATACAAACAATAATCTACTTCCATTACAACCTCAATTGATTATTCAATTAGCACTAAAGTATGACAACTCACCAAATCAAATATTTCTCATATACATCTATACATCTAAGCCATATATATATGCATCCATACCCAATTCCACTTCACTTATATATCAATCACACTCCAAACTTCAAGTTAACCAAGTCATTGAGTGCTTACCTTCCTCCTTAGCTCTTGTATCCTTCTAATAACACTTAAACTTCAAGATTACCCTTCCAACTTCAAAATCACCTTCATAAACCTAAAATTATCAATTAGAACCTTTACAAAACTTATAGATTGTTTAGTTCTCTACAACATATCTTAACCCCAAAAACCATTACCTTACTTTGAAGAACTACAACTTCCAATTAGAGCTTCCACCTTGCAAAATAACAATAAAATGTTTGAATCAATGCTTTAAATTATAGATCAAAACAATCTATACTTCATATCTAATTCCAAAGCTTAAGATTGCATTTAACTAGAGTTGTACATCATGGCCACCTTTGGATTCACTAGCCTCCTCTTATTCTCCACTTCCTTGCTTGATCTCCTTGATTAAAAACCAAATTAAACTTAGAGTTAACCTCAATTGAATCTCCAAAACTAAATATCAACTCCAAAATTTTGATTACTTACTCAATTGATCTTCTAAAGCTTGGAATTAGCTAAGACTATATTAGAAACCCAGTACTTAGCCATAGGACTCCACTTATGAGCTTAAGTGAGCTTAGGATTGTGTTTAGATGAAGAAAATTGAGAGAGGTTGAGAGAGTGTAGACATGAGAGAGTGGGTGTGTGTTTTAGTTGAGTGGAGAGGGAAAATGAGAGTTCTAAAGCCTATTTAGGCTTAAATATCCCCTAATTCAAATTATTGCACCATTTACCTATTTGTCACTCCTTAACTATTATTACTCAAGGGCAATTGGGTCAAACTAGTTATTAAATATCTAGATTATTTAAATTACTACCTTACCCTTTACACTTAAATACTAAAGTAAGGTTATTTTAGTAATTTCATTTTCAAAATTTTAATTTTACCCTTAATTATATTTAATTATTACTTGAATTTTAAATTTAGGTAATTTTTGCTATTTCATTGTAGGATAGGATCATAAGCCTAAACCATAGCTGTATTACATAACATATGCTTTTGTTAAGATAGAATATAGTAAAAGACATTAATTGATGTGAATATGATAACATATGCTTTTGTTAAGATAGAATATAGTAAAAGACATTAATTGATGTGAATATGATCTTGTAGAGTTAAAATGAATAGCGTATTTCCTAGGCATGTATAATATGTTGTTAAGGTGTATTTACATGATTTAATAAGCTAATTGATAGATAAAATCTATATATAAGGCCCTAAACAAAGAATGGAAGTTCATGTGAATATATATGTAACTTAAACCTCTACCCCTTATAGGTAGTTGATAAAGAAAATGAGTAATTTAAACATAAAAAGGGTAATTTAGGTTTAAATTTGTATAAAAAATAGAATTAGGAAGAATAATTAGAACCCTAATGAGTAGGTTAGCCAACCCTAAGTGATAACAAAAGAACTCCACACATTTAAAACCAATAGGATCATAGAACTAAGTTTTGTTGTTAATCCTATCAACCAAAATTTCAAGAGCTACTACAACTAAAACGAATATCCAAATGCCAAACTTTCACCTCTCAATTTTTATGAACGCCCTAAAGTTTGACTTAGCAAAATTTCACCTCAAAATTCGGCCAATAAGGTTTAGAACCAACCTCTAAACCAAGGTACCCCTATACTAACCCCTATTTGATCATTCTCATTGACTGAAGTCTCAAAAATTTTTACAATCACTACAAATTCCAAAATGATAGAATTCTACCTCTCAAATTTAGTAAATAAACCTAAGTTTACCTCCATAAATTTTCATGTGAAAACTCGACCATTAAGGCTTTGAAATAACCCCTCAAAGTGTCCCCATTCTATCTTCTTGACTATTTTTCATGTCCAATTATTCTATTCTAATCATTATTTTCTCATACAACCTTGAAATGGAGTCAAATCAAACCCTTGAGATCCTCACATCCTCAATTAGGTCCTCAATTAACTTTGAATGAAATCTACTTCATTTTGATCCTCTTCTTTATGTAAACCTCTTGACCTTACACCAAAACAGGGCATTAAAGTGTTAACATGAAAATGGAAGTTAATACGATACTTCCATAGCTTCGTAGACTAAACCAATGCCTTGTTACTCATGCTAGACCATAAAATAACACCAAAACTTTAACTCATAATTTTCCTACTTAAAAGCAACCCTAAACAGCCCCCAAATGTACCTAAACCCTACTTCCAATCTAACAATAGAAAATCATAATTGCTAAGAGTTGTTAATGGTCTTAAGAATTTATCTAGAGGTGAACCATAAAATATAAATCATAACTACAATCAATCCCTTTGAGAACCCCTTAGGTGAACCATAAAATATAAATCACAACAAGAATCAATCCCCTTGAGAACCCCTTAACTATGGATACTTAACCAAATTTTTCACCAAAGCTTTGGCTAAATGCTCTTGAACAAATCAAACACAAGAGAATGAAACATAATAACAATATGGCTTTCTAATTGAGCACCATAGCTATTCACACCAATTTTACCCAGTTAAATAATTGAGATTAAAACATAAATAGTGGAAATAAAACTAGATGTGTGGAGTTTCATAAGAACTACCTATATGTGCAATCAAATTGAATCAACCAACTTTGGCTAATTCAAATTGAATCAATGCCATTATAGCCTATAGAAATATTTAAGTTCCCTTAAGCTAAGAACCTCCCTTCTAAGAAACTAAACCTTGCACTTTATGTAGCTATATTTTCACCCTCTAAACTTAGAACCTTAAGTAAGAGATAACCTACAAGTCTACATATGGAATGCGATAGAACCATAAGTAGAAACAATACACTAATAGAGCCATAAATAGAAAGTAAGTACTAATGTAAATGAAGAATTGTAACTCTCTAGGCTAATATGCACGCTAAGATCACATGATGACCTCAAGAGATAAAATCCATAAACTTATGTCACCTTACAACCCTAGTACAAAAGTAAACGATACCCAAGTCAAGTGAACTTCCAACACCTAGTCTTAAGATCAAACTAAAATTACTTTACAGATGAGCCCTTAACTTACAAACTCTAAATCCTTCAATTCCATGTATCAATATATAGGTAAACGATCCACGAGCAAAGAGTGATACTTGAGATTACCTCAACTATCAAGACCAAGCTTGTACTCTATTATAGCCATGCCGAGGTGAGCGATACTCCATGATTACATGCTTGTTTATGCTTAATAGATTTAGCTGGACTATAAATAATTTATCCTTAACTTAAGTAGAGTGGATGGGGAAAATAGAGTTAATGCGTGTGATTAAAGTCTGTTTGGTTGCTAAGATACTTTAAATAGAGTGAAAAAATGACTTTGGTTGTGACTACTAATTTCTTATATTATTTATGATTACAAAAGGAAAAAAGGGCGATCAAACTCCAAAGACAAAAGGGTAAGGAATTCCATACTAATTTCAATTTTGGATTTATGGAATTTGTAGTTTATGAGCATCATTTGTTCATACAGAAAATGAAGTGCACTAAGGAGTAGTATGAGAATGGAGAATCAACGACTTGAGATTTGCGATTTGTGGAATTTGAAGTACGTTTTAAATTCCTTGTAATTTAGATGCAATTATGTATTTTAAAGACTTAATTGGGCTTAAGAATATATATAGGATTGAGGTTTGGAGAAATTTAAGTAAAAGAATTAGGGTTCGTGGAGATTGCCAAGGGTAACACGGCTTACCAACACAATCATGTTTCGACCGTGTTGAGTTAAAAGTAACATGGCCTCCCAACATGGTCGTGTTTCGATCGTGTTGAGTGTGAAAGTTGCACCAAGAGATACACGGCCCCTTAACATGGTCGTGTTTCGACCGTGTTGAGTCAAGGGTAACACGGCCTCCTAACACGGCCATGTTTAAACTGTGTTGAAACCAAGTTTTACACGAAAAGATACATGAACCCTAACACGGTTGTGCTTCATCTCGTATGGAGCAACACAATCCCCCAACATAGCCATGTTGAATAAAGTATAAAGTAATTACATATTTATTTAATTTCAAATTAAACTAATTTCCATGCAAACTAGATAGCTAGTAAGGCCTTAAAGAAATTAAATGAATACAATTAAGAAATTTAAGAATGATATTGATCTTAGATTGAATACTAAGAAGAGCTTGTTGATGTGTATATAGTTCCAATTAGATTAAGTTTAAGACTGGGAAGTGCTTAAGGCTAGGATTCAAGGTATGTGTAACTTATGTGTTGTTCTATGTTTGCTTAAGTTAGTATATGTGTTGAAATTGGTTAAGTTGAATGATTTGGCTTAAGTGTTTAAGTTATATGTTGTATGTGCTTGGCTTGGCCTAAGGGCCTGTAGTGGAAAATCTATAGGGAGCACCCCAATAATCCTTGTGTGACGTTGTCCTTAGTAGAGTCGTGCTTGAAAATGATATAGGCTGAATATTGATTAAGTGGTTAAGTGTACATAAGTGTAGGGCCCGTAGTGGCAATTCCCATCACCAGGTTTAAAGTTTAAGTGGACATAAATGTGGAGCCCGTACTGGCAATTCCCATCACCAGGTTTAAGTATACATGAGTGTGGGGCCCGTAGTGGCAGTTCCCATCACTAAGTTTAAGGATTAAGGAATTATGGGTGTAAGGCCCATAGTGGCAGTTCCCATCACTAAATCATGCTCTAGTGTATTAAGTGTGTTAAGGGAGTCATGAGTATCCTATTGTTGCTTGTGGACATAAATTGTCATATGAAATGGTTGTTTGTGTTTAAGTATTGCATAACATGTGTGACACTTGTTCATATTGTTCATGCGTGTATGTTTGTGTCATACGTATTAGGCATTAGCTCACCTTTCAGGGAACTTTTTTTTTAAAATGCAAGTGTTAACAGAGATGAGAACTCAAAAGATGACTTGGGTTTGGGTGATCCATAGAGAGAGGAAGATAAAGATTACCATTATTATTATGGTGATTAAGATTTAGGAGATTATGTTATTTAACTGTAATAGACAGTATCTTTAGAGAGTGTTGTTTTAGTGTTTAAAGACTTCCGCTGCATTAGATGTTCGATATGGTTTAAGTTATTATTTGAATTTTGGGGATGTATGAAATACTTTTATATAGGAATTACAAGTTAAAGTGTATCAAAGTTGATTCAAAGCCTTAACATGTTCTTGTGAGATAAGGACATGTGGTGAGCAGTAGAGCGGCCCGAGTTCCAGGGCATTACACAAACACTCTCGCTTAATAGGAAGGCCATCAGCACGACACAATCATCCAAAAGGCCATATGAAAGTAATCCCCCGTACGAAGTTACCTTACCTTGACCTCTAGAAACTACCATACACCAAGAGACACCATCCTTTAATTAGGGCCTAATAACTCATTTAGTGTCCAAATTAAGACCAAGTTATTAGTTAAGCTATTCACTTTAGGCCTAGGTGAATGTCACCACAAGATAAGCCTTGTGTTGACTTTTAATTCACTAATAGAGACATGTAGAAGTTGCCTCATAACCTTCAATCTCAATGGGCACAAATCTAATTCCTTCATGATTTTTCAGTAGATCAAGAATGTTATTACATTTCATGTGGTTGATTCTTACATAGCACTTGATTGTATGATAACATGTATGTATACTATTCATTGCAGTTATAAGGATTCCTCACCCACAGAGCATTCTTTCACTCACACTCCTATAGTTTACCTCATTTCAAGATTAACCTATGGCAAAACCCTAATAAGCTATAGCCTACAGTAAGTACTCATTTGGAACTTAATAATGGGGTAAGTGCAAGGTGATAAGAATAAAAGTGGGGGCATTATATAGTCATTATAGCAGGTCCAATTGTCCAAGTGAATAGGTAACCCTAGGAGTACAGGTTAAACCATGGTGGATAGGTTTACTTGATGTACAAGTTTATCCAAAAAGAACGAGAATAAGATGAATGTAAGAATGGAACTATGGTCTTAAATAAAGTTAAAACATATGTATATGAAATGTTATGTTTTTCTTGATGTATGGCTTAAAGCATGGAATTGTATTAGTTATTAACAATGTAGAGTTAATCCATTATGAACATGACAGTAAGATAAACCTGGTATGTACATGGAGATAAATAATCTCCTATGAGGTAGTTAGATCCTGGTTTAATGTGTTATTATATATGTAAACAGGTATAGATGGGTAAGCTCCTATGCTCCGCTACATAGGTTATCATTCCATTAGATTAATTCATGTGATGTAGCCTTATGCGCATTATTGAAGTCCTAAAGACAACAGTGGAGGTTGATTTGGGATTTTGTAAAGTGCACAGTGGGGGTTATCACGACAACAGTATTTAATGGGCATGACATCTATCAATGTTAAAAAAAGGTCATATATCTCAATTTTTAACAATTCATGTTTTTTTCTCCTTGGTCATCCTATGAGTTAAAAGTAAGAAAAAAAATTTTATACGATTGGTAATGAGAAGTTAGTCATATATTAAAGTATATTAAATAAATAAATGTTGTTTCTCATTAACCAATCTAAAACATGACTTCTTCATTGTATTAAAGTTATAAATTGGAAGTGGAAATGAAGATGCTAGCAAAAGCAATATGGTATATATATATACACACACATACATATATTGCGTGTGTCAATGTCACGCTACAAATCCAAGTGACATAATAGCTTGCCATGTGTCTTTATTGTCTAGGAAGCACATGTAAGGCTTGAAGTCATACTCTCTAAGCCTTCTTATTGGAAAGTATTTAATTACTTGAAATGGTCTTTAAATAGAAAAGTGCACTTTCAATCCCTAAGGTTTAACTGATTTTTGTGTCATTAAATTATTTTTTTTTACTACATGAGCCCTTAATATTTGCAAATATTAACAAACTAGGACTTTTTGTAACACTGTTAATTTTTCCTACCCCCTAGGATGGTGGATAGACACTTACCACCATTGGTGGATTGAACAACCAACATTCATATGTGTGTCAAAGTCATCAACCAACCCTCTTAGATGGTTACCATTCAATCACTGGACTTGTGGTTTTTCGAACCATTTTTTGTTCAATTTTTATGTAGTTTTTCTTTTTTCTTTTTATTTTTTTATTATTTTAGTTAATTGATATATATATAAAAGTTGAGAATTCAAATTTAAAACCTATTAAATATTAAAGACTAAAAGTATATTTTTCCCTTTTTTAAAATAACTCTCAGCAGGTGAACTCTAAAGCACTATAAGTAAAACCTTTACAATCACACTTGATACAACAACATATGTTAATTTAATATTAAATGCACATCTAGTCATTCATAATACATGAAACAATTTAAGGGTTATTTAATATTAGTGTAGCATTTACAACCAACAATCAACATTCCCCAAAGAGTGTATTAGTTGAAATAGAGAAAATTTTTGCAAATTTCTTTTAGGGAGCATCAAGTAGAAAACAAGATTTTTATCAGATGAATCTTTGTTCTCCAACTAATGAAGGAGGTTTGGGTATTCAAAAATTAGAGGATGCAATTAGCATTCTTGGTAGGATAGATTGAAGTTAAAGCATAGGATTTTGTGAACATGTCAACATTGATATCCAATATGACCTTTCAAGTTCAAAATACTATCAATATGTTTAGGCTAAAGTTTTAACATGCAATCAAGTAGCAATGATTTTATAATAATAAAAGTTCCTTGATTAATTTGTTGGAAACCATCTCACAAGGAACATTCTAAACTCAATATTGATGGTAGTGTAGCTTTGGGAACAACACCAATAGGAGGTCTTCTTTGAGACTTAGCAAGTCATTTGGTTTTCATATATGGCTCCTTTCTTCAATCTTGTTCTATTGAACTTGTATAGTGGATACTAGTCTTAGTTGGTGTGTTCAAAAAAATGTTTCACATATTGAGATTAAACTTGACTCATCTTTAGGATAACCAATAAAACTCAGTGTAGATGGTGTGAAACCTAGAAAATTTCTCAAAAGATTAGAGCTAAGAAGCTAGAATAGTGGTGTCTAGATCTTTGAAATTAGATCCCTAATCCAAAAAGCAGAAGGAAACCTAGAAACCAATACAGGATCCAATCCCTTGTGAGATTACTCGTAAGAGCCTCCTTTTAGTTAATAGAGATCAACACGATGTGAAGTTATAAGAGAAAACACCATTGGAATAGAGAACTTGAAATTTATAGGATTTTATGGATATGTAAGGGATGACTCAAAATTAATTTAGATAAAGAAACAAAACCCAATAAAAAAATGCTAAGTGTTTTCGTTATAATGTATTTCATAATTTTACAATTAAACTAGTTAAAAAGCCTACATAATGAGTGGATGAAAGTATAATAAAACAAGTGCTTCTAAAATTACTTAATAATGAATTTACTTAAATGATTAAAAAAAAATATATAAAACATTTTATATTCATTATTGTTTTAAACATTACGTGAATATTACTATTGAATTGTATAAAAATACACATTATATTTTTGTATGTTGTCAAGCTATTTATATAGATTAATGGGTTCTAAAAAGGGGTGGGAATGTAGGCCAAAAGGGCTGGCCTGCCTTAACCTGCGTAGGCCTATAGGCTGAAGCAAGCTAACCAGTGTTAGCCTATACCTTATGTAGGCTAGAAAAGTCGGCCCAACATGCCCTATAGGCCAACGCGAGTTAAGTGAGCTAGCCCACCAATATAGAATATAGATGTTTCCCTTCCTTTCCCATGCCCCAATAGCCGAAGCCCTAAAGCTAAACGGTTGAACCCCTAAACCCTAAAGTCAAATAGTTGAACTCCCAAACCCCAAACCCCAAACCCAAAAACCTAAAACCTTAACCCCAAACCCTTAACTCTTCTTAAGCACTTATATCGAGACTGGAAGTAAGAGACGACGACTTTAGTAGATGAGGAGGACACTTGGAGTGACAAGTGATGTAAGCCGGATGTGTGAAGAAGTGAGGACTGGGTGAAAAGGAGTAAAGGATGAAGAGGTCTGGGTGGAGCCATAGAGGTAGACTAGTGGTCTATGGTATGGTCTTGGACTTAGACTGCCGATTTGTGGTTAGCTCATTGCCTCGTGGTAGTCGTAGCTTGTAGGTAGTTAGTGTAAGTGCAAGTTCTATTCTATGTGAAGTGTGAAGTGTTTTGCATGTGCCACGTCTGGGTATGTAGTGTAACTTCTACCTATGGCTATGGTGTGCTTATGATGTGAGGCTGTAACCATGCGTGGCTATGAGCTATGCCTGACTGCTTATGCCATCTTCAGTCTTATTATCCTATTTATCCTCTTTTCCTTTTTTTTTTTAATTTAGCAAGCTAAGTGGGCCAACCCGCCTGCAATTCATGTGGGCTAATTTTTTATTTTACGTAACCTACAAAAAAATTGTAGGTTAGGTGGGTTAGCCCACCAAGCCCACCCTACATTCCTAACTCTAGTTCTAAATACATAAATTATTTAGAAAGAGAAAGAAATATTTTCCTTTAATATTGTATATGTATTTCTTTATTAACTTTCTTTAAAACTTAATTATCAACTAAATTAATTAAATAGGAGTCAAAATAATGAATTGAAATATTAGATAATTATGGCAAATGATAATAACTAATTAATAACATTAGCTAATTAATGCCTCTCACTAATCAATACAAAACGTCCATCACAACCCTCTCTCAAAATGTATTTTTATTTAATTCCAAAATAAGTGATAATAAAAAGCAATGCAATCTTAAATTGTAATTTTTAAGCAAAAATAAAAAAAATAAGATTATTCACATAAAATTCAATCAAAAGTTAAAGAATCTATAAATACTAAAAAATAAATAAATAAATAAACTTTTAACAATTATTATAGTTTTCATAAAATATGATGTATCAATAATACATTTTTTATTGGTTACAATAATAGAAAGCAATTTACCAAATTCTTGATTTATTATTCTTTCTTTCCATCAAGTTGTTTATTTATTTGACTTTAATTTTATACAGCTTGTTAAATTATTAAGCACACATCTAAACTAAGATAAAAATAATAATAATATTTAAAAAATCAACAAATAACATCATATAGTTTCATCGTATCTAAAGAAAGAATACAATAGCAATTAACCCACAAGTAAGGCATGGAAAATGGTGTCTTTTAATTCACCATGTGTTCCACATACATTAATCTAATAATTTAAACTTATTCAAAATACAGTAGAATTAAAAATCATAAATAACTATATATTAGGTGATTCTTCAATGTGTTGCATTTATTAATTATTATATTCAAATCTAAGAAAAGGATTATAATAACAATTTACCATAAGCTATATGAGGAAAATGGTACATTTCCATTCACCATGGTGCTATGTTACTTTAATCTAATAATTCAAATTCTTATTTAAAAAAAAAATAGCATAAGAAGCATATGAGTAACAACTACTTTATTAGGTGATTTTTTAGTTCCTTGCATTTATCAATTATTACGATGATCCTTTTGAAAAATTCTCTTCATCAAGTTATCAGCTGAATAAATAATATATATATATATAATATCAAATAAAACAAAAAGATAAATTGAAGATTGTGAAATAAATATGAAAAGTCAAATACATTACGAAATCCATTCATATGAGGTGTAGAGGTCCTTCTAGTCCCATATTCACATATATAAAGATCCATTTTTATGCACTAATGCAAAAAAAAAAAAGAAAAAAAAATGATATCTTTATGAATCTTTTACAATAAATATACTTCAAAATAGCATCATAAGAATAAGATTATATCTAAAAATATATATATATTTTAGAACATTAATAAATTAGATAATAAAATTTATTAACTCTTTAAATCAAATTTCCCTTGAAACCAGCGTCATCACATCATTAAATTATTTCCTTAACCCTAAGCATTTGAAGGAATGTGAATTCATAGATAAATGGAATTGAAAGATAAAGAAACTAGACATAGCAATACAACAATTCATAGACAATCAAATGCTAAATGTTAATGTAAATAAATGTTATTGCTCCTATAATCAACCTTTATAATAGCTCACATTAAATAATAATAATGACAATAATGAAACCATAAATAAATTTAATGGATAAAAATCCATAATATGAAAAGATAAAAAATTCCAAAACTATAGATTGTAATAATATGATTTAACAAAAAAAATAAGAAAATATATTCATGATCACACAAAAATGAAATATAAAAGAGGAAAGAGCTTCTAAAACTATATATTATAATATGATTAGGGATGAAGAAATTATAAATTAGATTACTTGTATTGTTTAGCTATATGAGTAGAAAAACAAATAAATATGAGTATACATGCATAAATAACTACACAAAAATTTAGGATAAAGAATATAAGAAAAATAGTCCTAATTAAGGGAAACAATTTCTTTAGTATAAGCTATGTTAGAATCTAATATAATTCCAGCAAAATTGACTCTTCCTTAGAATTTAACCTCTAGCATTTCTTATAAACTCCTTGTAAAATTTTGCTAAATATGTCCCAATTTGAGTAAGAAAATTCTATCCACATAATCCCTTAGTTCATGTGTTAAATCAACTTTACATCTCATCTTCCAATGTCCAATAATAAATTTTCATGCATGAAAAAGTTGTTATCTTTTCAAATGTCACCCCTTTTCCTAAACCAATCTAGTTCCAAAACATGCATATGTAAACCCAAGAGAGAGAGAAAACATTTATAACTTCATCATCACCTTTCCTTCCCCTTCTAGCCAATAGTAAGCCCCCTCCACCTCCACTTCCATTTCTTTTTCCTTCTCATTTTAATCTCCATTAATTTTTTTATAGTCATAATAACTTCTTGGATATGCAAGTAACAAGGTAAAAATCATTCATTCCATCTCCATTCCTTGTGTCACCCATAGGAAGAAGCCTAGTTTCCAGCCATTTTTTACTGCGTTATCCACGTGATTTCACCAAAGTAATGCTAAAATTGTGTAGATCACATGGCCTACTTTGGATCGAGCCTTTTAACACATCTTGATTCATTCGTTGATGCAGTCAAAATTGTGTCCAAAGATGGGGAAAAAAAAAGCTTTCCCTCGAAGCAAATTCACTAGATTGGACCTAATTAATGCAAATCAAAGCTTCTAAATGCTATTTTAAGCACAAGGAACCAAACCCAATCAATGATTTACTAAAAATCCAAACAAATTTCATAGGATTTGGGTATTAATCAATCAAAACCCATTAATTCAAAAATAAAAAATTCATTATGGGAATTGACCTCCCATGCTTAATTCGAGCTTGGGAAGTATAAAAGGGACCTTGAGAAAGGCATTGGAACACCGGAAAAGATCGATCCCCACTTCAAAAAGAAAAAAAAAATCTCCTTTCTCTCTCTACGTCCTCGTTTTTCCTTTTTTTTTTCTTTCTTTTCTCGATGGAGTCTGAGTCCCTTCTACCTTTCCCAATTACTCGAAGCTCTACTGAAGGTTGCCACCGAAAGTCAACATTGAAGCCACCATCCCCAACGCCGATCAAAAGCTGTACATGTTCATCACTTTTTTTATCACCATTATAATATATATATATATATATTCCCCTAAATTTATTTATTATTATTATTATAAAAAATTTTAAAAATCTTTATTTTTATTATATATATTTTTTCAATAAAAAATTTTTTTGTTAATTTTTTTTACATTTTAGAAATTTTTTAAAATATAAATATGTAAATAATAATATTTTTTTGGAAATTTTTTTAAATATATAAAAAATGTTTTCCTTTACTTAAAAAAGAAAAAAAAATCATTTTCCCTAAAAAAAGAAAAATTTTTAGTATAATTTATTTTTTTTATAAATAGATTTTGGTCTCTAAAAAATAAATAATAATAATAATAATCATAATAATCATAAATTCTTTTTTATGAACTACAATTGGTCTGATCATGAATAGTAGGTACGTAGGCACCTATAGGGCGACGTCAAATAATAATTTTTTTTATTTAAACATTTTTTAAATAAAGTTTAATTTTGGAAGGTTAAAATGGTAACCGTAAAGTTTTAATAGGATAGCCTCCAACTCCAAATCTCTAGTTTTGTTTAAAACATTCTACATGGACTGATAGCTAAATTAAGACTAATATGCTCAATTAGTCTTAATTTAATAGTTTTCCCGATCTCGATAAGGTGGCGACTCCTTTTCTCCAAGCTAGATAAAAAATAAAAATTTTCCTAATTTTAGTCAAAGATTTACACTAAATGGGCATAAGGTTTAGCGTAAATCAAATTAGGAAAAATGAATTAAAATTTAGGCTCAACAGGATGGCGACTCCACTAGGGATTTCAAAGTAGGCTAGCCACTTAAACCTTCCAAAAATAATTTTTTTTTTTTAGGATTATTCATTGAAGTTTTATTATTATTATTATTCTTTTTTATACTAACTTTTGTTTATGTAGGACTAAGATTTATTTATTTTCAATGTGTGTTAGATACGATCAAACTCAAACCATCTTAAGACCTTAAGAGGGGAGCCATCATGTAGGTTTCAAGTGTAGTGGAATGACCACCGCTCAAGGTCGAATAGGCTACCCCACTCAAACTTTGATGTAGCCTATGATTCGTTTCTTTGAAAACGTGAGAGGTTACAAAGTTTGGGAACTTTTAGAACCTACCTTGTGCATACATGAAGTCATAAATTGGCAAGTAAATGCTAAAGTGATGCAAAACAAAGTTGCAAATACAAGTTTTGAAGTACTTACCCTAGAAAAGTAATATTGTAATTACAGATGTAATTTTTTAAATTTTTTTTAGAAAATTGTAAATTAGGAACTTTTGTAACAAAAGATTTTTAATTGTGATTTTCTCTTGTAATTTTCGAGATTGCTAGCATTAAGAAACCGTTAAACCTAAAGCTCCTACTAGATTCCTGGTTCACCCTCTACCATCTTGAAGAACAAGCTTACATCAACAAGAAGATTAGGCTTATTCTATCTCTCATGAAAATCGAGGCCAACATTTCCCTAATCCGGGCCATGTCACATTTCTGGAAATCAAAATTCATAGCATTTTTCCTTGGTCCACATGAAATCACACCAACAATAGAGGAATATACTCAACTCCTCTAAGCCACTCCATTAGCAAACAGAGTATATGTACCAAATCTAGAATCAAGTCCAACTAGCATTTTCAGCAAGCTATTGGGAATCCATAAATCAGTAATTAATGAAGCATTAGGAAAGTGTAATGGACATTGTATCTGTCTAACATACTTGCAAACATGGTTTGGATCCCAATATGATGCTAAAGATCGAAAACACGTCCTATGTGGAGACCTCAAAAATTAGAAACAAAACAAAGTTCATGCTTATATAATATCAACATTTGGAACTCTCCTTTTTCCTACAAGGGTCTTTTACATTCATTATAGGGTGGCTAAGCTAATGGCCTAGTTTCTAGAAGGGAAATCCTATATTCCTACTCTCTTAGCTGAATAAATTCACAACTTAAACTTTGTAAAGAGAAAAAGGCATGCCACCTTCAGAAGCAACATCAACCTTATCTTAATTTGGTTTGTAAGCTACATCAAATGCTTTGGGCTAAACATGATTAGATGGTCATTGGCCCATCATATCGATCTCACTGAATCTTGTAAAGAAAGAATGAAATTACTTGATGACATCCCTAGCTACTCTTGGGTTGAGATACTAAAAAATTTTACTATAGATGACATCCTATGGACTGCTAAATTGAGCAATTGCAACAAAATCATCCTAAAGTGCAAATATTTTCAAATAGTTCCATTAATCAGGCTCAATTAGTGTACAGGCTACCATCAACATTCAGTGGTACGTCAATTTGGCACTATTCAAGATATAGTCCATAAGCCATCACTACAATCAATTACATTCGAATATCAAAACCCTAGCATGATAATTGCTGATAAGGTAGCTAAGTTGTTGGGAATAAAGGCTTTATGGGAATCCCAAATTGAAAGCCCTAATATTGATTTAGGTGAAGTTGGAAAACATCGAGCCACTAGGGACTTCGTCATCAATTAACTGTACAAGATCGATAAGAGAATCTATCAAGCTCCCGATAACACACATCCTGCACCAAGTAATCCTTGCCCAAAGATGAAAACCTATATGGAACAGGTGCAAGCTCAAATGAAGGTTCACTTTGATTGCATGGAGGTTGAGGCAAATACCTAGAAGAACAAATTCAAACAGTCCCACCAAAAAAATAAAGCTTTAGAGGCTTAACTAAGGATAGCTCATCAGAAGATCAAAGAGTTAGAAGCCCCATCCAATCAAGTGAAGAGACAAAAAAGGAAGCCATTGCAAGAACCAGAAGCCAAAAAGAAAATGGAAAGATTAGACATTAAGTTGATTTATTTCACAATGTAATCAAAACTTTGAGATTTGTAGCTTTAATAAAATTTCAATATTTTTTTTTCGCTTTAATGATTACTTGCCAATTTCTATACTTGCATCTGCTTGAATCATACATGCACAATAAATCGTTTTTCACTAACAAAAAGCTGCACAATGTTGATCCGAACAGGTTTCAAGATAGCGCCTAAACAATAGTTACCCATAAGAAGTCCATGTAACACCCGTTCCAAAGTTAAGATGTCAAGCAACAACAACACCAATGACAATGCTTCTGATCAAAGAATGATTTCATTGGAACAAACAGTGCAAAATCACAATGATATGGTTAATTTTCTAGTAAAAAGTCTTACTCTCTTACAATCCACTCAACTGAATCAGGAAGGCAATTCAAGGGGGCAAAAAGGAAAAAATGTTGAAATGGAGGAAAGGTAGAAAGAGATGGAGAGAAAACTTTACCAATAATTTGCTAACAAAATAAGAACTCTTGAAGGACTAAATGGATACGAGCCAATTAGCATCTCTGACTTGACAGTTTTTTATGTTGTTGCCTATCCTAAAAAGTTTAAAGTACCAGAATTTGAGAAATACAATGGCACTTGATGTCTAAAGATGCATACCAGATTATATGTCCGAAAATGGGCAAATATGTATAGTACGATCAACTAATGGTACAAACTTTCCAAAATAGTTTCGTTGGACCTACTGTAACTTAGTATGCGCAATTAGACCTCAACCAAATCAACACTTGGGAAAGGTTAACTCGAGCATTCTATGAACAATACAAGTTTAACATTGAGTTTACTCCTTCAGTGTGGGATTTAGGAAGTATCCATAAGAAACATGTTGAGTCCTTCAAAGAATATGCTTAACATTAGTGAGCTCAAGCTACAAAGGTTAGTACTCTAATCTCTGAGAAGGAATTGACATCCATCTTCATCAATACATTGGAGAAACCCTATTTCACTCACCTAATTGGGCGAAACTCTTCAAGCTTCGCAAAAGTAGTAGTAGCAAGATGTAGGATCGAAAATGCTATCACTTCTGGAAAATTACCTATCAATGAAACATTTAGAGCAACCTCATCCAAACCTTTAAATAACATCGAAGGAAAAGAAACTACCATTGCCATGATTAATTCCAGTAAGAACAATCGGTTAACCCCTCACCTTTCTTTCTAAACACCAAACACTTCAATCCAACCACAACCAAACAACCAACCTCAAATGAGCAGACCTCCTAAACAATTCACCCATATCCTAGTCCCATTAAGCCAAGTTTTTTGCTAACCTTAAGGCTGGTAATCTAATCAGCTTTGAAATCCCCAATGAAAGATACAGACCTAGAAACTATGACTCCAACCTCAAATGTCAATACCATATGGGGCAGGTAGGACATTTAACAGACAAGTGCTGGAGACTTAAAAATAAGATCCAGGATCTAATTAATGCTGGCGTAGTGCAATTAGACTTCATTGAGTTACCTACTCCTAATGTCAATAATAACCCACTTCCCAATCATGGCCTTGCCATCAACATGATCACCTCAAAAGCACCTGAACCAAAAATTGATTTAGATAAGTTGCCAATAGAACGGATAATGAGGAACTTGTAACAAGCTAGCTTCCCACTATTAGTCAATCCAAGCAACAAAATACAAGCCAAGTCAGTCATTTCTCAATTGTTATTGGAAGGCAAAATTCAATTAGCATACATTTGGGAAATGCTAATTCTCAAGCCTAACAAATTAACAACTCAAAAAGAATTAAAAAGAAGATGGCATGCAGGTAATCCCACGGTCGGTTTATTATGACAACATTTAGGGAGGTTTAATTATTTTTTTAACTATTCTATCCAACTACCGATTCATAAAGATCCTACTCCAAGTGGTTAGGGTTCAGATTTTGAAGAGGAAGACAACTCCCAAAGTGAAAAGAAGAATGATCAAATAGTTAACATGATAAGACCTAACTTTAAACTAGTGCTCCTAAAATGTTACAAAAAGCCTGAGTAAAAGCAAAAAATCCCAAAAGTTAAGAAGTACACTTTCCATATTCCCTTAGCATCTAAAACTTATAAGGCTGCCCCATTTAATTATGAGGTGATTAATTAAGAAAAATCTCCAAGTTCTATCATTGGAGGAATCACTAGGTCATGGAGGGTCTATAATCCTAAAGAAAAGACCACAAAAAAGCCTGAAACTAGTGAGTCAAGCAATTAAGTCATAAAGCCGGAAGTAGAAGAAGAAAAGATAATAGCCTTTTCAAAGATGATTAAGTCTAGTAAATATAAAATTATGTACCAATTATCAAAGACCTCAGCTCAAATATCTCTTATGGGTCTTCTACTCTCTTTCAAGCCTCACAAAGAAGCCTTTTTTAAGACTTTGAAGGAGGTCAAGGTGCCATAGGGAATGTCTACTAAAAAATTGGGACATATTGTCAATTCCATTTTTGCCATTGATCAGATATCCATTTCAATAGAGGAACTGGTAAAAGAAGGTAATCAACACGCCAAACCACTTTTCATAATGGTAAAATGCAATAACATGATTGTTTCTAAAGTCCTCATTGATAATGGGTCCTCCCTCAACTTATGCCCTCTAGCTACTCTTAAATTACTAGGTGTTAATGCAGCTAACATCAAACCAAGTTCTACTATAGTGAGGGCTTTTAATGGATCCAAGAGGAGAATTGTAGGGTGTAAGCACCCCATTTTTGCCCTAATGATCAATAATAATCAACCACAATTTTTTCTAATTTTTCCATATTTTTCTCTAATTTAGCAAAAATAGGAAAAATATTCAAAAAATAAAAATAAATAGGAAAATACATCAATTTTGGAAACTAATTTCAGAACTGGCAATAATAAGGGTTAAATGATTTTTACAAATTTTTGAAATTTCAAAAAATACAAAAAGATAAAAAAAAAAAAACGCATTGCATATATGCAATTTGCGAAATAAATAAAATCGCGAAAGTAGCCTAGCTTAGCTGGTCCGAACCAGGGTCAGGCATGCGCGGATGGGTGCGAGGTCAGGGGTTCAAAACGCGGGGGAAGCAGAATCCGCGTTTTGCAAAATTTTACTCTGCTTGGGACACGTGTCAGCATCCGATTGGCTGGAGCGAACGCACGCGCCGGGTGTGTGATCATCTTCAACCTCTATCTGAGATCGCCGACGAGGAGGAAAATCCAAATTTCGGCCGTTTTGATTCGATTTTTTGCACAAATCCAACAGATCTTTAAGAGAAATACGATGAACATCATCCAATTGGAATCAAATCTCAACAAATCGATGGATTTACACAAATCGAAATTGGTTTTTTTAATCGCAAATCCGATTTGCTTCAATCGATGGAAATCTGAGCTTATCCAGCTTGATTTTGAATTCCTATAAATAGAGGATGAAGTGGAGAAGCAGAATTACAGATCAAAAGTGAGAGAAAGATATAATCGAAGCCTCACCGGAGTTGTTCAAAACCGCGACCACCGATCAAGTGTTGGGCAGCCACTAGGAGGCGTTTCTGAAGCAAACCATCGCCACGGTTGAGTTCCTTACCCCCGAAAACCTAGGAATCGACACCTCAACAGCTTCGAAAGGCCGCTGGAACGCCGTCAACGAGCACTCCTAGCTGCCGCATCCGACCAACCCGACCTGACCTTCTTCGACCCGATCTAACCCGACCGACCTAACCCGCGCACCGACCCAGATCCAAGTAAGTCGGATTTTTTGATTTTATTTTTATTTTATTTAGTTATGTTATTTATTTCGAATTTATTTATTTACTCATTTTTTATTTATAATTCAATAAATAGAAAAATGTTAGAAATTAGTTTTTTTTAGGATTTAATGATAAAAAATAAAAATAAAAATAATAATTATAATAATAAATAATAAAAATGTAGAAATTTTATAAAGAAAATAATAAAAATATTAGAAAAATAACAATAAAAATTTAGATTTTTAAAATAAGATAGATAAAAATCTAGGAGAAAATTTTTCAATAAAAATAAAAATTATGAAAAATTAATAAAAACTAATTAAAAAATTAAGAATTAATAAAAAAATTATTAAAAATTCATAAAAATTAATAAAAATCAATAAAAATTTATAATAGTAGAAATGAGTTGAAAAATAGAAAAAAATGAGTTTTATCACTTAGAAAAATCACTTTCCCAAATAAATCCAAAATTGGTGTTTTTCCTCAAAATTATTATTATCAAAAATCAAATTATTAAGCTTAGGCTTAGATTTTTTTAACAAAATCCTGAAATGGTAAAAACATAAATCAAAAGAAATTTCATAATTAAAATTCACAAACACACTTAAAGTTTTTCAGGAAAAGCGAACTATGGCTTGTTTGATCCTGAATAGCAGGTATGTAGGCACCCATTTGAGGCAACCCTAAAAAAAAGGAATAAAAATCATTTTCCTAGCATAATTCACTCAAAAACACAATAAAAGACAATAAAAAGAAAATAAAAGACATTTTGAGATAGAGTAAATTTTAGGAGATTAGGTGGTAACATTAAGGTTTTAATAAGTTAGCCTCCGAACTTAGAAACTCTGGTTTTTCCTTTTCCTCTTTTCGCAAAAACTAGAAGAGGAAATCACGATGACTAGTAGTCCAAATTAAGACTAATCCGCTCCATTAGTCTTAGTTCACTTTTTCCCAACAACAGTTGGGTGGCGACTCCAAAATAAAACGAAATTCCTAACTCAAGTCGAGGATCTATATTAGATGAGCATAGGGTCTAGTATAGATCAGATTAGGAATGGGAAAAATCAAGAAATTAGACTCGACATAGGGGAAATTAGCTTAATGGTGGAAATCAGCCTGCAATAATTTGGAATCCCTTTCCAAGTCTTAGACATCCCAAGGTCCTTCAACTTGCTCCTTGGGAGACCTCGGATCCATGTAGCACAGGCCATTCCCTCTAACCTCCACCAAAAGGTCAAATTCATTTTTAATTGTTAGATCATCATTGTATTAGGCAAATAAGATTACGCCATTTACAAAGAAACGACTATACCCTACATAGGAGAAGAAGACCCAAATGACCTTAGACTCAAAATCTTTGATGAGGTGAGCATGATTACTAGATCCGAAAGATAGGGATGTAGAAAAGTGCAATTCAAAGAGGGTCAAATGAGGACATTAGGTCTTGGATATATCCCTACTTTGAAAGAAGAATTTCAAATGAGATTCAAGTAGGGAAGAAGGGGTGATAAACTGTACAATACCCTCAATGAGTTTTCCACCAATCCAAACAACATTCACCCATCCGGCCATTACTAAGATGCCGGTACCAGCAAAAGAAGACAAGTCCAATGAACTCACTAATAGGCAACAACGAGAATCAATGGCCATATCCTGTAACTCCCAATTACTACAAAATTGGTTCACTTTCCCTTTAAATAGTAATAAAGCTGCTTTAGAGTAAGAGTGAACTATGGTTCAATATTCATTGAGTTTTCATGTATTTTTCATTCAATAAATGTAACCCACATAAACCAAATCAATAAAATTTCAAATTCATTTCTTCTACTCATTCAAAATTTTTTTTCTCTCTTGTTTACACTTATCCGGATCCAATGATGAAAATCGGGGATATCTCACACACATAGAGAGTAAAAATGTCGATATCACCTCTAACTCTACTAGTTTAGATGATATCAATGACCACCAAGTGATTTAAGAAAACTAGCAACAATATGAGCAAGGTAGGATTTCATTTTATGAGTTGATTGAAATAGTCAACCTAGGAAATGAAGATAACCCTAGGAACCTTAAGATTGGAGGTAATCTTAATAATGAAGAGAAAAGGAGGTTGACCCAGCTATTATCTAAACACCTTGAAGTATTCGTCTTATGAAGATATGTCAAGACTTGACCCATCAATCATAGTTCATAAGCTATCCACACAAGAAGATATCAAACCTAAGAAATAAAAATTAAGATGATTTCGACCTGATATTTTATTGAAAATTAAGGAAGAAGTCAAGAAATTATTGGATGTTGGGTTTATTGAAGTATCGGATTATCCCAAATGCGTAGCTAACATAGTCTCTATAATAAAGAAAAATGGGAAAGTTCGTGTATGCGTGGATTTCCAAGATCTAAATCAAGCAACACCAAAAGACAATTTCCCTTTACCCCCACATAGATGTCCCAGTAGATAATACTACTAGAAACAATCTTTCATTTATGGATGGTTTTTCAAGGTATAACCAAATCAAGATGTCAGGGGAAGATAAAACCAAGACAACCTTCATCGTAACCTAGGGCAACTTTTGTTATAAGGTTATGCCCTTTGTTCTCAAGAATGCTGAGGCAACATATCAAAGAGCAATGGTTGCATTGTTTCATGACATGATGCACCAGGAAATTGAGGTGTATGTTGATGATTTAATCGCAAAATCCAAAAAAGGGGAGGACCACGTAGATACTCTGAAAAAGTTATTTAAACGGTTAAGAAAATACCAATTGAAACTTAATTCGGAAAAATGTACTTTCGGAACCTCCAAGAAGCTATTAGGTTTTATGATCAGTCAAAAGGGCATCGAAGTGGATCTAGATAAGGTCAAAGAAATATTGGAAATGCCACCTCCACACACACTTAAAGAAGCCAGGGGACTACTTGGACGCCTAAACAACATTGCTCAGTTCATTTCCCAACTTACAGACAAATGCCGACCTTTATTTAAACTACTCAAGAAAAATTCCGCCACCAAGTGGAATGAAGAATGTGAAACAACTTTCATAGAAATCAAGCAATATCTCATGATTTCTCCAATACTAGTGCCCCTAAACTTAGGAAACCATTATTCTTGTACCTGACAATACTGCCTGAATCTATGGGGTGCATACTCGATCAAAAGGACGAAGAAGGAAGAGAACAAGCCATTTACTACTTGAGTAAGTTCACTGAAGGGGAACAAAATATTCAAAAATAGAGAGAACATGTTGTGCATTAGTTTGGGTCATGCATCAACTCAGATAATACACACTCTACAATTCAATTGCATTATTAACAAGACATGATCCCCTGAAGTATTTAGCAAACAAACCAACCTTAATTAGTAGGATTTCTAAATGGAAAATGTTGTTGTCTAAATTCGACATCACCTATATAAACCAAAGTTCAGTCAAAGGTCAAGCTATAGCAAATCAATTGACTAGACATCCACTTGAAAGAACTTCCCAAAGACCCCAAACACAATTTCCAGATGAAGAAGTATTGATAACTAAAGGTGATCCTAACACCGAAGAAGAAAAATTTCTCAAATGGAAATTGTATTTTGATAGAGCTACCAATGTATATGGTTGTGGAACAGGAGCGGTGCCGGTTTCACCTGAAGGCAACCAATTCCCTATGGCAACAAGGCTCACATTCCTATACACTAACAACATTGCAGAATATGAAGTATACATTCTCGGTCTTAAAATGGCTTTAGATATGGGAATTCATGAATTAGAAATGTATGGGGATTCCTCACTCATCATTTGTCAAACACGAGGAGAATATAAGACTAAAGATCCAAAATTGGTACCCTATCACAAACACTTGTTAGGGTTAATGGAGAATTTTGAAAAGATCACATTCACATATATACCAAGGATGCAAAATCAATTTGCCAATGCCCTACTACATTAGCATCTTTGACCCAAATATCAAGAGAAGTAAAAATCCAACCTCTCAAGATTGAGATTGAAGATAAACTGGCTTTTTTTTTTTAGCTATCAAAGAAACACGTGATGATAAGCCTTGGTATTATGATATTAAGATCTTCCTTCAAGAGGGAAAGTATCTACAAAAGGCTAATAAAAAAGATCGAAAAGTGCTTAGAAGGTTGGTAAGTCATTTTCTGCTAAGTGGGTCTACAATATATAAACAATCATTTGATAGCACATTATTGAGATGTGTAGATGAGAAAGAGGCAAACACTCTCATGAAAGAGGTACATGAGGGAATATGTGGTCCTCATATGAATGATTACATGTTGGCTGGGAAAATCATGAGATTAGGTTATTATTGGTTGACTATGGAAACTAACTACATTAAACATGTGAGACATTGTCATCCATGTCAAATTTATGCCAATAGAATAAATGCTTTACCTCAGGAACTTCATACACTTTCTTCACCATGGCCATTCTCAATGTAGGGTCTAGACATAATTGGACCGATCAACCCAAAAGCTTCCAATGGTCATCAATTCATACTAGTGGCTATTGATTATTTCACTAAATGGATTAAAGCTTCCTAATATACCAACATCACTAAAGGAGTAGTTGTCAAATTCATCAAGAAGGACATTATTACTCAATATGAATCTCCTAAGTCAATTATTACAAATAATGACACAAACTTAAACAACAAGCTCATGATAGAAGTGTGCTAACATTTTGGAATCACTCATAGGAACTCTACTCCATATCAACCATAAATGAATGGAGCTGTAGAAGCAGCCAATAAAAATATCAAGCGGATTATTGAGAAGATGGTCATTACTTATAAAGATTGACATGAGATATTACCATTCATGTTCATGGCATATCGATCCTCCATCAAAACATTAACGGGAGCTACACCTTATTCTTTGGTATATAACATTGAAGCAGTATTACCAATCAAAGTTAAGATTCCATCACTTAGAGTCTTGTCAGAAACTCAATTAGATGAAGCTGATTGGGTGGAAAAATGGGTTAATCAATTGAGCCTAATTGATGAAAAGAGGTTAGCAACATTATGCCATGGTCAATGCTACTAACAAAGAATGGTTACGGCTTTTAATAAAAGAGTGTGACATCGAAATTTTCAAGAGGGAGACTTAGTTCTAAAAAAGATTCTCCCAAATGTGCAAGATCCTAGAGGGAAGTTTACGCCTAAGTATGAGGGGGCATATTTTGTTAAGAAAGTGTTATCAAGAGGATCATTGATTTTGTCATGAATGGATGGTTCGAATTTAAAGGACCTTGTAAATTCTTATGCAGTCAAAATGTACTATCCTTAATGAATCAATGGAATCTTACCGAAGTTTAATGAAAACACTAGCAAATAATGGTCTCTTAATGGTCTAATTTTTATCATCTATGTGTAAAGTTGATATCCCTAATGGTTCTTTACGTTAGACTGATCATCCATCCCATCATTGATAAGCTTCTTCTTCTTGTACTTTGATTTTTGCAATACACACTCAAACATGAGAGAAGTTGTGAGGAATAAAATAATGATAAATGTTGAAAACTCTTCAAATACTACATCATGGTTTCATTTTTTGTTTAAAAAGAAGTTTTTTTACTATTTTAGGTTAAAGTCTCGAACAATAGAAGTGGAGATAGAATTTAAGCAAAACAAATTGGAATGGTTAGAACTTTGGAATGAAAATGAATCTTATATAAGCATGATTCATTTGACGAGAAAAGAGTTAGCGAACAGGTGTTGGTAAACTTCGACAAAAGGGTTCATTGTTTAGGTACTATCTGTGAAACTAGGTAAGATCTTTCATTATACATGAGTAGCAAAATAGGTACCCTATAGGGGCACTTTTCTAAAATTTTGTCATTTCTTAGGATTGTTAGTCTGTAATAGAAGCTTTTCTATACAAGTTAGTCAGCTCACATGAGTACTTTTCTAAAATTCACCATTTCTTAGGATTGCTAGTTTGTAATAGACGCTTTTCTATGTAATCTAGTCTGCCTATAAAGGCACTTTTCTAAAATTCACTATTTCTTAAGATTGCTAGTCTATAATAGACGCTTTCCTATGCAAGTTAGTCAGCTCATAGGGGCACCATTCCAAAAATTCATCATGTCTTTGGATTGCCAATCTGTAATAAAAGATTTCCCATGAAAATTAGTCAGCCTACAAGGGCACTATTATAAAATTCATCTTTTCTTTGTTAGTCTGTAATGGACGCTTTCCAATTGAAATTGGTCAACCCATAAGTGTACTATTCGAAAAAAAAAATCATTACTACAAGTTGCTACTTTGTAATGACCATTCCCAAAAGCGAATAGTTAACCTATAAAGCACTATCCTAAATATCTCTTGTCAGCAAAAATCGTATATCTCTTCGGTCTTTGAAGTGAAGTTTTACTCAAGCTTCACTACAAAGAGGGACAGTTGTAGACACACAATTTTTGCTCCTTGTATATATGTTTTTTTATCATTCTATTTTATTTTTTATTCTTATTTTTATTTACTTTTATTTAAAAAATGTATATGTATATAAAAAGGGAAGAAAAATGGAAACAAATACAATTTGATTGCATAATAAGACTAAGGCACAGGCCAATAGCCTATTGGAAAGTACACACGCACAACACATAAACAACCCGAGTTCGATCCCTAGTAGATGCGAAAACATTCAAAAAAAAAAAATTCCCCCTCAGTTGGACACGTGGCAATCTCCCATTAGACATCGAAAGTACTGTAGATCATCTTCTTCCTCCTTCTACTTGGTTTCTTGTGATTTTTCTCTTTAAGAAGCCTAGTTTCCAGCCATTTTTTACTGTGTTATCCACATGATTTCACCAAAGTAATCTTGAAATCGTGTAGATCACATGGCCTACTTTAGATCGAGCCTTTTAACACATCTTGATGCATTCATTGATGCGGTCAAAATTAGGTTCAAAGATGGAAAAAAATCAGCTTTCCCAAGAAGCAAACTCGTCGGATTGGACCCAATTAATGCAAATCAAAGCTTCTAAATGCTATTTTAAGCACAAGAAACCAAACCCAATCAATGATTTACCAAAAATCCAAACAAATTTCATGGGATTTGGGTATTAATCGATCAAAACCCACTAATTCGAAAATCAAAAATTCATTATAGGAATTGACCTTCTATGCTTAATTTGAGCTTGGGAAGTGTAAAAGGGACCTCAAGGAAGGCATTGGAACACCAAAAAGGATCGATCCTCACTTCAAAAAGAAAAAAAATTCTTCTTTCTCTCTCTAGGTTCTCTCTTTATGTCCTCATTTTTCCTTTTTTTTTTCTTTCTTTTCTCGACGAAGTCTGAGTCCCTTTCGTCATTCCCGATTGCTTAAAGCTCCATTGAAGATTGCTACCAAAAGTTGACGCTGAAGCCACCGTTCCCAGCGCTGATAAAAAACTACACAAGTTCGTCACTTTTTTTTTTTAGCACCATTATAATATATATATATATATATATATTCCCCTAAATTTATTTATTTATTATTATTACAAAAAAACATTTAAAAAAAATTCTTTATTTTTATTATATAATATATATAAAAAACATTTTCAATAAAAAAAAAAACATATTTTCGTTAATTTTCTTTTAAAATATATATATATGTAAATAATAATATTTTTTAGAACTATTTTTAAAAATATATATATTGAAAAAATGTTTTCCTTTTCTTAAAAAAAAGGAAAAAAGAAAAATTTTTAGTATAATTTATTTTTTTATATAAATAGATTTTGGTCTCTTAAAAAATAAAAAAAAATAAAAATCATAATAATAAAAATTTATTTTTTATGAACTACATCCGATTTGATCATAAATAGCGGGTACATAGGCACCTATAGGGCAATCTCAATTAATTTTTTTTTAGTTAAACATTTTTTTAAATAAACTTTAATTTTGAAAGTTTAAAATGGTAATCGTAAGTTTTTAATAGAATAGCCATCGACTCCAAATCTCCAGTTTTACTTAAAACATTTTACGCCAATTGGTAGCTAAATTAAGACTAATCTTCTCAATTAGTCTTAATTTAATAGTTTTCCCGATCTCAATTGGGTGGCAACTCCTTTTTCCCTAAGCTAGATAAAAAAAAAATTCTTAATTTTAGTCGAGGATTTACACTAAATGGGCATAAGATTTAGTGTAAATTAAATTAGGAAAAATGAATTAAAATTTAGGCTCGACACCATTGAATTAAAAAGAGAGAGAGAGAGAGAGAGAGAGAGAGAGAGAGAAATGTCATGTAAAAAGCCATGGTTGAATTGAAGCATGAGTGGATCAAACTTAGGATGACTTGGCAATGCAGGGGTGCCATATCCACATGGCTAATGGATAAATTGCTATTTAACTCGATGGACATCATAAAAATGTTTGTTAGGTGAAGATCATTTTACTAAAGCACCGTCAAGCTAAAGTAAATTAAACAAGAAAGAACACACTATACAATATTTACCAAAGCATTTATTTAAGTCTAGGATATTTATCAATACTGAGCAGAAAATTTGTTCATCCCTACAGGTTTTTGAAGCTTCAAATTATCAACATCAGTATTTCTAGATTCATAGAGTCGACTAGCATTATTGAAAGTTTAATAGGTGCATCATTTGAGGCTAATCAAGAAAAAATTGGAAGCATAGATTTCAAGAACCTAGATAACTTATCTCTTTCTCTAAAGATTCAGATTATCATGCCATGAATATTTGAATGCTATATCAACCAAATATTACAATCAAAGAAGCAAACACCGCATTAACAACACGAAACTGAAAATTGTTCAAATGCAACTTATCGACAAAAAGAAAGTAACAACTTCACAAACAAGTTGAATGATGAAAGTGATTACACAACATTTTGCATATGCTCTACAACAACTAAAGAAATCTATCCAATGAAATGCCTAAAATCCTATAGACAACATCAAAAGAGCATTTGATTAGGGGGGGCAAAATATAGAGAACTATTTCAGTAATTGAGTCGTGGGCCCAATTTAATGCAATGGGTTAGATTATTGAGCTAGTGACAAGGCTTAGGAAACTAGACTCAATTAGAGATGTTTTAAGGAGATCTGGCTTAGTAAGCTCAAACAAGGATCACTAGACCAAATTTATCGCTCTTGACCTTGCTTGGTAGTCTCATGTGCAAAAAAAACAAGCTAAAAGAGTCATTTTAAGTTCATTTGGGCTTTATATGGCCTCAATAAGCCATAGGTTTATTATAAGAAGTAGGCTCTTTTATATTAATAATGGACTCATCTTATAAGCAACTAGGCTTAACCTAGTGCAAGCCCAAGCTCAAAGCCCATGTCCAAAGCCCATATTCATAAGAAAGGAGGGGATGGGCATTGGCCATTAGATCATCAAGAGTAATCCAACAGCTATCAGCAATTGCAAATCTCAATTGTCCATCTTATTTTCATCCAACTATTGATATCAATAGCCAAAATCTATTATGAATCTCTTCCTCCTCATTTAGAAGATCTAAAGCTAGGGGCAAGCTTTAGAGAAACAACAACACTCTACCAAAATAACTTCACAAAAGATCAAACAATAAATTTATCAAGAACAATCCAAGAACATATCAAAAACATCAAATTTGATCGACTGTCACATGCGTACTTTGAAAATCCGAGCTTGCCTATTCTTCCTCTCATGCCTCTTTCTAAGATCATCCATCTATGTGTCATCAAATCATGACTTCTCCAAAATCATCCAGTATGCTATTTGAACATGATTAATTATCTATAGGAACCCCCCTATATAGATATAAGAAGAAGCATGTATGCAAATGAAAAAGTTACCTTTTTCAAAAACCCTAAATCTACAATTTGGAGGTTTTTCCTTTTGTTGGATCCGCAAAAGAGCTGCAATATAAGTCGACTTGGGGATTTGGGGTTTGATCTAAAGTGTTTTTCTTCCATTGGATCTTTAGAGTGTTTTGCGTAGTGTTTGATGGAAGAAGATGAAGAACGTATGCACTTGAAAGTGTTTCTTTGTGAACACGTGAGTCCCATGTGATGTAATTGATGGAAAACGTAAGATTACAAGGAAGAGGAAAACATAGGTTAGCTTATTGTAAAAAAACATCACAGGTCACATATTTATAAAAAGGTAAAAACACATGTTAGCTTTGTGTAATTTTTCCTTTTAAATAATGAATTTAAATCAATCATTGTATATTTCATTAGACAAGATTTATATGAGATAATTTAAAATGAGAAAAGAGGTGAAATTAAAAGATTTTCCAAAAGAAATTTTGAAACTTTTTTCTTTTAATTATTAATGATTTTGAGTTTGTGTGTGATTGTACAACAAAAATTTATTTTTGGTATATTGGAGCTATGAAAAACTTTAAAGAGTTGTTAAAATAACATATTTCGTATGTTATGATATGTTATTCAAGACTATATTGATAATCTAAGTTTGTCAAGATTAAATCAATAGATGAGCATATTTTTGGTATAAGGGGTCTTTTCGAATATAAAATTTTTAAATGTCTCATATATCTATCAAAAAAAAAAAAAGTGCTGTTCTTTATAAATCTCCCATATGATTTCTTTGGTACGTGATTGATATTGGAAATTGTTAGGAACGATAGTTAAGATATATTATTGTTTATAAAAATAAATTTTTAGAAAGAGCTAGTATATTAATTATGAAAACAATATTTTTTGTGTGCCATAATAAATAATCTTTTGGACACAAAAAATGGTTATGATATATGAAAATTTCATGATCTTTATTTCTTGCTAAAAATGTTGATATATCTTACGAATCCTTTTTATGCTATTTATAATTATCATCTTTAAAAAAAAATCATTTATTTTGATGATAACAAAAAGAAGGGGTAGGGTGGGGTTGTCGAAAGGAGAATAAATAATTTTTTAATGTTATCATTATTTAAGGGGGAGCATAAGAAAAAAAAAATCCTTTCTTAAAGAGAGAGAGAATTAAAAATTATTTGAGAAGTGTTTTGTGATCATCAAAAAAGGAGAGATTGTTGAGTATCCTAAAGATGTTTTGATGATAAAAAAAATAAAATAAAATACTATATTAAGTTTATTAACAAGTTCATCTAATGTGCAGCAAAAAGTGATAGACTTGAACATGGAGAGAAATTCTGCATAATTTATATGTTTGAAATTCTAAAAACAAAGTCAAAATTCTAAAATCAGAATTGAAATTGAAAACCAAGTCGAAATCAAGTGAGATTGCTAAATCGGACCAACATGCACATGCCCTTTCCAAATTTTTTTAGTTGATTTTTAATTAGTACATGTAACGGCATGATTAGGTTAGTTTGATTAGTTCAATTAGGTGGTAACTAGAAGATGATAGAATCTTACCAAATTAGCTAAGGTGACGCCATTTAGGGGTTTAGATATTAGGCATTTTTATTTATTTTTGGTTAAATTGTGTCTATTGACAATGTTTGATAATTAACATTAGCTATCAATATTTAATTTTGTAAATTAGGGTGTTCCAAGATAAATCTTTCTTTAAGGTTTGAGATTTGATTTGGGGTTTCGAATTAGTATTTTAAAGTTTTTGGAGTTGAACGAAGACTTTAAATTATCATTTTAGATGTTCAAATCGAATTAGGGTTTTAACTTATCATTCTAGGGTTTAAGGATTTCAAATTATCATATTAGAGTTTGGATTCATATTAGAAATTTAAATTACCGCTTTAAGGTTTTTGTGAGGCACATTAAGGTTACTAGGAGTAGCTTTAGGTTTAAGGTTAACTATCTTATTGGCTCTCCGAAATATCTCTCGAATATCTTCTAGCAATTTCTAATTTATTTTGAAAAATTCATAGGGTTTATAGACTCACCTTGAATTTGACCTTTTCCTAGTCTTACATTTTGCGAATTGAGTTTATATGTGGTTTAATTCTCCATCGCTATTTTTTCATTTTTCTTTTAAATTATTCCCCTTCGTCTAGAGTATCAAATGTTGCCAGGCAAGATGGATGTTAATTGTTTACATGCGGTTATTTCCACTTCATCAAAAATTATAGATCATTAAATATAAACGAAAATAAGGCTTAGAGAAGGATAGGAGCTACAGGTGGGTACAAATTGGATTAGTTCAATTTTTCCTTTAAACTAAATCAAACCATAAAAATGTGATTTGATTTTTTATCATTTTAAACCAAACCATGCAATTCGATTTCATATTTTTTTTTTAAATCATAAAATTTCAATTTGGTTTAGTTTGGTTGTCCAATTAAACCATTTTTTGTTGTCTAATAAAGTATATTTGCTTAACATATAATCTGGTATGAGCAATACTAAATTAATTTAATAATAACATATATTAATACCATATAAAAGATTGATAAAGTTAATATTTAAGTAACTAAAAAATTTTAAATGTATAATGCAACTAATTTATTCCTTAAACTAATATATAACATAAATTTTGAGTCAACCTATATACATATTTGCTAAATTATGATTATAAAATTTAAATATATATACTTTTCAATAAATGTAAACTAAACATTCTTTTAAATATTATGTTATAATAAATTATTTTTTAGTTATAAGTAAAATATCATTATGCCTTTTCAAAATAGTTTGGTTCATATTACCTCTCCAAATCAATCATAAATTTTCAGTCTAGTTTAGATTGGAAATTTTCATTTTGGTTTGGTTCGGTCTGCAAATTAATTCAATTTGGTTAGTTTTTTTGCCTACCCTCAATGGGAGCAAATTCATACATTCAATTGGAAGAGTGTTAATTATGCCACTCAACTACAATAATACAAATGAAAATAATGTATTATTTTTTCTTACTAATTATTTCATATTGTGGAATGAAACTTGTTCGTTTTTATTTAAAAAAGTATTTTTACCACTAGACTATAATAATATTATCAATAACTAGGCCATGGACAATTTTATTTTTTTTTGGGGGGGGGGGGGGGGGGGGGGGGGGGGGGGTTTGGGGGTGGAGGAAGGGAAAGCTCCTTGAGGCTTTTGTTATCTAGTATATTGAAAATTTTGTTAGTTTAACTCTATAGGAAAAAAAAATGCAATTTTCAAATATTAATAAAGAAATGTCTCTCAATGCATCTTGATAAGAAATCTCTTTTATCTTTAAAAGTAATTCAATAATTACTTTTTTTATTTTTTTTAGCATATTATTGTAATGAATGCTTGATCTTTTACTTTTAACAAATATAATATCCTATAATTGTAAATCTAATCATGAATCTCTCATAAATAAAGAATTTCTTATTGTACCTCTTTAAATTGACCCTATGCATACGATCCTCTTAATAAGTGCCTAAACACCCCTTAAGATATTCCCTTTGTGTTAATGATTATTTCTTTTCTTATTGCATATCATACTCTTGCATTTTTTAAGAAATATAATGTTCTGTAACATGCACCATAGTTGTAAAAAGCAAGTGAATTCATTTTGCGGGTAATTCCAACGTGGAGTTAATAAAGGGGAAGTCTCTAGCTAAAAATGACTAGGTATATAAGTGAGATGGTAAGATTTCAAATCTATAGTTACAATACCAAATTAAGTTATATTTATCAACAATGTTAGGATATCCTTTACATATTGAAAAATTATATAATACCTAAGAATTTAGAGTGTATAATATAAAGTATAAGTCCCAAATAGCTTTTGGATTTTATACAAAGTTATAGCATGTTTTCTAGCTTGTAATATAAATTATAAATAATTAAAATTGAAGCTCATCACATGACTTTTACTATCCATTATTTTAAAATCTATTCAACTTTACAATATTAACAACCGTAGAGATGGGGTTCTAGTTGATGTTGTCATGTGAATTGTTACATGAGTTTTATACTATATATAATCTTAAAGGAGTCATATGAACGAAGAACTTAAAAAAAAAAAAAAGTTAGGAGGAATAGATAATCTCAGTGACTCAAACACATTTATGACAAGTGAAGGAATTATTGAGCCTTAACCTTAGTATTCTTGATTGAGTATTAACTCGTTTTTCACTTCAAGAATGTACTATTTCTCTAATCCCTAGATTATCTAAGGTGACAAATGAGGAGATATGGCTAGTTATTGAAGATTCTTGAGCTAAATAATATTTGTCAAATCACATTGATGATTGATGGTCATAATTAAACTTACTTATTCATACTTATTCATGATTATCTTTGTGAACTTTTAATGGATCCAAAGCTAATAATCTACAATATAAGAAAAGTTAAGAGCATATTGATTGATAAAATGACTCCTATTTAAAGTCTATCAAGCCAAACTACTTAAATTATTTCAATTATAAATGAGACTCCCTAATCCTATTACATGGTCTAAATAATTAAACCCAATTACATAAACTTATAATGAATTAATAGTAAATTTAACCCAACGAAAAATTAATCCCCTAACAACTTAGTCTACATATTGGTTGTCCACATCATCGTACCAAATGGAGTAAGAAGTCAACGCCCTAGAAGACAATCATTCGTCCAAAAATTGAATCGATAATCATGCAGTAATTAAATCCGTGATTCTACCCGATCCCAAAACAAAACCAATAACCAAAAACAGATTAATACCTCTTCCCCTTCACTATCCATCCACGTGGCCGGCATCCCCTGCTGCCCGCTGCCCGCTGCCCCCTGTTTTTCTCTCCTCTCTTCCTCAGTCAAATCCTCCCCTACCCAAACTGCCCGAAGCTCCCCTCCTACATAAGATGCCCAAACCCGCGGTATTCCACAAAAAGACGAAAACCTAAACAAAACATGTCGAAACTCGCCGTTACCCTCACCCTCACTCTGGCCGTAATCTTCCTCGTCACCTTCTCCGACGCCCGCCCTTCGTTAGATCCGACTGAAAATGACGTCGCTGAGACCCAATCCGACGTTATACTTCTCCCAAGCGAGAAACTTGAATCCGAATCCAAACCCATGAAAGAAGAGCCCAAACCCAACTTACAAGTGGAACCCGAAAACTTCCACACCGTTGACCTAACCAAGATCGAGTTCCGACCCCAATCCCGTCAGTTCCACGAACGGATCGTGCCGTTATCGTTCCGGGTGCCACTGAGGCGGGGACATCGATGCCGAGATGGGCACGGGCCATTCGGGCACCGCGAAGCGCCTGAGAGAGATGTCTCATTTGGGGATGATATGATTGTAGAGAAGGAGAAGCTCCGGTCGGAATTCGGGCATAGACCCGTATTTCCCGTTAGATTGATTAGGATACATCATAGGAAGCCTAGGTTTGGGAGTATGGATATGTCGTGGGATGATGAGATGACTCTGCCTCATAGCCACCTTCACCGTAACTTTGCCCGTGAGGAAAAGGAGGAGAGAGGAGGCAAAAAGGAATACCATCACCACCGTCACCACCATCACCACCACTATCCTCGATATGAGTACAAAGAGAGAAATGGTGATCGCGAAAACAATGGGTTTCTTGTTAAGATTCGCAAGTTTTTGCATGGTTTTTAAATATACACCGCGAGAAAGATGGTTGGTAGGTCCTAGAATTACTAAAGGTTCGAGCGATAGAGTCTCTCTGGCTTATGAGGCCTGTATGAATAGAAAATAGGTGCTCCAGCTGTGGGCATACTAGTGGTTGTATTGATGATATATGTATACAACGTGATAGATGCATGTATGTATCTAAGTGCTTTTATAATTATAGGGAATGTCGTCTCTCGAAGCATCAGAGATCTGTGATGTACATGTACATCCCCTTTCTTGTGATTGCTCTTTTATGATATATGTAATTTATATTATCTATGTTGTTTATAGCTGTCTTGTCTTGGGTTATTAGTTTGTGTCTGTATATAAGTTTGTGGATTTGCTTTTCATCCTTAAAAATATGAAGAATAAATCTGAAATTGTGTTTCCTATTTGTACATTCAAGTCTCAGCAACTCTAGGAATCTTGTTTCAAAACAAGAATTTTAACTATCTATGACTTCTCAACGAGAATCGAGAAAACTATGTTTTGTAAATTCTAATACAGGAACGATGGACTAAACCATGAATCAATAAGCTTGGAACATAAACATTAGATAAAAATATTCATTATTAGTTCAATTTAATGAATTAAAAGAAAAAAGAAAGAATTTATTTTACTTTCCAATGGAACTAGAGCAAAAACCATCATTTTTGTCGGCACTGACTAGCTCGGAACACGGCCACGGGCTTACCTCTAGAGCAGCCCCTTCTACATTGGAGCAAGTCCATGGAGCTCTCCTTGGTCCTGGCATGCCACGCAGGTTTATATTGGAGAGACAAATATCAGTAAATGGCGAGCCTTTATAACCGCGGATTAAACCTGGCACCTGGACCTTGAACCCCCAAACATCTTTAATGGTAATGCCCTTTACATAAGGAAGGGCATTTCGGTTGTAATGTTCATCTGGATGATCCCCAACATCGCCTGTGATTTTGATTCCCTTGCGTACGTTCTCCATGTATAGATCTGATACCGTTATGTTCTTTATGTATCCACCCCTGCCGATATTGGTTTTCACATGGATTCCTACTCCTATGTTGAACAGGTTGATGTTCTCAGCCAGTACAGTTTCTACTCCACCAGAGGTTTCGCTTCCAATTGCTATGCCAGCAAAAGGGGATGATCCCGTCAACCGCCGGATGGTGATGCCGGTGCTATGGCGTCCATATGCAATTCCATACTCGTCCCATCCACTTTTCACAGAAACAAGATCGTCTCCAACAGAGATGTATGAGTCTTCTATACAAACATTTGAACTTGAATCTGTAGGAACAGAGTTATGAAGTGAAATTGAAAGGATTGGAGTCTTAGCTATGTGA
Source organism: Laguncularia racemosa (assembly GCA_037954665.1). Lineage (NCBI taxonomy): Eukaryota > Viridiplantae > Streptophyta > Magnoliopsida > Myrtales > Combretaceae > Laguncularia > Laguncularia racemosa. The sequence goes on along the minus strand of JBBMOL010000048.1, from coordinate 3,910,963 downwards.
TTTAGACTAAATTTGCCAGCTTCATATATTGCTGCTGTCCAAGATAGCAGTATTATTTTTACAATCGGAGTCTGGTATATATGGCAACCATTTATTAGATTTCTCGCACATTTAAATCACATAATATTCAAAATTTCCAATGATACCTCTGTTTCAGGAAGAGAAGACAGAACAAAAAGTTCTTTTATTTTCATTTCTTTTTTTTTTAAATAAAAAAGAGAAATATGTACCTGGGTCAATTCCATCAGTGTTCGGGGAGTCTGCAGGTGCCAATATAGTTACATATCTGATGACAACATTGCTGGCAAAAGCAAAGGCAAACATTATAAGAGACAACCCGTGAAACTAAGCCAATAATCAATCTTTTAGACGTAGAGAGTCTGGACCACTAGTGTACTGAGTCTTCCAATTTGGCATTCCAGCAAATACAAGACAGATGTTGTTTACCACGTCCAACGAGCTGACTGCCGAAGAGTGAACTATTAAATTTTAGCATTCCATTGTGACATTACTGCAAATTAATTATTTTTACTAGGAAATGACGCATGGTCGATTCAGCAGGTTTTAGAATGAGTACAATTTCAAACTTGAAACTGGTAGACAACCATATTTGGTTCCAGTCTCTTTCAAGGTTGAGAATTCAGACTAATGGCTTGTAAACAAAATGAAAGGTTGTGTTTGTATCATGGTAATCATTTCAGGATTTTTTTTTACATTTGTTATAATCAAATTCATATGGTTATCGAACATTATTTTAGTCATTTCAAGAGGCTGTAGATATCAGTTATATTTTATAGTAAGTGACGGTGGAAGTCGACGATAATAGCCAAACACTAATAGTAGTGGCTAGCAACAATGAAAAGTACAAATCGGCAATAAGGAAATGATTTACTTAATTGAATAATGGAGATCATTTTCTTTATTTTCTAAAGATCATCACCAGCCGTAAGGTGGGACTATCGAGTTCTACCGAGATTTGCATATAAAAGTCATTAGTATCTATTGAGATTATCGTTATAACATATGACAATTCCATAAAACAAACACACCCTAGATGTGCATGCTATTTACTGAAGCAGCCAACAGATTTGAACAGTTCTTCATTTTCTATATTAGAGAACTGCTAATTATCAATGTGACCGAAAGAAGAATGCTAGTATTAGTTTAAAAAGAAGACCCTTTCATTACCTGCAATAGACAGGGTGGATATTCCAAAATGGTGAGTCCTTGAAAATCACGTTGGAAATAATAATGCTTTTTGAATTCACAAACTCAATGATATTTGGCCGGGTGAATCTCAGAGTTCTCTGCCTCCACATGTTCCACCACACATCTCCTTGACCATCAATAGTCCCATTCTCACCTACAGACGGTCAGTTTTAATTAAGAAACCACATAAAACAAGGCCCCTCAGCATGAAACGATGAAACAGCATGATTATGGAAGAAAAGCCAATGTTGTAAGCATGTTCACCATTCTTACATAATTTTATGGATTATAGGTGACTGTTTCGCAACTTTCCTTTACATATTTTATGTAATACTTAACTTAAAGAAAGAATGAGTTATACCATCTGAAGTTCAATATAGCTATCCACTAATGAGATCTCAGGACCTTTATGACTAACCTGACATTTTTTTTTTATTGTAACTCACCTGTAATGACCACGTCCCTGAGTCCATCTCCATGGATGAAGCTGATATACCTTCCTCCAGGACGCTCCCTTCCTCTTCCATAAGATGGCAGTGGAGCAATCAGGGGCCAGTTCCATGTGTCCTGCAGAAACAAACTAAAGTTTAGAAGAAACCATATGCAAGAAGAGAAAGAACCAAACAAAATACCATTTTACATTGAACTTAAACTACAACATATAATGCATGTTGTCCAATGAATATGCTATAACTCAATAATAAATTAATGAGTAATACTTGTGAATGGGGGAAATTGTAGTCCTAAAAGGTACATTTGTAGACCATCAAATAATTAGCATGAGGAAGAAGTTGCATTTAATGGTATCCTGAAAGAAAAATGATGGCAGTGTGTAAATTTCACTGCAATTGGGAAGGCTATATGGCTTCATGATTGAGCATCTTCCTGGTGAATATAAGCATTCCATACATCATAATTAGGCACATGTTTGATTATCCATTCACACAAACCTTTTTAATTTTTTTGACCCAATTCCTGATACGAGGTTTTGATGTTTGAAAAAATCTACTTGTACGATTCACAAATATACTGTTAATTCTCTAAGAATGATGCTTGCTTCGTGGAAGACAGTAGCTCAAACAGAGCAAAGCAAACTTGTCTATTTCAAAATAAATTGGTAAAAATATTTGAAACAATCGCAATGTGAACAAAAGAATATTAATACAAGAAAGCAGAACTGCTCTTGAAAACAGCCAATTTCTGTCTCGAGCACATAACTAATTACAATCAATAGAAACATCAATGTGCTTGTGGAGGGAAAAAAAAAAGATTAAATACATAGAATAACACATAATTGCAACAAGAGAAACAATTTTTTTTTGCTAATGTTAAGAATGATCTCACAATCTAATCGATATAACAACTAGTGGCCAAACACTATCAACGGATAAGAAGCAATCGCAAAAAACAATATGAATTCAAATGTGTCTTAAGAGTTTGAAATATACTCACTCCTTTAAATTTGAGAAAAGATTAGCAAATTCTAGTCTATTTGTTTTACGTTTTACCATTTCTACATGTCATTAGATTTGCTCGTGTTGAAATCAGTAAGAGTGTTTGTACTTTTGACTACAGCAGAATAGTTGTTTTTTTTTTTTTTCTTTTTTTTCCATCTTTACTTTCAATTCGGTTGTTAATTTAGTGAGAATTTACATACTAAATTACTAACCGAATTGAAAATATAGATATTAAATTGCAACCAAATCAAAAGTAAAAGCATTAAATCATAAAAAATAAAACTTATACACTGAATTATTAAAAAAAAATGAAAGTACATACACTTATAGTGCTTTTATCTCGATTTACTCATGGTGTTTGCTGTTTTTATATGACACCACATGACAACAAGAAATTACAGTCCTCACTACCCACAGTGAGTGAGAAATTACCAGCATGTCAATTTACCTAACATGATAGTTAACACTAGAAAGTCTATTGGGGATTAGAGCGACAATATGTCAACGTCTTTTAACAAGAAAAAGGCACACAAAATGTCTCTACTTTCGGATTGATAATTCAGTGTTCAAAGTTTTATCTTTTAGAAATCTAGACACTATGTCATATAAAATTCGAAAATAGAGATACTTCATGTACCTTTATTCTTCTTTTAACCCATATAAACTTTTAAGAAATTTAGAAGGAGAGTGCCGAGCACAGCGTGAGTTGCTGTCCCTGTGGCAACCCCTGAAATTCAGAAAGGATTTTATGACAGCCTATTAATTTTTCTTTTTTCTCAAACATGCAAATATTTGTTGAAACTAAGCTGAATATTTCCCACTGTAGAACCTGCATGCACTGGTTGAGCATGTTGTCCTGAGTCGACTGACACTCTCATTCCTAGTTGCTATAAAACAATGAAAAGAATTTTTATAATTTCTCTTAAATAAAATACGATAGAACTCTAATAGGTCGGTATGCAAGGAGTTCTATTTGTTATAATCCCATATTTAAAATAGATAATACCCAATGACTAATTAGTACATGGCAAAGTTGATGACCCCAAAGGGTTTTTATTGCATGGTCACAACTCACAAACCTCCAAGCCTTTGTAAATTTAATCCTAGAAGTGGGGGTCAGCCTACAGACAAGCAACGTCACCTCTTTTTTAAGAATTCGTGGTGTGAACCACATCAACATGTGAACAGGCCAACAAATATTGAAATCCCTCACCTAACTTATCATACATGTGGTCTGATTTTTAATTACATATGCCCCATTTTAGATCTCTTGTCATTAATGGCGATATCGTTGTCCCCGAATTGGCGCTTAAGGTTGCACATTCCAACGGATTCTAACAGCTGTGTTCCTTTTCGTTCTCTTCTTCGTTCTTTAATATGTTGGATAAGGACATAATGTGCCATGAAGCATCAATGATGCTTCACAAAACATCTAGGAATGCAACAATAAGACTCAAGTCCTATCGAATTCAAGCCAGATACAACATGAGAAGTTTAATGGGAAAATTAACTTAATGAGACACAAATTGACTTGCTCATGAGCAATTTCGATAGATTTATGAACATTTTACCAGTGACATAATCTTACCAACGGTTTCAGCAATTTACTCATTTGTTTCAACCCGGGGAGGGGGGTTGGGAAGGTGTAGTAAAAATAGAGTTGCGGTTGCGACCCATACGCGATGGCTATTAATGAAAAGGGGTGTGGGGTGCTGGTAGAACTATCGTAATAAACTACGTGGCAAAAGAACAGACGCCCTTAAGAGGCTCACACATGTCATGTTGATGTTGATGGAATATATGAGGAAAATAATGGACTAATATTTGGACGTCTCGCAACATAAGATGCGATCTGCTTGCATGCTATACAGCTGTGTCCAATAAGTCCAGCTACTTCCCAACCTTGAAATTAGTAAATGTATGGCACATGCAGCCAAACAGCGACTAGACCCACCATTTCCCATCAAGTACCCTTAAGCTTTCGACCCACCGTGCTTCCTATGAAACCCACCCACACCTCCACCTCATACTAAATTAAAATAGATTACAAACCTATTATCCTGAGCCTGAACCACTTAAATAGGACCACTGACCACACATAAGATAAGATTTTGACCAAACCCATACGCCACCCCCGAGAACAAAAAATACTCCAATATGGAAAGGGAAAGCCGTAGAGAGTACTTGTGATTTGTCGAGAATCCCCCATGAAGCATTTTCCCGTGAATACATGACGTGCACGGATAATGCCAGATCCCTGTCTTTTTATAGGGCTTTGCCTTCGCGTGCAATGTAATGTTCATGGAATAAATTACATTTGTGCTACTCTAATTGATTTAGGGTGTGTAAGGAGCAGAATGAGTATCCATGGCGATCTATCAATAACTATTAGTATTGAGAAGGATAAATCAGTAAATTAACACTGTTTTTTTTTTGGTAATTTAAAGGATAGTAGAAACGACTGAAAATGAGTGGAAACGAAAAGAAAGAAAATCGAGGGAAAGGAAAGTGAAGAAAGTATAAGTTTTATTTGCTGTTTGGATTTCTAGAAAAAAAAAAATGAAAGATAATGTGTTATGAATGCATAAGAATATCTTCAATTTTAGTCATTTGGTTTTGTTTTTTAAGGATACTTTTATGATTTTGTCCATTTTTATTGTTTTTCATTCCTTTCTCTCTATTTTTAGAGAAAAAAATTATCGGTTATAAAACTAAACAAGAAACGTCTCTTTCTCCCATCCTACTTTATTACTATCAAATTCCTCCTATTCATATTCTATTCTAGTCTAAACCACAGAGATTCACATGCTAAGCATTAAGCAATAATATGCATAACAATGGTACCTTTAAATAATTTGTATATATTAATTTTTCCGGAGAATTTGTCTTAGATTTTTGTATGTTTGTTGGATTTTTACGTCTTATAACTTTCAATTTGTGTTGTATCAGTACCTAGCAATTTGTTAAAAAGTATTTCAAAAATAAATTCTAATGATTCAATTGACAAATGTAAAATGATTGAACAATTAATGAATATGTAAGAGCAAAATAGCAATGTACTGTAAGAATGAAGAAAAACTCCTCTTTTGCTAGGCTTTAAGAGGGGATTCTTTTGGAAAGTACACAAGTTGAGGAGTTTTACCTAAACATGACTCCTAGAAAAAGTGAATAGTATTTTTATTTGGCAACCGAAAACAAGTAATATTTATTAAAATGCAGAAAGATAATGTGACAATTACAAACTTACCCGAACAGCCTTGATAACGGCACCCCTAGCCAAGTAAAGAGTCATATGACTAGTAAGGTTAAAGCTCCGGGTTAAGTACACCCCAGGAGGTATGTAAAGCAGCGTGCCACCTCTTCTTCTCAAGTGCTGAATCCGGTAAACAGCTTCCTGGAAGGCCTTGGTATTGATCGTCCGGCCGTCACCGACGCCGCCAAAGTCCGTAATCGATATCTTATCGTAACGGTAATTCATGGGAACTATACCCGAACATGTCACGACAGCAGCATGTGACATGCAGTTTAGGAATGGCGTAACCGAGGAAAGTATTAGGAAAATAGAAACTGGGAAATGTAGCATTTTGGGTGTAAAATCTTGTGATTTTCTCTGTTTTTTTTTTTTTTTTTTTTGTTAAGTGGGTATTTGAGTATGTCAAAGGGGAAGGTACAAAAAGGGACTTTGTTTTTTGGGGATGATGGTTAAGGTAAAAATATGTTGGGTTTGAGGTTTTAGAGAGGAAATGATACAAGTAGAAGGGTCCAAATGAAGCTTTAGAGGTGATAAACTGAATTATCTAAAGAAACTCTCAACATTCAAGAGTCCAGAGAGAGAGAGTATGTGTTGAGGGGAAATTAAGGATGACGATGAAGTAAGTTTGTCTGGAAGCAATTGTCTTCACCCTTCAACAATGAACGTGGAGAGAGAGAAGAGAGGAGAGGAGGAAGGAGAAGGTAATTACTAATTAGGAACCCAAGTGAAAGCTCTCCAGGGATTAAAAAAAATGGTTGATGGTGGAGAAGGGCTGAGGAACCCTGATTTCGGACGCTATGCTAGATGTCAGTGACTGAGTGGGGCCAGCCACGTGAAAAGCTGATACCCAATTCAATATATTTTCTTTATTACTATTATTATTATTAATTTTGTTGACGGATGATAATAATAATAATAATTCTTACTATCTGTACTTAAATTAGTTTATGTTTAGAAAATCTCCACCGTATTACACGAAAAAATAGTTTAAGGCATCAATGCTTCTACTTTTAAATTTATTGTCTAAAAACTTGAGTAACATTAGGTATTCGTTTTTTAAAATAAAAGGCAACGAAGATTTAACTTAATACAACATCATATGTATGCTGCCGAGCAAAGTTGAAATGACAATGAGTGTTTTACTTATAACATCATATGTTTGTTACCTAACTAAAGTGGAATGGTAGCTAGTAAATAAATTAATGCAACCAAATCTTAATCTAAAGACAACTATAATCTACTATTAAATAACACCTTAATTAAACAAAGGTAACATTTTGGAAAATTGGGAACCGGCTAATCATAATTATATGCAGCACAATTTATTTCTTTTATATCAATTTTTAAAGTCCATATAATATAGCTCCATTATTATAAGCATTGGTTTTTATATTATAAGGAGCAATAATTTTGTTGGAAGCACTATTTTCTTTTATTTTCAATATTGCCTCTATATTAGCCTTGTTCACTAATTTATTAGCTTATTGCATTTAGCATAATAGAGAAGACTTATTATATAAGATGAAATATTACTAATAGTTATTGTAATACACATTATTTTTTAAAAATAATAAATATGTATAAAAGTATAACGAGTGGCAAGATTGTAAATGAACATGTATGATAAGAGGCAATTTCGTCTTTTCCTAACGGGACTATAAATGTGAAACTAACCTAGGGTTCTTTTCTTTTTCTGCACACTTTTACAATTCCAATCACCTATAGAGATCGAATGACACAAAGAGAGAGAGAGAGAGCTTGTCTAGAAAAACCTAAAGCAATCCAAGGAGGTAGCACGGTGAAGCAAAAGGTAACGATTTAGGAAATCTTGTAAGAATTATTCTAACAAGTGGAGACCAATCACAAAACAATTTTTTGTTATACAAGAAATGTAAAGATAAGGGAATTCCCAGATCAAGGAGTCAATATCTGAGAAATTCGATGTAAGTATTCTAACTTACGTTAATTGAGGAGTATTTACATATTTTAAATATTTAATGGAGTCTAGGGATAAAAAGGAATGAATTTGGGGGAAGTTAGAGTTAAATATTAAGGTTCGTAAGATTGGCTGAGAGATACACAGCCCCCCAACACAGTCGTATTACAACAATATTGAATTTAAAAGTATACTGAGAGATACACAACCATCCAACACAATCGTGTTGCCCCCATGTTAAAATAAGAAGAACACAACCTCTCAACATAGTCGTATTTCGACCGTATTGAGTCCAAAAGTCATGTCAAGAGATATACGACCTTCTAACATAGTCGTGTTTCAACCATGTTGAATTAAGAGAAACACGACCTCTCAACACAGTCATCTTCCAACTGTGTTGAAGCCAAATCTCACTAAGCGATACACGACCCCTAACATGATCATATACTAGCCCATGTTGAGCAACACGACCTCCAACATGGGTGTGTTAAGTGATGGAGATGATCATTGTATATCAAGTTATCTTCTTAATTAACCAAGTTCCACACAACTGAGGTAATTAGTATAAGCTTAGATAACTTACTAGATTAAGAGCAATTAGGAGAAATATATTATGTTGGATTAGTACTAAGATTAATGTGTTGATGATTATACAAATATCAACTTATCTCAACTTAGCTTAAGTTTAGGACAAGAAGTGCTTAAGGCTAGGATTTCAGGTATGTGTTTACTTTGTTTATTGTATGTGATTGTTAGGAAGTTATCAAATGAGTTGTACGTGGAATAATGAAAGGCTAAGATGTTATGTGAATTAAGTGGTATCATGAAAGTAATACAGTGTTATTGATTGAATGAGATATGTTACTTACGCTTGGCTCGGCCTAAGGGCTCACAGTGGCAGATCCTTAGGGGGCACCTCGATGATCAGTATGTCGCATTGTCCCTAATGGAGTCGTGTATCGAAATGATCTGAGGTATATTAAGGTTATACGGAGACCGCAATGGCAGTTCCCATTAGGGTTAGACGAGGTGATGAGAATCAGCTAGCATCTAAAAGGAAGAAACCAAAATCCCATGATCCATTACATGGTATTGGAGGCCCGATGACCTGAGCTAGAGCTAAGAGAATGAACGAAGCTTTGCAAGGATTAGTCATGGACCTACAAGCTAAGGAATCAAGTTACACTAAAGGAGAACCAACACTTATCAACTTAATTCACGTTTCCATGGAGGGATGCAATGATTTATAGGCCTTAGAATAAATTAATTTTATTGAACTAATAAGGGAGAAGCACATTCGGTTTTGTTATTTGTTATGTTTTTGTTTTATTTGTTTGGTTTGTAATTTATATTATTTAGTTGCCTATTCGGTTACATGAGAATAAGGAAACAAATAGATTAGGCAATTTAGGTTTTTTTCATATTGTTGTATTTACACTATATAAAGCCGTGTAAGGGGCCGGCTATGAAACATCTTATTATTGAATTAAAACAAACACTTTTTCGTGTAAATGAAACCCTCTTTTGTGTTTTTTTGCAAAAGAACTCTTCATAGAAATTATTAACCGAATTGCTAGGAAACCCTTTTGATAACTTAGGTTTCAGTCAACAAGTGTAATTGGGGTCTACTTACACCATACTTGTTCGAGACGGTCTTCGAGGTAATTGATTCAAATAGCGATGTCAGGTTCTAGGTTTGAAATACCTAGGGTTCACGCATCATTTGATATCAGAGCTTTGGCTTCTTGAATCAAGTAAATTCTATCCATTTTTCATTATTCGTCTATTGTTATTTTCCATACTCATATCTGAAAATTCGTATAAAAAAAATACAATCTTATTCGGTCACTAAAATCTAGTGGAGATCGATGGCATCTAGGTTTTTAGCTAGTCTTTGAACATTCCATTGTTGTTCAATTCATAGTTCATATTGAAAGGCATACGTACAAAAAAAGAAAAAGAAGTTCAATTCAGTCGCAAAAATAAAAAAAATAAAAATCAAGAACCGAAATCTTAAAAAAAAAAAAAAATCAATTCGGTTGCAAAAGATAAATCAAGAACTGAAATCTCCTAAAAGAAAAATTCTAGTTTTAGCAAGTTACAATTCAATTGCCAAATTCATTTTCCAATTCCAACCGTAACTTGTATCTTGTCTTTCTAAATCTTGTATTCGAAATTACATTCCATAATTCTTGTAGATTCAGTTCAAATTTATCTATCCGTTGAATTGCTTGTTAAGGAATTTTCTTGACTTGTTTCGAAGTTAGTAGTAAGAGATTGCTCATATCTATTAGAATTCTCATTGCACCATGACTTGGAATCAACTAGTGATCATTAGTGTGACTTAGAGATTTATGTTGAGTAGTTCCAATCTGAGTTCCTAACAAAGGAATATAAAAGCGGGTGGTGAGGACATAATTGAGAGAGATATACACGAGTGGATTGTGAGAGTAATACTACTTGAGCGCAATATACGAGTGAATTGTGAGGAACATATTTATTACTTGTGATATTAATTTCTTGTTAAGTATAGAATTATGTCGGAATAGAACACGAATGGAGGTGAAAATAAGGTGATGTTTGAGGAGTTGAGGGGGGAGATGAAGAGAATCTTAACGGGTGAACTTAAGCAGATCCATGAAAGAATGGATAAAATGGAGAGGAGTAGGGAACCGTCTAGTAGTACCACAGTCAGGCAAGGAGTAGGTAGACCGAATAGGGGAGGCGTTAGGATAGAAGAAGGTGAGAAGTTTGATTTTGGAGATTATCACCACATTAGGGACAGAGGGAACACCCGAAGGCGTGATAGTAACCTGGGTAGTATTAAGTTGAAAATCCCAACATTTTAGGGAAAGAATGATCCAGAGTTGTATTTAGTGTAGGAGGTGAAAATGGATCATGTGTTTGAATGCCATAACTACACTGAGGAGAAAAAGATAAAACTGGCTACAGTAGAGTTTCCAGATTACGCCAGTGTATGGTGGAATCAGCTAGTGCGTAATAGGCATAGGTATAGAGAGAGACCCGTTAGCACTTGGGATGAGATGAAGACTATTATGTAGAAATGGTTCATTCCTAGTCACTACCACAAGGACTTACTTAGGAAAGTCTAAGGATTGACACAAGGAACCAAAAGTGTAGAGGATTATTACAAGGAGTTGGAGATAGCCTTCATTAGGGCTAGAGTTGAGAAGGATGATGAGGCCACTATGGCTAGATTCATCAATAGGTTGAATAGGGAAATAGCTGATGTAGTAGACCTATACCATTATTTAGATATGAAAGAACTACTGCACAGAGCAATTAAAGTAGAGCGGCAATTAAAATATAGGAGTGAGCAGAGGACTGGTTTGACTTCCAAATCTCCATGGAAGTCTACTGGAAGAGGAACCCCACCGATTCAAAGCCTAAGGAGGACATGAAGGCTAAGAATCCAGTTGTTACACCTAAGGGAAAAACTGACACTAAATCCCCTTCTAAGACTAGAGATATTAAGTGTTTTAGGTGTTAAGGATTTAAACACATTGCATCCCAATGTTCAAATCAGAGAGCTATGATTATCTATGACAATGGGGATGTAGAGAGTGTGAGCTCTAAGGAGGGGGAGAAGTCACCATCGCAGGAGTATGAGGATGTTGACTTAGAAGGACCCGTGAGTGGCAGTTGTATGTCACGAGGAGAGTACTTAGTGTACAACCCTAGGAGGATGGTGAGGGGATCCAGTGTGAACATATTTTTCATACATGATGTCATGTGCAAGGTAGAGTTTGTAGCTTGATAATTAATAGTGGCAGTTGCACTAATGTTGATAGCACCTTGCTAGTAGAAAAGATGCAGTTGAAAGCTGTGAAACATCTGAGACTATATCGATTACAGTGGTTGAATGAATGTGGGAAGGTTAAGGTGACCAAGCAGGTTCTTATAGCCTTTTTCATAAGAAGCTACAAAGATGAGGTTATGTGTGATGTGGTACCTATGTAGGCTAGCTACATACTGTTAGAGCGACTTTGGCAATTCGATAGGAAGATTACATATGACGGGTACAAGAATCAGTATTCCTTTGTATTAAACAAAAGGAAAGTGATTCTCAAGCCATGGAAACCGTGGGAAGCTAGTGAGGATCAAATGTGGATGGCAAAAGAATTTAGAGAGAAACACAAGAGTGTGCGAGAGAAGGATGAGAAAAAGAAGAAGAGTGAGAAACAAATACTGGTGAGTTATGAAGGAAAAGAGTCTGAAACACTAAGAAGAGAGAAAATTGTAAGAAAAAGTGAGTGTAAGAGTGCAATGTTGGCGAGGAAACAACTACTTGTACTTATGTACAAGGATGTTTATTTTACTTATACCAATACTAACCTCTCGTTACCTAGTATGGTATTTTCTTAAGGCTTTGTTATAGGTACAGATGGGATAGTCGTGGATGCAAAGAAATTGGAGGCGATCCGAAAGTGGCCAAAGGGACATGTCAGGACCGTGTTTCATCCAAGAGAAGGGATTTGGGTGCATTTGAGAACAAAAAGATTTGCAGAGCAGCAAAAGTCTAAATTGCATCCTAAGGGAGATGGACCTTTCCAAGAAGTGAAGCACATCAATGACAACGCTTACAAGATTGACTTGCCAAATCACTATGGTAATGTAAGCATAACTTTTGTTTCTGATTTTACTCCTTATGATGCAGGTCATTCGAGGACAAATCTTTTCGAGGAAGGAGGGAATGACAAGGATCAGCTAGCATCTAAAAGGAAGGAACTAAAATCCCATGATCCATTACATGATATTGGAGGCCTGATGACCCGAGCTAGAGCTAAGAGAATGAATAAAGCTCTACAAAGATTAGTCATGGACCTACAAGCTAAGAAATCAAGTTACACTAAAGGAGTACCAACACTTATGAACTTGATTCATGTTTCCATGGAGGGATGCAATGATTTAGAGGCCTTAGAATAAATTAATTTTATTGAACCAAAAAGGGAGAAGCACATTCGGTTTTGTTATTTGTTATGTTTTTGTTTTATTTGTTTGGTTTGTAATTTATATTATTTAGTTACCTATTTGGTTACATGAGAATAAGGAAACAAATAGATTAGGCAACTTAGGTTTTTTTCATATTGTTGTGTGTACACTATATAAAGTCGTGTAAGGGGTCGGCCATGAAACATCTTATTATTAAATTAAAACAAACACCTTTTCGAGGAAACGAAACCCTCTTTTTTTTTTTTTTTTGCAAAAGAACTCTTCCATAGGAATTCTTAACCGAATTGCTAGGAAACCCTTTAGATAACTTAGGTTTTAGTCGATAGGTGTGATTGGGGTGTAGTTACGCCATACTTGTTCGAGACGGTCCTCAGGGTAATTGATTCAAATAACGACGTCGGGTTCTAGGTTTGAAATACCTAGGGTTCACGCATCATGGGGCTCAAAGAGGCAGTTTCCATTAAGACAAATGTTGTGTGTACTGGGTCATAAGTACCCCCATGTGTTATAATTCATTATTAGTGTTGATATGTGAACTGAATTGTGAATGTGTTAAAGATAAATGTTGCATATATGCATGTGATAATAACGTGGTGTGGAATGCGCATGTGGGTATGGTACTCACGTACTGAGCTTAGGCTCGCCCCCTTCCTATATTTTTTTTTAGCTATAGGCGAAAATGATGAACAACTAGAGTATGATGAGAACGGAAACTTAGTAGGACATTACATGGATGAGATGGGAAGATAACACTATTACTATGTGGAGGAAGAGTGACAAGAATTATGAATATTTATAAATTGACATTTTATTGTTAAATTGAAGTTATGGAGATAGATTGTGGCTTGGGACTTTGTGGTCGTTAAATAATGAAATTTGGAATGACTCATTTATGAGTCATTCGTTTTATTATAGTTATAGTAGTATGATGGATAATGTATATGAGCAGGTTTTGAAGTATAATGGAGTTTTAGAGCCTTAACGTATCGCTCGGTAGTAATAATACGTGGCGGGTTATAATGTTCTAGGTTTTGAGGCGTTATAACTTAAGTGATATCAAAGCTTAGGTTGATGATCCCTAGAAGCCTAGGTTTTGATCAAAAGAGTGTAAGTAAGTAGTATTAGAGCACTAGGTTTTGATGATCTTTAGAAATTAAGATGTGATCAAATAAAGATTAAGTTGACAACTCCTATAGTTAAGTAATGGTAAAAAAGGTGTAAGATTCAATCAATAGAAGTTAAGTTAAGATTTTTAGAAGACCAAGTAAATGATCTGTAGATCCAAAAGAATGAAGAGAGTGGGTAAATTAGGGGATAACTACTATGTTACGATAATCTAAATATTCTATGTGATTGTATCTTACCGAATATCTTTATTTAATTACGCATATGTGTATGTATATGTTTAAGCTTGAGTATACATAGATGTATATTGTCACTAACTCCCCTTATAAATTTTAACTCTAGAATCATTCTACTATCGCAATTTACTAGAATGCCTCTAAGAAGAAATATCATATGGGGTTCATCTAGTGTTGGATAGGGGGGGAGATACCCCAAAGGATAGAAACCCTCAAAGACCACCTCAATAGGAAACCCTAAAGTAAACTAATGTCATAGTTGCTCAGCTACTAGAGACTATAAATGCTCTAGTGGGAATGTTGGCACAATAACAATAGCAGGCTGTAAGACCTGCCAGGCTTGTAGAGGAACCTTGTGGGCAAGACAAATTTGTAAGATTGGCTAAGAAGTTCCACCCAAAGGTTGATGATCCAATAGAGGCTGAGTATTGGACCACTAAGACCGAAAGGAACTTTAAAGCCTTCATAGTCCCTGAAGATAGAAAAGTAAGATATGCTGCTTATATGCTGAAGGGAGCAGTCATAGATTAGTGGACTAATATGTCCAAATTAACAGGAGCTCCTAACCAATGGCAAAGGTTTAAGGAACTCTTTTATGAAAAGTATATCCTTAGCAACATCAGGGACAAAATGGAGGTGGATTATTGTAATTGCCAGTAGGGTAGTAGATCTGTAGAGGCATATGAAGTGGAGCTGAACCGCTTAAGCAAATTCTTGCCAAAGGTGATTAGAGGAGATGATGCCTCTCGAGCTAGAAGATTCTTGAAGGGACTAAATCTTACTCTACAACATGAAGTGGGGGCTTTTCAATTGACTACTTATGCAGGAATAGTTGACAAAGCCAAATACTTGGAGTAGAGCAAAAATAGAACAGAAGAACAATTATCCCGCAAATCAAGATTAGTTTTGGGAAAAAAGGCTTGTTTCCAACATACCCTATGTAGATAAAGGGAAGAGGCTAGCTATATATCCAGTTAAACCTATGACTTATGCGCTTAGACCTCTTCAAACTAGGCCTACACCTCTAGCATTGCCTCCCCCACTACACGCAAGTCAAGGTGTGAGATGTCTTAGATGTTTAGGACTGCATGATTTGCAACAGTGTAATTGGCCAGAAGGGGCATACTTCTTTATGGCAAAACATGATATACCAGCAAGAGTTGCATTGAAAGGACCCTCCCTCAAACTTTCTGCTATACCTATAAGCAGAGAGGGCATAGATCATTCGAGTGCAATACTCAACACACTCAGGCAACTACAGCCCCACCCCCATCAACCCAACAACCCATACAACTTGCCACTAGGTAGAAATCAAAATGTGGGGCCAAGATAGAGGGCACATGGTAGGGTGTTTGCATTACAACAGTAGCAGTAGCAACAATAGGATGCCCATGATCAAGATACCATAGCAGGTACATTACTCATAAACTCGAATACTGCCTATGTATTGTTTGACATGGGTGCAACCCATTCATGCATATCTCCTGTGTTTTATGAATGTATGTGGATTAAAACCTATTATATTGGAGAATGCTATGATTGTAAATACTCCATTTGGAGTAGGGGGAAATTAGATTAAATGTGTAAAGATGTAGAGATTGTAATACACGGCAAGAAAATGCCAACTGAATTGTTTTTATTAAAGATGATAGAATTTGATCTAATTTTAGGGGTGAATTGGTTATATAAGTATCATGCCACTATAGATTGTCATAATCTAGTGGTTAAGTTTGATTTTCCTGATGAGGAGAAAATTGCATACAAGTTAGATCCATAGAGGCCTACGACTCTTCCAACATACGAGTTGTGGAATGAAGGAAGATTGCCAACCTTATTAGTAAAGATAGGGTAAGTTAAAGAATTGCGAATTGTGCAAGTAGTGAATGAGTATACAGATGTTTTTCCTAAGAATTTGTCGGGTTTACCACCAGCTAGAGAGATAGAGTTCTATATTGATCTTGTACCGAAAATGGAACCTATATCTAAAGCACTATACAGGATGGCACCTACGGAATTATCTTAATTGACGACTTAACTCCAAGAGCTTTAAGATAGTGGGTTTATTAGACCAAGTGTCTCACCATGGGGTGCTCCAGTGCTATTTGTCAAGAAGAAAGATGAGAGTATAAGGTTGTGTATAGATTATTGGGAGCTAAATCGAGTCACAATCAAGATCAAATACCCTCTCCTTAGGATTGATGATCTATTTAATCAATTACAAGGAGCTTAAGTCTTCTCCAAAATTAACTTAAGATTGGGGTACCATCAATTAAAAATCAAGGAGGAAGACATACAGAAAACTATTTTTAGGACTCGGTATGGGCATTATAAGTTTCGGGTGATGCCTTTTGGTTTAACAAATGCTCTAGTAGCCTTCATGGAACTCTTGAATAGAGTGCTCAAAGACTGGTTAGATCAGTTTGTAGTGGTGTTTGTAGATGATATCCTCATCTATTCCAAAAGTAGAGAAGAACATGAAGCACATCTTAGAACCATACTAAAAAGACTTAAAGAAGAAAAACTTTATGCAAAATTCAGTAAGTGCGAATTTTGGTTGGAATAGGTGTCCTTCTTAGGACATGTGGTGAATAAGAATGGAATATCCGTAGACCCTGAGAAGGTGAAGGCAGTAAGTGACTGGCCAAGACCAAGAACTATAATAGAAGTAAGGAGTTTTCTAGGATTAGTCGGGTACTACAGTCGCTTCATAGAAGGATTCTCCTAGTTAGCAACTCCCTTAACTCAATTGATAAAGAAAAAGGCTATGTTTGTATGGACTGAGGAATGTGAGAGCAACTTCACAACATTGATAAATAAATTAATGACAGCTCTATTGTTAGCTCTATCGAAGATGGGAGAAGAATTTAAAGTATTTAGCGATACATCAAATCAAGGTTTAGGTTGTGTGCATATGCAAAATGGGAGATTCATTGCATATGCCTCCTGCCAATTGAAACAATATGAGAAAAATTACCCCGCCCATGACCTGGAATTAGCTGTTGTGAACTTGGCATTGAAATTGTGAAGACACTATTTTTATGGGGAGAAGTGTAAAATCTTCGCATATCATAAAAGTTTGAAATATTTGTTTACTTAGAAGGAGTTGAATATGAGGCAAAGAAGGTGATTAGAACTGATAAATGATTATGATGTGGAAATTCATTACCACCTTGGAAAAGCAAATGTGGTTACAGATGCTTTAAGTAGGAAGAAACACATAAATGTTGCAGGATTAATCACATCTCAAAAGAGGATATTAGAAGATATGGACAAGCTGAAATTGGAAGTAGTGACATGAGAAGTGGGAAATAGATTGGCTATACTTAGTATCCAACCCAATCTTCTATATCAAATTAAGACTGCACAAATGGAAGATCCTAAAATTCAAAAGATAAGGAACAAACTAGAATAGGTGAAGCCACAAAATTTATGTTAAACACCGAAAGAGTAATCAAATATGGTAGTAGATGGTATGTTTCAAATAACACAGAATTAAAGAGGAAGATTATGAAGGAAGCCCATTACTCAAGGTATATAGTACACCTAAGAAGCACCAAGATGTACAAGGATCTCAAGAACACTTACTGGTGGAAAAATATGAAACTGAAGATAACTAAATATGTGTCTAGGTGTCTCACCTATCAACAAATAAAGATTGAACACCAAAGACCGGCTAGTAAGTTACAACCTCTTCTTGTACCTGAATGGAAGTGGAAACATGTAACTATGGATTTTGTCACAACACTCCTGAGAACAAGGGAGAAATATGATGCAATTTGGGTGATAGTAGATAGATTGACTAAGTCTACACATTTCTTGCCAATTGGGGTGGATTACAGACTAGAAAAGCCTGCTCAAATGTACATTAAAGAGATTGTCAGATTACATAGGACACCACTACAATTACATTTGACAAGGATACTCGTTTTGTGAGCAAATTCTAGAAAAGTCTACATCAAGCTCTAGGAACCAAACACTAGTTTAGCACAGTGTTTCATACTTAAACAGGGGCAATATAAAAGAACTATTCAAATTATGAAGGATTTACTACGAGCTTATACCTTGGAACAAGGGGTAACTAAAGTGATCATTTGCTTTTAGTAGAATTTGCTTATAACAACAGTTACCGGGCTACTATACAGATGACTCCCTATGAAGCATTATATGGTAGGAAGTGCAGATCTCCCTTACATTGGGATGAAGTGGGAGAAAGACGAGTATTGGGGCCAAATATAATACAGGAAATAGTAGACAAGGTTAAAGCCATAAGGTAACGGATGCTATCAATCCAAAGTCGCCAGAAAAGTTATACAGACAAACGGCAACACCCTCTAAAGTTTTAAGTGGGAGATAAAGTCTTACTGAAAATATCTCCAACTAAAGGAGTAATCAGGTTTGGACTGCGAGGTAAGCTGAATCCAAGATATGTGAGTCCATTTGAAATTCTAAAGAGAATCGGAATAGTTTCATATAGGTTGGCCTTACCACCAAGTCTAGTCGGAGTACATGATGTATTTCATATATCAATGTTAAGAAAATTTGTACGAAACCTAGATCAAGTAACGACTTTGGAACCTTTGATGGTACAGCCAGACTTGTCTTCTATAGAGAGACCTGTGAGGATAGTGGATACCAAGGAACAAGTTTTAAGAAGAAGAAGTATTCCTTATGTCAAATTACAATTGACAAATCAAACAGAGCAAAAGGTGACATGAGAATTAGAAGAAGAATTGAAGAGAAAGCATCCTGAACTTTTCCAAAATCTAGGTAACTTTTGAGGACGAAAGTTTTAATAAGGGGGGAGAATATAATACACATTATTTTTTTAAAATAAATAAATATGTGTAAAAATATAACAAGTGGCAAGGTCGTAAATGAACATGTAGGATAACTTCGTCTTTTCTTAGTGGGACTATAAATGTGAAACTAACCTAGGGTTCTTTTCTTTTTCTGCACACTTTTACAATTCCAGCCACCTAGAGCGATCGAGTAACACAAAGAGAGGAGAGAGAGAGAGAGAGAGAGAGAGAGAGCAAGCTTGTCTAGGAAAACCTAAAGCAATTCGAGGAGGTAGCGCGGCGAAGCAAAAGGTAACGGTTTGGGAAATCTTGCAAGAATTATTCTAACAAGTGGAGACCAATCACATAACGATTTTTTGTTGTACAGGGAACATAAAGATAAGGGATTTCCCAGATCAAGGAGTCAATACACGGGAAATTGAGGAGTATTTACATAAAGATTTAATGGAGTCTAAGGATAAAAAGGAATGAATTTAGGAGAAGTTAGAGTTAAATATTAGGATTCATGGGATTGGCCGAGAGATACACGTCCCCTTAATACAGTCGTGTTACAACCGTATTGAATTTAAAAGTTTATCGAGAGATAATGACAATCTAACATGGTCGTGTTACCCTTGTGTTAAAATGAGAAGAACACGGCCTCCTAACACGATGGTATTTCAACCGTGTTGAGTCCAAAAGTTATATTGAGATATACACAGCTTTCCAACATGGCTGTGCTTCGACCGTGTTGTATTAAGAGAAACACGGCCTCCCAATAAGGTCGTCCAACCGTATTGAAGCTAAATCTCACCGAGAGATACATGACCCTTAATACAGTCGTGTACTAGCCCGTGTTGAGCAACACGACCTCCAACATGGTTGTGTTAAGTGATGGACATGACCATTGTATATCAAGTTATCTTCTAAATTAACCAAGTTCCACATAACTGAGGTAATTAGTATAACCTTAGTTAACCTACTAGATTAAGAGAAATTAGGAGATATATATTATGTTGGATTAGTACTAAGATTAATGTGTTGATAATTATACAGATATCAACTTAGCTTAAGTTTGGAATAAGAAGTGCTTAAGGCTAGGATTTCAAGTATGTGTTTACTTTGTTTATTGTATGTGATTGTTAGGAAGCTATCAAATGAGTTGTATGTAGAATAATGAAAGGCTAAGATGTTATGTGAATTAAGTGGTATCATGAAAGTAATATAGTGTTATTGATTAAATGAGATATGTTGCTTATGCTTAGCTTAACCTAGTGGCCCGTAGTGGTAGATCCCTAGGGAGTACCTCGATGATCGATATGTCGCGTTGTCCCTAGTGGAGTCATGTATCGAAATGACCTGAGATAGATTAGGGTTAGACGGGGCTTGCAAAGGCAGTTCCCACTAGGACAAATGTTATGTGTACTGGGGTCATGAGTACCCCATGTGTTATAATTCATTGTTGGTGTTGATGTGTGAACTGAATTGTGAATGTGTTGAGGATAAATGTTGCATATATGCATGTGATAATAATGTGGTGTGTCATGCGCATGTGGATATGGTACTCACGTACTAAGCTTAGGCACACCCCCCTTCCTATATCTTTTTTAGCTATAAACAAAAATGATGAACAACTAAAGTATGATAAGAACGGAAACTTGGTGGGACATTATATGGATGAGATAGGAAGAGAACACTATTACTATGTAGAGGAAGAGTGATAAGAATTATGAATATTTGTAAATTCATGTTTTATTGTTAAATTGAAGTTATGGAGATAGATTATGGCTTAAGACTTTGTGGTTATTAAATAATGAAATTTAGAATGACTTATTTGTGAGTCATTCATTTTATTACAGTTATAGTAGTATGATAGATAATGTACATGAGTAGGTTTTGAAGTATGATGGAGTTTTAGAGCCTTAGTGTATCTGTTAAACCCGTGAACTTTAATTTCGTATAATAGCGAAATAATTAAAAGATTTTATTAAAAGTCTTAGAACACTCTTCGAATAGAGTTATAATAATAGAAATAAACTTATTAAGAAACGATAATAAAACTTTGGGAAAACAATGGAATAGATCAAAATCATAGATTTAAGATTGTTAAATAGGATTTTCGAGTGGATTTTCACACTTGGAATAATTAAATTAGCTTAAGCATAAAAATTCGTAATAAAATGTTAAAATCTTAAATTTTAGCGAGACCGTCGCGCAAGTAAAAGTACACCAGGATTTTCTCAAAACCTTAATCTAATAATATAAAAGTATTAAATATATATATATATATATAGGAGGAGACCGAGGACCCACGGCCATTCTCTTTACACGCACAGAATCGAATTAAG
Organism: Laguncularia racemosa; assembly: GCA_037954665.1. Classification (NCBI taxonomy): domain Eukaryota; kingdom Viridiplantae; phylum Streptophyta; class Magnoliopsida; order Myrtales; family Combretaceae; genus Laguncularia; species Laguncularia racemosa. The sequence continues at coordinate 3,889,647 of JBBMOL010000048.1, read as the reverse complement.
AAAAGAAACAAACAAAAAGGAAAAGAAGAAGATGAGATGAGAACAAGGAAGAAAACAAAAGGAAAAACCGAACAAAAAAAATCATAACTCGCACATATGACCTTCGATTGACGATCCGAGACCACTCAGGTGTTCCTTGAGGTGAGTGCAACTCAATTAGACTAACTTTTCGAGAAACAGAGTTTGTTTCTAAAAGTTATATATAAAGAATAAATAGATGTAAAAATTAGTACTTTACTTAAAATTAGTTATAATAGCTTAGGAAACACTAGATAAAGTGATCTAAACTATGTATTTAGTGTATTGATATGCTTTTCCCTAATTTTCTAGGTGAAGAGGGTTTTGGTTCAGAAATACTCAAGGATTACTTCGAGTAAACCCTAACTAAATGAGACCGGGATGAATAGGATTCCGTGACATGTTATATTATATGTATATGTGCTGTGTTGTGGTGCCCCATTGTAAAGTGTTGCCATGTAACTATATATATATATATATATATATATATACATATACATATGTAATAGTGTGGTTGCTGGACCTATCCTTGCGTTGTGATGTGCTGGGAACAAAGTTGAACTTATTTTTTTTTCTTCTTTCTTTTCCTCCATGGTGTGTAGGAGGAGTCCTAGAATGTGCCAAATCTGATATATATATATATATATATATATATATATATATATATTATATAATGTATGTATGTATGTATGTATGTATGTATGTATGTATGTATGTATATAGGTGTGGATTAGCCAAGGCGTGGACAGTTTTGTTCTTTTTGTTCCATGGCTATCTTGCGTTGGCGTTTTCCCCTGCTAAACAGTATCCTTGTATATGTATATATACATATATATATATGTAACTAAAGCTGGGTGTTAGACATTTTCTTTTCTTATTCTTAGTTATCCCTTGATGTAGGTGTGATGTTCTTGCTGCTGTAAGCATAGTTGTCAAAATCGTGAGTTAACTCGCACGTTTCTACGATTTTACGAGTTGGTGAATACATTCCTAGTCAACTGGCATGTAAAAACTTTTTGAGGTAAAATCGTAGTAAAATCGCGATTTTACTACGTTTCCACCAATTCCACAATATTGCACAACTAAGTAAAATTTCAACCATCCGGATCCGAATGAACAAACATGTAATAATAGCTATTTATAGCTCAAGCCCAAACTTTTAATAAAAAAATATGAGCGGGACCACGTGCTTTCCTGTCGTAGGGGAGTATGAGTCATACCCCAACATATTCGTCAGTTATCACTCCTCTCTTGTCAGTGTGTTGCGTTGCATTGAAGTCTTTGTGTTTGTGTTTGTCGATTGTTAGTCTTCTTGTTCCTATTTGTGATTCTGTTCGTATTAAAGCACTCATGTTTGATTGCTGCAACTTTCCTTATTTAAATTAATATTTTTGTACCAGTAAATAAAATAAATGGTAGATAACTTTAACTTTATAAGAATTTTTTATATTTTTAATTTTATAGGAAAGGTATAAATGTATTTTTATTTCCATCTTTTCAATATATCATTCTCATAGTTAAGTAAATGTGAGATATTGTTAAGTAAATATATTTTGAATTAATAATCACGAATAGTACAAAACTTTACCTAGTAATATATAATTTTGAAGGTTTTTCTTGTTATAGTATCTTCTTTATTATGTACTTTTGTTTAGTGGTTATTTGTCATTTTTTAATATTACTTCTTTCTAATTGTATATCTTCATTATCAATTTTTATTTATTAGTAATTTCTTAAAGTCACAATTGATTTTTAAATTTTATCTATTATCTTTTAGCTTTTGTATATATAAATAGGTGAAACTTGCTTTATACATGATTATCATTTTAGAAATAAAATATCTATATTATACAACTTATGCTCGATTATCTATATTATGACTTTTATTGTAAATTTGTAATTTATGGCTAAAATAAATGCTCAATTTTCTTATTTCTATTATTCATTATATCTTTTAATGACTATTGTAAATAAATTTATAATATTTGGAAGTTATTTTACATAGGTTATAGAAACTTACGTTTCTACATTCCGTTTTTACATTCTGATTCTACGAACCCCTTAACAATTTTATATAAAATCGCGATTTTGACAACCTTAGCTATAAGTGTTTATATCTATATCTATATATATATATATATAAAGATGTTGGGAGACTTCGCTCTTCTTCTACGATGGGTGCGTGAATCTTATGTTGCTGGGACGATTTTTGTTGTTCTACCGTGAAGGAGTTGATGTGTATATATATAACGTGTTGTCTGCTAGTTCCTTTCTTTGTTGTGAATGTGTATGTGTTAATTTGTTTTGCTGGCTACTATCCCGTATATAACTATATATATATGTCTAAATGCTGGACCGTGAAGGATCATGTATGTATATGCATATTTCATTTAATGGCTGGGACATTTCTTTTGCTAGCTGCCGTGTGGATATATATATAGGTATAATGGTCTACTGGAATGTTGGCTAAAGTCTTGAAGTAGCCATGAAGATTATTTATATATATGTCTCCAAATACAGGGTATATGCTGTAAATATATATATAGTTATGTGTATGTGTGGGGGCTTGCGCAAGATCGGCTCAATTGAGTGTGTGCGACGTGATTTCTAGCCGTGTGTTGTGCTAGGACGTAGAAGCTGTCATGGAGATATTATGAGTATATGTTTATATGCACATTGGATCGGGAAGCTAGTTTGGGAATGTTGTATATTTACATTTTTATATGTGGGATGAAGAAGACAGAAATGGAAATTCAACTTGAGTATGTGGGCTGTGGGCTATAAGACAAAATGGAGGTGGAAGTTGGGATTATATTGATGTTAGATTCCTGTGAGTTTGTGTGTTGAGGAGATGGGAAGTAGGATGGGAAAATCCTTGAAGGAAGATATGAGAAAACGTACTAGGGCATATAGATTTTGGATTCTTTTCCTTAGTAAGCAAATGTGGAATTACTAGTAGGAGGAAAGGGAGACATCATGGCATGATCATTATTGATGACTGTGGAGATTGACGAGAAGATTGTAGACACATGTTGACATGGGGGTTATTGGTGGCAGAAGCAAGATAGAGAGGGTTTGGAGAGTTGATATGAACTACAAATATGTGCATGCATCATGAGTTAAGATAAAGGATTTAAGATGCCAATAGTCTAAGTCCTAATCATTATAGTTACATACAATAAGGTGTAAACAAGATGGAACAGTTAGGATATCGAAACAAGTATAAGCTATAAACATTAGGTATATATGTATGTGTATCTAGGAACAAGGTATAATCATAATCACGAATAAGAGGCCTGTTGTCTGACAAACGTTTGTGAGATTTATAAATGTTATTTCCTTATTGATGTTACATTTGTGTCTTGCTCCTTGAAATGACTTAATGTGTTATGAATAGATTATTATCATGGTTGCCATTTACACATGTGCTTGACCTTGGATGATCACCCTAAAACTTATTCTAATTATGAGATCTAATAAAAAAAAACCTGGCATGCATTGCATGAACATTGCATGAGGCTATCACTACTACAGGATGCACCGAAAGTGATCAAGATGATTGCTATTCTGCCAAGTGCGAACTAAGTGATTAGGGGATTGTCGCGCCTTTACGGTTCCAAGTCCGGCCTGTCTCTTGAGGGTGTAAATGCTCGGTGTATTGAGGCACCTGAGCCTAAAACATTAAAGCTAAGACACAAATATAATAAAGCAATAAGAATAATAAGATGTGAGTAAGACCCGAGCATTGATGGTGGCTTCGGAATCCCTAATCCAAGGTCAAGGGGGCATAAACCCTAGACTTCACGTCGGTTACTGGAAGACCACGTGAGATGCTGCATTCATGTGTTTGTTCATACATAGCACTCATTTGATAACTTGTTTGAATTTTGTTTGTTTTTGTTGCAACACTGAGATATTGCACCCTGTCTCACTAAACTTTGGCTTACTCTCCTATAGATTTTGCATTACAGGTAGAGACTACCTAAACTTCATGATGAACCGACGAACCAAGGTGAGTACTCGTTGCGCTAATGGTGGGCATGGTTGTGGAAAGGACGTAAGGCTTAGATTGAATGTAGACATCTTTAGGATGGATCTTTTATTTTGTAATTGATGAAAATGTAATTGAGTGGCCTGATATGGTCTTGGGTGTACCTATTGTGGTGAAATGGGACCTATATGAGGCCTAGTAATGTTTTATGTAATTAATTATCTTGTAAGCAATACTCTGATGAACAGGTCAACATTGAAGATAAGACGCTTTGCGATTGCTTAATGAGGGGTTAAGCGATCGTGGCGGGTTATCACAAGAGGCCCTTATAGTGGGGCGTAACAGCTTTTGTTGGTATCAAAGCTGAGTTAGGATAGGAACAAGATATAAACTGAGGATACAAGGGGTTAAGAGTCAACATCTTAAGATATTGACCCAGTAACCCATTCGATAGAAGAAAACTTACCATAATAGGAGAGAGCGGGTTGAACTTGGGAGCAGATTAATTAACTTAAAAGCTTATGATTTCTTTTGTATTCATTGACATGCAGCGTATGCTTCGTCATTTCGATGGGAAGTGGAACACTTGTTATATAAGGGATGATGATGACTTGATTAACTATCGACTCAAGATGGAGATACTGTTACGTCATTATGATTACTTCTCTCGTTATAAGACAGTTGATGAATTGATTGAGGACTGGAGAATAGGGCTAATTGAGTTTTGGCAGGAACAGTTGGACAAGCTGAGTGAGAACCTCAGGAATAGGTATAGTAGGTATATAGCAATACTTGCTTTGGAGGCTAAATATGCGCAGATGAAGGGTATGCTAAAGATACCCTATGAGATAGAGTTTATTGCTTGATTTAACTTAGGGAGGGGGTATCCTCAAGAAGTACTAACACCCCCCGTCACTTCCAGACGAAATAACCAGAGGTATAGGAGGGAGATATATGATTGGAAGCCAAAGGTTGACTTAGGATTCCTATATGATGAGGACTCCTAGGATACTATGGAATATGTGGAGCATCGAGAGTTTGAACTAGTAGACTAAGGGGACATGTTTGTCGTGGAATAAGAATTGTGGGAGGGTTGGGAAGAAGATCCAGAAGAAGACTCATCTCCCGAAGAAAACTCTAATATGGACAGTGCCCAGAAGATGATGTCATGCTTTTGAATTCCCTAAAGGAGGAAGAAGAGGAATATGAGAAGGAAGAAAAGGGATATGAAGAAGAAGAGGAAGAAGAGGGATATGAGGAAGAAGAGGGATATGAGGAAGAAGAGGAAGAGGAAGAAGAAGAGGAGCTAGAAAGCGATGAGGATATGAACGAGTAATAGCGAAGTGTCGCCTAGGAGGAAGAAAGTAGAAGTAAATGTCGTCTTTTGGAAAACATGTGTTGGGGATTAGTAATGTATGAAAATTTTGTAGAATAATGTCTATATATATCCCTTTATGTTAAATGGTGTAAATTTTGGAAAGTATGTATGAAATATCTAGATTTTAGTATGCCTATAGTCTTTGGTGCAAAATTTGAGATATGTTGTAGACTTTTTTTGATATTTGAGTCACTCGTGATATATATGTCATTGGAATGACCTAACATTTGATATGCTGTAATGGGGGATTTCAGAGGAGCTGCTGGTAGGGGGCGAAAGGCAGATGCATCACTAAGGCGTCGAGAGGACGAAGGAATCCCGAAAATGAAAACACCACCTGTGGTCCTACAAGAGAATCCGAAGATTCAACCCATAATGCTAAGCCAAGTGACTAGACCAGGACAACAAAGAGCTGTAGAAGCTCCCACTACAGGAAGAGGAAGTGGGGAAGAGTGTATGATGAGGCTCGAAGCGACCGTGCAATAATTGGTACAACAACAAGCCTTGTTGATTCAACAGTTGATGCCGGGAAGTAAACCATCATCACAGCCAGTCCCTCTACCATCTCAAGCGCATCCAACACCACCGGTAGCACCTCCACAATCCCAACAAAAGATGGTACTAGTGCCATTAGCTCCAATGACCTACGTACCACCAATAGAAAGTGAACTTAGAAATGACCAAGGAAGAAGTGGTTGGATTCAGAGGGATACCTTGCTTGACTTCATACGCTCTAATAGATTCTTTGATGGGGCATATGGGAAGCCGGAAGAAGCTAAGGAATGGATGGCCCAGTTGGAAAGGTCATTCACTGTGTATGAGGTAGAGGATCTTCATAAGTTAGCCTACACCTCTTATATGTTGAAAGCTAGGGCCATAATATAATGGGATGTGAGACAAAGAGCATTAGCCCAACCAATCTCTTGGGAAACTTTTCGGGATGATTTTTTCAAGCAATACTTCCTAGAGAAAAATCAAAACCTGACTAAGTGGGCAACTATTTCAATTAAAGAAAGGCTGGAGGAGTATTGACCAGTATAAACATGAGTTTCTCAGGTTATTACAGTTCACTCTAGATGTCTATAAAGATTCAGATGAGCTGAAATGATAGCTATTCTTGAATGGATTGAATGCTGAAACCCAAGGATAGATCATGGAGTTTGAATTAAAAACGTATGCTAAGGTAGTGAATAAGGCTCGAGCTCTAGAGTAGACTAAATTGAAAGTAGAAGAACTAAGGGCCCGAACGAGACTAAATGTTACACCTCGCTTTCCTGTGAAGAGACCTCAATTCCAACCCAACCTAAGTGATAAGGGAAAAAGGCCAATGTTGAATGTAAGGCCTACATGTATAAAGCCGTTATCTGTTGTCCCTCGGGAAAAGCCGATAACAGTAGTTTGTTAGAGGTATGGAAAAACGCATTATCCCCGAAATTGCCCCTACCTAAAAGGGAGATGCTTTAGATGTGGGGCAAATGAGCACAAAGCCGAAGAGTGTCCATGAAAAGGTTCCTCGATCTGTTATGTGTGTGGACAAGTAGGGCACATAGCCAGCACATGCCCTAAGAAGTATCAAGGGCTTGGACCTAAGGTCACTGGACCTAGAACCACCATAAGAAAACCGGCCCATAGACCATCAAGACCAGGAGCACAAGGAACCAATCCTAAGGCCCCCGGCCCATAGACCATCAAGACCAGGAGCACAAGGAACCAATCCTAAGGCCCCCGATGCTTGAGTTTTTGCCATAGAAGGTGTGACAACCAAAAATGGGAAGGACAAGAGCTGCAACAATATTAAGACATTGATCTGGCCACCATAGAGTATTTAGAGGGAAAAGATGTGGTAACAAGTACGTAGAAACTGAAATTCACCTATTTATGATGTTTTATAGATGTATAGTATAAATAAGAGATAATTGCAACAATTAGGAGATATAGAGGCCTACTACTAAGAGAATTTGATTTAATAAAGTATAGTAATCAAATATTACCTAATTGATAGGATTTATCTTAATCGCTGCTCAACCAACCCTAGTCCTATTTGATATAAGAGCTACACATTCTTTCATAAGCCTAACTGTGACTCAATAGCGGAGATTAGACGTTCAACCTTCTCCAAGAATCTTAAGGATTAATATCCCTATCGGAGAAAGGGCTATCGTTAAAGATATGGTGAAGGATTGCCCGATCAAGATCCAGGGAAGAAATATGCCTGCGGATTTAATTGTTTTGGCCATGAGAGGCTAAGAAGTGATCTTAGGAATGGATTGGCTATCCAGAAACTTTGCCTATGTAAACTGCAAGAACAGGGAGGTGCAGTTCAGCAGGCCAGGGATTGAAACAATAGTGTATCAGGGGCAAGTGAAAGAGACTCGTAAAGTTTCAGCTAGCTAAATTAAGGAGGAAAAGAAAAGTCTTTCAAGCTGGAACATGTACTTAATAAGTGCGGTGGAGGTGGAGAAGGCATTGCCATAGTTAGAGGAAATACCAGTTGTTAATGAATACCCTGATGTATTTCTTGAAGAACTACTAGGACTACCACCTCGGAGGGAATTAGATTTTACCGTTGAGACAAAGTCGGGTATTGAACCAATCTCAAAAGCACCTTATTGAATGGCTCCAGTGGAATTACAAGAGTTAAAAAGGCAGTTACAGGAATTGATCGAGAATGGGTGTATTCACCTAACTGTATCACCATGGGGAGCCCCAGTATTATTTGTTAAGAAGAAAGATGGATCTATGCAGTTGTGCATGGACTATCGAGAGTTGAACAAAGTGACTGTCAAGAATAGATATCCACAACCAAGGATTGGCGATCTCTTTAATCAACTGAAGGGAGTACATGTCTTTTCTAGAATTGACCTGTGATCCGGATACCATCAATTGAGGATTAAATTGGGGGATGTGCCCAAAACTACCTTCCAAACAAGATATGGTCATTATGAGTTCCTAGTTATGTCCTTTGGATTGATGAATGCTCCAGCCACATTCATGGATCTCATGAATAGGATCTTTAAGCCATTTTTGGATAAGTTCGTCGTAGTTTTCATCGATGACATTCTGATCTATTCCAAGACGCCGTTAGAACATGATGAACACTTGTGAATCGCTTTGGGATTATTGAAAGAGCACCAATCGTATGCGAAACTATCCAAGTGTGAATTCTGGATGCATCAAGTAGCATTCTTGGGACACATTATATCTAGTGAAGGGATAACAATGGACCCAATAAAGATTGAGGCTATAGTTGATTGGAAGCTACCCACTACAATGACGGAAGTTAGAAGTTTCCTTGGGTTAGCCGAATATTACCGACAATTTGTGAAGAATTCTTCACAGATATTGAAACCTTTGACTAGACTAACCCAGAAGGAGGTGAAGTTTGAGTAGGATGAGAAATACGAGAGAAGCTTCCAAGAGTTGAAGCAAAGATTAGTTACAGCCTCAATCTTAACATTGCCTAATATGAAAGAGCCCTTTAGCATATATAGTGATGCGTCCCAAAATGGATTAGGTTGCATGCTAATGCAGAATAAGAAAGTCGTGGCTTATGCTTCCTGGCAACTGAAAACCCATGAGAGAAACTACCCTACCCACGATCTAGAGTTGGCTTGCGATCGTGTTTGCCTTGAAAATATGGAGACATTACTTATATGGGTAGAGGTGTGAAGTATACATCGACCATAAGAGCTTAAAGTATCTATTTACTAAAAAAGAACTTAACATGCGACAAAGGAGATGGCTTAAACTCATTAAGGATTATGACCTCAGTATTAGCTACCACCCGGGAAAAGCCAATGCAGTGGTCGATGCATTGAGTCGAAGAAACCATGGCCAGGTGGCAATATTGTTAACGGAACAACAACAGTTAATACGAGAGTTTGAGAAGCTTAGGATTGAGTTCAGGTGGCATAAGGAAGAGGAGGCTCAGATATCTGCTTTAGAGGTACGACCTACGCTTTTAGATAGACTAAAAGAATTACAATTGATCGACCCAAAGATCACAAAACTTCGAGGAAAGGTGGAACCAGGGGTCAGCACTGATTTTCGAAGTGCACCCCGAAGGAGTCTTAAGATTAAGAGGTAGATGGTGTATACCATCAAATCAACAGTTAAGGAATGACATCCTTAATGAAGCCCATAATTCTGGTTACACCCTACACCTTGGAGGAAATAAGATGTACTAGGAGCTTAAGAAAGGCTATTGGTGGAAAGGAATGAAGAGGGATGTAGCACGGTTTGTTTCCCAGTGTTTTGTCTGTCAACAAGTTAAGGCCGAACATCAACGACCTAGAGGATTGCTATAACCATTGCCGATTCCCAAATGGAAATGGGAGCAAATCACAATAGACTTCGTTACGGCATTACCAAGGACTAGGGCTAGATACAAAGCAATATAGGTAATCATGGACCTATTAACCAAATCTGCCCATTTCTTACCTGTTAATATGACTTATTCATTGGAAAAATTAGTCGGGATCTACCTACGAGAAATTGTGAAACTTCATGGGATACCATAAAGTATCTTGTCTGATCGAGATCCCCAATTTGTATCAAAGCTCTAGAGAAGTCTACAACAAGCTCTAAGAACTAAACTGCAATTCAGTATAGCATATCACCCTCAAACGGATGGACAATCCAAGCGAACCATCCAAACCTTAGAAGATATGCTACGAGCTTGTGTATTGGACTTTAAGGATAGTTGGGAGCGACATTTGCCATTGGTCGAGTTTACCTACAACAATAGCTATCATTCGTTGATCAAGATAGCCCCATATGAAGCACTATATGGATGAAAGTGTAGATCTCCATTATGTGGGAACGAGATAGAATGCAAGGCACTTAGGCCAGATTTGCTACAAGAGACAATAGACAAGGTTGCCATTATTATGCAACGAATGAAGGAAACCCAAGATTGCTAAAAGAGTTGGGTCGATTTGAAGAGAGGGGAGGTGGAATTCGTACTAGGAGAACATGTCTATTTAAAGGTCACTCCAGTTAAGGGAACTAGATAGTTTGGAACGAAAGGGAAGCTAAGTCCCAGATACTTAGGGCTATATGAAGTATTGGAACGAGTTGGAAAAGTGGCCTATCGTTTAGCTTTACCACCTCAATTGTCAGGGCTTCACGATGTCTTCATGTGTCGTTACTTCGGAAACACATTCTAGACCCTAATCGAGCTATTGAGATGGATATCTTGGCAATTCAATCAAACTTGCCATATCGAGAACATCCTATTCGAATTGTCGATACTCAATCTTGAGAGTTACATAACAAGACCATCAGGTTTGTTAAGGTCCAGTGGAGTCGACACTCAGAGCGAGAGGCTACTTAAGAGAAGGAAGATGAGATGAAGGAGAGATACCCCCAACTCTTCAATGAACAAGGTACGTCCTAAAGTTTTGAGGACAAAACTTTTGAAGGAGGGGAGAATGTAAAACTTGCAAACTTTAATTTCGTATAATAGTGGAATAATTAAAAATTTTATTAAAAGTCTTAGAACACTCTTCGAATAGAGTTATAATAATAGAAATAAGCTTATTAGAGACAAACCATAATAAAACTTTAGGCAAACGATATAATAGATCAAAATCATAGATTTATGATTGTTAAATAAGATTTTCGAGTAGATATTCGCACTCAGAATAATTAAATTAGCTTAAGCATAAAAATTCGTAATAAAATGTTAAAATCTTAAATTTTATCGAGAACGTTGCGCAAGTAAAAGTATACCAGGATTTTCTTAAAACCCTAATATAATAAAGTATTAAATAATAATAATAATAATAATAATAATATATGGTATATATATATATTGGAGGAGACCGAGGACCCACGACCATTCTCTTTACACGCATAGAATCGAATTAAGAAAAGAAACAGACAAAAAGGAAAAGAAGAAGACGACGAGACGAGAACGGGGAAGAAAACAAAAGGAAAAACCGAACAAAAAAAATCATAACTCGCACATACGACCCTGATCCGAGACTACCCACATGTTCCTTGAGGTGAGTATAACTCAACTAGACTAACTTTTCGTGAAACGGAATTTGTTTCTAAAAGTTATATATAAAGAATAAATAGGTGTAAAAATTAGGATTTTATTTAAAATTAGTTGTAATAGCTTAGAAAATACTAGATAAAATAATCTAAACTATGTATTTAGTATATTGATATATTTTTTCCTAATTTTTTAGGTGAAGAGGGTTTCGGTTCGGAAATACTCGAGGATTACTTCGAGTAAATTCCAACAAAATGAGACTGAAGTGAGTAGGACTCCATAACGTGTTGTATTATGTGTATATGTACTGTGTTGTGATACCGTTGTAAAGTGTTGTCATGTAACTATATATATATATAATAATGTGGCTGCTGGACCTATCCTTGTGTTGTGACGTGTTGGGAGCAAAGTTGAACTTTTTTTTTTTTTCTTCTTTCTTTTCCTCCACGGTGCGCAGGAGGAGTCTTAGAATGTGCCAAATCTGATATATATATAGGTGTGGATTAGCCAAGGCATGGACAGTTTTGTTCTTCTTGTTCCATGGCTGTCCTACGTTGGCGTTTTCCCCTGCTAAACAATATCCTTGTATATGTATATATATATGTAACTATAGCTGGGTGTTAGGCATTTTCTTTTCTTATTCTTGGTTGTCCCTTGATGTAGGCGTGATGTTCTTACTGCTGTAAGTGTTTATATATATATATAAGACGTTGGGGACTTCGCTCTTCTTCTACGATGGGTGCGTGAATCTTATGTTGCTGGGACGATTTTTGTTGTTCTACCGTGAAGGAGCTGATGTGTATATATATAACGTGTTGTCTGCTGGTTCCTTTCTTTGTTGTGCATGTGTATGTGTTAATTTGTTTTGCTGGCTGCTATCCCGTATATAACTATATATATATATGTCTAAACGCTGGACCGTGAAGGATCATGTATGTATATGCATATTTCATTTGATGGCTGGGACATTTCTTTTGCTAGCTGCCGCGTGGATATATATATACATATGTATAGGTATAATGGTCTACTGGAACGCTGGCCAAAGTCTTGAAGTAGCCGTGAAGATTATTTATATATATGTCTCCAAATACTGGGGTATATGCTGTAAATATATATATAGTTATGTGTATGTGTGGGGGCTTGCGCAAGATCGGCTTAATTGAGTGTGTGCGACGTGATTTCTAGCCGTGTGCTGTGCTGGGACGTAGAAGCTGTCATGGAGATATTATGTGTATATGTTTATCTGTGCACCTTGTTGGATTGGGAAACTAGCTTAGGAATGTTGTATATGTACATTTTTATATGTGGGATGAAGAAGATGGAAATGGAAATTCAACTTGAGTATGTGGGTTTTAAGACGAAATGGAGGTGAAAGTTGGGATTATATTGATGTTAGATTCCTATGAGTTCGTGTGTTGAGGAAATGGGAAGTAGGATGGGAAAATCCTCGAAGGAAGATATGAGAAAACATATTAGGCATATAGGTTTTGGATTCTTTTCTTTAGTAAGCAGATGTGGTATTACTAGTAGGAGGAAAGGGAGACATCATGGCATGATCATTATTGACGATTGTAGAGATTGACAAGAAGATTGTAGACACATGTTGACGTGGGGGTTGTTGGTGGCGGAAGCAAGATAGAGAGGGTTTGGAGAGTTGATATGAACTACAAGTATGTGCATGCATCATGAGTTAAAATAGAGGATTTAAGATATCAATAGTCTAAATCCTTATCATTATAGTTACATACAATAGGTGTAAACGAGATGGAATAGTTAGGATATCAAAACGGGTATAAGCCATAAACATTAGGTATATATGTATGTGTATCTAAGAACAAGGTATAATCATAATCATGAATAAGAGGCCCATTGTTTGACAAACTTTTGTGAGATTTATGAATGTTATTTCCTTATTGATGTTTTGTGACCTTGGATGATCACCCTGAAACTTATTCTAATTATGAGATCTAATAAAAAAAACCTAGCATGCATTGCACGAACATTGCATAAGATTGAAAGCTATCACTATTATAAGATGCGCTGGAAGTGACCAAAAGGATCACTGTTCCACTAAGTGCGAACTACGTGATTAGTGGATTTTCGCGCCTTGACGATTCCGAGTCCGACCTGTCTCTTGATGGTGTAAATGCTCGATGTATTGAGGCACTTAAGCCTAAAACATTAAGGCTAAAACACAAATATAGTAAAGTGATAAGAATAATAAAATGTGAGTAAGACTCGGGCATTGATGGTGGCTTCGGAATCCTCAACCTAAGGTTAAGAGGGCGTAAACCCTAGACTTCACGTCGGTTACCAGAAAACCACGTGAGATGCTACATTCATGTGTTTGTTCATGCATAGCACTTGTTTGAATGTCATTTGTGTTTGTTGCAACACTGAGAGATTGCACCTTGTCTTACTAAGCTTTGGCTTACTCTCCTATAAATTTTGCCTTGCAGGTAGAGACTACCTAAATTTCATGATGAACCGACGGATCAAGGTGAGTACTCGTTGCACCAATGGTGGGCATGGTCGTGAAAAGGATGTGAGGCTTAGATTGAATGTGGACATCTTTAGGATGGATCTTTTATTTTGTAATTGGTGAAAATGTAATTGAGTGGCCTGATATGGTCTTAGGTGTACCTATTATGGTGAAATGGGACCCATCTAAGGCCTAGTAATGTTTTATGTAATTAATTATCTTATGAATAGGGAATATGATTACTCTGATGAATAAGTCAACATTGAAGATAAGATGCTTCACGGATGCTTAACGAGGGGTTAAGCGATCGTGGCAAGTTATCACGAGAGGCCCTTAGAGTGGGGTGTGACAATGTCGCTTGGTAGTAGTGACACGTGGCGGGCTCTGATGTTCCAGGTTCTAGGGCATTACAGTTATAATTAAAAATTTACATAAGTAAAAAAATAAAATAAAATCACATCTAATAAGATTTTCGAGTTTCATAAGTAAAATAAAATTTACTATTAGTTTATTGCATTTAACATTTTACTTACAATAGTTGCTATAGTATCTTTATCAAGTTCTATCTTTCCTCAAGATCTTTGAGTTTCAAGGAACATTTCAATGCTTGATGATTCCTCTTTACTCTACTTAATAGCCATCTAAAAATCAAGACAATAAAAACCAACATATAAATTAACTCTTTTCAAATACGTAATAACCCTCATCATAAATTCTCTCTATATTTTGTAACATACATTTCCAAATGATGGAGGCAAGATAAGAGGTTAATTTATTGCCATTCGAGAAGAACAATCATATTGTTCTATAAAATAAACATATACCTCTAAGAACACATCTATTAAATCACAGTTAAGTATAGATTTATTACCCTTTAAAAAAAAATTGAAGAACCTTAAAAGAATGAATCCTTTAGGACTTGATTCTGTTTAATCTGGGAATAAAAAGATTACATCAAGCAACTAGAACAGAAATGGATATATAGACATGCGGAACATTAGCTGCCTAATAACTACTTAAGGATCCTTTCTAATCCTGGCAATCTCTATACTAGTCGATGTGACACTAAAAGTTATTAAACTTTTGCTCAACTTCTAAACCTTGACAAGTCACAGCTTAGGTAACCATTCCAAACAACAATAGGTCTTGATTTCATTTACAACGAGGACATAACAAGAAAATGACTTCCTTAGTATTGATAGTTCTCCATGTTTTGTTTACTTATGTCTTATAATTTCAATGAAGTTTTAAATTAATTGTTTGCTAAACTAAGTTGTCATGTTTGAATATATATGAAAGTTGTACTTGATTTCTTCCTTCTCCCAACATCAAAGTGATGCTACAAAATATGCTCAGGGGATATTATTGAGTCTGCCACTGTAATGGTTTTGTACTTGGTGAGGAACTTTTTTTAACTCTTGATTTGTATACCCTCCATGAAGCTGCAATGGTATTTAAAATCCATCTTAGCATGATCTAGTATGATATATTTGTCACATAATTAGTATATAATGAGTTATTAAATGAGTTTTAAAGACATACATTCACATATTTCCACAAATTATCTATTTGCTTTTATGGAAATTTATTTTAATTTTCAATTGTAAGTGAAACAAATATTGAGCTTTGGGCTATCGGTCTAAGAAAATAACTAAGTTCATTCCATATTCTACCATTCCTAAACAGCCACCTTTTGTCATTAATAGTTATATTTTCATGCTTTTCAAGTCTCCAACCATGGATATGTTTGCATATAGATGATCCTCTTGTATTTTTCTTGGGAGAACTTAAAACAAGTTTGTAACTATATATAAAGAAATTACTATAAAGAAATCATAAAGACTAATTATCTATGTATTTAGGCATGTGTAGGTAAATAAAATTATAAGTACAAACTTTTGCCTCCATTTGTAATATGGACTTCATTTATATTGGCATCTTTTCTCTCACTTTCACTTTCTCGCTCTTCTCAAATAACCAGTGCTTCCCCATCTTCATTCCTATTCACATCACATTCTGACTCCATGTTTAAATTATCCTCCTCATCTTCAAGATTCCAATCTTCATTACCATCTTTAAAAGTTGTTTTTTGTGTTGATTTTCCCTTCTTTCTATGAATTGCTTAACTACCACCTTTTATGAATATGATGTGGGTTGACAATTGCATAATATCTTCTTAGATTTCTCAAAAACCTGTTTCTTATTAGCAGATATTAGTGCCTCATAGATTGAAAGAGTTTTATATATAATATATATGACTTGTCTTTTTCAGAGGACTTCTGTGTATCACCTTAAGTGCAGATTCATCAATCTTGTCTTATTTCTCCCTTATCTATGCATTTTTTACTTTTATTTGTGCCTTCATTTTCTTCACAAGTAATCGAGTGTCTTTCATTACTATAAAACAATTGTGTTTGAAAAAAAAGAAAAGAAATGTAAAATATATTCATATAGCAAAATATAACTTCAAAACTTTAATAATATGATGCTTTAATTACGTGGGGGATAAATTGGTAATATTGATAGAGTTTAGGTCACGTAGCATCTTTAGCCTTTAAGATTAGGATAAATAAAATACCAGCGTGGTTGTGGTGGTTGGGGTGCTCTACAAACCATAATTCACAAGAAATAATATAATATATAGATACACATATTTCCATTATACACCTGAAGAGTATTACTTTTTAAGAAGAGAGTCGTGTTTCACTTTTAGGAAAATCATTGCATGCTAGGTGAACATTACTACTTGATAATGAACAAAAGTACATTAATATAAAAAAAGAAACTAAAACAGAACACAAATTATTTAATAAGAGCATGTAAAGACTTAAAATTTCATGTGAACATATATCCAATTCATCATATAAAGAGCACAACAGCACCATGTTGTTTAACTAGGCCTTCGAACTAAATAACAAGTTGTATACCACAACAAAATTTAGATTTTAGTAGGGTGTATTCCATTTCCATCATGACTCTATATAATATTAGTGTTGGAACTAGATTGAGAGTGCTTAGTTCATTTTATCAATAAAGGGAAAAAGTGGGAAAAAAAATTGCAAGCAAACAACAGGCATTGATATTGACACCAACATAACCATTTAGATCACTTCCAACAAAATAAGGTGCTTTACTCAATTCTCTACCATTAATGTTTAAAATCAATCAATATCGAGCTTAGCTCTAATATCAATTGTTGGTCTTAATTAGTAATTAAAGAGGCTGAGGGAGGGAGGGGAGAGTGACAGGGTGAATTGATTACTTATATAAAGATTTGTTTCTAAATAAAAAGTCCATTTACTTACTATTAGCAAATATTGAATCATATTAAATTGAATTGGTAACGAAATTTACAACTCTATAATAAATAAATAAATTGCAAAAATTAAAAGAGTAAGGGATAAGAAAATAAGGCAGTGATATATAACGATTTCGCCTTGGGCGTCAACCCACTCTTCTAACCTCTATTGTTGGGATCTTAGTTATCTTTACTAGCTTATTATGCTATATTAAAAGAAAAATCTCAGTGAATGTTATCATAGTTAGCTACTTTATAATCACTCTAATATAGCTTCTAGTCACTTTTTCTATTCTAAATCACTTAACTCTACACACAAGTTAAATCACAGAAGCTATAAGGAAAAAAAAATAGCCAACTTTGAAAAGAAGTTTTCAAACTTTGAGAATATGACAAGTACTGAACCTCTACAATAATAGCTCAAAAAAATAGAAATAACGTTCAAAGTTCTCTATTCTGCTTTTTGTTCTTCATGTTCTCTTTTGTTGTTGTATGTTTGTCTCGTTCACCTTCCTTTGTATTTATAGATAATATTCTAACATTTAAATCTTGATTTTCTTGTTAATCCTAGCTATCTTCATTATCTCATCTTTAATTTCTTCATTCAAATTCCTTATGGTATCAAATCTTGAATAATAATTGGAATTAAATGTTAATAATCTCCTATAAATGCTTTCAAATCCTTCATTTCTGGTTTTCAAGTCAATAATTAGCTTCTCATGTATAACTATCTTTCCAATTGATTAAACATTATCTCATGATATTTACATCCAATTTTAGTGGAATAGGTCAAATATGTTACTTAAATATATTCAACTCGTAGAAGTGGGTTGATGGGTGTCGAATCCAACAAAAATAAAAACCTACTCCTAGACAATTATATGATTGTGTATAGTAGTGAGTAGGGTCATATCCACAAGGATTGGTTAAATATATTTCTATTAAAAGAGAAAGAGAGGAAAAGAAGAATGGGGGGTTTTGTTTGTGAATTAAAATAATAATGAAATCAGATAATAAAAATTGAATAATAATAAAAGCCTAACCAAAGGAATCACTATAGTTTAATTCATAGAATTGATCATTGATGCAAATATTTTCTATTCTTTATCTAAGATAAATTGGTTATGGTTATTAACAAGCTCTAATAACCTATCTCCCTTACTTTCTTGATAATCAAAACAAGCTCTTTGATTACTTCTCTTATTGATTAAACAACCCTAAACAAGCTCTTAGGATTTAATCTATCAATAGCATTAAAAAAACTAGAGAGATTACCAATTCATGCCAGTAGATTATAAGATAACCTATTTAAACAAGATCATATATCTCCATAACATGAATTTGACTATCTAATTTATAACCAAACATGTCATTGTGTCACAGAAACTAGAACTATCAAACAATTACGGATCTGACGTACTAGTTGACAATATATTAACTTGTTAATTGAGTAGAAGAGCTCTAATTCATACCAATTAACTAAGATAACATTAACAAAACATTCAGAAGATATATAAATATCAAAAACAAAGAATAGAGTAAAGATAAATCAATTAATCTCACAATTCATGAAGAATTAAACTTCAATGATACTTTGGCTAGAAATTCTACTTAGCTACACATGTTCATCTTCAAAACGAAAATTAAAAGTGAAAACATGAAAAGTCTTTGTTTCCGATCTCCCTTGCTCTGCTTCTCCTTCTTCCCCTCTTATCCCCCTCTAGGGTTGGTTCTATTTATACTGTTAAGGGAATGGCAGAGGATCTTCAGCTAGCAAGATACGAATATATCTTTCCTTTTTCAAGTAAATCTTGAGAAGTGAATAACGTACGCCTGGCACGCCCACCAACACAGCCAGATTTGAACCGTGCCTCCCTCTAGTCAATAATTCACAATTCTTCATCCTTGGTTAGTGTATGGCATGGCTACCACCACGGCTAGATCACAAACCGTGCATCCCTCTGGTCAATAATCCACATTTCCTCATCCTTGTTCAGTGTATGGCACGGCTTCCACCACGGCTAGATCACAAACCGTGCCTCCTTCTGTTGGTTCTTCAAGACAGATACACGGCCGTGTACTTCAACCGTGTATGTTTCTGTTGATTCCAAACCAAGTACACGGCCGTGTACTTCAAATACACGCCCATGTACTTTCCTCTGGCAGTGTAAATCCTTGTCTTTGATCTAGTTTATAGATGACTTCTCTAAATCACTTGAATTAGCACTCTTGGCTCCATTAAGCCTGATTTATTACCATAATAAAATTAAGTACTATTTCCTTATGATTTCTATAAAATCAATAATAAATTAACACAATTCATACTATAAAGATTTAGTATAAAATGGCTCTATCAAATTCCCCCACACTTAAAATCTTGCTTGTCCTCAAGCAATTGAATCAAATCAATTGAGAAATCCGTCATAGATTATACAAAATTTCTTTTCATCATTTCAAGCATCTATTCTTTTATAATTCATGACTTGTAATTTTAATGTATACTGCTCCAACTAAACTGGTTTCTTGTGATTAAATTACCATAGACAAAATTTAATAGCTAATCTAAACAAAACAAACTTTAATCCTCATGTTTAGCAAAAGAACTTTTATTCCAAAAGTAAATACTTAATCCAATAAGGAAAAACATCCAATTAAATTTCATTGAATATCAGCAAGTATATAATCTTTGTAACTCAAAGTAAAAGCATATGGTATCTACTTTTTCCCTAGATTTTCTCCCTTTTTATTATAAGTCTTATTTCATTCAATGAATTTTTACATTCATATTCTTTTGATTTAATCAAGCATCTATTCTGACGGGTTTTTGCCCGCTTCTTTTCATGAACTTTCGCCTTTTCTACCCTTATCGTTATAGTGAGTTCATTGAGTCGACAACATCCTGAGCTCGTCACTCAAGTGACCGGGTTTTAAGAAACCCCTATGGACTCTTCCTCACTCTAACATTCAAGTTCAAATACTGTTAACTCAATTATTTGAATCATTGGAGTAATGGCTATGCTTGATTCTCTTTTTTTTTTTTTTCAATCATTGCTAGAGTAATAATAGTTATTCGGTTTAAAGGGTTACTAAGGAAAAAAGTTTCTTCAACATCTTTCACTAAGTGTTATCATTGTTTCAAAACAACTTCAAAGAGTATACAGTAACTAATATAACCTAGAAGTAAACTTGTTTATTTTTCACTTAAGAACTAGACTTACTCTTAGATTTCCAATTCTAAAGCTAAATACAAGGTAAATTTGTTTCTTAAAGATTTCACTACTTAATTTTAACTAAGTATTCTAATCACAGCAGTAGGTGAGTAAAACACTTGAACAAGTCAATTTCACATTTTGTAGATGCATATTACAACATTTAGTACAATCTCCAGATTTCATGATAATTTTGAAAATTTTGGTTTAAAATTGCTTAAGGACAAACATTCAAAGTATGAGTGAATTCTCTATCCTCTATATTTATTATCCTCTCCCCTACACTTAGTTTGAACAGTGTCCGCACTGTTCCTAATTCAACACAATTAGAGAGGAATTAAAAGTATAAGGAACATTAGAGAATAAGAAAAAAGGAATACTGGTACTTCCCTGGTATAAAGTGTAAAGTGATTGGAGTTCTCCCCTTAAGCACTAGAGAGTGTCATCTGATGATATGTACCCTTGCTGCAGCTAATCAAAAGAAAAATCAAAACAAAACTAAAATAAAATAAATTGATTTTCTTTTTCTTTTTTTTTGACATGGGTTGCCTCCCATGAAGCGCCTTTCTTTAACGTCTTTAGCTAGACGTTCCTGTAATTAATCACAATACTCGGGGTAAGTTAAACTGGTTTCTTCAATATTACATACTTGAAATCCTTCATAAAAAGGTTTTAAGTGATGACCATTGACTTTGAAGTTCTTACCAGTTTCAAGACTTGCGATCTCAACTGTACCATGTGAAAATATGTTAGTGATAACAAAAGGACCAACCCACTGTGATCGTAGTTTTCCAGAAAACAACTTCAATCGAGAATGATAAAGTAATACTTTTTGACCTACAAAAAAATTCTTTCGAGAAATCATTTGATCATGAAAATCCTTTGTTTTTTCCTTGTAGATTTTAGTACTCTCATAAGCTTCTCTTTGAATTTCCTCAAGTTCTTGTAATTGAAGTTTTATGTTCTCACCAACCTCATTCATTTGCATGTTACATTGTTTTACAGCCCAGTATGCCCTATGTTCCAACTCCACAAGGAGATGACACGGTTTGCCAAATATCAAACGGTAAGGAGACATACCTATAGGGGTCTTGTAAGCTGTCCGGTATGCCCATAATGCATCTTCAAGTCTTGTGCTCCAATCCTTCCTGCTTGGATTGACGGTTTGAGGGTAGTATGCGGTGGAAGTGCGATGAGTGACCTTGTACTTTTTAAGTAGAGTTTCCACTACTCTATTACAAAAGTGTGTGCCATGATCACTGATAAGAGCCTTTGGTGTCCCAAACCTAGCAAAAATATGAGATTTAACAAAATCCACAACAACTTTGGCATCATTAGTTCGGGTCACTTTAGCTTCCACCCATTTTGAGACATAATCCACAGCAAGAAGGATGTAAACATTACCGAAAGAAAGAGGAAAAGGACCCATAAAGTCAATACCCCATATATCAAATATTTCACAAGCAAGGATAGGGGTAAGTGGCATTTGGTCTCTACGCCCTAAGTTGCTAATTTTTTGA
The DNA here is from genome assembly GCA_037954665.1 of Laguncularia racemosa. Classification (NCBI taxonomy): domain Eukaryota; kingdom Viridiplantae; phylum Streptophyta; class Magnoliopsida; order Myrtales; family Combretaceae; genus Laguncularia; species Laguncularia racemosa. The sequence continues at coordinate 3,867,750 of JBBMOL010000048.1, read as the reverse complement.
CATCGTTCACAAGATTTACAAAACATAAAAGAATCACGAAACAGTGTAGGCCAAAACAAACCGCACCCTAACACTTTTTGAGCTGTCCTCTTAGGTCCAAAATGTCCACCACATGCATATGAGTGACAAAATTGCAAGACAGAAGAAATATCGTCTTGAGAAATACAGCTTCTAATGATTTGATCAGCACAATGTTTCCATGAATACGGATCATCCCATACATAGTTCTTAGCATCACTTTTAATTTTATCTTTTTGAGCCCTAGACAAATCACTTGGTAGTGTCTTAGTAACCAAATAGTTGACAATATCAGCATACCACGGAATTGTCTTTTGAATAGAAAAGAGATGCTCATCTGGAAAATCATCTTGTATTGGTATTGACCCGTCACTAATAAGTATTCTACTGAGGTGGTCGGCAACTAAGTTTTTAGAGCCTTTCCTATCGCGTATTTCCAGATCAAACTCTTGTAGTAAGAGTATCCATCGAATAAGTCTTGGTTTCGCCTCCTTCTTCGCGAGCAGGTATTTAAGAGCTGCATGATCAAAGTAAACAATTACCTTAGTACCAAGTAAATATGATCTAAATTTTTCTAATGCAAAAACAACAGCTAAGAGTTCTTTCTCCGTTGTGGAATAGTTGCATTGAGCACTATCTAATGTTCTGGAAGCGTAATAAATGACATGAGAAGCTCTTCCAACTCTTTGGCCAAGAACAGCTCCAACTGCATAATTCCTCGCATCGCACATAATTTCAAAGGGAAGGTTCCAGTCAGGTGGTTGGATGATTGGAGCAGAAGTTAACTTGTCCCTCAATGTGTCAAAAGCATGCTTGCAGGCTTCATCGAACTCAAATGTCACTTCTTTTTGCAGCAATCTACATAGGGGTTGAGTAATCTTGGAAAAATCCTTGATGAAGCGTCGATAGAATCCTGCACTCCCAAGAAAAGAGCGAATTTCCCGTACGCTTACAGGGTAAGGTAGAGATTTAATCAATTCTACTTTAGCTTTATCGACTTCAAGCCCCTTAGAAGATACAATATAACCTAAAATGAGACTCTGTTCAACCATAAAGTGACATTTTTCACAATTCAACACAAGATTCTTATCTATACATCTTTGAAGCACTTTTGTAAGGTTAGTCAAACATGAATCAAAAGAGTTACCATAGACAATGAAGTCATCCATGAAAACCTCTATGATATTCTCCATATAATCTGAAAATATACTGACCATACACCTTTGGAATGTGGTTGGGGCGTTGCAAGCCCAAAAGGCATCCTTCGATACGCAAAAGTACCGAATGGACATGTGAAAGTAGTCTTCTCTTGATCTTCCGGTGCTACTGGAATTTGATGAAAACCTAAATAACCATCAAGACAACAATAGTGAGAATGGCCAGCCAAACGTTCAAGCATCTGATCAAGAAAAGAAAGAGGGAAGTGATCTTTTCTAGTTGACGCATTTAACTTCCTATAATCAACACAAACCCTCCACCCATTCTGAACCCGAGTAGGAATTAACTCACCATCAAAGTTTTCAATCACAGTTAAGCTCGTTTTCTTTGGAACAACTTGAATTAGACTTACCCATTTGCTATCGGAAATTGGATAGATCATACCTGCATCAAGCAGTTTCAAGATTTCTTTCTTAACTACATTCATCATAGGTGGGTTCAAACGACGCTGAACTTCCCTTGAAGGTTTGCAATTATCTTCCATTAATATCTTGTGCATGCATGTGGAGGGGCTTAGTCCTTCGATATCAGCTATGGACCATCCAATGGCTTCTTTATACTCTCTCAACACCCGAATCAACTTTTCTTCTTCTAAAGTACTTAGTTTGTTGGAGACTATCACCGCAAGAGTCTCATTTTCTCCTAAGAAAATGTACTTTAGATGTTCGGGTAAGGGTTTTAATTCCCGCTTTGGTGCCTGCACAATAGAGGGAAGAAGTCTTGTGTTAGAAGGGGATAAATTAATGTAGGATACACCATACTTGATAGGTTTTAACGATTCCAACTCCCTTACAAGCTTCTCCTTAAGAGTTTTCAATGCATTAATAGTAAGACTCCTATTAAGTACAATTTTCAACTCATCATCGTCTATCAAGTCAAATGTAGCCTGTGTTAATGGGTCAATAACATCCACAACAAAAACAGGAGAGATATCACTAGGATATTTCATGGCATCGTAAATGTTAAATTTAATCACTTCACCATCAAATTCCATAGTGAGGTTACCGTCATGTACATCAATTTTCGTTCTGGATGTCTTAAGAAATGGTCACCCTAATAATATCATTGATGAATTACGAGAATTATCATTCTCCATGTCAAGCACATAAAAATCTACAAGGAAAACCAACCCATTAACTTGTACTAAAACGTCTTCTAGAACTCCCTCAGGATAAACATTGGACCTATCAGCAAGTTGAACAATAACACCTGTTTCCTTCAAGGGACCAACATTCAAACATTGATAAATAGACAAAGGCATAACATTAATTGAAGCTCCTAGATCACACATAGCTTTAGTGATTCCAAGATTACCTATTTTGCAAGGAATAGTAAACATACCTGGATCCTTACATTTAGGAGGAAGCTTCTTCTGAAGAATAGCTGAAACATTCTCACCCACACTAATCTTTTCATTACCTTTCAGCTTTCTTTTGTCAGTGCACAATTCTTTGAGAAATTTAGCATAACAAGGTACTTGCTTAATTGCATCAAGCAAAGGAATATTTACCTCAACTTTGCGAAAAGTTTCAAGAATCTCTTTTTCTTCAGCTTCATTCTTGGATTTTGCTAATCTAGAATTGAAAGGGGGTGCTGTCACCATGACCTTTGGTGGTTCAACGAGGGATCCTCTGGTCTGGTTGTTCTGCTGGCTTTGAGTCGAAATCTCTTTCTCAGTCTCTTCCTCAAGATTAGTTTTGTGTTCTTTCTCATTTGATCCCTGCAATTCCGTTCCACTTTTCAAGGTAATTGCATTAGCGCTTTGCTTTGGATTTGTGATAGTTTGAGAAGGTAACTTACCTTGAGTTTCTAACCTGTTTATAGAAGAAGCAAGTTGACTTACCTGATTTTCCAAGTTTTGAATGCTTTGCTTTGTCTCATCCTGAAATTGTTTTGTATTAACAGCAAGAGATTTAACAATTTCCTCGAGAGACATACCTGAAGTGGAAGGAGCTTGGGATACTTGGTTTGATGGCTTAGGCTGGAATTGTTGGAAATTTTGTGGGTTATTACCATATCTGAAGTTAGGATGAGCCCTCCATCTAGGATTATAAGTATTCGAATAGGGATCATATTTCCTCTGTGGCTGTCTTGGGAATCCTCCTACAGCATTGGCATGCTCATGATTATCATCTTGCAATGTGGGACACATGTCGGTAGGATGATTAGGAGCAGCACAAATTCTACAAACCTTCACCTGCTGTGTATTTCCAAGAGCTATCTGCTGTACAAGGGAGGTTAGGATAGAAATTTGATGTTCAAGGTTAGAAACACTTACCTCATTTACCTTCCTTGAAGATGAATCATGCCTATACCCAAATTGTTGCGAATTAGCAGCCATAATGGAGATCAATTCCCTAGCTTGACCAGGGGTTTTATTCACTATGGCGCCTCCACTAGCAACATCCATCATCTTCCTCTCCATTGGAAGCAGGCCTTCATAGAAGTATTGAATGAGAAGTTGTTCAGATATCCCATGTTGTGGACAGCTTGCACAAAGTTGCTTGAACCTCTCCCAATACTCATGAAGAGTCTCGGTGTCCCTCTGTTTGATACCACAAATCTCTCTTCTTATACCAGCGGCGCTAGACACAGGGAAAAATTTGTCCAAGAAGAGCCTCACCATATCTGTCTAAGTAGTTATAGAACCTGGAGGCAAATAAAACAACCAATCTTTATCTCTAGTACTTAAAGAAAATAGAAAAGCACGTAACTTGATTTGATCATCGGTTATTCCTTGCGGCCTCATACTAGAACACACTATATGAAACTCTTTCAAATGTTTGTGAGGATCTTCATTCTCAAGACCATGAAAGGTGGGTAGCAGATGTATCAAACCAGATTTCAACTCAAATTCAACAGCCAATTCAGGATAGTGAATACAAAGTGGTTGTTGATTCACATCCGGTGCAACCAATTCTCTTAATGTTCTTTCAGGATTTGCCATATCTTCTTCTTTTTCAGAATCAATGGATAAATCAGACAAATCCAATGCCAAGTTCAGTCCAGGGGATGAAGATGATACGGTTTCTTTTTGACGCAGCCTAGCTTCTCTTCGCAGTCTCTTAAAAGTCTTCTCAATCTCTGGATTATAAGTGAGTTCACTTGTATGAGAAGAACGAGTCATGCAAGAATAGAAATAAATTTGACACCAATCCCCGGCAACGGCGCCAAATTTTGATGGGTGTCGAATCCAACAAAAATAAAAACCTACTCCTAAACAATTATATGATTTGTGTATAGTAGTTAGTAGGGTCGTATCCACAGGGATTGGTTAAATATATTTCTATTAAAAGAGAATAAAGAGGAAAAGAAGAATGGGGGGGTTTTGTTTGTGAATTAAAATAATAATGAAATCAGATAATAAAAATTAAATAATGATAAAAGCCTAACCAAAGGAATCACTATAGTTTAATTCATAGAACTGATCATTGATGCAAATATTTTCTATTCTTTATCTAAGATAAATTGGTTATGGTTATTAACAAGCTCTAATAACCTATCTCTCCTTACTTTCTTGATAATCAAAACAAGCTGTTTGATTACTTCTCTTATTGATTAAACAACCCTAAACAAGCTCTTAGGATTTAATCTATCAATAGCATTAAAAAAACTAGAGAGATTACCAATTCATGCCAGTAGATTATACGATAACCTATTTAAACAAGATCATATATCTCCATACATGAATTTGACTATCTAATTTATAATCAAACATGTCATTGTGTCACAGAAACTAGAACTATCAAACAATTACGGATCTGACATACTAGTTGACAATATATTAACTTGCTAATTGAGTAGAAGAGCTCTAATTCATACCAATTAACTAAGATAACATTAACAAAACATTCAGAAGATATATAAATATCGAAAACAAATAATAGAGTAAAGATAAATCAATTAGATCTCACAATCTATGAAGAATTAAACTTCAATGATCCTTTGGCTGGAAAATCTACTTAGCTACACATGTTCATCTTCAAAACGAAAATGAAAAGTGAAAACATGAAAAGTCTTTGTTTCCGGTCTCCCTTGCTTTGCTTCTCCTTCTTCCCCTCTTGTCCCCCTCTAGGGTTGGTTCTATTTATACTGTTAAGGGAATGGCAGAGGATCTTCAGCTAGCAAGATACGAATATATCTTTCCTTTTACAAGTAAATCTCGAGAAGTGAATAACGTACGCTTGGCATGCCCACCAACACAGCCAGATTTCGAACCGTGCCTCCCTCTGGTCAATAATTCACAATTCTTCATCCTTGGTCAGTGTATGGCACGGCTACCACCACGGCTAGATCACAAACCGTGCATCCCTCTGGTCAATAATCTACATTTTCTCATCCTTTTTCAATGTATGGCACGGCTTCCACCATGGCTAGATCACAAACCGTGCCTCCTTCTATTGGTTCTTCAAGACAGATACACGGCTGTGTACTTCAACCGTGTATGTTTCTGTTGATTTCAAACCAAGTACACGGCCGTGTACTTCAAATACATGCCCATGTACTTTCCTCCGGCGGTGTAAATCCTTGTCTTTGATCCAATTTATAGATGACTTCTCTAAATCACTTAAATTAGCACTCTTGACTCCATTAAGCCTGATTTATTACCATAATAAAATTAAGTACTATTTCCTTATGATTTCTATAAAATCAATAATAAATTAACACAATTCATACTATAAAGATTTAGTATAAAATGGATCTATCATGGGTCTTGACTTGTAATAAATTATTTCCTTCATTTTTTTTTATATCCATAAGTCTATATATTTCTCAAAAATTACCATTTAGATATATATCTTCTCTTTTCTTTTCTTTCAAAATCTACTTGTTTTGTCTTTGCTCATCTAAGTGAACATTTCAACTGTTTATTTCTTCCTTTTTCTACTATTTGCTTTTTGGAACCAAACTTCTACTCAACCAAATATTTTTGCTCTAAACAACTTAATACAACACACTTAAAAAATATATCAATACTTCATAACAAATTTATACCTTTCTCTAATCTTTGATATACAAACATATTTTCCAAACTCTTATTTATATATTTTGTTAGCATCAAAACATTCTTTAATAAATATTTCTAACAATGGTAAGTTTCAAAGTTCTCAACTTTGTTTGATATTTTTGTGAATTAAGAATTAGGGTTTGCATGGTTTAAAGTTGTTAGAGAATTATGAGTGTTAGATGAGCTAGTTGTGTAGAGATGTGTGCTTGTGATTTTCCCTATCATTAGACAAAGTTTAGTACAATGATGATGGGAGTGTTAATGCTGGTTTTGTTGGGGAGCAAGGAGATGGCAATAATGTTAGGAGGCGTAATGTGCTTAAGACATCACTTAAACAATAGATGACTACTATCATAGAGATGTTCCAAGGATGCTTTAATACATAAATGGCTATGATATAAACTACAATGCAAAACATGAATACTCACTTAATTGCGATAAATGAGAACCTTAGATAACGGTTCAAGGCGGATAATAAATAAGGTGCTGAGGTGAGACATTATTGAGCTAATATTGGACACGAGGAGGTTAATAAATTTTCCAAAGAAGGCAACAATTTTGGTGTGGAGCATGTGGGTGAAAGGAATCAACAAGATAGGGGTTTGAAACATTTAAACTAAAGATTCTTAAATTTGATGGGCAAGGTACTCTTAATAGTTATTTGGAATAGGAGCATCAAGAGGAGTGATTATTTAAATGTTATGAATATGATGATTATACTAAAATTAAGATGGCATCTTCAGAATTTACAAGGTATGCTACTTTATGGTGGAAATTTTTGAAGATTTAGAGAAGGGGAGATGGAGAAGTAGAGGTAACCACCTGAGTTATGATAAAGAAACTATTGAGAAAAACATTTTGTTCTACGTAAAGAGGTATGGAGGTATGAGTATAAGGAATTATACATAAGAGTATGAAGCATTGCTTATCCAATGTGAAGTGAATGAGCCTATTGAGCACACCATAGTTGGATTCATCATTAGACTAAAATATGAAATTAAAAATACGATGGAGATACCTCCATATGAATCCTAGATGATGTAATAAAATTAGCTCTTAAAGTTGAAAGGCAAAGTCAAACTACATGGTTCTTCTTCTACCAACCCAAGATTTAACATGATGAAGAAAAGCCTAAGGTTGATCTAAAGTCTAAGGAAGCATAATTCAAGTTCAAGGAATTTGAGAGCTATAAATATGGCTATAGTGGCAAAACAAACACACCTTTTACATATAAACTACAAGAGATTGAGTAAGGATAGCACAAGAGGAGATCAAACTAGGTTAAGTGTTTTGAATGTTAAAAATTTGGATATTTAGCTTTAGAATGTCTTAATAAAAGAATCATGGTGATTAAAAAAGGAAAATTCCAAATTTTGAGTAGAAATTTGTAGGTGGAGATATAAAAGAGAGGATGATGGAATAGAGAGTGGTAATGTTACATGTGTGTATGTAGAGGGTGGTCAGTATATGCCATTCATTCTTCGATGTAATTCAATTATGGGATCATCAAATGAAACTAAAAAGAGAGAGAATTAGTTTTTCAAAAATGCTTGGTTAATTAGAAAAGTTGTTCCTTGATCATTGATAGTGGAAGTAGTAGAAACTTAGTGTCTACAAATTTTATACATGCATTGGGTTTGAAATCAAAACCGCATCTCAAACCATATTCGTTGTATTGGTTTAGAGAAAATGTTGCAATACATGTTACTAAGCAAGTCAATTTTCCTTTAAAAGCTTATGGATATGAAGATGAAATAACATGTGATGTAGTGATTATAGATATTGCTCACATTCTGCTAAGGAGACCGTGATTATATAATAAGAGAGCTTTCTATGATGGCTTTAGGAGTATTCACTCTTAAAAGGGGCAAAAAGTAAATTGCATTGATGGATCTTACTGAAATTTGAAGTGATTTGATTGCCAACCCTACGTGATGATGAGAGCAAAACTTGAGTCATAAGTTTAAAGGTCTAAGGAAGAAACAAGACTTAGCTAGTCCTAGACAAGTTCATAATTATAGGAAGAATCATGATAAAGACTAAGTTTTAAACCACAAATGCCATAACGCTAGAACTAAAGCCAGAAATTCAAGTGCTTTGTCAAGGAACATTCATAAAGGTTCTAATCATAATATAAGAAAGAGATTTTGATGCTGCTTCTAACAAAATTCTAGGATTTTAGGAAGCATTAAGTTTCCAATGTTGCTTTTGACAAAATTTTAGGCTTTTAGGAAGCATTTCAAAGCAAAGCTTCTAACTAACTACTAAGAGCTTTTGAAGGTTCTGCTTTTAAAGTGTCTAAGTTACAACAAATGATATTCAAAATTTGCTAACTTGCTAAAGATTCAAATCCTAAGATTTTAGAAAGATTTTTTTTTTGTTTCTATTTCTATTATATTTCTTTATTTAGTTTTAGCTAATTATAAATACCTATTATGGCAATTCGTTATTTGGATTAATTGTATTTCATATCAATTGATCTAATTAATTCTTTTCTATAAACTATGAGTAATATTGATTATGGAATTTCAAAGTCCATTAATAAGTGGTAAATTTATATATTTTTATTCAACTTTATACTACAATTATATGTATATATATGTATGTATGTATGTATGTATTTTTATATTTTCAATAGAAAATATAGGCAGATTCAAAGAATAAACTTATAAGTTAATTCAAGCGTGACAATTGCATTATAAAGGAAAGAGAAAATTAAATTTATTCATTTGAAGCGTGAAGCCCATTTCACAAGACATCCATGTCCAATTTCAATTGGGAAAGAACTAATGATCATGTTAGAAAGCCATCCATTTGCCAGGAATTGTGAAGTCAATGCCATCCATTGAAAAATAATGCTCTTCAAGTAAACGAAACCAATCCCACAAGACCCACGTCAAATCATCCCAACATGTGAAGAATTCCATGCAATTATTTTAGAGCAACCCATGAATAATTTAATTGAAATTAGACACAAGCTAAACGCTTCACCGTTCAGTATGTTAGCAATTTAATAAAATTCAAAGACAGTACGAGCCCTCCACGTGAATTACCAAGGCCAAGCCCACAATTGCAATAATTTGAGTGCCCTTTCACTGTCCAGCATAGAAAGAAGATCTAAAAATGTCCACATGAAGAATTCAGAATCAGGCCCCAATTCGATTTATGCGAGTCCAACAGTGAGCAACCAATTGAAATACACGTTTTAGTCCATCCCAACAACAACAACCGGGGCTCGCGCGTATAGAGAGACTGACTGACATTCATAGACACGAACGAAATGTAATTTACGGAAGAGAAATGAAGGGAGAGGAGGCTGAATCATTCTGGCGGAGAGAAATGTAATTTACGAAATGTTAGGCGACGTAATGTACCTGACACATCACTTGAACAACAAATGACTACTCTGACAGAGCTGTCTTAGGGATTCCTTAATACTCACTTGACTGCAATGAATGAGAACCTTAAATAAGGGTTTAATGTGGATAATAATAGATAGGGTACTAGTGTGAGACGTTATAGAGGTAATATTGGACAGGAGAAGTTTGATGAATTTGCTAAAGAAGAGAGTGACAATTTTGGTGTGTAACATGTGTGTGAGAGGAATCAAAAATAGGGGTTTTAAATAATCAAACTTAAGATTCCTAAATTTGATGGGCGAGGTACTCTTGATGATTATCTAGAATGAGAGCATTAAGTGGAGATATTATTTGAATATTATGAGTACGATAATCATAGAATTTATTGGAAATCCTACTTCATGGTGGAATAATTTAAAGATTTAGGTAGCGTTTAGTTGGCATTAAAATCCAGCACTGGACTGGACAAAATTTTTTGTCTTCCGTTTGGTTGCCATCCTTGAAGTAAGTACTGGACAAAACACGAATATGGTACTGGACTAAATCAGATATATTTGTACCATGTGTAATTCGGTACAAAAAATTCGGCACTAGACTACAACCCTATTTTTGCGAAATTCCCAATTTGCCTCTCGATTTGTAAGAACAGACATGTCGAAATTCCCAACCCTATTTTTGTGAAACCCAACTTAAGTTCCCTTCCTTCTTTGTTCTGCAATTTTTTCCTCAGGTCTCGTTGCAGCTGCTTTGGAGGAGGAACAACGATAGCTCATCGGCGCCGGTCCTTCTCTGTTGCTCGTCGTGGAATCGACTGTAAGTTCGACCATCAAGTTTATATTCTTCCATCTCTTCTCAAATCCTTGCTTCCTTTACAATGTTCGTCGCATGCTTGTTGGATGTTGCCATCTAGTTGTCCCCTCGTGCTCCCTTCCTTGTGTAAACTTGTCCCTTACACCCCCCATGTTCGTATGTTCCTCGCATGCTTCTTGCTTAGGGGGGGTTTAGCTGGTTATTCAGGTTGCTTAAGGGATTTAGGGTTTAGGTTAATGGATTTTGATTTAGGGTTTAGGTTAATGGATTTTGAAAGGGTAAGCTTTGGTCTCTTATTTCGTTTCATTTATACTTTGGGACATAGTTTTGTGCATCTCCTATTCCATATTGCTTGAATTGAGTTATTGAAAATGTTTCTAATTTTGAAGTTTGATGCCTTAGATATGTTATATGGTTCTTATTGGAAGTCGTTTAAGAGCTGTGGATACTAATACTTAAAAAATAAATAAATAAATTGGAAGAAGCTCTTACCTAGGAGATAATTGACTCTAGATTAAGAAACACTGATGAGTTATATCATATTCCCATTTCCTCTCATTCAGCTATTTGATTATATGGACATGCAGCAAACAATTCCCTTCAAGGTTAGGACGTGACAATTCATACACTAACTTGATGATTTTAATATATTCATTTTTTGCTCATCGGTCAATTTATTAATTATTGCTGACGAGATGGAGAAAACATCCACAATGAAAATGATAAAAGCTGGAGAAATAATTTTAACTTTTTTTTAGAGAAATTATTTTTACCTTTTTTGCTGAAGAATTTGATTCAACTGCAACATTTCTTCATTTTCTAAAATAGTTGTTTTTCAGTTCTTTCAAGATATCAACAACATTATTATTATTATTAACTTGTAGGAAAAATAACAAGTTCTTAGACCTTAAGATTGTGCAGAAATTAGGTTGGCTCATGTAGGAATACTGATGCAGGATGCTAGTCCACATTTTCCTTTCATTGGAGCTCCATCATTTTGTTCCAGCCATGATATGATGACTCTAGAAATTGTGTATGATAGGAAGTTAGTGTAGTCCCTAAATGATGTAGATGTTCTGGTATATTGTGTAAAATCAAAATCTGATCATTCTTCCTAAGAAAGATTGAGTCAGCTTGATCCTTATGTAGTACCTGCCATTACTAGCCTGCTTATTTAGTAACAAAATGCAGGAGTACCTTATTGCAAATGGAAAGACACCATGTACCATAATGGAGAGCTACAATTGAAAGTGACTTGGTACTTTCCCATTTGACATTACCATTTTAAAGAGGATCTCTCGGCAATAGCAATGAAAACTGCAGGTGCTGGTCATATGCCTCGAGAACTATATCGACTTCTCAAGACATGTATACTTGGACACCTGTAGTTTTCATTGCCTGGCAGATGAGGCAAATATCAACAGAACCTTCACAATCTTTACGAAGACACAAATGTCTATAGGGCATTAACAACATTGAAACCTCCTTTATTTTACATGCTTTGCAGTTCAGGTTGCTCTTCCCCGAATAACTTCCAGAACCATCTCCAAATCCAAGATGATTCTGGTTAATATAAGAGGATGCATCATCTACTTCACTGTCTCCATAACCTTCTTTTCCACACACAGCACCTTTTGCCATGACCTGCTGTAGATTGGTCTTCAATACATTGAAAACAGACTCATTGCACTTTGCCCTGTAGTGCCAGGACTAGAGGTCTATGGAAACTTGCTTGATTTTCTCCTCTAGTTCTCCGTTCTTGCGATTTATGTTTTCTATTTCAATATCCTTCTCACGTAGCTTTCTCTACACCTTTCTCTATTTTGTTCAGAAAAGATGTCATATTTTGTTGCTTGATCTCTCTTACACCTTTCATGATGTTCTTTTCCTGCATTGAGTACACAAAAATGATTGAAAGAATTTTATTGAGGAAAACAGCAGTGAACTATCATTTACCAAAACAGAGTAAAAGTCATGCTAAACACTGACTTCTAATATGACAAGTTTTATGCTAACTCACTAGACTACATGTATAGAAGCTATCCAAGATATGTACAAAACTGTAGTGGCAATGGAGAAATTGGAAGGTTTTACTATGAGTTTCCTATAACAATAAGTCTATACCAAGGATTGGCATTAAGCCCCTATCTTTTTTCACTGGTCATAGATAAATTCACCTAAAAAAGGAGATAGTACCATGATCTATGTTGTATACAAATGACATTGTTTGGTAAATGACATTGAAGGTTTCAATGGGAACTTAAGTTGGGTCAACTCTGTCAAGGGGGGAGTTGGAAGCATGACCAGTTTTTAATGAAGTTACAGGGGGGAGTTGGAAGCAATCGGGTCCAACTTAATGAGTAGAGAACCGGTTCCTTTATATTGGATATTTGTGTAGGAGAGCTTCTCAGGGAAGAACAATGACTCCTTACACAAGTTGTCTTATTGCCTACTCCCTACTTGAATTTAGATTATGTAGCATATGATGTTGTCCATTATGTTTTGTATTATGAAAATGATCTTCGGATCCCCAATGTTATACTTATGGGTCTTTCCTTTGATATGTCATATAGATCATGGATCATCATGGATTTATGATTTATCTTCTTGGATGGAGAGTCTATATCAATATGCTTACAATGGCGGCAGCTAGTTTCTATTATATAAACTTTTTTTTTGAATAGGAGAGTAGAGAGGGATGTATTGAACGAGCGAGCAATAGCTAGATAGGAAACGCGTCGAGAGGTGATTGATTCACTCATTAATGGGAGTGATACAAATTGTTTATGGGAGTTAAGGATGTGTAGGAATAGTTTTGCACATCTTTGTGAACTCATTAGGGTACGAGGGGGAATGCATTGTAATGGAAGAGCAACGGTTGAAGAACAAGTTGCGATTTTTCTAAACATCCTTGCACATCATACAAAAAATAGGAGTATTCAAGTCAGATTTCGTAGATCAAGTGAGACTGTTAGTAGAAATTGCCATCAAGTGTTAGCTGCTATGTTAAGGTTACAAGATATCTTACTTGCAAAACCTAACCCAGTACCAGAAGATTGCATTGACGAACGGTGGAAATGGTTTAAGGTAATACAAAAAATCTTTTCGGTACCTTCAGTTAATCGACGATGGTCATGATTACTTATATTACAATACAAATTTATTTCTGTTTCTTTAGGAACATATTAGGGTTGCCTTGGAGCATTAGATGGTACATACATTGCAGTTATGACACCAATTGCAAATAGACCTAGGTATCGAACAAGGAAATGGCATCTTGCAACGAATGTCATGGGTGTATGTGATCATGACATGAAATTTATCTACATATTAGCTGGCTGGGAAGGGTCTGCATCAGATTCTAGAGTATTACGTGATGCAGTCATTCGATCTAATGGATTAAGAGTTGCACCTGGTAAGCATTTTAAAAAAGAAAATTGTTTTCATTTTATCTATCCAATTGAAATTTTTCATGTAAATTTATGTGGTTACATTTCGTTGTAGGTTCATATTATCTAGTGGATGGTGGATATTCTAATGCACCAAGATTCCTTTCCCCTTTTAGAGGGAGGCGTTATCACATTCAAGAGTGGGCTACAAGTCAACGTAGGCCTCAAAATCGTGATGAATTATTTAACTATAGACATGCAAGGGCAAGAAATGTTGTAGAGAGATGTTTTGGAATTTTAAAGAAACGATGGGGTATTTTAAGGAGTCCATCATTTTATCCCATCAAAATACAATGTCGAATGATTCTAGCTTTTTGTCTATTACACAACTTCATTCGAATGTACATGCTACTGGACCCATTGGAGCACGCTGTAATTGAAAGTGATGAAGTTCCAATTGGAGAAAATGGAATTGATGCAATTGAAACAGTAGAACCTACTGAGGCATGGACTGAGATGAGGAATACCTTAGCACAAGAGATGTATGATGAATGGAGGGCCCGTCATAGGAACTAGAATGTCACTAATTGTTGTACTTTCTTTGATTATGTATCTTGGATCAGTGTCAGTACTGATTTTTCGTTAATTTTATATTATTGAAATCATTTGGTTGTCGAATTTTCAATTTTATGTTGTAATGTAAATTGAAATATTCTATCCACTGTTTGTATGCATGAATTACATTTTATTTGTTTGGTTTTTGCCTTACACTATGGATTCGTTTACAGTCATGGACAGTAGAGATAAAAAAAACTAGACGTTCTTAGAGCCAAGTTGAGGAAAAAACGTTATTGATGGTGCTGGAGGAGTTAGTCGTTGAAGGATACAAAGGAGAAAATGGCAGTTTTAAGAATGGGGCTCATGAAGAAGCTTTAAAAAGGATGAAAAGCCACATTCCAGAAATCAATCTCAATGTCAGGCAAATTGTTAACAAAATGAAGAGGTGGTCAATGAAGCTGGCAAAGGTTGTTGACATGATAAATACTAGTGGTTTTGGGTGGGATGTCAAAAAATGTGTTATTGTTGATAGTGATGCAGTCCTTGCTGAATACATAAAGGTAAAATCAACATTATCTTTATTTTGAAATAAGCTCATTTTTTAAATGTTAATTCTTTGTTGTTATAATAACTATTTCTATTGTTTTGTAGAAACATCCGAAGGTTGCTAATCATGCCAACAAGGAATTTAAAGAGTTTGAAAAACTTCAAGGGATATTTGGAAAGGATATAGCAAATGGCAAAAGGGTTGAGACACTAGCAAATGTGACACAGGACTTGCAAAATGAGGGTAAGGATACTTTTGATGAAGACATGGAGTCAGAACAAGTGCCACAGTCTACTGAAGCCTCCAGCTATGCCTCACGTGATCCATCTATGCGACCAACTCGCAAGCGTCCGATGGCAGAATATGCTGCAGAATTTATATCTACGCTTCAAAAGAGCATTAGTGATGTTAGGAGTGATTTTGCTTTACTTGCAGGAAAAATTGCTAATCCTTCTAGGGACGATATTGTTGCAGAGTTGAAAACGTTAGGATTGTCGGAAAATGAAGAGTTGGATATTCTTATGCAAATGGCGACAAATCCACAGTATGAGAAGTTTTTTTGGAGGCTCCAAGGAGAACAACGCCTAGCATTTGTTAGGCGAATTATTGGTTGATGTAAAACATGTTTGTAGTATTTATGTAATTGAAACTTCTTTCATTGGCTTTGTATTATCGAACCTCTCTACCCTGGTTTAGTACCTTGTATGGTTAAACCGGTTTTCATATTTTGTAGAAGTTGTAACCTCATGTATCTCCTGCAACAGAGTTGGCAGGTCATAATCATAGAAACTACTTTGACTATTGAAACGTATGATTATTATCTTATCTATGTCATTTATGCCTTGTCCTTATGAAATATAAAAGTGATTGATGTTCTAATCTGATCGATCTAATTTGTGGATGGATTTTGTAATTTTCAGGTCCTTCAATGACTTGTTTGTGGCGTTAACCTATAGGGTTTCTCGTTTTTCTAATTTCTTCCCTAGCAGAATGTGAGAGATTACCTTTTGATTTACCAGAAGCAGAGGAGGAATTAGTAGTGGGTTATCAAACGGAGTATTCAGGTATCAAATTTGGTTTATTTTACGTTGCTTCCTATTTAAATCTATTAGTTTCTTCGTTATTTGTAACAGTTCTTTATTTGGGCAGTTGGAACATCTCTATTCCCTACATATTCGTTCCTGAGCTATTTGAAATAATTAAAGTAGGTCCAGTCTTTGGAACGACAATTGGTATTTTTATTACATTAGCCAAAACCTATTTGTTTTTGTTCATTTCTATCACAACAAGATGGACTTTACCTAGACTAAGAATGGATCAATTATTAAATCTTGGATGGAAATTTCTTTTACCCATCTCTCTCGGTAATCTATTATTAACAACTTCTTCCCAACTCTTTTCATTGTAAAGGAAATAAGAAATATGATATTCTATATTTACGACTTTTCTCAAACAAGAGAAAGAAACAAACATCAAATTATTCATAGATCTTTACGATATGTTCCCTATTGTAACTGGGTTCATGAATTATGGTCAACAAACAGTACGAGCTACAAGGTACATTGGTTAGGGGTTCATGATTACCTTATCCCACGCAAAGTGGTTGATGGATATGTGGATGTTTCAGTGTAAAAGTGTTTCATGTCTTCAGTGACATATTCAAAATCATAAATAACATATTATTTTATTAAATATAACATAATTCTTTTCCCTATAATATTTAATATTATATATTAAACCTTCAAATCATTTTTTCTTATAATAATATCAAATATATATAAATAACTATGATATAAATAAAAAGGGCAAAATTGTCAAATTTACTCTGTCTAGTCTAGTACTTTGCAATTTCAAACACTGGACAGCACAAAAGCCTTCTCCAGTAATTAAAAAGGGCAAAACTGTCAATTTTACTATGTTCAATCCAGTACTTTGCAATCCAAACACTGGACAGCACAAAAATCCTTGTCCAGTATTGAACAAACCAAATGTGGTACAAAAATATTTTTTGTCCAATCCTTCTTCTTTAGTACTGTCCAGTACTCCTACTTCTGTCTAGTACCAGTAACCAAACGGTACCAACAAAGATGTAGAAGCAAAGGTAATCATTTGGGTTATGATGAAGAGAACATTGACAAAGAAATTTGTTCAACGCTATAACAAGAACTATACATGAGATTACACACTCTAAGGTAAGGAGGTGTGAGTGTATGGATTTATGCACAAAAGGAGGAAGTATTGCTTATCCAATGTGAAGTGAATGAGTCGGCAAAGTAGATCATAGTTAGATTCATCACTAGACTAAAATATGAAATTGCATATAGATATAGCCATATAAACCCTAGATGATATAATAAAATTAGCTCTTAGAGTTGAAAGACAGAGGCATAGAGGTAGAGTCATAATGCATGGTTCTTCTTCTACCAAACCCCAAGACTTGACATGATAAAGAAAAGCCTAAGGTTGATTTGAACTCTAAGGAAGTAGATTTTGAACATAAGGAATTTAGGAGCTATGAAAAGGTTAGTAGCAAAACAAACACACTTTTATGTATAAAGTGTAGGAGATTGAACAAGGACAACACAGGAGCTAATCAAGCAAGGTTTAGTGTTTTAAATGTCAAGGATTTGAGCATTTAGATTCACAATGTCTAAATAGAAGACTCATGATGATTAAAAGTGAAGTTCCAAAATTTGAAGTAGAAAATGAAGAGGGGGAAAAGGAGGAAGGTAGAGATATAGGAGAGAAGATGAAGGAAATTGATAGTAGTAGTGTTGCCTATGCATATGCAAAGGGAGGTCAGTATATGCCACTCACTCTTCAACTTAATTTGATTATGGGAACCTCAGTTGAAACTGAATAGAGAGAGAATTTGTTCTTTAGTAAGTGCTTGGTTCGAAAAAAAAAAAAAACACTTGTTTTTTGATCATTGATAATGGAAGTTCCACAAACTTAGCATCTATAACTCTTATACATACATTAGGTTTGAAGTGAGAACCTCTTCCTAAACCATATACATTGCTTTGATATAGAGAAAAGGTTGTAATAGATGTTACCAAGCAAGTCAAGTTTCCTTTGAATATGAAGATGAAATAACGTGTAATGCAGTTGTTATGGATGTTTCTCATATTCTACTATCGAGATCATGATTATATGATATGAGAGTATTCTTTAATGGTTCCAAGAATATTTACTCTTTTAAAAGGGATTAAAAGCAAATTACATGGATACTAAAGAGTCCTACTGAGATTTAAAGTGATTTGATTGCTAGGAGAAAACAGAAGCAAGGAATAAGTAGCTTATTTGCATGGAAGCCACTTTATTCTCATTGAAAGCTTGAGTTGGAGCAAGATTCAAGGGCTAATCTTTGCTAATTTAGGGTGATGATGGGAATCAAAACCCGAGTCATAAGTTCAAAGGTCTAAGGAAGAAGCAAACCTACTTGGACTAAGACAAGTTCATAATTATAGGAAGAATTATGATGAAGACCAAGTTCTGAACCACAAAACGCCCTAATGCTAGAACTAAAATAAGAAATTTAAGTAATCCATCAAGGAACACTCATAAAGGTTCGAATCATAATTCTAGTTTTGAAAGAGGTTCTAATGTTGCTTTTGATAGAGTTGCGTGATTTCAAAAGGCATTTCAAAGCATGCAAGTGAGCCCTAGCCCCGTCAAGCTTGGAAAAAAAAAGAAGTTAATTATGAAAATTTATCAAAAAATGTAAAAGTATATATATTACATGTAAATTTTAAAAGTAAAATATAATGGAATATTAAATATGGTCAAGTGGGTAAACATATAAGTTTTTACATAAAGGTCATGGGTTTGATTTCCATGGTGTCATTTTTCTTTTTTTCATATTGCATTTATTCTTATGTCACTTAAATGACATTCTCTCTCTCTCTCTCTTTTATTTTTCTTTATAATAATTAATAATATTAAATTTCATTTAACACAAAATAATAGTTAATTAATAAATTCTCTAGTGTTGTTATTTATTTACTTATTTTACATCATGAATAATAATTATATTACCAATACCATAAATGTTTCAATCTTATTGCATAAAGTATATATAAATAATAATGAGCATATAACTTAATGTACTTTACTTATAATTTATATTATGAAAATGAATGTGGACTATTGCATCACTGAATATTGATAGTTTTTGTAACATTCTTAAAAACACAGTATTATAGAGTTATCATTAAAATAAATTATATCCATATCATTTTACTTTTTTCACTTTACTTGCATTTACCCATTTAAATGTTTTTTTTTTCTTTCATGTGTGTTGTATTCTTGTTAATAATAAAATTTACACAAGTTAGTTTTATGTATTAATTTAATTTCTTTTAATAAATTGATGGGTAAGTTTCATTATTAATATATATACAACAATAAAAAAGATAAGTTATTCATTCTTTAGCCTTTTATAAAGAGTATTGAGTACCCTCAATTATTTTTATTAAAATAAAAGAATTAAAGCTCCCTTTCTAATTAAGTATTAGAAAGTGTTATAATACACTGGCCTCATAAAATCTTTTTATATATATAAGATTATGAATAGTTACAATATTAACTTAATTTGGCCCCCCAGACCCATGACTTTGCATCCGCCCCTAGAAGCATAGCTCCTGACTAAAAGTTGAGATCTTCTAAAGGTTTTGGTTTTGAAGAATCTAATTTACAGTGGATCATAATCGAAATTTGCTAGCTCGCTAAAGATTCAAATCCCAAGATGTTAGGAAGTTTTTTATTTTGATTCAACTTCTAATTTGTTTTTCTTATTCAGTTGTAGCTAATTTTAAATATTGATATAATACTAGGAATTAGACAAGTTTAGATGAGTATTCTTATTTTCCGATTTATATTGTGAATTATTGAACGTGTTTTTGTTTTCGATGTTATCAAATTAAAGTATTCTCTTTGATTGTGGCAATCCATTGTTTAGATTAATTATGTCATATAGATTGATCTAATTAATCCCTTTAATTGTCATAAACTGTGGATCATATTGGTTGTACAATTTGAAAACTCATCCTATTTAATTATTGAATCTAATTCACTAATTATTCATATCTTTTATTCTTCTAGTTCAAACACACTCAAAACCCATAAAAATCATTCTTTTTATTATTCAAACCTTGTAAAAAAAATATACTCCATCTTATCAATTTGCTGCGTTTTACGATCGTGCTAAGAATCCTTTCAAGGAATCTAGGCACATTACTAATGATGGGCACCAAATTGGAATTGTTTCTCAGTCCAATAGTTGTCTTCTTGCTAGCTGCTTGCTGCCAGAGATTCATTAGAGTGCTTTGGCGCCACAATTTTCTTATACCGGATGTATATTGAATGTTGGAATTGGTTTCATCTGTTGCCGGATGCATGACCCAAATTGTCGAACATTGGGCATATGTTCATTTGCTGGATAGCTAGGGCATTGGACATTGTGTCCAACTTAAATTTAATTGTTTGTTCAACGAATTGATCTCAGCTCCTTGGCAGATGCAGGCGTGTATTGCAATTGCAAGGAGCCAAAGGCACCTTGTCCACATAATTTTTCCAAAATCGTCGTTTTTTACATGAAATCAATTTTTTTATTTTTTGGTCAATACACTGCATTGTACTTAAAGTCAATAATCCTCTTTGGTTGCACTATCTAATAAATGTTTCTAGATTCGAAACCCTAAATTTAATGAAGAAATTATATAAAAATATAATAAGATAAACTAAATTACTCTCAAATAGGCAATCCTATTATCGACTTGCTTGGGTATATAATAAAAGCGTACAAGTTTGATATCGAAATTAAACTCTAATGCTAGAGCTTTTTTACTTTAAGTTAAAATTAACTCAAATAAGTCTTTATTGACATATCATAAGATCTATAACTCTTCATAAATAAAAAGTTATAAACCTTCAAAGTTAAGCTCTAAAACTTTTGGTAGTATCCAACCTTTTCATATACTTTCTAACAACTTCTAACTTGTTCAAAACCTAATTGGTACTATTTCCCAATGTCTTTTGATGTCCAACTTCTAATTTTGAATACCTCTTTTGAATCTTCTAATTATGGTAAGGGTGAGCAAGTTACCCTATTCCATAGGGTATTCACCAATACGATGCTCAACTATGTAAGTTCTGAGCAAATATTAAGGGTTACAAGGAAAGTTGCAAGTATAGATTTTCTAGTACTTGCTCCATAGGGTAAGATATGGTGTGAGGTCTTTCCTACCCTGTACTCACACCGAAACTTGTACTATAAGGCATATAGGGTACATGTTCCAAGATACCATTAATAAATAAATAATATATAATAATATTATATTTTTCGACCAATAAATGATTAAATAAAAAGAAAAATAAAGGAGTCTACGCTCATAAGTTAACAACTTAAATGGCTAAATTAATGTCGTCTCTCTTACTTTATGTTTTACATTTTTTCCCCTTATTCTTCCCCAATTTCCCCTACAACTTTATTTTTCCTATTCTTTCTCCTTGTTCTTTCCTATTTGTTAAGTACTAAAATCACATAAATTGGAAATCATGAAGGAAAAATTACTTTTTTAATTTTTCTATTTCTGAAATTTAGGAACTTGTACCTCATAGGATAGGGTACAAGTAAAGCCTCCTACTTAACCACCTTATACCTGCACACCCTTAGATTATGTTACCTCAAAAGCTTTTGATGGTTAAAATGTTCCATAACTACTATTCGAACTCGTTTATTTCACTCTTTTCCTTGTCATTCTTTAGTTCTAGAGATGCATTGACACATCATTCATTCATTCTTTTCTTTTCTTTTTTCTTTTTTCTTTTTTTAAGTTTATCATTATCATTTGCTTTCTACTAGTTATTTTCTTACAAGCATCTTAATTGTTGTGTTGTTGTGATTAAGTGCTTTTTAGTCACTGATGAATAGAGACTTGTGAAATCTTTCCCTAGCTACTATAATACAAATATTCAAGTTGATTCGTCATTCATTCTCATAAAGGTGGAGTATCAAGACTAAGACAATTTCAAATGATTTTAAGCATGCTCAAGACCACAAAGGCCAAGTCTCACCTACTATATTAGAGTCTAAGATTTTTTTTTTTTTTTGTGTTATACTTATTGATCTTAATTAACAATCAAGACAAGAGTAAATTGACTACTTAATATTAAAAATTTCCATAAACCATCCCCTTTTGACAACTAAATTAGCACATAATAAAATTATAATTCAATAAATAAATCGTATATAAAATAAATAGAGTAAGGATAAAAAGATCAAGTAAACCAATTTATAGTGGTTCACTTTATGCATTAGTCCGCTCTTCTAACTACACCTACTAGGGACCCGATCGTCTTCACCGAAATCATTCCACTATAACAAATCAAAACAATTTGTAAATGTTACAACAATCAAACCTTTTTGGCACAATCATTCATTGCTTTACTTGTCCCGCTTTGACACAAACTATTTACAAATCTACAATGCAAATATATAACTTCTCAACACAGCCTAACAATCACTCCTTTCACATATACAATGGAGGAATAAAAAATAGATATCCTCTATAATTTTGGCTTAATTATGAAATGAACACTTGTTATATAATGTAGCTTGATATTTATTTATATATATATATATATATATATATATATATATATATATATGTATTTTTACATTATGCTACACCTTTATAGTCATCCTTTGAATGCTAAAATGAAAGTTATGTTGCATATTAATTAGTATTCCATTTTTTTTTTTTTTACCAATATCCATATTCTTGGGATTCTTATGTCTTCCTTAATACTTACAAGGAATTAACCATTGTGTGAGTTAGCGGTCTCTATAATACTTGTCTTTTCATACAAATCCTTTTTTTATAATACCTTAAAATATTTGCTTTCTTAATCAAATAATCTTTCTAAAAACTTTTCTGATTTTCTAAAACTATTCCATTTATATGCTTCCAAAATGCTTTAGGCCAAAGTCTCTGAAGCATCTTATGCTTATAATTTCTCATGTTTTAGTACATAAGCCAACTTCCGAGGTGAAGCATCCAAGTTTCCGAAAAATGTCTCCTTTTCCAACGACAGTTCCGAATATAATAGCCCTTTGGCTTTTGAATTTATGTCGACTTCCGACGTCAAGTTAGAAACTTGACTTGAAGCTTTATCCTTAATTTGTCATTTAAATATTGTCAAATACTACACATTTCGAATTCAATATTCTTGATTTTTTCCCCCTTTCGATCTCAATATTTTGGTCTTCATTCCAAGTCCGATTCCAATGCATTAACCTGTCATTTCCAATAACAATAAGTGCATGTCTCCGAAAAATATTTCCGTTTCCGAATTCAATTCCGGTACTTAGTGCTTGGTCCGATTCCACTTCCGACTTTTACTTTTGTCAAACCATAAATCCTCCTTCATAATTAATAAAATTATTAAACAAATCCATCAAACAAAAATTTCTTTAAAATTTATTGATGAACTCCATTCCACACTTAATATTTAATCCCAAAAACATTAATCCAACTTTAAAGGAACGAAGTCAAACAAATTATTCAAATATATTCGACTAGTTAAGTTGAGCCTTCAATTAATAATCAAGTGAACCAATTTATTTTTCTATAGGTTAAATCTGTATCCATAAATTACTTTTACCCATACATTCAATAAACTCATTAGTAAACATTTAACACATTTTTTTTTTCAAAACTATACTTGAGAGATTTAACAATATTCTACCAATAGGATGGTGTCAAGAAACCGAGTCAAGAAAGAAGTTAACCTTAGTTCTCTTCTCTTACCTAAAGTGGTACTAGTATTATGTTGTTGCTCACCACTTTCAAGAATAAGTTAGTAGTATCTACCGTTAGTAACAATACTTTGCTATTACTTATAGTTAATAGTTCAACTATCTCGTGTGATAAGTAGGGAAAGGATCTAGAAGTAACTAAGCCAACGATGTCAATGTTGTCAAATAAAAGGACTTGATAGTATGCTCAAATTATCAAATGTCGAAGTACCTTCTCCCTCACAAGTGACTAGTTGCAATCGTTTCTAACGATTCTTTTAGCACAAAATAAAGATCAAGACCTCTACACTTACCATCCTATTGATGGAGTTCTGCATTTCATAGATATAGGGCCCTATGCAAACTTTAGAGTAAATGCAAGGACCTAAACTTAAGTAATAATGTTAAAATTAAAATAGTATATATATGTATATAAGGTAAAATGAATGTATATATATATGTTATATGCTAAAAATAAAATATAAAATATAAAAAAAATCAATATATAATAATAATAATAATATGAATTATATGGGCATATATATATATATATATACATATATGAAATATATATATATGTAAAAAAATGTATACATTATATTATATTATATTATATTATAGCTAGGAAAAAAAAAGAGGAAGAAAAAAAAACATGCAGAATAGCAACATCACTCAATGATAGCAAAATTAAGTAAGTAATATTATATATATATAGACATTAGAAAAGAGAGAGAAGAAAAAAAAATCATCAAAAATTAGAAAAAAGAAAAAGAAACAAAAACTCTCTCCATTTCATCCGAATTTTCTAGGCAAATTGAAATTGAAATTTCCAACATACAATCATTAGGATAGGAAGAAGAACAAGATTGAAGTAGGATGCAACAAGAATTTGAAGAAATTGAAGAAAAAAATCAAATTAAATAGGGAGGATTTGGTCTATTCGTTCAAAGGGGATAGGGCGAAGCTACTGCTATGACAAGATAGGGTTAAGGTTTTGGGTGGGGGAGGATTCCGACCGACATAGTGGTTGTCGGCTTTGGTGGCAGGAGGCTAGTGAATGGAGTAGCCCCTAGTAACGCCTGAAACTTCCTATTTTTGTTAAAAATATCAAATGTTGATAAAAAAATTATTTTTTTTAGTATTCTAGCATACTTTTGTATGCATATTAATGTGATAATTTTATTTTTGTAAAATTTGATTCACAAATATGTGGTCCTTAAGAAATGCTTTGTTCTGATCGTAAATTAAATTGGAAAATGAATAGGTCAAATGATGTATTTTTGAAGTAATGTTTAGTATATAAGATCCTTATATGATTTATTAGATCACCAAATCAATACTTGTTCAAATTGGAGTCGTTTTCTATTTTTAGTGAATTTTTCAAGCTAATTACCCTGTTCTGGCATAATTAAATCCATAGCAAAATTAGGGAATTCGATTTGATTAGTTGAATTTGATGTTCAGTTGAAGTTCATTGAAGTGTAATATGATTTTAAGAAGCTTGTGTTAGTTAAAAAATAAAAACAGGAGTGTTCAGTGTAAAATCATGATAATTTAGAACCAAATGATTCAATATAAAATCAGATCGAAATTTAATTATATTAATATATAATAGAGCGTAGTATACCTGTATGTATATGAATTAGAAATTGTAGGAAAATGGTGGATTATATGAGGTTAAGATGGAATTTAGGGGTTTGGAATACTAAATTAGCAATTTAGGGTTCAATAGAGTGAATGAGGTAACATTGATTGATATAATGATGATTCAGGTATTTCTATTGAGTAAGGAGGACAAAGGAATTTAGCTGGTGCGACTGTTTGCATTGGCATATATTGTTTCAAGTAAGTACCCCCTTAAATCATCTCTTGGGTACAAGTGGTTGATAATGTAGACTACTTGTTGTTGGCTGAAATTACCCTATACTATCACTTACTGTGATCAATGAAAGAGGATTGTTGAATTATATTGATTTGCTAATGGCTGGTTGTGTGTCATAATATGGTTGGATTATGAGAAAAAAGGGAACATTCTAGAAAATCCTAGAATGAGAGTTGGGTGGGATTTGATTGTATTATTCCTGATTGTATGTGATGTAATGAACTTAAATTATTGAATACTTCATGATTGTGATTTAATGCTGGGTTATTTTTAGCTTATTGGATGGGGTTTATATGACTGGCTAAGTTCATACTATTGTTGTCTCGATAACGATGAAATATTTAAATAGATAATAAAATGGGGTTTAGGCTATAAGTACCTACTAACCCAAAACATTTAATGTAAGAAAAGTCCTGTTCCCTACCTAGTAAGTTTGTGGTACGACCTTTGAATCGACCTGGATGGGTTTGAGGCACGGTTGACGGACTGGCCTGGTTCAGTGACCTATGGGGATCTGGTCACCCCTTTTGTTCGAGGCAAGTGAAAGGCGAGCTGAATGTTTCTAACTAAAAAGAGTATGTAAGGATGTCTTAATTGGTTGAGAAAAACATTAAGTTTTGAAAAGTACATGAGGCTAGTTTATCTACTAGTTGACAGGCTCTGCCTGGGTTAACTGAATAATATTTGTGACCCGTAAGTAAACATGAGTGATTGAAATGGTCTACAATGAAAAGGTTATGAGTTTAGTAAAATGGAATTACACGGAAAATATCATTAAGTAAGATCATGGTGATGTTAAAATGTAATAAATTGAATTGGGTTTCTTGCGAGTATAACTTTGATTTGAAAACTTGCTTACTTGAGTAATCACTTTCGAGGTATTTGATAATATTGTTGATTACTATTATGTGATTTTGTTGTTTGTTTTTGCTGGGTTACTTGATTTTGTACTCAATTTGCTTCTTAAGAAGCTAAGGGGTTAGTGTTTTTGCTAACCTCAGGTACAGGTATTGAAGAATAAGTTGTTAGAGACTCGGGTTTTTGGAGAGCGTCAATAGAGGCAAAGAGGCCCTTAGTTCCATTTTGGAACCTCTATTATTTGTAATAAGATTGTCCTATACATGATGTTGTAGTGCTTGTGAATAAGATCTACAGGTGTTAATCTTCATATTGTAATGTAAATATTTGTATATATAAGGTTGGATTTGTAATCTTTTGAGCCACTTAAGGCTACAGGATTAATCCTGGGCTGTGCCTATTTACCGAGAATGCAGATCCCGATGGTATATATATATATATATGATGTATGATGTGATAGGATATTTTAAGTACATGCGTTTAGATATGATGTGGATTTGAAATGATAGCGTTGTTAGCGCCATTTTACAAGACGTTTATAAAATTACATATAGGTTGGAGTTGTAAGTTCAAGATTAGCAAAATTTACCTTATCTCTAATTTAGAGACGGCATAGCAACCCACCTATAGGTACCAAGGATAGTTACAGGAATTTTGGAACAGGTTCAAGAATCAGACCTTGTAAGTGAGTCGCTCTAGGATGGTATCAGAGCTTAGGTTTAAGTATTATGATTAAACCCATGTGAGCTTGCATGGGGTGGTTAGGATGAATGAAGACTTTATGTTGTGTTAATTGATTTGACTTACCAAATTGTGATGTATTTGTGTATTATGGAATACAGATGCTTGTTTAAGAAGTTTAGGTGTTTGATTTCTGATTCAAGTGTACTTATTTATGTAGATTTGATTGTAGTAAATGGAATGTGGAAGAGGTTGAGGCAGAGGTAGAAGAAGGAGGACCAAGAATATGGTCCCTCATAATCAACATGAGGATTTACCTCCACTACCCCTACCACCTCCACCGCCAGCTCCACATAATCCAATGGAGTAGATGGTTGCTGTAATGCAAGCTTGGGCTAAAGTTATGGCCATGGGATTAGGTGCGGATAAACTAGCTAGGGTATAGAGGATTGTAAAGCCCTTTAATGGTAAGAGTCTAGACCCCACTACAGCTGTGAATTGGATAAACTCCATAGAAAGAGCTTTCCAAGTACATGATGTCCCCGAGGATAAAAAGGTGGACTATGTTGCAGTACTATTAGAGGATACTACACATGATTGGTGGATATCATAGAAGTAGCTGATGGAAGCTCCAATTACTTGGCCAGCATTTAAGGATGTTTTCTTGAGTCAACATTTTCCCTCATGTGTACAAGATAAATTGAGGGAAAAGTTTTATGAATTAACGTAGAAGGGTAGAAGCATAATGGAGTATAAGCAAAAGTTTAGCAGATTGTTGAAATTTGCTCCATTGGCCTATCAGAATGATGAAGAGGTAAAAGCTAATAAATTTCATGCGGGGCTGGATATCTATTTTCAGGCGGAGCTGAAAAGAAGTAAAGTTGTGACTTATGTGGAGATTGTGAATGAAGCCCGTATACTGGAACAGGTGAGGGATATGAAGGGTATGGAGGGTCCCTCACACAAAAGGAAGGATGGAGATATTTTTGGGCAAAAATGGAGTAAGGATAAAGGAAAAGCAAAGAAGCAGTATCAGCCACCAGTCCGACCTCAGAAGAGTCAGACTTATACTATAGTTTGTTAGAAGTGTAATGGCAATCACAAGGCTAATGAATGTCCTCAGTTGAGAGGAAAATGTTATAAATGTGGGGTAGATGGACACATTGTTAGGCAATGTCAGAATCCTAAGGACCTCCAATGTTACACTTGGGGATAGTTTGGTCAAACTTCCCATAATTGCCAGGCTAAGAGTGAGGGAGGTTAGCAAACTGAAGCTTAGACTCAAGCCCCAGCACCTAGGCATGATCCTAATCCTAAGAGGGGTAGATTGCGACCTCAGACTCAGGCGCGAGTCTTTGCTATACAACAAACAAAGCTAGCTAATGTGGATGATGTGGTAACATGTAAGATTACTAAACTTATCTGATAGTTTGATGGTTGAATAGTGGTAATGTAAATGAACCTATATATCTATATGAATGTGTAAATGTATAAGTGTAAATATGTATATGTGTGTGAATTTGATGTGTATGGGATGCTAATGCTTGTTATAAATTGAGTAATTAAATTAATGAATGAATCTATATGTGTAAATATGCATGAATGTGTGTGTAGACATGAATTTACATGTATACATATGTAAAATAGTTGTATCTGCTTAGGGGTTAAACAAATTGTATTAGTGAATATATGCTTATAAGTACGTGTAAGTGTGTATATGAAAACGTGAATATATAGATGTGTTTATGGGTGTAGACATGAAGTAATTAGGCTGTAGATGTGACTATGCTTAACTTGTCCTTAAGTAGGATGTTAACAATAATTGCTGGAAGTGGAATGTGATGTGTTTGATGATTTTAGGTGTGATTCAATTAGATGATAATCTCGCTTAAGCCTTGTTTGACACTTGAGCAACCTATTCTTATGTCGCTGAAGATTGGATGAGACGGAACATGGCTCCAATGAAGAGTCTGAAATGTGAATATGTGGTAAGTACTCCTTCTGGAGGGGAGAGGATAGTGGGTTATCAATTGGAGAATGGTATTGTGGTGATTAAAGGGTGGCAATTGCCAGCTGATTTGGTTGTTCTTAATATAAAAGGGTATGATGTTATCCTTAGCATGGATTGGCTGACCAAGTATAAGGTGCATCTAAATTGCCGAGATAAAGTGGCAAAGTTTTGTCTACCAGAGGAGGAAGCATTCAGTTTCAGAGGGAGTATAAGGCGATCAATACCTAAGATCATAGCAGCTAACAAAGCCAAGAAATTATTGAAGAAAGGATGTATGGGATATTTGGCTTCAGTGGTAGATACACATTTGAAAGAGAAGAGAGTGGAAGATATCCCAGTTATATGTGAATTCCCAAAAGTATTTACTGAGGAATTACCAGGCTTACCCCCAGATAGAGAAGTTGAATTCGGCATTGAGGTAATGCTAGGTACGAAACCTGTATCCAAAGCTCCTTATTGTATGGCTCCTGTAGAATTGATGGAGTTGAAAAAGCAATTGTAGGAATTATTGGATAAGGGTTTCATAAAGCCCAGTATGTCACCTTGGGGTGCACCAATGTTATTTGTGAAAAAGAAGAATGGTAGTCTATGTTTGTGTATAGATTACCGTGAGCTGAATAAGGTAACCATCAAGAATAAATATCCTTTACCCCAAATTGATGACTTATTTGATCAGTTGAAGGGAGTAGTTGTATTCTCGAAGATTGATCTATAATCTGGATATCATCAACTGAAGGTGAAGGAGGTTGACATACCAAAGACTACCTTTCGAACCAAGTATAGTCACTATGAATTTCTGGTTATGCCTTTTGGTTTAACTAACGCCCCAGCTACCTTTATGGATATGATGAATAGGGTATTTAAAGAATATTTGGATGACTTTGCGATTATATTCATTGATGATATCCTGATCTATTCTAAAGATAATGAGGAGCATGTTAAGCATTTAAGAAAGGTGTTGCAAACTCTACAGGAAAAACAGTTGTATGCTAAGTTGAAGAAATGTGATTTTTGGTTTAACCAGATTGCGTTCTTAGGCCATATTGTGTCAGGTTCTGGAATATCTATAGATCCTGCAAAGATTAAGGCCATCACAGAGTGGAATCCTCCTACCACAATTAGGGAGGTAAGAAGTTTTCTTGGTATGGTAGGATATTACAGGAAATTTGTGAAAGACTTTTCAAAGATAGTTGTACCCTAAACTTGGTTGATGAGGAAAGGAGTCAAATTTGAATGGACAGATCAATATAAGCAAAGCTTTCAGGAATTAAAGAGGAGATTAGTTTCAACTCCTGTTTTGGCCATTCCTAGTGGAACAGGTGGGTATGCTATATATTGTGATGCCTCTCAGATTAGATTAGGGTGTGTATTGATGCAGGATGACAAAGTTATAGCATATGCTTTCCATCAGTTGAAACCATATGAGTAGAATTATCCTACTCATGATTTGGAGTTAGCTGCTATAATATTTGCTTTAAAAATCTGGAGACACTATTTGTATGGTGATAAATGCGATGTATATACTAATCATAAGAGTTTAAAATACATCCTTACTCAAAAAGAGTTGAACATG
Organism: Laguncularia racemosa; assembly: GCA_037954665.1. Lineage (NCBI taxonomy): Eukaryota > Viridiplantae > Streptophyta > Magnoliopsida > Myrtales > Combretaceae > Laguncularia > Laguncularia racemosa. Next base: position 3,837,038 of record JBBMOL010000048.1, on the reverse strand, counting down.
TGACAAAGGCGATGGTTGGAATTGATGAAAGACTATGATCTAGCCATTCACTATCATCCTGGTAAAGCTAATGTAGTTGCTGATGCATTAAGTAGGAAACAGTATAGCAACCTGGCAACTTTAATCACTGATAGAGTGGAAATGTGGAGGGATTTAGAGTAGTTACAATTAGAAATTATATGGCCAGGAGTGGAATCTAGATTAAATAGTTTGAGTATTTAGCCTACATTGAAAGATTAGATCCGGGAAGCACAGCTAACTGATGAGGAACTGCAAAAAGTCAGGAATAGTATGATTAGATATCTCGACTTTATATGTGATGAGACTGGAGTATTAAGATTTAAAGGTAGATTATGCTTACCAGCAATAGAGAAGATCAAAAAAGCAATTCTAGATGAGACTCATCATACCATTTATACAAACCACCCAGGAAGCAATAAGATGTACAGGGATGCGAAATTAGTGTATTGGTGGCTAGGGATGAAGAAAGACATTGCAGAATATGTAGTAAAGTGTAGCACTTGCCAATAAGTTAAAGTGGAGCATCAGAAACCTAGAGGGTTATAACAACCCCTCTCCATTCCTAAATGGAAGTGGGAGCAGATTTCCATAGATTTTGTTATAGGATTACCCGGGAACAGGAAACAGCATAATGCTATTTGGGTAATCGTTGATAGGCTGACTAAATTAGCTCGTTTCCTTCCAATTTAGCAAAGCATGCCACTATCTTGCTTAGCAGCATTATATATTAAGGAAATAGTGCGATTACATGGAGTACCAGCTTTTATTATTTCTGATAGAGACCTCAAGTTTATTTCTAGATTTTGGCAAACCCTACAGGAAGCTATGGGCACCAAATTGAAGTTTAGTACAGCTTATCATCCTCAGATAGATGGTCAAATAGAGAGAACCATACAGACACTTGAGAATATGTTGAGAGCATGTGTTTTGGAGTTTTGTGGTAATTAGGATGAACATTTGCCACTAATCGAGTTTGCATATAATAATAGCTATCATAGCACTATACAGATAGCCCCATATGAAGCCCTATATGGAAGAACATGTAGATCCCCATTATATTGGGAGGAGATTGGAGAGAAATAAGTAGTGGGACCAGAAATGCTCCATAGCTAAAGGATAAAGTTCAGGTAATAAAGGCCAGAATGCAGATAGCACAAAGTAGACAGAAAAGTTATGTTGATAAACGCAAAAAAACCATTAGAGTTTCAAGTTGGAGACTTTGTGTTCTTGAAAGTATCACCTATGAAGAGGGTGAAGAGATTTAGAGTAAAAGGGAATTTGAGTCCTCATTATATTGGTCCATACTAGACTCAGAGGAGGATTAGAGCTGTGGCATATGAACTTGAGTTACCTAGTGAGTTAGCCAATATCCATAATGTATTCCATGTGTCTTCATTGAGGAAATGTGTTAGCGATTCGACAATTGTCTTAGAACATCTACCAAAAGGACTCTAGGAGAACATGACATATGAGGAGTATCCCATTGCCATTTTGGACAGGTCTACTAGGCAACTCAAAACCGGGATATTACATTTATAAAAGTCCTTTGGAATAGCCATACTGAGGTAAAGGCCACATGGAGAGAGAAGATCATATGAGGACTAAATACCCAGACTTATTCTAAATAGGTAACTTCTATTTCACCCTTAGGATATAAATATGTATGGCCTCACTTAAATTCTAAGTGTTTTGTAATTGAAGTGTAGGATATTAAAATACAATTATTTGTACCCACGTAGTAGTTTCAAGGACGAAACTATTTTAAGGGGGAAAGAGTGTGAGGACCTAAACTTAAGAAATAATGTTAAAATTAAAATAATATATATATATGTGTGTGTGTAAGGTAAAATGAATGTATATATATATATATGTATATATATGTTATATGCTAAAAATAAAATAAATAAAAATATAAAAATATAATATAATAATAATATGAATTATATGGGCATATATATATATATATATGTAAAAAAAATGTACACATTATATTATATTATATATAGCTAAGAAAAAAAAAGAGGAAGAAAAAAAATGCAGAATAGCACCCTCACTCAATGTCAGCAAAATTAAGTAAGTAATATTATATATATATATATATATATAGACATTAGAATAGAGAAGAAGAAAAAAAATCATCAAAAATTAGAAAAAAAAAAAAAAAAATCAAAACTCTCTCCATTTCATCCGAAGTTTTTGGGCAAATTGAAATTGAAATTTCCAAAATGCAATCATCAAGATAGGAAGAAGAACAAGATTGAAGTAGGATGCAACAAGAATTTAAAGAAATTGAAGAAAAAAAATCAAATTAAATAGGGGAGGATTTGGTATGTTCATTCGAAGGGGTTAGGGTGAAGTTGCTGCTAGGACAAGATAGGGTTAAGGTTTTGGGTGGGGGAGGATTCCGGCTGACATAGTGGTTGCCGGAGTTGGTAGCCAGAGGCCGGTGAATGGAGCAACCCCCAATAACGCCCAAAACTTCCTATTTTTTTTGTTAAAAATATCAAATATTGATTAAAAATTATGATTTTTGGTATTATGGCATAATTTTGTATTCATATTAATGTGATAGTTTTATTTTTCTGAAATTTGATTCACAAATATATGGTCCTTAAGAAATGCTCTGTTATGGTCATAAATTAAATTGGAAAATGAATAGGTCAAATGATGTATTTTTATTTAATTTTTAGTATATAAGATCCTTATATGTTTTATTGGATCACCAAATCAATAATTGTTCAAATTGGAGTCGTTTTCTATTTTTAGTGATTTTTTCAAGCTAATTACCCTATTCTGGCTGAATTAAATCCTTAGCAAAATTAGGGAATTTGATTTGATTAATTGAATTTGATGTTCAGTTGAGGTTCATTGAATTATAATATGATTTTAAGAAGCTGGGTTAGTTACGAAACACGGGAGTGTTTCGTGCAAAATCGTGATAATTTGGAACCATACGATTCAATATAGAATCATATTGAAATTTAATTATATTAATATATAATAGAGCTTAGTATACCGTATGTATATGAATTAGAAATTATAGGAAAATGGTGGATTATATGAGGTTAGGATGGAATTTAGGGGTTTAGAATACTAAATTAACAATTTATGGTTCAATAGAGTGAATGAGGTAACATTGATTGGTATATTGATGATTCCGGTATTTCTACTGAGTATGGAGGACAAAGGAATTTGGCCGGTGTGACTGTTTGGATTGAAATAGATTGTTTCAGGTGAGTACCCCCTTAACTCCTCTCTTGGGTACAAGTGGTTGATAATGTAAACTACTTATTGTTAGCTGAAATTACCCTATACGATCACTTACTGTGATCAATGCAAGAGAATTGTTGAATTACATTGATTTGCTGATGGCTGGTTGTGTGTCATGATATGGTTGGATTATGAGAAAAAAGGGAACATTCTAGAAAATCCTAGAATGAGAGTTGGGTGTGGGATTTGATTGTACTATTCCTGATTGTTTGTGATGTAATGAACTTAAATTATTGAATGCTTCATGATTGTGATGTAATGCTGGGTTATTTTTAGCTTATTAGATGGGTTTATATGACTGGCTAAGTTCATAATATTGTTGTCTTGGTAACGATGAAATACCTAAATGGATAATAAAATGGGGTTTAGGCTATAAGTACCTACTAACCTAAAACATTTAATGTAAGAAAATTCTCGTTCCTTTGCCTAGTAAGTTTGTGGTATGACCTTTGAGTCAACCCGGATGGTTTAAGACAAAGTTGACGGACCGGCCCGGTTCAGTGACCTATAGGGATTTGGTCACCCCTTTTGTTCGATGCAAGTGAAAGGCGATCTGAATGTTTCTAACTAAAAAGAGTATGTAAGGATGTCTTAATCGGTTGAGAAAACATTATGTTTTGAAAAGTACATGAGGGTAGTTTATCTACCAGTTGACAAGCTCTACCTGGGTTAATTGAAAAATATTTGTGACCTGTGAGTAAACATGAGTGATTTAAATGGTCTCCAATGAAAAGGTTATGAGTTTAGTAAAATGGAATTACACGGAAAATATCATTAAGTAAGATCATGGTGATGTTAAAATGTAATAAATTGAATTGGGTTTCTTGTGAGTATAACTTTGAGTTGAAAACTTGCTTGCTTGTGTAATCACTTTCAAGGTATTTGATAATATTGTTGATTACTATTATGTGATTTTGTTATTTGTTTTTGCCGGGTTGCTTGATTTTGTACTCACTTTGCTTCTTAAGAAGCTAAGGGGTTAGTGTTTTTGCTGACCTCAGGTATAGGTACTGAAGAATAAGTTGTTGGAGGCTCGGGTTTTTGGAGAGCGTCAATAGAGGTAAAGAGGCCCTTAGTTCCATTTTGGAACCTCTGTTATTTGTAATAAGATTGTCTTGTACATGATGTTGTAGTGTTTGTAAATAAGATCTACAAGTGTTAATCTTCATATTGTAATGTAAATATTTGTGTGTACAAGGTTGGATTTGTAATCTTTTGAGCCACTTAAGGCTACAGGATTAATCATGGGCTGTGCCTACTTACTTGGAATGCAGATCCCGATGGTATATATATATATATATGATGTATGATGTGATAGGAGATTTTAAGTACATGTGTTTAGATATGATGTAGATTTGAAATGATAGTGCTATTGGCACCATTTTATAGGACGTTTATAAAATTACATACAAGTTGAGTTACAAGTTCAAGATTAGCAAAATTTGCCTTATCTCTAATTCAGAGACGGCATAGCAACCCACCTATAGGTACCAAGGATAGTTACAGGAATTTTGGCATAGGTTCAAGAATCAAGCCTAGTAGGTGGGTCGCTATAATAAACATAAGGCAAGGATCTATGCTATAGTTCAAGAATGAGAGGTATTGCCTAACTCAACCCCACCTCACCACCCGTAACCCCACTTTTCTTTCTTTATCCATCTCATCATCTTTATTGTTGCTTCTTTGTTTTTTCTTTCTACAAGTTGAAATGTGTAAAGGATGGAATAAAGATCTTGTGTGAATGTTGCCCAAAGTGGGTCTCATCACCAAGATAGGATGAAGTGAACACCAAAGCAATGAGCTTTTACACTTGGGTGCCTATGTTGATAAGCCTATACATATCTCTCCTCCTTAGTTGCTAACTTACTTGTTCAAGAAAGGGTTGCAACTTAACATTCTATTACCACTTTAGAGGAGATACTTTCCTTCCATAGATTAATTGTGGCTTCCCACTTAGTAGCTCCACTTAAGCACCTCTTTGCTATGGAGTGTGACTTCTAGTTAAATTCTTGTTTCTCCAATTTGCATTTAGTCAATGCAATTGTGTCAAAGTTAGGGGAGGCAATTGTGTCTAAGCACTTATTTCATAGCTCAAAAACATTTCTCTAATCTCTAAATTCTATCAAATAAAGAAGATTTTTATAGAGTTTGGTCATTGACAACGTACCTAGAATTGTTTTGGTGGTCAATAACTGAGATGAGTTCTATTCTCAATGGATCCTACTATTGGCTCCTCTTGAATCCAAACCTATTTAACATATCTAAGTGTAACAGCCTCTATGAGAATAATTGAGAGAAAATGAGTTAGTTCAACAATCATTATTCCAAGTCTATCATGTTAAATCTCTCTTGGTCATTATAAGTCCATGGACCTAACTTCTTATTCCCTATCACTAACTCAAGGATTCAAGCTTAGTTTGTTACTGGGCATAAAGCTCAAAATATTGTAAATATCATTTTAGTCCTTGATAATATGTGTGGCTATTGTTGTTGTAGCTAAGTTTTTAAATTTATTTTTTGGATTAATAATCAAACATCTACTTTTCATGATTATTTTCTAATATTATTTATTAATCTACATTTTTTTCCATTATAATTAAATAGTAAAAAATGGGGCATAGATAATGCATACAAGGGTTGATATGGCTTGTATTTAGGTGTTGAGACTAATAACCTTTAATTAAATGAGTTGTACAATGAATTATATGAGTTTGGACATCTAGAATAAAGTCGTGTCATGCCTCGAAGGTAGGTTGGTTGATCGTGGGAACTTGCTACATATATAGAGGATACTTAAGGCACCTAAAACATAATGCAATGTTACATATTAATTATCAAAATAGAGAGAGTACAAACATTACAAGATATTTGCTAAGTCTTAATACATATAATCTCTTAGAATCACAAAAATAACCCTCATAATTGCAAAATATAACTACACAATAGGACAAACTTTCACCTCAACGAACCATCTAATGCTCTCTTCCCCCTTTTCTCATCCTAGCATTTCTTTACTTCACCTTTATCCTGTACAAGCAACTATAAACTAATAAGTTCTATCAACCCGTAAGATTTATCCCTTCTTATTATTACTAGTAAATAAACCTAAATACAACAAAGTTATCAAGTATTAGTATGCTATGAATTAACAATAAGAATGAATGCAAAACATGGCACATTAGTCTTCCAATAACCGATGTGAAGTTAAGGATATAATTCCCTCATCAACCCAGTTAAGGACAATCATCCAATGCTTAAGTCTCTATTCTACATTAGCAATCTAATCTTGATAGTCATCAATTTGTCGGATTCTTTCCTTAACATGGCATCCTTAAAGTAATTCTATTACCCTAAAAAGAAGCAAACATAGGTTATACCTACTCCCTATCATGACTATCAAAGAGGACTGAGCAGCCATTAATATATGAAATAATGCAATGTATGACAAATTTAGCTCCTTAGGCATCTTAATAGAATTTAGCCACTTAAAGATGACCATACAATATAAACAATAGAAAATAATAATAGCACATCAATTTAACATCATAAAACAGCAAGCAGTAAATAATAACAAGTCCTTGGGTACTCATTAATCCATACTTCACTTGTCTAAATATCCTTCTAATAGCTCTTCCAAATATCTGTAATCACCTATAGACCAAAACATTATACTTAATGTAACTACTCAATATCTAGTTCCACACTGAAAGTAAATATTTACCTTATTCTTTAAATTGATGTGCTATTATTATAAGGTGGAATATAACATAATCATGCTTGTAAGTTCATGTTTTATAGATAATATGTATAGAATTGTGACATAAAACTATATTCTGGATTTTATTATAATTTTTTTACTTGTTATATATTGAATATGTGATATAAGACTATGAAAAATAATTAAACATTAAAATTTGCAAAGTCAAAAGTTATGATAATTAAAATAAAGGGTAAAAATAGGGATCTATTAGCTTCTTTACGAAAAAATGGCATAAAATTGCATATATTAATGATTATATTGAACACTTATAATAAAATAAAGCTAAATAAAACACAAAAATTTTCAAAATTGTGATTTAAAAAAGTTGACCTCATAAATGTCAAATTAAACTGATATATAGGTCAAAAAAAAAAGTTTGACTTCAAAAGGGCCTTATTAAAATAGTTTAATACCTTACTTGAAATGCGTGTTTTCTACGATTTTTGAAAAATTAGTGATTTATAAGTAAAGCTAACTTTGCAAATATAAAGTTGGGTATAAAATACATACTTATAATTTTTTGTAATTTTTTTTTTGAGGTCATTTAATAGTTTTGTTGAATTTTTTTCTTTTCCAAACGTGGTTAGTTGGTGGTAATCAATGGCAGCAACAAGTGGAGGGGGTGTTTTGGCTAGAGAGGGTAGGCTCCAACGGTGTTATAGTTAATTTTTTTGTGATTTTATAAGATATGTAGCTATTTTACTATGAGGGTAGCTATTTATAAGGGTTTACCAAGTTCTTATTTTCATAATTAAAAATACTAGAATTCATTTACATGTTACCATGTGTCATAAGCTATCTTTGAGTTGTGAATTCATATAAGGGTTTTCAAGTTCTTCTTTCAAAACTGTGGTTGTCAATGCAAAATTTTCTAAACATCAAGTTGTCAAATTGTATCCTGTTGTCTATTATTAAGACATATGGAACACCAATTTGCTAAGGATGTTGTAGAACAAAAGCTTCAATATTTTTCTTGGTAATCTTGGCTATAGCTTGAGCTCTACCCATTTGGTGAAATAATCTACGGTGACAATGATAAATTGCCATTGTTCATATGCTATAGGGAAAGGTCTTAAAATGTCCAACCTCCACTAAGTAAAAGGCCAAAGGCTAATGAGGGACTACAAGTAGTTGTTTGGTGCATGCTCTACAGGTGCATGCTTTTAACATTGTACACATTTCCTTACTAAGGTGTTATGAATCTCCCCTCATCGTAGGTCAATTATAACTAAGTCTGATGAGGATCAGCTAGCATAAAAAAGGAAGGAGCCAAAATCTCATGATCCATTACATGGTATTGGAGGCTTGATGACCCGAGCTAGAGCTAAGAGGATGAACGAAGCTCTATAGGGACTAGTCATAGACTTACAAGCCAAGGAATCAAGCTACACTGAAAGAGAACATATATATGTTAACTTGATTCACGTGACCATAGAAGGATGAAATAATTTAGAAACATTAAATATTTTTAGTGAACCGCTACAATAGAGACACTTTCGGTTTGTGTTGATTTTTATTTGTTAGTTTGTAGTTTATATTATTTAGTTGCCTACTCGATTACATAAAGATAAGGATAGATTAGGCAACTTAGGATTTCCATATTGTGTTAGGTTTTCCATATTGTATTCGTGTACTATATATGCCATGCAAGGGGGCCGGCTAAAGAGAGATTATTATTGAATGAAAAACACATCCTTTTTTCATAGGAATTATGAAAACCCTTTTTGTTCTTTTACAAAAGAACTTTTCCGTAAGAATTCTTAACCAGATTGCTAGGAATACCCTTTTGATAACTTAAGTTTCATCAACAGGTGTGATTAGGGTCTAATTACGCTTTGCTTATTCAAGACGATCATCAGGGTAATTGAATCCAATAGCGATGTTGGGGTTTTAGGTTTAACATACCTAGAGTTTCACGCATCATTTGGTATCAGAGCTTTGGCTTCTTGAATCAAGTAATTTCTATCCTTGTCTTTAATTTGTCTATTGTTCTTTTCCATATTGATATTTATAAATTCATATAAAAAAAATATCTTATTCGATCATTACAATCCATTAGAGGCCGACAGTATCTAGGTTTTCCTTGAACAATCAATTGTGTTCAATTCATAGTTCATCTACAAATATATATATATATATATATATATATCATACATATATATATCAATTGGTTGTAAAAGAAAGAATCAAGAACCAAAATTCAAAAAAAAAATTGGAATTCGGCTGTGAAAAGATTCTAATTGTCGAAATCACAAGATAGTTTCTTGAATTGTCAATTACATAATTAGTTTAGTCAATTTACTTTCCATATCAATTATTCCCAATTCTTACCGATAAGTATATCCTTGATTGTTCTAAGTTTGGTATCCGAATTGTTTTCACATTCTTTGAACAATCGGTGCAATATTGATTATTTCCTTTTCGTGATAGAAGTAACTTTGATTGTAAATCCATTCGGTGGTGAATCCTTTTCCATATCAATTAGAATTGTGTAGTTAGTAACTCCATCATTCACCGTGATTTAGGACCGAATAGTAATCATTAGTGTTGACTTAGTGATTTGAGTTTAGGAGTTCCAATTTGAGTTACTAGCAAAAGAATTAGAAAAAGCGGATTGTGAGATCATATTCTTGTGAGAGATATACATGAGTGGAATTGTGAGCATATCATTGGAGAACACGTGTAGGTGTGAGGAACATGCATATATATTTCTCGTACTTGTGATTTTATTTTGTTGAAAACTTTAGAATTATGTTGGGACAAAACACTAATGGAGGAGAAAGTAGAGTGATGTTTGAGGAGTTGATGTGGGAGATGAAGAGGATCTTAATGGGTGAACTTGAGCAAATCCATGAAAGAATGGATAGGATGGAGAGGAGTAGGGAACTGATTTAGCAGTACCACTGTCAGGCGAGGAGTGAGTAACCGAATAGGGGAGGCATTAGGATAGAAGAAGGTGAGGATTCTGATTTTGGAGATTACCAACATGTGAGGGATAGGGGGAGTATCAGAGGCGTGATAGTAATTTGGGGAGTATTAAATTGAAAATCCCAACATTTCAGAGAAAGAATGATCCAGAGTTATATTTAGAGTGGAGAGAAAAATGGATCATGTGTTTAAATGTCACAACTACACTAAGGAGAAAAAGATAAAGCTGGTTGTAGTAGAGTTTTCAGATTACGCAGTGTATGATGGGATCAGTTGGTGTGTAATAGGCGCAAGTATAGAGAGCAACTTGTTAGCACTTGAGAGGAGATGAAAACTATTATGCAGAAGCATTTCATTCCTAATCACTACCATAGGGACTTACTTGGGAAAGTCCAGGGGATGGCTCAAGGAAATAACAGTGTAGAGGATTACTATAAAGAGTTGGAGATGGCCATGATTAGGGTTAGAGTTGAAGAGGATGATGAGGCCACTATGGCTATATTCATCAATAAGTTGAATAAGGAAATAGCTGATGTAGTAGATCTTCACCATTACTTAGATATAGAAGAGTTACTGCACAGAGCTATTAAAGTAGAGCGGCAATTAAAGTATAGGAGTAAGCAAAGGATTGGTTCGACTTCCAAGTCTCCATGGAAGTCCATGTGGAAGAGAAACTCTACCGATTCAAATCCTAAGGAGGACGTGAAGGCTAAGAATCCAAGTGCTACACCTAAGGGGAAGACTGGACACTAAAACCCCTTCCAGGACTAGAGATATCAAATGTTTTAGGTGTCAGGGATTTGGGCACATTGCGTCCCAATGTCCAAATCAGAGAGCTATGATTATCAATGATGGTGGGATATAGAAAGTGTGAGCTCTGAGGAGAAGGAGGAGTCACCAACGCAAGAGTATGAGGATGTTGACTTAGAGGGATCCGTGAGTGGCGAGTTGTATGTCACGAGGAGAGTACTAATGTACAACCTAGGAGGATGGTGAGGGGATCCAGTGTGAACATATTTTCATATACGGTATCATATGCAGGGTAGAGTCTGTGGCTTGATAATCGATAGTGGCAGCTACACTAATGTTGCTAGCACCTTGCTGTAGAAAAGATGTAGTTGAAAGCTTGTGAAACGTCCGAGACCATATTGATTACAGTGATTAAGTGATTGTGGGGAGGTTAAGGTGACCAAGCAGGTTTCTTATAGCCTTTTCCATAGGAAGCTACAAGGATGAGGTTATATGTAACGTAGTACTTATGCAAGCGAACCACATACTATTAGGGCGACCTTAGCAATTCAACAAGAAGGTTATGTATGATGGGTACAAGAACCAATATTCTTTTGTTCTAAACAAAAGGAAAGTGGTTCTTACGCCATAGAAACCATGGGAAGCTAGTGAAGATCATATGAGAATTGCAAAGGAGTTCAGGGAAAAACACTCGAGTGCATGAGAGAAAAATAAAATGAGTGAAAAACAAACACTGATGAGCAAAGAGGGAAAATACATTCAAACACATAGAGCAAAGGGTCTGGCAAGGAAGAGTGAGGTTAAGATTACAGTGATGGCCAAACAACAGTTATTTGTACTTATGTACAAGGATTTATATTTTACTAACACTGACATTAACATTGTTGTGCCTAGTGTTGTTGTATCTTTGTTGTAGGAATTCGAAGACTTATTTCCTAAAGAAGTGTCGCAAGGATTACCCCCTCTACGAAGGATAGAGCATCAGATTGACTTCATGCCGAGTGCTTCCATTCCAAACCGACCAGCATATAGAACCAATCCTAAGGAGGCTAAGGAAATTCAGAACAAGTAAATGGGCTGATGGAGAAAGGGTTTGTGTGAGGGAGTTTGAGCCCATGCCCGATTCTAGTGATATTAGTCCTCAAGAAGGATGGGACGTGGCGTATGTGTGTAGATTGCAAGGCGATCAACAAAATTATAGTTAAGTACAAACATCCCATTCCTAGATTAGATGACATGCTTGATGAGTTGCATGGTGCATGTTTATTTTCGAAAATTGACCATAAAAATGGATATTACCAAATTCGTATGAAAGAGAGTGGTGAGTGGAAAACTACTTTTAAAACCAAACATGGCTTATATGAATGGATGGTAATGCCTTTTGGGTTGACTAATGCACCTAGTACCTTCATGAGATTAATAAATCATGTATTGCGTCAATTCCTAGGAAAATTTGTTGTAGTCTATTTTGATGATATCTTGATATATAACAGAACATTGGATGATCATGTACAAAATCTGCAAAGTGTTTTTACTATTTAAAGGGAAAACCAATTGTATGCCAACTTGAAGAAGTGCACGTTTTGTATGGAATCTATGGTTTTCCTTGGGTTTATTATAGGAGCAGATGGAATAGCTATAGATGAGGAAAAGGTGAAGGCAATCCAAGATTGGCCAACACCACAGAACGCCAATGACGTCAGGAGCTTCCACAGTCTAGCCAGTTTCTATAGGCAATTTGTGAGAGACTTCAGCTCCATTGCTGCTCCACTAAATGATCTTGTGAAGAAGAATGCCGAATTCAAGTGGACCAAATACATAAGCATGCTTTCTAAACTTTGAAAGGTAAGTTAACTATCGCCCTTTGTTAGTATTACCAAATTTTGATAAGGTTTTTGAGATCGAATGTAATGCTTCCGGGAAAGGTATTGGTGGTGTGTAAATGCAAGATTCCAAACCAATAGCCTACTTTAGTGAGAAACTCCATGGTGTTGTGCTGAACTATCTAGTATATGACAAGGAGTTGTATGCTATGGTGAGAACGTTGCAAATATGGCAGCATTATCTATGGCCCAAGGAGTTCATCATCCATTTTAATCACGAGAGTTTAAAGTACCTGAAGACGCAGGGAAAGCTAAACAAGAGGCATGCCAAGTGGTTGGAGTTTATTGAAACCTTTCCATACATCATCAAATACAAGCAAGGCAAGGAAAATGTAGTAGCTGACGCCTTTTCTAGGAAGTATTCTCTATTAACCTCTTTACATACTAAATTGCTTGGGTTTGAAAGTATGAAAGAACTATATGAACATGATGCTGATTTTAATCAGATTTGGGCTACTTGTTCTAAAAGTGGGTATGCGAACTACTATAGGCATGAGGGATATTTGTTTAAGAAAGATAGATTGTATGTGCTTAGGAGTTTCATACGAGAATTATTAGTGAGGGAGATGCATGGGGGTGGTCTCATGGGACATTTTGGAGTAAAGAAAACTTTAGATATTTTGTTGAACATTTTTTACTGGCCTAGGATGAGACATGATGTACAAATTATGTGTGATAAATGCATTGCATATAAGAAGGCTAAATCTAAAATCATGCCCCATGGGGAGTATCTTCCCTTACCTATGCCTAGTTAGCCTTGGACTGACATTTCCATGGATTTCATATTAGGTTTACCTAGGTCTTAGAATGGTAAGATAGCATATTTGTTGTCATCGATAGGTTTAGTAAAATGACTTACTTTATTGCCTATTCTAAAACTAATATGCATGACATATAGCTGATTTATTTTTTAGGGAAATCGTTTGATTACATGGTTTACCTAACTCTATCGTGAGTGATAAAGATGTGAAATTTTTTAGCCACGTTTAGCGCACTTTATAGAATAGGCTAGGCACTAAACTACTGTTTTCCACTGTGGCACATCCCCAAACAGATGGACAAACAGACCTAGTTAATATGACACTTTCCACATTGCTACATGTTGTGTTTGATAAAAATTTGAAGCAATGGGAAACATGTTTGCCTCATGTAGAGTTTGCATATAATAAGACTATGCATTCTATTACATCTTACTCTCTATTTGAGGTTGTGTATGGTTTTAATCCCTTAACTCCATTAGATATATTACCTTTACCTACTAACGAGTTTATTGATCTTGATGGCACAAAGTAGGCAGAATTTGTTAGGGATTTACATACTCAGGTATGGGTTAACATTGAAAAGAAGAATGAACATTATGCCCGACAGGCCAACAAAGGACATGTCAAAGCTATATTTCAGCCTGGTGATTGGGTTTAGGTACATCTAAGGAAAGAACATTTTGCTAAGCAACGCAAATCCAAGTTGCATCCAAGGAATGATGAGATCCATGATGAGAGCCAAGCCGGAAGAAGAAATGTGGATCCTCTTGAAGTGCCGCCTGGACCGATCACAAGAAATCGAGCGAAACGACTCAAGAAAGCACTTAACGGGTTGATAAAGGATGTCCATGAAGCCAAAAAGGATTGGAGCAATCATGAAGTTGGAACGGATTGGAACAACCATGGGAAGACCCTTGCTCTTGTACAAGTTATATCGGATACGGGGTGAAGAGGGCGTGTATTTACAAGGCACGGCCGTGTAGGAATCTCAAAGTTACACAGAATCATACACGGTCATATACATGGCCAAAGGCATAGCCGTGTATGGAGTCAAGCAAATCCATAGAAAGATACACGACTAGAAGTACACGGTCGTGTATATTGCCAGAATTTGCACAGAAAAGTACACGGCCAAAGTACACGGTCGTGTACACGGCCATGTATCTCCCCGACGCCGGCCTTTTGTGTTGTTTTGTTATTTTACGCACTTATTGAAGTGACGTCATTTTGGACTTGTATTTTTACGAATTGTAACCCTAATATAAAGCTCCTAGGGTTTAGAATAGAGATAGAACATACATCTTAGAACATTAAAAACATCTTTAGGAGGCTCCTTTCTTGGTTCTTCAAGAAATAACTAGAACTTATCGGATTGATTTCCGTGGCATTCATCCTGACTTATCAATCGGTCTTTCATCCCGATTGTGGCGTCTTCACATTATACCAAGGTTCTTGTCTCGCTTATAGACAATGGGTCGTGGTTTCCACTTTAGGTGTTTGGGCGTCTTAGGTAACGAATTTTCGAACGTATTGGTATTGGGTTTCGTCACGGGTTGGCGTGGTTCGTATCAGTTTGGTATTAGAGCTTAGGTTTGTCAAAACATCAAGTTCGGTTTGAGGAAGGTAACATCAACACCCTAACTCCAATCGTTCATATCCATTGTTAGCATTCAATTTCGTAATATTAATTGTCTTTTGATAGTGTAGTATCTACTAGTCAATTGTTAAAAAAAAAAAAGAGTAAAAATCACGACTAAAAAAAAAAAAAAGAAGAAGAGAAAAGAAAAGAAAGACAAGAGAGACGTGATCAAAAGCAAAAACAGAGACAAAAAAAAAATTCGGATAGAAAAATAGAGGAAAATTTACGAACCCTAGATTTGTTTTTTTTTTAATTCTACGGAAGGGAATTGGTGTAGTTTGGGTTATTTCCAAGAGAATTGAGAAGAGGAGTTGGCGAGTTGATATCATCGTTGTTTGTGAGAATACACGAGTGACTATGTGATATCATCATTTGAGCGAAACACGTAAGGGAGTGTATCGTGAGGTTTAATTTTATATATATATTTGTGTTAGTACTAATCTTTTCTGCAGGGACAATGTCGAGACAACATTCTCCTGAAGGTGAGAGGGGAAGGTTTGATGCTAGGTTAGTAATTGAGGCG
Source organism: Laguncularia racemosa (assembly GCA_037954665.1). Taxonomy (NCBI): domain Eukaryota; kingdom Viridiplantae; phylum Streptophyta; class Magnoliopsida; order Myrtales; family Combretaceae; genus Laguncularia; species Laguncularia racemosa. Next base: position 3,821,503 of record JBBMOL010000048.1, on the reverse strand, counting down.
TTGAGGGGTGAGATGAAGAGGATGTTCCAAGAGGGAATGGAACAAATTCATGAGACGGTAGAGCAAAGACTAGAGCAATCCACAAACGTATTCTAAGGGCGTAAGAGGGAGAGTCGTTCTAGGAGAGTACCGAGGGGTGGAGATGAAATGTCGGAAGATGAAGTTGATGAGCCTTTTGTCGGGAGTTATAGAGGTTATAGTGGTCGGAATAGAGGAACTAGGGATTGGGAAGATAGAGGAGATAGGAATAGAGAGGATGATCAATTGAGTAGCATAAAGATGAAGATTCCTCCTTTCCAAGGGAAGAATGATCTCGAGGCGTACTTAGAGTGGGAGAAAAAGGTGGAGATGGTGTTTGATTATCACAACTATAGTGGGAGAAAGAAAGTGAAACTTACTGCCATTGAGTTTTCGGATTATGCTATAGTGTGGTGGGATCAATTAATGTTGAATCAAAGAAGGAATGGCGAGCCAACTATTGAGTCTTGGGAAGAGATGAAAAGAGTGATGAAGAAGCGGTTTGTGCCTGCGTATTACTATCGTGAATTGCACAACAAGTTGCAAACTCTGAGGCAGGGAAGTCGAAGTGTAGATGAGTATTTCAAGGAGATGGAAGTCACTATGATTAGGGCGAATGTAGAGGAGGATAGAGAGGCTACAATGGCTAGGTTTCTTGCTGGGTTGAATAGAGAAATCCAAAATGTGGCTGAATTGCAGCATTATGTAGAATTGGAGGATATGGTTTACATGGCTATAAAGGTTGAGAACCAGCACAAGAGGAAAGGTAGTAGTAATGCATGGTTTCCATAGGATAATGGTTCATCCACTTGGAAGACCAACCAATGGAAGAAAGAAGAAAAGCCTTTACCCACCAAACCAAAAGGGGAGTTGAGGCAAGCGGGTTCTACTCCTGGTAATCAAGGTAACCCTGATTCTTCTACTTCTAAAAATCGTGACATTGGATGTTTTAAATGCCAAGGTAGAGGCGATATTGCTATTCAATGTCCAAATAGGCGTGTGATGATTTTACATGATGATGGAGAGTATGAGACTGAGGGGGATAGTGAAGAAGATGATATGCCTCCATTAGAGGATGCCGGTGATGATGAGGAGCCTACAATGGGAAGGCTAGTGGCAGTAGTGAAGCGAGCGTTGAATGTGCAGGTGAAGGAAGAAGAGGAGGTGCAAAGAGAGAATATATTTCATACTAGATGTTATCTAGGAGATCACATTTGTAGTTTGATCATTGATGGAGGGAGTTGCACCAATGTAGTGAGTAATTTTATTGTTGAGAGGCTGGGGCTCAAAACTGTTAGACACCCTAGTCCATATAAATTGCAGTGGTTGAATGATAGTGGAGAGACTAAGGTGAGTAAGCAAGCATTGATTGGGTTTCGCATTGGTAGGTATGAGGATGAGGTGTTATGTGATGTAGTGCCAATGCAAGCATGTCATGTGTTGTTGGGGAGGCCATGGCAATTTGATAGGAAGGTTGTTCATGATGGCTTTTCTAACAAGTATACGCTTGTTCACCAGGGGAAAAGCTTTAATCTTAAACCATTAACACCCTAACAGGTGTATGAGGACCAGTTGCAGCTACAACAGTCTTTTGCAAAACATAAGGTCAGTGAAAAGCAGAGGGAGAGTGAGAGAGCAAAAGACAATGAGAAAGAAAAGGAATATAAAAGTCAAGATCAAAAGGAAAAAGAGAGGAAGGCTGGAAAGAGTATGAGAGGCCAAGTTGAAGGGGGATCAACTTTAGTGGTGAGTGAAAAGGAGAGGGCAGCCTTGCAAAATGAGAGATGTGTGGCAAGAGCGAGTGTAGTGAGGAGAGCGTTAGTGATGAAGCAACCTATGTTGTTGCTGGTTTTTAAAGAAACATGTTTGACTACTAACGAACTATCTAACTCTTTGCCTAGTGTGGTTGTGTCTCTTGTGCAGGACTTTGAAGATGTCTTCCCTGAGGAGATTCCAAAGGGATTACCACCTATTCGTGGTATTGAGCACCAGATTGACCTTGTACCTAGAGCATCGATTCCAAACAAGCCAGCTTACAGGAGCAATCCGGAGGAGACAAAGGAACTCCAAAGGCAGGTCGATGAACTAATGAAGAAGGGGTACGTGAGAGAGAGCATGAGTCCATATGCAGTGCCTGTGATTTTGGTGCCTAAGAAGGATGGGACATGGAGAATGTGTGTTGACTGCCGCGCCGTCAACAACATTACGGTAAAGTATCGTCATCCCATTCATCGTGTAGATGACTTCTTAGATGGGTTATATGAGTATAGTGTCATTCCTCATGAGCCTTGGATAGACACTTCCATAGATTTTGTGTTAGGATTATCTAGGCCTAGGCATGGTCGAGATTATATTTTTGTGGTTGTGGATAGAATTCCTAAAATGGTTCATTTCATTCCTTGTCATAAAATTGATGATGCTATACACATTGTTGATGTGTTCTTTAGAGAGGTAGTGCGTCCGCATGGTATACCTAGTAGCATTGTTAGTGATCAGGATGTAAAAATTTCGAGTCATTGTTGGAGAGTATTGTGGGAAAAGTTGGGAACTAAACGGATGTTTTCAACTATCTGTCACCCACAAACTGATGGGCAAATTGAGGTGGTTAACAGGACTTTAATTCAATTATTAGGGGCAATCAAAGAGAAGAACATTAGGACTTGGAAGGATTACCTACCATTTGTGGAGTTTGCATATAATAGAGCTTTACATAGCACTACTCAATGTTCACCATTTGAGATTGTGTATGGTTTTAACCCATTGGCTCCTATTTATTCATTGCCATTGCCACCTAACAAGTTTGTGAGTTTTGATGCTGATTCTAAGGTAGATTTTGTGAGAAAGCTACATGCAAAGGTAAAGAGTAGGATTGAAAAACAAAATGCTAGGGTCACTTCAAGGGTGAACAAGGACAGGAGACCCAAGATTTTTCAGCCTGGAGATTGGGTTTGGGTGCATTTTCGCAAGGAGAGGTTTCCATTGCAGAGGAGATCCAAGTTGAACCCTCGGGGAGACGGTCCATTTCCGATGCTTGAGAGAATCAATGATAATGCATACAAGAAAGATTTCCCAGGTGAGTCTCTAGTAAATGTTACGTTTAATGTTACTGATCTGAGTCCATTTGATGCAAGCAATGATTTGAGGACAAATCCTTTTCAAGAGGAGGGGAATGATGAGATCCATGATGAGAGCCAAGCTGGAAGAAGAAATGTGGATCCTCTTGAAGTGCCGCCTGGACCGATCACAAGAAATCGAGTGAAACAACTCAAGGAAGCACTTAACGGGTTGATAAAGGATGTCCATGAAGCCGGAAAGGATTGGAGCAATCATGAAGTTGGAACGGATTGGAACAACCATGGGAAGACCCTTGCTCTTGTACAAGTTATACCGGATACGGGGTGAAGAGGGCGTGTATTTACAAGGCACGGCCATGTAGGAATCTCAAAGTTACACAGAATCATATAAGGTCATATACACGGCCAAAGGCACGGCCATATATGGAGTCAAGCAAATCCACAGAAAGATACACGACCAGAAGTACACGGTCGTGTATATTGCCAGAATTTGCATAGAAAAGTACACGGCCAAAGTACACGGTCGTGTATCTCCTCGATGCTGGCCTTTTGTGTTGTTTTGTTATTTTACGCACTTATTGAAGTGACGTCGTTTTGGACTTGTATTTTTACGAATTGTAACCCTAGTATAAAGCTCCTAGGGTTTAGAATAGAGATAGAACATACATCTTAGAACATTAAAAACATCTTTGGGAGGCTCCTCTCTTAGTTCTTCAAGAACTAACTAGAACTTATCGGATTGATTTTTGTGGCGTTCATCCCGATTGTGGCGTCTTCACATTATACCAAGGTTCTTGTCTCGCTTATAGACAATGGGTCCCGGTTTCCACTTTAGGTGTTTAGGCGTCTTAGGTAACGAATTTCCGAACGTATTGGTATTGGGTTTCTTCACGGGTTGGCGTGGTTCGTATCATGGTATTGGAGGCTTGATGAGCTGAGTTAGAGCTAAGAGGATGAACGAAGCTCTACAGGGACTAGTCATGGACTTACAAGCCAGGGAATCAAGCTACACTGAAAGAGAACATATATATGTTAACTTAATTCACATGACCATGGAAGGATGAAATAATTTAAGGACATTAAATATTTTTAGTGAACCGCTACAATAGAGACACTTTCGGTTTGTGTTGATTTTTATTTTGTTAGTTTGTAGTTTATATTATTTAGTTGCCTACTCAGTTACATAAGGATAAGGATATATTAGGCAACTTAGGATTTCCATATTGTGTTAGGTTTTCCATATTGTATTCGTGTACTATATATGCCATGCAAGGGGGCCGGCCAAAGAGAGATTATTACTGAATGAAAAACGCATCCTTTTTTCATGGGAATTACGAAAACCCTTTTTGTTCTTTTGCAAAAGAACTTTTCCATAGGAATTCTTAATCGGATTGCTAGGAATACCCTTTTGATAACTTAGGTTTTAGTCAATAGGTGTGATTTGGGTCTAGTTACGCTTTGTTTATTCAAGACGATCCTCGGGGTAATTGAATCCAATAGCGACGTCGGGGTTCTAGGTTTAACATACTTAGAGCTTTGCGCATCAAAGTCTAAGTGCTTTGACATAAAGGGCTCTACTCTTGATAAAGTTTCTACATATTCTTGTATGTAATTCCTCCAACAACTGTTAGCCATCTTCTATCCGAATGCATCTAGGGAGTGGCATGCTCAAACCTCTTGTAAAGAAGGTCAACAAGAATAATGTAATTGATGGCCTTGTACATAAGCTTCCTAACCTCCCTTTTGTCTTTGTGGGAGAGTGTCATTCTTTAAGTAATCTACAATAAGGTTCATCTAATACAGTTCTATTAGCATAGGCTGAATTTCTATGACCTAAGATAATTTCTTTTTAATGCACTTGTTTGGAAGGTACTCGATGAAGACCTTTTTCTCCCGTTTGTCTAGATCAGCAATACTCACTGATGCTAGCTTCGATAGTTTATCAGCCTCAACATTCTCAACCCAAGGAACTTTGGTGATGCTCTAGAAGGAAAATTCCGAGGTGAGATCTTTAATGACCTAGAGATAGTCACTCATTACTTCATCCTTGACATTATATTCTCCATCTACTTATTAGACTACTAGTTAGGAATCCTAGTATATTTCCATCTTCTCAACACCTATCTCCTTTGCTAACCTATGGCTTGCAATAAGGGCTTCATATTTTGCTTCATTATTACTCACTAGGAACCTAAATTTGATAGCATATGACACTTTCACCCCATAAGGTCCATGTAACACAAGGCCAACTCTACTCAACCCAATCCCCCCCCCCCCCCCCCCCCCAAGTGGATGAGCCATCAACATAGAGAGTCTACAATGGCTTATCGTTATGATATGTCAGGATATCATCTATTGTGTATTCTATTATGAAATCTGTAAGGACTTAGGCTTTTATTACTTCTCTTAGTCAATATTGCACCATGAAAGCACTTAGTTTTAGGGTGTACATCATCTAACTTGATGTGTCTGACTTGTGTAGTATGTTTCGCAATGGTTGGTCAGTTATGACTATTACTTGATGCACTTTAAAATAGCATTATAGTTAGGCCGAGATTATCACTGCGAGGGAAAATTTCTATACCTTTGAGTACGTCATTTCAAGCCCCTAGAGGACATAACTAAAGTAGTAAACCGGCTTATGCTCCTTCTCTTCAATTTGCACTAGTACCAAGGAAAGAGCTCGGTCACTAACAGATAAATATAAAAATAAGTCCTCACCTAGAACCGATTTGGAGAGTAAAAGTGGGCTTATCAGAAACTTCTTTAATGTTTCAAATGTAGTTTGACATTATTCAATCCATTGAAAATTTGTCAAGCTCTTTAGGACCTTAAAGAACTTAAAACACTTATCTTTGCTTTCAAAGACAAATCTGTTTAGCATGGCAACTCATCCTATGAGCTGTTGCACCTCTTTTATTGATTTGGGAGGGTTGCATTTCAAGTACAACTCATATCATCTTCGGGTTAGCCTCAATGTTGCACCATGTGACTATGTATTCAAGAAACTTGCTTGAGGCATGACGTAGTGTGAAAGCGTAAAGTAACAAGAAATCAATTCACCGGTTGATTTCTAACACACAAATTGTAGGATGCAAACTCAATTGGAGAAAACCTCTCAATATTTGGTGTAAAAAAAATGATAGAATAAGACCTCCCCTCTCATAAGAAACCTTAGGAGGTATATATAGTCACACAAAATTACATGGAAAAATAAATAAAGAGGAAAATCGCGGAACTAAAAGCTGGCGGTGAAGGCCGGCCTAAGGCCGACGGCTTTAGAATGAAAGCCGGTGGCTTTGCATGAAAGCCGACAGAAAGACCGATGGCTTATCGGCCGGTGGCTTAAAATGAAAGCCAACCGAAAGGCCGACGACTTAGAATGAAAGTCGGCTCAAGGCCAGCAGTGTTGACTTCAAAGCTAGTGGCATTGAAGTCTACCACGGCTTCTTAGCTCGTTTCTCCTTCTCGCGCTTTTCCAAGTAGTCTTCAGCTATTTGGTCCGCATCATTCTCCCCCTCTAAAGAAGAACTCGACCCGAGTTCTCTTCAGGATACAATAGTGTGTCATCTGGATGGAAGAGAGATAAATCCGCTACATTGAAAGTGCACGAGATGTTCATATCATCTGGGAGCTTCATGACATATGCATTGTCATTGATCTTGCGCACCACTTCATAAGAACCATACTTCTTTGGTTGTAATTTCCCATACCTACCCATAGGGAAACATTCTTTCCAAAGATATACCATCACCTGATCGCCAACTTCAAACAACTTCTTCCTCCTGTGTTTATCAGCAGCCCCTTTATACCTGGCATTAGCTTCTTCAATCTTCTTTCTGACCCCTTTTGTGATGGCTTGGCATTGCTCAGCCATATTCTTAGCAGCGATGTTACCCTCCACTCCCTTGGGTAACTTGATCAAATCCAGCGCATGTTGTGGCGTTTTGGTATACACTACCAAAAACGATGACCTTCCAATAGTTCTATGGACAGAACTATTGTAGGCGAACTCAACTTGAGCCAACGCTTGATCCCATTGCCCTGGCTTCTCACGGAAAATGCTTCTAATTAAATTCCCGAGGGTCCAGTTGGTCACTTCTGTCTGTCCGTCAGTTTGAGGGTGAGCTGTACTATTGAAATTTAGGGATGAGTCAAACATGTACCATAGGGTCCTCCAAAAGTAACTAAGGAACTTGCTATCTCTGTCGAAGGTGATGGACTTTGGAACACCATGTAGACGCACCACTTCCTTAAAGAATAGTCGTGCAATGGCCCATGCATTAGCGGTTTTCCTGTAAGGGATAAAGTGCGCCATCTTGGAGAACCTGTCAACTACAACAAAAACAGAGTCAACACCTCATTGGGTAAGAGGCAAACCAAGTACAAAATCCATCGACAGATCCTCCCAAATGTTCTCAGGCACTAGTAGGGGAGTATATAAGCCAGTGTTCTGAGACTGCCCCTTTAACACTTGGCAAATATAGCACCTCTCCACAATCCTATAAACATCCCTCCTTAGCCGAGGCCAAAAGTACCTCTCGGCAACTGCAGCCAAGGTCTTGTCTCTACCTAGATGTCCTGCCAACCCACCACCATGCAGGTCTAGAATAAGTTTCTCCCTTAAGGAAGACTCAGGAATACACAACTGATTCCCTTTCATTAAATATCCCTTGTGAATATGATAATCATTACAAAGCTCCCTATTGGCACACTTACTCCACATCTCCTTGAAATCTCCATCCCCCTCGTATGACTCCTTCAACCTTTCAAAACCGACAGCCTCCGCACTCAAAATGAGTAGTACATCAGCCCTCCTACTCAAGGCATCAGCCACTCTATTCTGCACACCAAACTTGTGCATCAATCTAAAGGGGAATCTCTATAGGAACTCAATCCACCTCGCATGCATATCTTTACTTGTCCGAGTCTGATTGCTCAACTGTTTTAAAGCCCCACAATCTGAATATAGTATGAATTCCTTCCCGACTAAATAATGTTCCCAAACTTTTAGAGCTCTTACAACGGCATAGAACTCCTTATCATATGTCGACCAACTCCTCCTAGCCTCACACAACTTCTCGCTATAAAATGCTATTGGCCTCTTCTCTTGCGACAACACTGCACCAATCCCAACTCCACTAGCGTCACAATCCACTTCAAACAACCTGTCAAAATTAGGTAATGCCAATACAGGGGCACTACATAATCGCTTTTTTAGGTCTACAAAGCTAGTTTCAGCCTCTTTACCCCATCGAAATTTCCCTTTCTTTAAACATTCAGTCAGTGGAGCAACGACTATACTTAAATGTCTAATAAACCTTCTATAAAAACTGGCCAGGCCCAGAAAACACCTCAGCTTAGTGACAGCTTTTGGAGTAGGCCACTCCTTGATCACCTTCACTTTCTCATCATCTACCATCACCCCTTCACTGCTAACTATGAACCCAAGAAACAATAGTCACCTCGACAAAAATATGCATTTCTTCAAATTAGCATACAATTTATTTTCTTTTAACATAGACATAACATACCCCAAATGTTCAAGGTGCTCTTCCTCAGACTTACTGAACACCAGGATATCATCAAAATACACTACCACAAAGCAACCGTTAAAGGGTTTCAATACCTGGTTCATCATACGCATGAAGGTGCTTGGTGCATTGCTGAGACCAAACGGCATCACCAACCACTCATACAACCCCTCCTTAGTTTTGAATGCCGTCTTCCATTCATCTCTAGGGCAGATTCGAATTTGATGGTAACCGCTCCTCAGATCTATCTTGGAGAAGATAGTAGCTCCGCTCAGCCTATCCAACATGTCCTCTAGGCGTGGTATGGGGAATTTGTAACCTATGGTGATCTTGTTGATAGCCCTGCTATCAACACACATTCTCCAGCTCCCATCTTTCTTAGGAGTTAATAGTGCAGGTACCGCACACGGGCTTAGGCTTTCTCGAATAAATCCCTTGTCCAATAGCTCTTGGACCTTCTCTTAAAGGATTCCAGTCTCCTTGGGGCTCATCCTATAGTGTGGCAAATTGGGGAGACTTGCCCCAGGCACCAAATCTATCTGATGCTGGATATCCCTCAAAGGCGGTAGACCCTCTGGTAGGTCATCAGGAGCCACCTCCCTATATTCCTCCAACAAACTCTTCACGGCATCAGGAACTTCCACACTCACCTCATCTCCTCCACTCGTAACATTCTTCACTGTTAGAGCATGAACCACTCGTGATTCCTTTATATCATCTACCAAGTCCTTCCCTGACTGAGTGATAGTCAAGAAAGAACGACTCTCCACTATCTTCTCCCTCGAACATCCCTCCTTCTTTAATGGCAACAACGTATACTTCACACCCCCTTTTTCCAGCTTGTACACGTTCTCCTTTCCAGCGTGTTGTGCATTCACATCGAACTGCCATGGTCTGCCAAATAGGACATGACATGCATCCATGTCCACAATGTCACAGAAGGCCTCATCACGGTACTTCCCTATGGAGAACGGTATCCTACACCTTTCCTTCACCTCAATCCTCTCTGCAGCTTTGATCCACCCTATGGTGTATGGATTTGGGTGTTTTTCGACAGGTAGCTGCAATTGCTTAACAACCTCACTCCTAATAATATTTTTGTAGCTTCCACTATCTACTATCAAATCGAACACCTTCCCTCCAATGGTACACCTAGTGCGAAACAACTGATGTCGTTGGGTAATCTCCTTCTGCTTCGGTATCAGCATCATTCGCCTAATCACATAGGTCGGTTCTACCACTTCTTCTTCATCCTCCCCGTCAGGTTCACAGCATACCTCATCTTTGTCTCCTCTATCAATAATATTAACACTTCTCCTAGCAGGGCACTCGTTCGACTTATGACCAGGCCGATTACAACGAAAACACTTTCCCAAAATTGGCTTAGCATATGGGTTGCTTTGTTTCTGGGTCCCCCTAGGCTCAATAGGTCTCTTCCCCTCACTTTTGTCTTCCCTCTTGGTGTTTTCTTCACTGGGTTTGTTTACTACACCTTTGTTCTTCTCAATCCCTACCTTACTACTACTGCCAACGACATCATTGACATAACCCTTTCTTCCACCTCCATACCTACTACTCTGCTCCTACAACATCAATTCAGCCCATAGGGCCATGTTCTTCGCTTCGATCAAATTCCTCACCACCGTGACCCCTATTTTATCCCTAATTTAGAGTTTTAGTCCTTCTACGTACCGTGCGACTTGTTGACCTTCACTCTCTCTCAAGTTGTTCCGTTCGGCCAATCTCATGAATTTCGTGGTATATTCGTGCATAGATCTCTGTCCTTGATGACACCGTTGGTATTGTTGGAACAATATCTGCTCATAGTCTGGAGGAAGGAAATCGCGTTGTAATAATTGTGTCATGCGATACCACGTCCTCACCGGATGCCTACCCTCTCTTTGTCTTCTGTTCTGCAGCCTTTCTCACCATGCCGAGGCTCCACCCTTTAGTCTACATGCCACTAATCTAACCCGGCAGTCTTCAGGAATCTCCATGTAATCGAAGAATCAATCAACTTCAGTAATCCAATCCAGAAAACCTTCGATATTAAGACTGCCATCAAACCATGAGATATCGACCTTCAGGCGGTAATCTCCCCCATCTCCTTGGTCATACCCGTAACAATTTCTTTGATAACCACCACCATCTCTCTAGTTGCTTCCATATTGATTTTGGCGATAACCACCACTATTACCACCTTGTCCTCATTATTGTCTACCTCCATATAAGACCTCGTATTCATCGCCAGAATCATCATATTCTACCCTTCCCCACTTGTTTTCAACAACAGGTTGAACGATCTAGCCACCATAAATACCAGCTACCTGCGGCTGACTTCTACCAACACCCCTAGCCCTATTGGAATCCATTTCCATGGCGTCAAAACGCTCGATCAATTCCTCAAGGTGTCATTCCATATGCCTGATCTTTTGATTCATAGCGTCAAACTCCGCCCTTGGAACCTACTAATTGGCTCCTTGTGATATTGCATCTTGAATACCGTCAAGAACACGACCGCCTTCTTTACCCTGATTGGTTGACATCTTCGCAAGAATTCGCCTTGCTCTTATACCAATCTGACGCAGCGTGAAAGCGTAAAGTAACAAGAAATCAATTCACCGGTTGATTTCTAACACACAAATTGCAAGATGCAAACTCAATTAGAGAAAACCTCTCAATATTTGGTGTAAAAAAATGATAGAATAAGACCTCCCCTCTCATAAGAAACCCTAGGAGGTATATATAGTCCCACAAAATTACATGGAAAAATAAATAAAGAGGAAAATCGTGGAACTAAAAGCTGGTGGTGAAGGCTGGCCTAAGGCTAGTAGCTTAGAATGAAAGCCGGCTCAAGGTCGGTGGTGTTGACTTCAAAGCCGGCGGCGTTGGATGCAAAGCTGGCAACGTTGAAGTCTACCGCGGCTTCTTAGCTTGTTTCTCCTTCTCGCGCTTCTCCAGGTAGTCTTTAGCTATTTGGCCCGCATCAAGGCAGCCCCAAAGATGCATTTTGTAGGGTTTAACTTCATACTATATTGCCTCAAAGTGTCAAACATATCTTGCAAGTCTTAGAGATGGTCTTCGGGACTTATGCTTTTGACTATCATGTCGTCAACATACACTTCAATGTTCTACCCAATTTGTAGTTCAAATATCTTTGTCACCAATCTTTAGTATGTAGCCCTAGCATTTTTTAGGCCAAAAGGCATGAATTAATAGAAATAAGTCCCAAAGCTGATGACAAGTGAAGTATATACTTCATCCTCTGGCTCCATCTTGATTTGGTTGTATCTAGGGAAAGCATCCATAAAATTAAAGAGTGCATGGCCTAAAGTAGAATCAACGAGTTGGTCAATTCGGGGGAAAGGAAAATAGTCCTTTAGGTAAGTGCAGTTGAGATTTGTGTTGTCTATAAACATCCACCACTTCCCATGGGACTTCCTAACTAGTACGCAATTGGCTAGCCAAGTCGAATAACATTCCTCCTTTACGAATCTTACCTTTGGTAGCTTTTGCATCTCTTCCCGATGGCTACTTATCGTTCTTATGCAAAATATCTCTTTTTTAGCTTAACGGCCTTAGCATTATTATCAATGTTGAGGTGGTGTGTCATTATTTTGGGGGAAATGCTTGGCATGTCCAATGGGGACCAGGCAAACACATTATTATTGGACCTAAAAAAGTCAACGAGTTGATGTTTGAGTCCTACGAGCATTAACGTTCCTACCAATGTCATTTGCTCAAGCCTATTACCAAGCTAGATTTCTTCAATCTCCTCAGTCGATTCTCTACTAGAACTCAAATTCTCCTTAATTCCAACTTCTACAATGAAGACCTCTTCCCACTTAAAGCCTTCAAATATAAATTGCGCACTAGCTCTTAGTTTCCTCAACACATACCCACTCCTTTGGGTTTTGGGAATTTTTCCTTTAGGTCCAGCACTGAGAAAATTATCTTAAATGTGTTCAAGCTTAGTCACCTAAGGATTACATTGTAAGGCGACCAGTAATTTACCACTAGGAATTCTACATTGTGCTAAGCCACAATCTTATCGTCTCCGAGCTCCATGGGGAGGATAACAATGCTTGCAACCGATCCAGGTTAGTTATTGAACCCATACAAATCATGATTATATGGCTTTATATTCATCTTGATATTGAGTTGCATCTAATCAAAGGCGTGTTTAAAAATTATATCTGTAGAGCTACCTGTGTCGACCAGGATTTTCCGCATGTCAAATTTGGCAATCCTAGCATTGATCACTAGGGCATCACCATGAGGGGTTTAAATCCCCTTAAGGTCATCATCAAAAAAGGATACAAATGTATCCACTCTTGGCTTCTTGTTGTATAGGCTCATCACTTGTTGGTTAGTTAGAGCATTAGCCAAGCTTGAAGAGTTCGATTGGCCTCCTTTTTGGAGGGCCCTAACAATGGTGTTAATAACACCATTGGGGGCTCGATTGGGACGGTTGTTATTGTTGCCTTCTTCCAACTCATTACAACCTTACTCTTCCTGCCATCTCTAAGTTGGTCATTCAATGAAGTTATTAGGTTCAACAATATACTCTCAAAGATATCCATATTAGACGTGATCTTTGAGAGCATTCTTAAGTTGATAGCATTCATCCACATTGTGACCTTTTTCTCAATGGAAGTTGTAATATTTATTAGAGTTTTTTTTTGTTTGGATTTCCTTGTAGTTGGTTTGGGTAGAACGCCTATGTTGCGAACTTCTATGAAAATATCCCCCACTAACTGATTCAGTGGGATATATGTTGTTAAGCTTAAGATGGAGCATTTTCTGTCTCTTAGATCTCATCTCTTGATGACCCTTTACCTTGCTTTGGGTCCAAGCGATCCTTTATAGATCCTTTATTGTCTTTCTTTTTGTCTGACTTGTTTTGGTTGAACTGTCTCCTAGCTAGGATGAAGTCCTCTTACTAAATGTATTTTTTTGCTTTCTCCCTAAATTCTTTAAAGCTATTAAGCTTGCTTTTTGCTAGGTATTTAAAGAAATCTCCAGCAGGCTTGACACCTTGAATGATTGCATTAAGGAAACACCTTTATCAACATTAGAGATTTCCAACATTGTAGCATTGAACTTAGCAAGGTAATTCTTGATCAATTCATCATGACCCTATTTTATAAATTTAGAATTAATGAGTCTTTCACAAGGAGCTTGCTAGCTAAAAAGTGTAGTTGGAATTAGTTGGCTAATTCATTAAATGAAGTGATGGAGGAGCAACCTTATGTAAGCTGCTCAAAAAAAATTTACAAGCGACCACATTGCTGAGGTTGTGTAAGTTCATCATTGTTCTAAAGTGGTAGAGGTGATCATCTAGGTTTATAGTCCCATCATATGCATCAAGTTATGAGAGGCAAACATTTGGAGGTAGGGCCTCATCTTGGATTGCTTAGGTAAAAGGGTTCAAACCTTGGAAAATTTTGCTGATGGATCAGCCCTTTTGCTCTCTTTAAGGCTTAAGAGTCTCTTGATATAATTATCAATTTGGTCGGTGTCCATGCCATCAACTTACTTATTAGTTTATGTATGGGCGTTTGATGGTTCGAGCATGTTGTTCCAAGTAGGATTGGCATTGAGGCTTCGAGATGCAGTTGATGGATGGATCAGCCCTTTTGCTCTCTTTAAGGCTTAAGAGTCTCTTGATATAATTATCAATTTGGTCGGTGTCCATGCCATCAACTTACTTATTAGTTTATGTATGGGCGTTTGATGGTTCGAGCATGTTGTTCCAAGTAGGATTGGCATTGAGGCTTCGAGATGCAGTTGATAAGGAGTTATGGGAACGTACTCTACCTTGGGAAGCTACACAAAGAATTTAGTGGAGCAAGGTGGCAAATTTCCATAGACCTAGCTTGCTAAGCAACTTGTAGTGTTGGTGCAAATAGAGGTGGTGGAATGTTATTGCATAGTGGTTCTAAAGAATGTGTGGACACATTCTCCAATTCTAGCATATTTTTAGGTTGCTTTAATTTTACCACTTAGGCTTGGAGCTTAGCATTATCATTCCTTATTGATTCATTTTGGGCTACTAACATTTTACAAAGGTTTTCTAGATCTAAAAAATGTTAGACATCAATTTGATAAGAGTGTATGTTTGTAATTTGATGATGAGGATGTTGGGACACTCTAGCTTAGACAATTTAGTCCACGACCATAATGTTTATGGTTTTCTTCGATTTAGTTATTTTGGAGTGAGGTGCTATTTGTTTGGTCGTGAGTAAGATCATGAAGACAATTGGTAAGGTAATATCAACTATTGTTTAACCTTTTCAGCTCATAAAAGTACTATAGCATTATAGTGTAGCTCGAATGAGGAAGTGCTCACATAGTGCCTCGAATGTAATTAAAAGCTTATAGGTGTTTGATACCAGTTGGGTCAAGGAAACCTAGTGGTAGGTGAAAAACTCCTTTTGGAATTTGTTGAATGGAGCCCACAATCCAAACTCCATGTGCTTCAAGTACAGGTAGAAGTGATGACCAACCGTGAAAGCAACATGGCCATCGATCTATGGCTTTGGATCCTCTAACCATAGGGTCGCAGTTAGAAATACTTCCTCACCTTCATTAACTCCTCATATGACATGAGGTTGCAGATGCCATTAAGGGTGTTTCCCTCCTCAACTGACAAATAAAGTGCTTGCACCAACCGTCTCTCCTCACCGTTATCAAGATAAACATCTCTTGGGATTTTTGCAATGGCTACTACTACATTAATATCCCCATCGAGACTCCCTGTCAAATCTTCAATTGTGCTAGAACTAAACCGGAGAACCTCCTCCACTGTACGTTTGGGGAGAAATACCTCTCTCCTCTCGATTAGTGAGGGTACAAGAAGAAGATAAAGATGCCATACACACTCATGAATCAGTGTAACAGGGTTGTGATTGAGTTGAGACTAATAGAATTCGCAAGATATGATTTACAAAAGGAAAGTTAAAAGGTGTAAAAATGGTCGAGACCATAGGTATATATACAGGAAGGTATGTAGAATGAAGCGATAGCTAATGAAAAGACGTAATGTAATGTCCTCTAACTAGATCTTAACATGTGGTCCACAATTCAAACAATGGCCATGATTGCCTTTATGTGTATTTCCCAGCCATGCCTCGATTAATGAGGCACTAACAATTATGCAGCACATTTAATGCACACACATTCATATAATAGAAGATAGGCCAAATCAATGCTAACTTGGAAAAAAAATGACCTCTCGAATTATGTGCCAATAGGTTGGACCCTTAATAATGCCATTCCTCATAATAGTGAGCAACAACCTGGAGATGATTGTCTAGTTCTCCTCAACATTTAGTCTGCCTACCATAATGCTTAGCACAAGTCAAGCCGCCTACTTACTCAGAAATTCAACAACTTAACACATGTGAATCTAGGTCGGGTCACTTTCTTGCTTAGCCACCTAATGATGCTTCTTTCAATAAGAGGTTAGGGCTTATGACATGGAGCTGGTGTAGCTATTAACTCTCTTTGCCAATCTGTCAACAAAGAGAGTGGGGCAGTAGGGGTGAGGATGCAAGTGCTGATAAAAAACTTTAGGTTAGGCACCCCCCCCCCCCCCCAAGGTCCCTATCAACCCAACTAGGCTCTCATCCAAGCTCCATACTCTTGTGCCGATCTCCTACCAACCCAAAATTACATGATCTAGCCTTAGATTGGGAGTTCCTAACCTCCTTTAGATCAAATTCCTACACTTATCCCCACAATGGGTAAGCACATTGGAATGATACAAATAAGGAAAGGGAATTGTTCAAAGATATGTAGATATGCCCCCATCATGTCAAGAGAAGATCTCAAGAATTAATACACTTGCCAAATTAAGATTCCTCAGAACACCTATAAATAAAGGGTAAGGGCGATTGAGTAAAAGATTTGTGAATCCTCAAATTCTTGAGATTCTCTTTATTCTTTTCTTATACTGACTTAGGTATCGAAGTAGCCATGCCAGAACAAACTTTAGCACTCCTACAGCTTAACTTACTTCTCCTTTACAAGTAATTTGACCACCCTCCGATAACTCAACACAATAATTTTATTCTTATTTAATCAATTGTTTACCTCAAGTGATATACCTTAGGTCACATATGAGGAGAACATCAAAGCTTTAAAATAAAGATATATCTCAAAGTTTAAAATTTTAAAATAAGATGGATAAGAATCTTAATTTAAGTGTTAAAAGCAAATTTGAAAAAATGATAAGAAAAATGGAGAACAAATTAACTACCTTAAATAGGATTTGTTATAATTACATAAATGCAATTTCTTCACGAATAATTGTGGTTTGTAGATGGCTTCACTACATGAGAATATTCTAAAGTTTTATGCCCGGAACATCCATGTACATTAGCTTTTTTTTCCCCCTTATTACAGACTTTGCGTTTTTATAAATAGAAAAATTAGTAGAACTAAAAAAATTTGACAAAGATAGGAAAAAAAAAAGAAAAAGAAAAGAAAGAAAGAAATAAAAGAAAATATATATATACATATTTCCGATCATCCCTTACCTTTAACATAACTGGAATCTAACTTATTGTCCACCACCCTAAAGGGATCATAGGAGTCCACTCATTGTCGTGAATGAGTTATAGAACCCACCAATAGGATGGGTCACAAATCACCTCCTTATAGGCTAGACTCAACTATCTTCGCCATTTGCACGGTGATTTTTTTTTCTTGTTTCAATTTTTATCAAAATTTCTTTTTAGTATTTATTTATGCTAATTTATATTTTTTTATTACTTCCAAATGTTCATAATTTTTACATAAAGATTGGTAAATTTCCTTTAGAAATTGTAGCTTTGATTACTATTTTGTAAAACTATTATATATATATATATTAATTTTCATCAAATACAATTAAAACAAACTATCCAAGATTGTTATGTAAAATATCTTAAAAGTTTATACAATACGTAACATATATTACAAGTTTGTAACTTTCTATATCATTGTAAATTGTCCTTAATAATCATATTTTCACTCAATAAAATGTAAAATATCTTTTTAAATTTGTTAATCAACTATTCTTAAAGCTCTTAAAAGATCATAATTTTATTCAATAAAATATAAAATATCTTTTCTAAGTTTGTTAATCTACTATAATTGTTAAAGTCTCTTAAAGGATCATAAAGTATCTTAATATTAGTCAAATTATTTAAAATGTTTGTGAATGTACTCTAGATTTTTAATTTTTATGATTAATTTCCATAAGAACTCTTAAACCTTTGCAATTTCTCATCAATTCATAAAATTACTTAAACTTGTCATAACTCCTCTTATATTTCACAAATCTGTTGAAAAGGTTTGGAAAAAGCAAAATATTCATATAAATCAAATAAAATTCATAGAATGGCTCAAGTTTTAATTTTACTTTTTTTAGTTTATAACTCTACATAATTTGTTACTATATTCTATATTCTTAGAACTATTTTATATTTCTTAACTTTACATAAAAATTTCGTAATTTAGCAGGCTTTGAAAATTGGTAACTTTACATAATAAGTTAGTTATTTATGAACATTCAAGCTATTTTAGGTTTAAAAGATCCTAGAATTTCATCTATGCTTGTAAATTCCCCCTAATGCATTAAATTACTCTTATTTTGTAAAACTATTCAAACTGTTCTTTATTTTACTTTAAAACAAAACAAAAAGGCTGAAACTCCACACACGGAAAGTTACAAGGCTCACACAACATGAAGGAAGCAAAACAAGACAGTTGTTTCCTTAACCAGCTGTTTCTCCGCAATAGATGGAGGACTTGTAGTGGCCGGGGCTCAGAACCACAACCTCACTACTCAAATTGCTCTCTCAAAGCGTGGAGTCCAAGCGATATACGTGGCTGAGTTGTATCCTCACATTGAAAAGACAACATGTAGATGTGGATCAGAGCTACGGCTTGATTGTATCGTTGCCAGGACAGTTGTAATTGCAACTTGAGAGTTATCACGATTTGGGATGCAAAATTATAACTACATGCCAACGACATATTGCTGAAAGTAAGGAAAAGATGTTAAGGTAACAAGAGTTTCTGTTTTCCATTTATAGTACATTAACACTTCTCTTCACTCCTAGGATTACTACTTTTTTTTTTTTTCATCATCTATATTTAAACTTTTTTCCTTGCCAAATATATTTTATCTAAGTTCAAATGAGAAGCAACGGCAAGGCAAGATTGGTTACTTGTTTGGTGAAAGAAAAATAATAATAATAAAAAAAAAAAACCATTTTGTTTTGGTGATTTGGATATTATGTTAAAAAAGAAAATACATATCAAAATATCTCTTCTATTATTTTTTTAATTTGCCACATCTTTGCCATGTTATTGCCACTTGAGTTGAAGTGAATACTTAGGTTACAATTGAAAGTTGAATTTTAAAAGAATTGAGGATTAATACTGATTTTTGAAAATGTTGAACATTCGTATAATGTAATTTAATTAATATAATATTTTCCACCCATTTCCTCCATGGATTTCGCTAGGGCCAAACGTATTGCCTAGGGACTATTTCTCCCTGCCGATTTGTCATGAACCAAATTACATAATGGACGGAATTTGAGTAAACAGGTTATAGCCATTTGCTTAAGCAGATAGAATGTATTTCTATTATTTATATGTAACAAAGAATGCGACCGGTACTTGCCCATGTCTATCTAAGCCAAAACACTTGCAATTCTATAATCTATTGAAGGAATTATCTACTCAAATAAGCATAGCTCTAAACCAAAGAGGAATACAAGACAGAAACCGAACAGGGCTCAATATATCCAAACAAATAGAAAACTAAATGGACACAATAGCAGGCCATACAATTCCTACAGAAGGAAATAAAAAGTCTCAGACATAGACAAGCACAGCATTCCCATTCCCTAGCCTAGTAGGCTTAAATCTAGCATTATATCTACCATTATTTAATTGGAAAATGGAGAGTTAAATAGCCCCCATAACACTAAACATGTACACTCGAGACACATAGCTAAATTATTCCCAACTCATACTCAGACACAAAACCTAACCAAGAAATCGAAACCCACATTGTTGCATTAGAAAGAAAAATGGTCTAGTTGGCAAGAATGTCCCATATCAACTCAGGATCGAAAGACGGCATCTTTGCTAATGAACACCCTTCGAAATCCATCCCATGTTCCGACAACATAGATGAATCAACCGAACCACAAGCCACAGAATTCCCAAACAACAGTAGCTCATCCTCAGACACACAAGGAGAAACCAATGCATTATCCCAACATGTCTCCCCGGAAACCGCCACTGACTCTGATGAAACTGACGATGAACTCGACGAACTTGGAATGTCCTCTTTCATTACTCCCTCGCTCACAGTCGAGTCCCTATTGTTACCATCACTGTTTCCACAAGGAGTGCTCTTTTTAGCACTCTTCTTGGCTTTTTCTCTCTTCAACTTCTGACAAATTGCTTGGATTTTATTATCCACAGTATTCCTCAAAGCATTTAATTTTGAGGAATCACCGAATCCCAACGCGCTAGGATCCTTAAGGTTTGGAAAATTCAACCTAGCATATTCTCCACGAAGCTTATAAGCTGCACGATCGTAGGCGTAAGCAGCGGCTTCCGCGGTATCGTAAGTGCCTAACCAGACCCTCATTCTATTCTGAGGAAGTCTTATTTCAGCCACCCATTTGCCCCAATGTCTCTGCCTCACTCCTCTATACAACTTCTTTTTACAAGGAGCTGGGTAACCGCAATTTGGCTTTGACCCAGTGGCTTTTGCATTGAGTTTTGTGGGAGTGTGCTGTTGGGTCCGTTTTGTTTATTGAATTTTTGTAGTAGTTCTCTTTGGTCTAGATATACTGAAGAGCCCAAGGATTCAAAAACAGGGCTTTCTGTTGGAACAGGAGTTGAGAAAATCGAGTCTAGTGGGTTTGATCCTCCTTTTAAAATGAGGAGAGAGAGTGAAGAATGGATGCTGACGCCTGCGCTGTTGTGATAAGAAAGAGGAAGATGGTTTTGTTGCCTACTATCCATGATTCTGATTGGAATTAACCGAATAAAAAACAGAGGAAAACAGAGTAGTAATAAACTGGAAGTAACAATTTGGAGGGGATAAGGGCACTAAAAACTAGCCCTTCTTTCCCACAACAATTAGAAGATTCAAATTAAAAAAGAAAAAAATTGAATCAAATTCTACAAGTACTGCAAGAACAAACCATTTACTTTGAAAAGGCAACAATTCAAGAACCCGGATGGAGTTTTGAACCACTTAGAGAGGATAAAAAGAAGTGGAGGTCTAGGAATTGTGTAGTTGCAGAGGATGCTTATGTTTGTGTTTGAGGGACAGAGGAGTGGGGGGGGTGGGGGGAAAGAGAGAGAAGGATGAAGAGATGGATTGGTGAAACTTGGGGAAGATTGAGTTTTAATGACGTTTCATTGGAATGTATTTATAGCTGCATAGAGAACCACTTTCCGCAGATATTTTACCTTCATTGATGATTTCACGTTTTCGCTGGTCTGAATCCTTTGAAAGATAATCTGACGATCTTGCCCTGGGATGAATGGAACGTCTTATTAAGAGATACGAAAGAAAGAAAATTTTGGCTTAAAAAAAAATCAATACAAATATTATAAGAAATTAAGTCAATGAATTTATAAAGATTTTTCTCTTTCTATCCCTGCCCTGTCATGTTGACAGGCATCCCAATCATCTATAATCGTTATAAAAAATCTAAACAAATCGGCTATATTAGTTGTATTTATTTATTTTTTACTTTATAATTTTTTAATCCCTTTATTGTTACATCTCTAAAAGAACCTAAAAGTTTAACTAAAAGTTATCATATCTCATATATACTTATAATACAAAAACCATTTTACAAGTCAAATGTTATAAAATTCTAATTAAACTTCCTTTAATCATAATACATATAACTAATTATTATATAAAAATAATTAAGAAAACCAATAATCCACAATTTACTAGAACCGTACAAAATCTGTAAAGTCTTAAAAATTTCGAAAAGTTATATGAATAATTACAGAAGATAAATAAAATAATAAATATTATTTTATTTTGTGATAATAATAGGTTTTAAAAAATTTAAACAATTAGAAAATAAACTCTCCGAAACATAATTTTCAAATGATATTAGGTTAAATAACGAAATTAATTTAAATTATAGATTTATGAATTTTAAATGAAAATTTAGAGTGAATATTTATCTTTAGGATAACTAGATTAGCTTAGACATAAAGTTTTCATAATAAAATGTAAAAAATATGAAATTTAAAGATATTTTGTACGCGAGAAGAATATTGGAATAGAGACATTATAATACAAAATATAATATATATAATAATATAAATATTTATATCCAGCTAAAAAAAAATATTTCAAATCGCGTCAATCTAGCCTCTCTTCTAGACACAACAGCAGTAGTAGCGACAGGTCTGATCTGTCGCATCGTTACGTCGTCGACGCCAGCTTCTCAACCCTGTCCCGTCCCTATCCTTTCTGTCTTCCCTTCTTCGTCTTTTTCTTTTCTTTCTTCTTCTTCTCTTCTTCTCTTCTCCTCCCGAATTGTGCCTTTCCCCTTGCCCGCGTCTTCCTTCCTTCTTCTTCCCTCTCGTTTTCCCCCAAATCTCCCTTCCTTCTCTTCGGATGATTATACCGTTGATGGTGACGATGACAACGAGGAGGACGACCATGGCAGCAGTGTTTAGGTGCGAACAACCGATGAGATTTCCCTTGGCAGCAAGCTCAAACAGCTTGAAGCCAACCCCACCTCCGCTACGAAGACTCAATAAACCATAAACTAGTGGCGTCTAGGCAGCCAGGTAACCGATAACGAGCGGTAAAGCAAAAAAGAGGGGGAAGTGGAGTCGGTGGTTATACGCGAGGCTTGTAGTACTTTGTCGTAGGATTCGAGAATACAAGCCTTGCTCCGATTAGGTCGTGGTAGCTACTCTGTCCAGGTGGTTGGTGTTTTCGCGTGAGGTGTGTAAAGGAGTACTATTCTGGCGAGGGAGGGACGAGTTGAGTGCTGCGATGTGTTCGTATGTGCGTGAGGTGGAGGAGCTGGCCCGTTGCAACCATGTGTGTGTGAAGGGGGAGAATAGCGACCGCAACTGCCGCAGTAATGGTTGACCCCAATAGCAGCAGCTTCTAATGGTGACAGCAACCACGGTAATAGTAATAACGACAACGGCGATGGCAGCGACGATGCACCAACAGCGACAGCAACAACGGAGGCAACAACGGACAACTTGGAGAAGACAATAATGACCCAAATAAAACCACAACCACAACAACGGTAGCAACAACAAACAGCAGCAATGGTGACATGTGATGATCGTTGCAGCGGCGTAAGAAGGGGAAAGGGGAAGGAGGAGCTGAGTGCGTGATGTGTGTGAGGGAGAACGGCAGCAATGTCAACAATGATCTAACAGTGGCAGTAGGCGGTTGCAGTGGGAAAGGAGAGAAAGGAAAAAGAAAGAAGAAGAAAAGAAGAGGAAAAAAAAGGGGAAAAGGAAATGCCAGCATAGAAGAAAAGAGAAGAGGAAAAAGGAGCTAGCGGGAGAAAGAAGGAAAAGAATGAGAAAGTAGATGTAAAAAGATACATGTATGTGTGGGTGAAGGTGTGCGGTGTGTAAGGGTGTGTGTATGTAAGTGTGTGTGGTGGTGTGAGGGATGTAGGAAGATGTGTGTGTGTGTGTGTAAATGAAGGTATGTAGTGTATGTAATGGTTGGTGGTGTGTGTGTATGTGTGGGAAAGGAGGAGGCGAGTGTGTAGTATGTGAGTATGTGTGTATGCATATTGAAATGGTGTGTGGTGCGGATATGTGTGTGTGGATATGGAAGGTGGGTGTGACGTATATGGAGATATGTGTATGTATGGGTGATAGCACATGGTGTGTGTAGGGATGTGTGTAAGTGTCGGTGATGATATGTAGTGTGTGCAAGGATGTGTGTATAAGTATATGATAGTGTGGTGTGAGGGTGTGTGTAAGTGTAAGGAAGGAGGAACCATGTGTGTGTAATGCTTGTGAGTATGTGCGTATGTGCATGATGTGTATGTGGCATGTGCTGCATGTGTGTGTGAGTGTGCTGTGTATGCAGTATGTATATGTGTAGGATGATATGTGGTGTGTGTGAAGTGGTGTATGCATATAGAAGGTGTGAGGCGTGTGTGGTTTGGGTGTATCCGTGTGAATTGCCGTACAACATGTAAAAGTACGTGTATATATGTATGGAAGGTGTGGGATGTGTAGAGTATGTATATAGGTGCATGGAAGGTGTAGGGTGTGCAATACTTGTGTGTATATGGATGGTGTGTGTAGTATGTGATATGTGTGTATATGTATGAAAGTCGTGTGGTGTGTGGGTATGTGTATATGTATATAGAAGAAGTGGTGTGTATGGGTATGTATGTATGTGTGTGAAATGGTGTATGGTGTATGGATATGTGTGTGTAAGTATGGAAGTTGAGGATGGTGTATGTGGGATATATATGTATGAGTATGAGATGATGTGTGGAGTGTGAACATGTATGTGTGGGTATGGAAGGTGAATGTAGTGTGTGCGAAGTATGGGGGTACGTGTGTATTGGTGGTGTGAGGTGTATGTGTGTTGGAGGTGTGAGACGTGAATAGAGTATGTGTGTATGTATGTACTAGTGGTGTGTGTGTCTGTGGACTTTAGGAGAAGGGAGAATAATAAAGTGCAATTGTGTGTGTGTAATTAGGTGTATGGAATGGTTGTGTGTATGTATATGTAGGAGCGTGCGTGGTGTGCGAAGTGTATATCTATGTGAATAAGAATATGTGGGTGTGTATGTACATGGTGTGGGTGTAAGGTGTGTAAGTGGGGTTCAGTGTGTAGAAGATAAGAAATAGAAAAAGGGAAAAGAATTGGGTTGGGAAATGAAGGAGAAGAAAAGGAAATTGAAAGATGTCTAGAAAGGAGGAAAAACATAAAGGATTAGAAGGGAAGATTTGGAATATACAGATGCATAAATGTGGGCTAGAGAAGAGTGACGAAGAATGAGATGAAGAAGTGGGGAATTGGAAAAGTCCGAGGGGTTGAAGGGACCTTAGCAAGGAAACTAAGGGAAAGTTATGGTAAGGGAGTCAAAAGGGAAGAAGAGAATAAGGAAAAGGGAAAAGGAAAGTTGAAAGAAGGAGAAAGTGAGAATTGAACACGGAAGAAAGGGTGAGGAAAGGAGAAGAAGAGTCGGGAGAATAAAAGCAAGGAGATATTGATCTTGTGGATGTACATAGGTGAAGCTTGTGTGTACGTATGAATATGGCGTTATTACGATAAAGGTGTGTATATATGTGTATAAAGAGTAGTTGAGGTATATATGGTGATGAAAGCATGAGTGAGGATGAAAACCAGTAGAAAGGACGGGAAACCCTATAGGTAGAGACTTCACACCTTGCCATCAAACGCAAAATGAGCAGAGTACCCATATCAGGAGCTGAAAAGCTACCAAAATTAGGTGGAGATGCGGCCTTCTATGGTTAGTTGAGGAAGCATTGCAGAAGGGCACTGATTTCAAGAGGAAAGTAATGGGGTTACCTGTTGGAATCGCTTGACTTCGACAAGGGCTACGACAACCCTAAACAGGTGAGTGGGAAACTTAATGATATGCTACCATGTTGTGTTGTATGTTGATTACTATGTATGTGAAATTGTTGTTTGTTGTATTTGCAGTTGATTATGATTATTGCTAAGTTGAGTTATGTAGTGGGGATTAATGAGTTAGGAAAGAAGTCATAAAGAGTGTAGAGGAATGAATGGTCTGAGGGCATAGATGTCATTACCTTAACGATAACACTTAGCACCATATTGCTAGTGTGCTTAGTTGGAATAGGGTCTATAGATGTCATTATATATACAAGTCAGAGTTGGTTCCTGAATGTGTACATATACCTAAGCAAACTTAATTTCCTATTATATCTACACAATACACTCATAAACCCAATCATATAAATCATGAGTGAAATCTTGTTTTTACAACTCAATAATCGTATTTTCTTGCCCTATTAAGTATGTAAGGGAAGGTGTCTAGTGAATTGTCCTTAATTAAAAATGTGTCACGAACATATATATATATATATATTATACACAAATGTCTTGAGGACATCAAAAGGAAAATATTAGATGACTTTGTTGGCTCTCGAAATGTAAATAATAGAGCACTTGAGAAGTGTAATGACACAGAGGTGTCAAAAATGATGATTGTAAATCAACCCCGAGTGGTTAGTTTGACATTTAAAACAAATGACATAGAGGTTTCAGAGATGATAATTGTAAATCAACTCCAGGTGGTTGGTTTAACATTTAAAAGAGATGGCACAGAAAGGTGTCGAGTTAATTTAACCTATTGTAAAGCTAGATAAGTTTACATCCACGGTGTTTGGGTTTAATGTCTATTTTGTATGATAGAAAAGGCATGATCTTTGCTTGTTGTGGTAGGTGAGAAATGAAATGCTTGGTAGTTACTTCATTGGCTTAAATGAGAATTGATTGTGATTATATATGTTGTTTGATCACTTTAAATCAATTAATTAAGGGAGTGGATATGATTAAAACCTGACATGCATTCCCACGAGACATTACATGAGATTGAAGGCCATCATTGCTACAAGATGCATTGGACATGATCAAGAGGATCGCTATTCCACCAAGTGCGAATTAAGTGATTAAGGGATTGTCGCGCCTTGACGGTTCCGAGTTCGGCCTATCCTTGAGGGTTTTGCCTCGTCTAATGTAGAGAGGTATGGGAGCATTCACTATTGAGTTAAGAAGATATTATAATTAACAAAGTGATAAGATAAATAAACCAAGTGATGACCTGGGCACTGATGATAGCTTTGGAATCCCCAACCCAAGGTCAAGGAGAGCATAAACCCTAGACTTTATTCGGTTATTGGAAGACCACGTGAGATGATGCATTCATATGGTTGCTCATGCATAGCATATATTTTGATAACTTAATTTGAAATTGCTTGTGTGTACGTAGCATTGAAAGTGTTACCATCCCATTCATTGAGCTATAGTATGCTCACCCCACTATAGACCCTTTTTGCAAGTGGTGATTACGAAAGTTCGGGATGGGATAAGATGAAGTGTTGAGAATTTTAGAAGACCATAACAACAAAGTAAGAATTGTGAAGGATAGATTTACTTAGATGAAATGTCAAAACCCCTGTGTAAATATAATTTGAAATTGAGAAACCTAAGATTTATCTTATTTTACTGATTGGTAGGGGATACCAATTATCTGCGATCATGGTTGACCTATGGGATATGGGATCTATGGTTGTATTTTATTATATAATTATATGCAATATGACTAGTTATAAATGTAATTAACTAGTTAAAGTCTTACAATCTCTAACTCATAAGACGGTTATCATGCAACGGGTGCATACGTACCATGATAATTTTAGTGGAAACTTCTAGACCCCCTTTCGGGGTGTGACAAAATCGATATCCCCTACCAAAATTATAAAATCAGGTAATCACAATTCTAAAAAAATTTAGGTTAAGATAAGTTTAAAGAAAAATAAATTTTGAAAAGAAGAAATATACAAGTTCCACAATTGCTTGTTACTCTATCTAAGTCTATGACAACTTAGTGAGAAAATCTTTCTATTGAACCAACAAGCAATTAGCAAACAAGTTATTTAAATAAACATATGCAATGCCTGATTAATCATATGAATGCAACAATACATATGGTCTACTAGATACCGCATACAGCACAAATTTATTGCCCTCCATTGCTTGGGTTAGGAAATCATGAACTACACATTAGCTTTAGGCTCCAATGATCTCAGGTTTTCCTTTTTAAGACCATTCACAAAAGTCTATATATTTGTACTATATTCAAATAAGCTCAAAAATATATATGTATACATAAATATGCCCATGTGGGGTGTAGATTGTGAAAGACCTGCAAGCTAAATCATTTCTAAAATCACCTCTAAGTGATGAATCCCCAAACTAGGTCTCATTAGAGGGTGGAATTTCCCAATTCCAAGTAGTTCTCAAATGTCGAGATAAGGTTTACACATGAAGTACACCTCCATGTAGCTTCTCTGTGCTACCGCGTGACGCCAACAGCTTTCTTAGATGTAATTATATGTGATGCATGATTCATTGTATTAAGGTTGAATAGCATTAGGTTTAGTTGTTTTGGTGATTAATCAACTTATTACGAACACTTGCATTTTCCTTAATCTAAATGCAAAGGAAACTGGAAATCAATTAGCCCAATATAATTAAGGTGATTTCGCAATCAAATAACATCAAATGAACACAATAGATTTTCTGATTCCCCCACACATACATCTAGTTCCAGATATCACAATTACATACATGTACACTAATTTACAAACACAAATAAGAACAATAGTCATCAGATCACTCACTCAGATATGCTACTCCTAATCTTATTAGTCTAAAGGTAACTCGTCCTCAAAATGTATATCACCTAGTAGGAGAAATAACAATTCGATAAGTTCAAGTCGGATATCAATTTCAATTGATTTCATTAAATTTGTTGCTTTTATCGGTTTGGGTTGTTTTGATGTTTTAATCATAATTTTTTATTTTTAGTCTATTTTTCGCGAACTTATAATCTTTTCAAAGGTTTTTTAGTGTTCTTTCTATTTCTAAATTCACTTTGGTCATTTGAGCTATAGAAAACTAAGTTAAGGTCGGAACAGTTTTGGATGCGCATTGTTTGAGTGTATTTTGAAGTATTTTTCACCTAGTTGAATCTAATATTGAAAGAATTTTAATTCTAATCACTTAGAGACTTATTTGGGGCTTTTCTTGGATGTATAAGGGTCCTAAAGCTGCTGTAAATTTGTGGATTTTGCCTAAATATTCCAAGTTGGTCATTTAGGGCTTGGGTTTCACCTATTTTCAATTTACATGTCTCATCTTTTCTATTTACTCCTAGGATTTCATTTCCAAATTTTTCCTAATGATATTTTATCATGTTTATGTTTTGAAAAGTCTATAAAACATGAATAAAAATTAGTTTGGGCATTAGTTTAATGTTTGGGAGTAAGCCTTGCATTTTTCTAACTTCTTCCTACTACTAATACACATTAATCACTACCTAAGGCTTCTTAAGGTTGGAAATTTATTTAATGCATCAAAGAAAATATTTCTTGACTTCTTAAAGGTGGCATCCAAAAGTGTGTAGTGAATCCTTGATCTCATTTACATCATTCCTCTCGAAATCATACATAACTAATTCTATACATGGTGGCTACTCTACATTGTCCTTCATCCTAACTTAAGTTTACATCCAAACCTTGCATCATTAGTTAGATACAACTTAAAAGTACACATAAAACTTACAAAATCAAAATAATATTGGTTATTCTAATTTGATTTACAAGGAGATATTACAAGAAATATGAAGGTACAAGAATCAGTTAAGATCCTACACTTAGTGGCTACTTGGTGATTTTGGCTTCACCTTTTAGCTTCCTTCTTGTGTATAGTTGTTTAATAATTTTCCTAGTATTCTTAGCTCCTTAAATGTGCTCCTAAGTGGCATGGAAGATTTCTAGAAATTGGCTTGAAGTGGTGTTGCTTGGTGTGATGATTTCTTGTTGGCATTGTTGTCAAAATCGCAATTTAACTCGTACGATTTAATGATTTTACGAGTTTGTATATATATTTCTAGTTAACTCGCACACAAAATCAGAGAGAAGCAAAATCGTAACAAAATCGTAACAAAATCACGATTTTGAATAGTAAAATCGTTCAAAATCACAATTCTATCCATTTCAACCGATTCCACAAATATTTACAACTACAGGCTTCCACGCAAATAACACACGGCCGTGTCTCAAACCGTATATTCAATCATGTGTGCTTCTGTGGATTTTCCAAGCTCAAAACACGGCCGTGCCTTCAACCGTGTGTGCTTTTGTGGGCATGTTTCCTTGACATACGGCCATGTAATTTAATTACCCGGCCGTGCTCTTCCCCTGTTCCTTTCAAAAAGCATTTTTCTTCATGTTTTCTTATCCAAGCCCAAACTTTTAATAAACAACTGTGAGCTTAATTGTTAAAAGCCCTGTAGCGTCCAAGGGGCGCTGCCCCCTTGAAACCCCCGCCGGGGTGGCTTCCCCAAACCCTCGCCCGCTCAGCGTAGAGCGGGACCCACGTGCTTTCCTGTCGTAGGGGAGTATGAGTCATACCCCAACATGTTCGTCAATCATCACTCCTCTCTTGTCAGTGTGTTACATTGCATTGAAGTCTTTGTGTTTGTGTTCGTCGATTGTTAGTCTTCTTGTTCCTATTTGTGACCATGTTCGTATTAAAGTACTCGTGTTTGATTGTTGTAACTTTTATTATTTTAATTAACATTTTTGTAATAGTAAATAAAATAAATGGTAGATAACTTTAATTTTATAAGAATTTTTTAGATTTTTAATTTTATAGGAAAGGTATAAATGTATTGATATTTTTATCTTTTCAATATATTATTCTCATAGTTAAGTAAATGTGAGATATTGTTAAGTAAATATATTTTGAATTAATAATCATGAATAGTGCAAAAATTTACCTAGTAATATATAATTTTGAAAGTTTTTTTTGTTATAGTATCTTCTTTATTATGTACTTTTGGTCATTTTTTAATATTACTCCTTTCTAATGGTATATCTTCATTATCAATTTTTATTTATTAGTAATTTCTTAAAGTCACAATTAATTTTTAAATTTTATCTATTATCTTTTAGCTTTTGTATATAGAACTAGGTGAAACTTGTTTTATACATGATTTATCATTTTAGAAATAAAATATCTATATTATACAACTTATGCTCGATTATCTATATTATGACTTTTATTGCAAATTTACAATTTATGGCTAAAATAAATACTTAATTTCCTTATTTCTATTATTCATTATATTTTTTAATGACTATTGTAAGTAAATTTATAATATTTGAAAGTTATTTTACATAGGTTGTAGAAACTTACGTTTCTACGTTCTAATTCTATGAACCCCTTAGCAATTCTACATAAAATCGAGATTTTGACAACCATGCTTGTTGGAGTGGTGGTGTTGTGAGTTAACAATAGAGTGGTGATTTGGAGGGTAGAGGGTGAGTGGTTTTTTGGAGTTTTTCTTAGGAAGTTTTTGAGAGTTTTTCTAAAGGAAAATTTCCAAAATAAGGATGCTAGAAGTCTACATGTAGATGGAGGAAAAATGGGGTGATTTGGGTTACTTAAGTGTTAGTGTTTACATATGGGTTAATAGGGTGAGTTGGACAATGGTTTGATATGTTGGGTAAAGGTGGGTTTTATGTCAATCACCATACCTCCTCTAAAGATGGTTACTTCCATTAGAACTTAAGTCATGTCTAAGGCTTATTTCCTCAGTCCTAGATGTACTTTGATGTTCTTTTAGCTCTTAGATCACACAAGTGTGATTCCCCTTGTCCTTTAAGCATGCTTGGCACAATAGTTAAGGAATTTACTACTCTTATTTGTTTTGTTTCTTGGCTAATAAATGTGGGTTAATTAGGGCTTGGTTAGGGTAATTTTCAGATGTCAAACCAACTTACCCCTCATGTTCACGCCAATTAGGGGATATTGGAATGAAAATTGTTTTCCATCATTTGCCTTATCTAATTTGGTTAATTACTAGGGCTAGTTTCAATTAAATTAATTGATCTCTTATATTATTTATAAGGTAAATTATTGCTTTAAGGTTTTTGGTTTCGGTTAAGTTGAAACCTAAGTTTTTCCGGGCTTAAGATTAGTTTCGACGTTTCCTATTTGTGATCTTAGAGTTTGTTAATTGGGTTGGGTTTTTTAGTTTTTTTTATTATTATTATCATTATAATGGGTTTGGGTTCAAGTTTGGAGTTTAATTTATGATTTTAGGGTTTGCTATTTAAATTAGGGCTTGAATTGTTGATTTAGAGTTTACGAGGTCATTATAAGGTTTTGAATTCCTATTTTAAGGTGTAGATTTTTTTGGTTTAGTTCAAGATATTATTTTAGATTTTAGGGATCAATTTAAGATTATCGTAAAGTATCTTGGAAATGATTTCGAAATTTCTTCCAACAATTTATACCCTATTTCGGAATTTTGCAGGGTTTGCACTTGTGCTACTCTTTTCTTATAAGTATGTTGATAATGGCTATTTTAACTTGAATTACTAGTGGATTATTTATATCAAAACCATTTTATAAGAGTTCATAATGGGAGCAATTTTACAATAAAACTATTCAAAAGTGAGTATAACCTTTTTATTAGTAATGACCCTTATTTACCATTTTAAAAAAAAGTTGACAGATCTCATAAAGCTTCTTGAAGACTATCAACAATCCCTTTTACTAGTAATAAGTCTTATTTTTATTGTAATTTGAGAGATTTTACCGTAATTGAAGAAATAACTGTAAATAAGGGTAGTTGGACAATGCTATCATGTGGATAGCCACGTGAATCTCACATTGTACATGACCTCAAAAGAGTGATGGTTGAATGGTACATGAAGAAAGAATTTAGGAGGAAATGACAAGGAGGATAAATAGACAGTCTCAATATATTAATAATTTAAAAAAATAAAAAAAGGTATATATAAATTTAAACTTTTAGATAAATTGAACAAAATTAAAGTTAAATAAACAAATATTGTCAAGTTTTTAAGCTTATAATGCACCTTGTATTAAGTAAATAAATCTTTTTATTACATTTAAGAAGGCAATTACTTGTTATGGTGATTCATGATTAATTAGTGATAAGGATCATTACTAAAACTAGCTTCTAAGTATAAGCTCATTTACTTCATAACATAAACGACTATATATAATTTTTTGGGGTCAAGACTATATACAATGTTTTTATTATTTTTAATTTTATGAAGGATAAGTTCATTTTAAGAAATGCTGTCAAAGCCAATCTACAAAGAAAATATTAGAAGATGAAGTAATTGGGCTAGGTTTAAATAACCAATAAATGCAAAGTAAATTGGCAAGGAGGAAGATTCGAGAAGGGTAGGTTATGGTAGGATGAGATATTGATTTACAGATATGCAACTCCAATGAACTTTGAAAAACTTTTTGTATTCACATGCAATTTTGACTCCATGTGGACCCACCCAATGTGTTGTGTAGCGTGTAATCTCCTATTCTATCCCTACCTTTTTGTATTAAATGGTAAAGGAAGTCAGCTCTCTGCCGTATCACAAGTTACGTGACACGCGCCCCTACTTGATCGCCCCATGGTTGGCTCGTCCCGTGCTACTATTTGCTTTCCCAAACTACCTTTTCTTTTTTTACGGCTTCCTCATTATTCACTAATGGTGTCCTCTTCAACACCAGAACCGGAGCACTCTTTGACATAGTTGAAAAATTAAAAGACATAATTAGCATTTTGTATATTTTATTTTATTTTTACTATTCGTTTACATTAATATTGGTTTTTTTTATTATAAATTTTTGGATTGAGTAGTAAAAAAAAAAATCTATAAATATTTATTAACTTGATTATTAATTACTCTTATCTTAAAATATTATAAATGGTATCAAAGTTGAAATGTTATTCCCAAAAAGAGGAAAGATGTGTACCCAATTAGTCAAATGATTAAAAAAAAAATTTAACTTATTTATTAACTATTTTTAACTTAGATATTACAGTTGATTTCCATTGTCTATTAGGAACTCACTTGTTGGCAATAAAATGATGACGGTAAGAAAGGCTGAATTGTAAATTACATTCCTCTCCTCTATCAAAACTACATTCAAAATTCAACATGCCTCTAGAGTTTCTTGAACGAAATCGATTACCCAGGAATCTAAAGATTATGAAACGTGGTTGTGGTTGTGGTTGTTGTTACTTGTTAACTTGTTTGCATTGTCGGTGCCGTAAAAATTAGAAAAAGGCAAGATTGGTTGTTTAATCCCAAAGCTTTTCGTTTTCCAGCAGTAACGTTTTCACCACGAAGGGGTACAAACACATCCACGATATAGCCATTTGATGATGACCTATCAATAATTGAGCATTACAGTGTGTATACTTTTAGCACGAATTTCGGCAGACGATTAACATGTTGCACGCATTGCCACGTTTTCACTTCTTTACCACATAAAATTCTAGGTTAAAAAGGGCAGGTGGATTTCCAAAATTCAACCTAAATGGACATGCTAGCATAAAACACGTTTCTTTCGTTATCATAGAGGATCATTAATTTAGTATTACAAGATAACTTGTTAGAATGCAAAAAAATGAAAAAGAACCAAAAAAAAAAAAACCTTAACCACAACCACGATTGCATAGTTTAGCAAAATTAGTATAAGCAATACAATAAGTTTTATTAATAAACACTCTCACGATATTTGTTTTGTTATAGTATTGGATAATGATTTTTATTTAATACAAATGAGATTAGTTGATTTTTTTTTAAGATCCAAATAATCATAGTCATTTGAATAATTGCAATAGATTTTTATTTTTTTTTGTAATTTTTAACTCTCTTGGTGACATGGTCTAGTTCCTAAAAGTAAGCAAAGCCAACAAAAAGCAAGGAAGCTATTTTGAATGAAGATTTTATCAAATGATCAAGCGCATGAAGCCTCAATCATAGTTGAGGCTTTTTTTTTTCTTTCTTTTTTTAAATAAATAGTTAATACCTTTTCAAAAGGCTAATTAATGCACAAAGGTGACCTTTAACATGCAAGTGGGTCCTTGAGTAAAGATGCATTTAAGACGAAAAGGTATTTTTGTAAAGTTTATCTTCATCTCTTTCGAAAGTGGGGAAAACTCGTGAAGGCACACTCATCCATCTGTCTAATGGCACCCAAAAGCTGCCTCACTCTTCTACACAAACATGTGCATGTGAGCAAGTGCAACAATAGGGCATCCATAAACTTTTTTAGTAAATTGTGAAAATGCTGCTCTTATCTTTGATTTCATTCATCTTTCTAATGGCTCCCAAAAGCTTCCTCTTTCTTGTACTCGAATGTATGAATGTGAACAAACCTTCCAATATAGCATTCATAAGCTTAAAAATCAATTGTGAAACCCTCATTACCACCGTTACCGCCATCACTTCCAACCCACCCCCCAAAACATTAGGAACATGTCCATTGATCAAAAAAGAATTTAGCAAGAAGAATAACTTCATTGAATGTGTTAAAGGAAGATATATGAGACTTGATGGTGATAGTAGTTTATGCAAGCGCCTTCTTTTTCCTCATGAAGCCTTAAAATAAATTTGACATCTAAATTAAGTTTTGGTACCTTGCAATTTAATATTGTTAGAAAATAGTTCATTTTAAATGGTTCTACTCGAATATTAAATATTGGAAAAATTGTAAATATATCTCTCGAATTATAGTTCAAGTGTGAATAAGCTTCCTAAATTTGTGAAGTATAACTATATCTTTCCATAACTTTTGAAAATAGGTAAAAAGAACCTCCCATCATTGATACCAGTGATCTTTTTAGTGATGAATTGGAGGTTTTATCAATAATATTTGAAGTTATTTGCATATTCTTAAAAATTATATAGAGATAAAATCACATTTTAAAAATTTATGAGATTTGATTACATCCGATTAGTAATTTAAGAAACACATTTATAGTTATATCTTAAATATATTCTTGCACATGAAATTTTTTAAATTTACACACTTCATAAAAATTTTCTCTCTCTATAGACAAATATGTATACTATATTCGCTTAAATTAGCGTCTTAGTGAGTTATTGACAAAATTTTAAGAGACTTTCATGTCCAATACTTTCAAGCATTGCACAGTACTCGGAGAGAGAAGTATGCATACAAGCTAGATAATTCCTATTCTCCTTAGAATGATTTTTTTTTAATTTATTTATTTAAAAAAAAAAAAGCAAAATCAAATAGTAATGCTTCATGATAAATTGGTAATTGGAGTCCTATTCAATTGCGGTAGTTGAGGCATCTTCAATTTTGTGATAAGAATGAGTCAGATGGGGCTAATGGGAGATTTGACTTTGAAAAAGGTGTGTTTTGGCATTATATGAACTGGTTTGCCGAAAGGAGGTATGGCATCACCGACTCTCTCAATGGTCCTGCCTCCTGATGCTGTCTCTCATTGACTCCCACACCCCACCAATGGGTGCTCAAGTAGTGACCATGCCATAGGTTGTGACTTTTAGTTCATGCTCTACCTTTCTTCTTTAATTTACCTTCAAACTCCTTATACTTCCATTAACAATAATTTTTCATAATGAAGAAAATTTCTAATCATGCTACCATTGGATGAAGTTTTTCATAAACAACTTGATATAAACATAAAACAATTAATCAATGTCAAAATATCTTGATAGAAAATGTATCTAAAATGCTCATTAAATAAGTTTACAAATCAATAGGATTCTCGAATACTATGTTAAGTAATATGAATAAATGATAAAGATTGAAATCATCTTTAGTTAGAGTAAAAAACAAAATCCTTGAAAGGATTTTTTTTTTTAAAAAAAAAAACTTCATAAATTTCATTTATAAATTGAATTGATACATTTAATTTATATAAAATGTTGTTTATGATATAATGAGCCGTTGTCAAGTTTCCAACCCTTAGATAATATTTGCCATGAACTACTTTGGGCTTGGAGTGGAAACAATGTGTGCATTTTTGTGATTATTTTCTTTCTTCAACATTTGTTGACTTTGCACTTCCACAACAATGTTTACTTGAGAAATTCTCATATGAATATCTTGTGCAAATACCCTTCACTTCTTTGATATCACTCTTAGCAATAAGTTGAACCATTTTTTGAAAATTTTCTTTTACTTATCGCTTCTATAGTCGGTGTAACATTTTCTTCTATTTGGTTCATCAATTGCTCTTCCTTCATACATTTAACAATTGTTACTTGCATATGCTTTTGATTTTCTTTAAGTTGATGTATGTCTTCTCATATTTCCTTTTTGTCTTCATATACTTTCTTTATTGATTTTAAGACTCAAATACATAATCTTTTTATTTTCACCCATTATCTCAGCGTAAGCACTATTGTTAGAATCTTATATAACTCAATAATATAAAAAAAAATGAAAAAGAGTGAAATTGTCTTTAGTTTAAGTTAAAGACAAATTCCATGAGAGTATTTTTGAAAGAAATGTTCATTAATTTTATTTATGGATTGATTGGATACATTTGGCTTATATAAAATGCCATTTATAATATTTTCTAAAATAACTAATTCTCTAACTAACCCTATTAATTATAACTATTTATTAACTTAACTAATCTTTAAAATTTTAACATACTATTTGGGTTATTCAAATTTAAATTATCAATTTAATCATGTTAAGCATGTGACACTTGCTGATAAGAAATCCATATGTATGTGACATGCTAAAATTTGTATTCTATGCATGGACATAGGCATAATTAAATCAAACACAAACATGAATTTCGAGGAGCTTGTGAGCGTTTGGCCGAGGAAAATCAAATTGGGTTCGAATAGACTACATTTTCATTTCTCAACCTTCTATTAATTTTATAATCAATGGTTTAAATTTTTTATACTCTTAGACTATTTTATATTATTATTATAATATCATCTTTTTATAATTTTAATTATTAATTATTGTTGGAGATTTTGGTTTATTTTGTAATTATGTACTATATTTAGTTAGGATAGATTTCAATGAGCTGTAAATATATTATAGCAATATCTTTAATTCTTCTCTCTGTAATTAGGGGATTTAGTTACTATATTTGTACCTTTATGGGATCTATATACTCTTACTTTGCCTTTCAATAAAGATATTTAATTCCCAATTATTTTTTTGTCTTAGTTTTCATGGTATCAAAGCATTGAAAATAAGCTTAGGGATTTTGAATCCGTTTTTTTTTTTTTAATTTTTGAAGACACGCCTAAAATCTCTCAACTCCCATCTTCCTCGATGGAACCACAAATTGTTCGCAATGCCTCTGAAACCTATCCAGTTCAAATTACCCCAATCCGGCTGAATGGGGAGAATTTCCTTCGGTGGTCACAAAGTGTACATATGTACATTTGAGGCAGAAGAAAGATTGGATACCTCATGGGAGATGTGAAGAGGCCTGATGCAAATGATCCAATCCACGCTGTTTGGGATGCTGAGAACTCAATGGTGATGTCTTGGTAGGTTAACTCCATGGCCGAGGAAATTGGTGTGAACTATATGTGCTATTCCACAGCGAAGGAGCTTTGGGACAATGTTTCAGCGATGTACTCTGATCTTGGAAATCAATCCCAAGTGTATGAATTAACTTTGCATCTTAGAGAAATTCAATAAGGTGAGGAATCTGTCACTAAATATTTTAATTCTTTGAAAAGAATTTAGCATGATCTCGACCTATCCAATGACTACGAGTGGAAATCGCCGGAAGATTGAAACCATCACAATAAAATGGTGAATTTCAATCAAGCCTTTAAGTTTCTTGTAGGCTTGAATGTTGAGTTTGACGAAGTGCGTGGTCAAATTATTGGAAGAAATCCGCTACCACCTATTGGTAAGGTGTTTGCCGAAGTACGGTGAGAAGAAAGTCGTCGACAGGTGATGTTAGGGGAAAAAAATTCTAGTGCACCTGGAGCAATAGAAGGGTCGGCTTTGACAATTTCTCAAGCCCAGATCAGTCGAAGAACCAATTAGAATCAGCATAGAGGAGACAAAGCAAATTTGCACTGTGATTTTTGTGGAAAACCTTGACATACCAAGGAGACCTGCTATAAACTGCATGGTAGGCCTTCCAACAGCAAGGGTAATAAGCTTAATGAACAAAATACTGCTACTGCAAATGAAGCTGAGTCTTCTCCCTTCGGTAAAGAACAACTAGACCATCTTCTAAAGATGCTAAAATACTATTCATCATCTAATATTCCTGTTGGTTCCATGGCATAACTAGGTAGAAATCCTTCCATTTTTTCTATCCTTGCAAAGGTTGGCCCTTGGTTTATTGATTTAGGGGCCTCCGATCACATGATAAGCTGTTCTCATTTATTCAATTTGTATGTTCCTTGTTCTAGTTCTAAAAAAGTTAGAATTGTTGATGGTAGTTTTTCTCTAATTGCGGGTAAAGGACATGTTAATATTTCTACAAAAATAACCCTTTTATCTATTCTACATGTTCCAAAACTTGCCTGCAATCTCCTCTCTATTAGCAAATTATCAAAAGATTCTAACTGCCCTCTCTCCTTTCTTCTTTCTTATTATGTTTTTTAGGATCGAAACTCGAGGAGGACGATTGGAACTGTTGAGGAAATAAACGGGCTGTACTACTTTGATGAAACAACTTTCGGGAATAAAAAAGCTCAGGGGTTAGGTAGTATTAGTTCAATCTCTATCTATGATCAAGTAATGTTATGGCATAAGAGATTAGGATATCCTAGTTTTTCATATCTTAAACATTTATTTCCTAGTTTGTTTAAGGGATTTGATTATTTAAAACTGCATTGTGATGCTTGTCATTTGGCAAAAGAACATCGTGCTTCATTTCCTTCAAAGAATTATTTTGAATCAAAACCATTTTATCTTGTTCATAGTGATGTGTGGGGACCATCTAGGGTTACTACTCTTTTTGGAAAAAAATGATTTGTGACATTCGTTGATGATCATACACGAGTATGTTGGGTTTATCTATTGGAAAATAAATCAGAAGTAGAACAACGGTTCAAAGAATTTTTTCATATGATTGAAAATCAATTTTAAACTAAGATTGGCATTTTGATAACTAATAACGGAACATAATACTTTAACAAACATTTGATAGGATTTCTTGGGGAAAAAGGTGTTATTCATCAATCAACTTATTGTGATACACCACAACAAAATGGGATTACTGAACAAAAAAATAGACATTTACTTGAAGTCAGTCGTGCAATTATGTTTTCAATGAATGTTCCAAAATATCTATCAGGTAAAGCTCTTTTAACTACATGCTACCTAATAAACAGAATGCCATCTCGGGTTTTGA
Source organism: Laguncularia racemosa (assembly GCA_037954665.1). Lineage (NCBI taxonomy): Eukaryota > Viridiplantae > Streptophyta > Magnoliopsida > Myrtales > Combretaceae > Laguncularia > Laguncularia racemosa. Next base: position 3,781,864 of record JBBMOL010000048.1, on the reverse strand, counting down.
AATATGAAATGCCTTTAAATTGCCTAAAAAGTTCTTTTCCTACATCTAGGTTATCTGTTAATTTGCCATTGAAAGTCTTTGGATGTACATGTTATGTTTACATACCAAATAATTTTCGAACAAAACTTGACCCGAAGGCTGAAAAATGTGTTTTTATTGGGTATGCATCAAATAAAAGGGGCTATAAGTGCTTCAATCCAATCACAAAGAAATGTTTTGAGAGCATGGATGTCACATTTGTTGAAAATCAACCTTTTTTCTGCAAAAATTCTCTTCAGGGGGAGAATCTTATTGAGGAAGACAATTTTTGGAAAACTATAACCCTTCCTATCTTAGAATTTACTGAGCCAATGATCAAACCCAATAAACAAATTCAGGAAACAAATGTAGGAAACATGAAAAGTAATGATGTTCCTAATACACATTGTCCGGAAGTTATTGTATCTGAGACAGGGGGAGAAGTACATCTAGAAAAGAACTTTGAACTTCAGGTTTATTCCAGAAAGAAGTTCTGCAAACATCCTATGGCTCCAGTTATTTCCCCAGCAGACACCCAATTAAACTTACCGGGTAATGATCCTACAACACATCTTACTACATCTGCTCCAACTCACTCTTTACCTGATTTACTTGAGGTACCTGTTTCTAACCTTGATCTTCCCATTGCACTAAGAAAAGGAATTCGGAATTGTACTAAACATCTTATTGCAAAATACCTGTCTTACAAAACCTTGTCAAAAGGTCATAGGGCCTTTGTTTCTAAAATTTCTACTCTGTTTATTCCAAGAACTATTCAGGAAGCATTAGGTGATCCAAATTGGAAATTAGCAATAATGGAAGAGATAAATGCACTCAGAAAGAACAACACCTGGAGTATAAGTAATTTACCCATGGATAAGAAAATAGTTAGATGCAAGTGGGTATTCACTGTGAAGTGTAAAGTAGATGGAAGCATAGAGAGATACAAAGCTAGACTTGTAGCAAAGGGTTCACTCAAACTCATGGTATAGATTACCAAGAAACTTTTGCCCCAGTTGCTAAAATTAATTCCATTAGAATTCTTCTATCTCTTGCAGTTAATCTCGACTGGCCTCTTCATCAGTTAGATATGAAGAATGCGTTTCTTAATGGGGATTTGCAAGAAGAAGTATACACGGACCTACCTCCTGGTTTTGAAGAAGTTCTTGGGAAAGGAAAGGTGTGTAAACTGAAGAAATCTTTATATGGGTTAAAGCAGTCACCTAGAGCTTGGTTTGAGTGCTTTAGGAATGTTGTCAAGAGACTTGGACTCACACAAAGTCATGTGGATCATACACTATTCTTTAGACACTCTATCGAAGGAAAAACAACAATCTTGATAGTATATGTCGATGACATAATCTTGACTAGGGATGATGCTTCTGAGATTGGTAGGTGTAAGAAGAAGCTAGAAACAGAGTTCGAGATAAAAAAAAAACTTAGGAAAAATGAAGTATTTTCTAGGGATGGAGTTGGCAAGATCAAAAGAAGGCATCTTCATCAACTAGTGAAAATATGTTCTTGATCTACTCAAAGAAACAAGAATGCTTGGTTGTAAGGTAGCTGAAACTCCAATTGAACCTAATTTAAGGTTAGAAGCAGCTTTTAGTGAAGAAGTAGTAGATCGAGAATGATATCAGAGATTACTCGGAAGATTGATTTATCTTGCTCATACTCGTCCTAGCATAGCCTTTTGCAATAAGTGTTGTAAGTCAGTTTATGCACTCACCTGGGACAAAACATTTCGAAGCTATGTACAGGATTCTAAGGTATCTAAAGGGAACTCTAGGGAAAGGACTCCTGTTTAGGAGAAAAGGTCTCCTTCATATAGAAGCTTACATGGATGCAGACTAAGCAGGGTGTATAAGTGACAGAAGATCCACATCAGGCTATTGCACATTTGTTGGTGGTAATTTAGTCACTTGGAGAAGTAAAAAATAGAGTGTAGTGGCGAGGAGTAGTGTTGAAGCTAAATTTCGCTCAGTTGCACATGGTTTCTATGAAGTTCTTTGGATTAAAAGATTGTTGGTAGAATTAAAGACTCCTATACCTGTGCCTATCAAAGTCTTTTGTAATAACAAGGCTGCAATCTCAATTGCTCACAATCCAGTTCTGCATAATAGAACAAAACATATAGAGGTGGACAAACATTTCATCAAAGAAAAGTTAGATAGTGGTGTGATATGCATGACTTACATACCAACCTCTAGTCAAGTTGCAGATATGCTAACTAAGGAACTTTCCAAAGCAAAGTTTGAAGAGTTTGTTGATAAGCTTGCAATGGATGATATCTTCATGCCAACTTGAGGGGAAGTGTTGGAGATTTTGGTTTATTTTGTAATTATGTACCATATTTAGTTAGGATAGATTTTCATGAGTTGTAAATATATTATAGCAATATTTATAATTATTCTCTCTGTAATTAGGGAATTTAGTTACTATATTTGTATCTCTATGGGATCTATATATCCTTATTTTACCTTTCAATAAAGCTATTCAATTTTTAATTATTTTTTGTTTTAGTTTTCAATTATATATAATAATATATGAAAAAATAAAAAAATCTATTAATTACTATTAAATCTCTATTATTAATATATTAATTAATATCTAATAAAAAAATTTGGATGGAAGTATGTCAAATTCCAAAACATGAAGGCGTCAAGTTATAAAGAGGTTTGATGTCATGATGGCGTCATTTGTTTTGGGGGGATGGGCCAGATTGTGTAATTAAAATCACATGGGCCTGGGCCCACTCTGGAACCGTCTATATCTTCCCGTCCCCACACGTCGTTGTCATTTGCCCGTATCAGAAAATTGTCCGGTGTCAGGATTTTTTTTTTTGGGCAGCACTAAATGTGAGATGATGTATCATCCGGGTACCCATCCTCAGGTCTCTCGATATTTTAACATTTATTAAAATTTTTAAATGTGTTGGAATAAAATGCATAAAAGGATATTGGAAAGAGCTTCGATAAGCGTCAATTACAATTTATTTATTTTACTAAATAGAAGAGATCTATAAAAGAATAATTATTATTAAAAAAATAATTATTATAAAAAATTAATATTATGATATTTATTTAAATATAATAAAATTGAAACTATACTATTTATTTGAAAGAATAAAGAAAAAAATAAGGATGGAATAAATAAATAAAATAACAACAACATCCTTAAATATTAACAGATAATATTAAAGCCCGAAATTAGATTACATCTCTAAAAAACTTAATCCCCAGTTGAGCACGGTGAGCAACTACCCAAATGTCTCTAAGAGATGTGCCATTGTAAATTTCTACTATTGCAAGTGACATTGGAACAAACTTATTGAAGCTAATTTTTTTCAAGAATATAAAATATCGATTAGTCATGCAAAGCATTATTAAGTACAATGGCATATTAGATATGTCATACATAAGTCACATTTTTATAATTATGGAAATGTTATTCCTTTATCCTGTCAACAAAAACAAATATCAACTATTGAGAACAACATGATATTTTCATTTGTTCTCTAAAATCAATTTCGTATACGTTGTATGACATGATGGATCAAGCTTATAGAGGATGTTGACATTTATTGGCATCCGTGGGAGCTTAATTAATGCTTGATACAATTTCCTCTTAGATAGACCACAATTTTGGATATAAAGCTTATCAATTTGGTTGTATCAACTCTGGGCCGATTCATTGCCAACCGATTGGCATATGTCAGTATTGTATTCCTTAATTATTGCATTCCAGCCTTAAAGTGATCCATCATCGTAGATAATTCTACCATAGGTATAGCTCTTGTTTTACTTCACCTCCTCTTTGAACTTAAATAAGTTGCACTTTGGTGGATGGAGTCCACATCGACATCATCTTCGAGGTGTATGATATCATCTATGTTCTGAATTAGGGGATCCTCTCTGTCCAACTCCTCAATAACGTCTTTAGCAGTTTGTGCATCTTGACTTGTTGCACGATCCTTGGCATAAATCATTAACAACTCATTTAAGTGTGAGAAACTCCTTGTCATGAAAGAACTGACATCTTTATGACTCTATAAGGTCGATATAATGAAAATGTAACATTAGCCCACCATTAACTTTACAAAAAAAAAAAAAGGTTCATAAAATAGATGTAGCAAGCAGATACCGGTAAATAAGCCTCCCAAATCAACTTCTTTGCTACTACCATCTTCCTTACATCATCGCATATGAACCCACTCATGCCCTTCCCATATACCATATCGTATACTATGCTCCAATCCTTTTTCAAAGTTCGAATGTGTGACTTAATGTGGGATCTTGCCTTTAATGTACAGTTGGATATTCTTTGCATGAGCATTCGCTCCAACTCATATAGATTACCACTCTTGAAACCAGTGTCAACATTGTGTGTCCCTTCATGGTGTAACTCCACCATGCATGCCAATAATGCATCATCCTCTGACATCGTCCACTTCTGCTTACTTTGCTTCATTGGCTTTGGATCAACTTCTATAGATTACACCTGCTTCATGCCTAATGACAAAAATAAATAGCACCTTCAAGCGTGGAAACAAACAAGGATGGAATGCAATGTTAGAAAAGAAAACATCGATTCAATAAAGATGTAATAGAGAATGAAAAATTAAGATGTAAACTATCCTATGTGAAAATGGTATAACAAGTTCTAACAAATGCACATAGAAGTACAATCCAAATATCTATTTCAGAAGTAGTGTTACATTAATAATCTATAGAAATCAATGTTGACTACGTTTACATGTAGTCCAATAGCTGAATATCTCATTTGCTAGACTTTGTCTCTAATCTGACCATGCATTGTGATTCCCTAGTGTGAGAATCAAATTGTCCTCATTATCTACATAATTTTCCTCAATGCCATCCATTGAATTATCTAGCAAATCTAAGTTCATCTCCATCTTGATAAATTTATAGAGCAAATAACATGTCGGAATGATTTGATTATGGACTTGCACATCATAAAAAGATGGGCTCCTAATAATGGACCATCACATTTTTAGCATGTCGAAACACCTCTCAGTCACATTCCTAGCCGAAACATGGCATATGTTGAATAACTATTTTACATTTCTTGGCTGATGCCCCTAATGCCATTCATTTAGATGATACCTTTGTCCCTTAAATGGAGCAAGGAATTCCTCGTAGTTGAGATAGCCTCCATCCATAAGATAATAGCAACCTACATAAACATACATTATCGATTACTAAATAAATTGGTTATTGCAAAATAGAAGTATTGAAAAATAAACCAATAAAGAAAACATACCATGTGGAACTTTGAGACCATTCCTCTTAGTGATTGCATATCTGAGAATCCCACTATCTGTAGCAGATCCTTCCCACCTAGGTAGAATGAATAAGTCTTCTAATTTTTTCATGGTATTGATAAAAGTTTAATTTGTAAGACTGGAAAGTTGGCCGATGGGCATGCAAGGCCAACACATGTAACAATAACATAAGGCGATGTGTAAGGTCATAGTATTCTATTGACAAAGCTAAAAGAAAACAAAGTATTTTTTTTCCTCTATGATAATGGAGATTCAAGTCCGACTCATACATAGCTGCAATTATACATTGTGGATCTAAGGAGGAAATAAAATATAATATAACTAACAGTAAGAGGAAGTAACAACAATATAATATAACAAATATTAATTAGAAATGATTTATATTATAATGGCCTGAAAAGAGTAAACAACTACAAAAATGATTGCAAAAAAAAAAAAAATATATATATATATCCATAGAAAAATTATCTAGAGGATGATCACATTCTTATAATAAAGTTTTTTTTTTCTTATTCTTTTCAACTAGGTAAGATGCCACAAAAGTGGAGACATCGAGTTCATTATCAATGGCAGGGACTACTTTGGACTTGTTGTCATATCAAATGTAGCATGAGTTGGAGATATCTCCAAGGTATGGATTAGAGGGTCTAAATTCAGGATATGAGAAGCCGTGTCAAGAAACAGGGGATCAAATTAGCTAAGTTTGAGCTATCTCAATGGCTAAAGCCTATCCTTCATAATTGAAGCTGATAAGTCGCAAAGTACCCTTATCTAGAGTAATGAAATTGTGCTTTATTGTTGAATTTTTAGATGATTTGTTGAAGAAAAGGGTGCTTAATGGAATGAATGTTAATTTCAGGATCTTCTAGAGTATTTTGGAGCTGAGGGAAGGAGTTTTGAAGAGTCAGAGCAAGTTTGGAAGGAATTGGATACATTACATGTGAAGAGAAAAATTCTGGAAAGTACACAAGCAAGATACACGCCCATGCACTTTTTTGTTTTGCTTGTGTATATTGAAGTTGATTTCTGGAAAGTACACGACCAAAGTACACGCCCATGTACTTTGCTTGTGTATTTAAGTTTTTCTTCTGCTCGATGACGTTTCAAATACACGACCAATGTACACTCCCATGTATTTGCTCGTGTATATTCACATAAGGACACCTGGAAGCAAGCATGAGATACTCGAACGAGATACACTACTTGTGTATCCGGTTGTGTATATATCCAATCGGGGTACATGTATAAATAGACCTTCAGTTCGCCCTAGAGAAAGAGGTTACGAATTTTTCATTTTCTCTCACTCTCATAACAGCAAGGGAAAGAAGATTTTGTCGATTCCAAGGGAGATTGAAGACCTACGAAGAAAAAGATTTTATCTTTAAGGGTTGTGACCATGAACTTTATCTATTCTTCTAGTAATTTTGTTTCTTTTGTCAAATTTATGGAGGAGTAGACCCTAGATCTAGATTTTATTTGAAACTTCTTTGTCATGTGATAAAGATTTGATCTTTAATGCAAAGTTGTTGACTTTCTTATGATTAATTGCATGCTCTTCAATTGTTTTCTTAGATTCATAGATCCGGAATATGAATTTATGCGTGATATCATATTAGTTAATTGAAAAATTGCTCATATGATTAGATCTAATGTAATTAATGAGATTTGATTGTTCTTCTAGAGATAGGAAACAATAGTCTTCTATTTACATCAATTATTTTGATGCAAATTCATGTGCTTTATGCAATTCTAGGTTGCTATTAACTAAGGAGAGATCCTATTTGATAAACCTAGGATTAGATAGGTTAATATATTTGAGAAAGTAGTTAACTTGACTAGAGAATTTGACAGTATAAGAAGTCAATTATGACAATCTTCATAAATCTAATGAATTACATGATAGAGAAGGAGTAGAATAAGATCTAGGTTGCTTTTGTTAATTGATAAATCTTCAGAACCATTGTTGTTAGTGAGTTGTTAGTTTTGAGATTAGAGTAATCAAGTTTCGAACAACATTATTAAGCGACGGTTAGATAATAGGAATGGAGTTAGTACTAGTAATTGGTATATATCTAAGGGACGACCTTGTGCTTACTTGCTATATTACGTTACGATAGGTGCACTTGCCTATTGCTTCGTAGTAGGATTAAGAACAAGAATTCAATTTATTAAAACTACGATTGGCAACGATCAGAAGCTAGTGGTGGAAGCATTAGAATGGCAAATTAGCAGCTTGGAGCAAATTGGTGGATAGATTGGAGCAACAATAGTGGCGAAAAAAAAAAGAAGCATAGTAGATCATAACATAAAGCATCAAAACTCAGCTCATTCAAACATAGCATCATAAGAGTAGCTCATTCAAACACAATAGATCATAACAACAAATCGGTGGACAGATCTCACGCTTCATAACAACAGCTCATTCAAACATAGCATTGGAAATCAACTAAGATTGGAGCAACAATAGTGGGGGGGGGGGGGGGGGGGGGGGGGGGGGGGGGGGGGGGGGGGGTGAAGAAACCAAAAGATAGGGCAAATCAGTGTTGAGATAAATCAAAACATAAAGCATACCTGAGTGGACGTGGGCTGGGCTATGAAGGAGACGATAGTGTTTAGCCTCAGTGACATGATGTGGGCAGGTACCTTACGAGATCCAGTGACGTTGGGCTCATTTGTGTAAATCAACTCTTGGACAGACGTCTCCACTAATAGATCTAAGATCCCCATTGATTGAAGGGCACCAAACGATGATAGATAACAAGCGACGGATAGCAAGAGACAATGGGACAACCCTCCTTTGTCTAGATATGATGTTGCTAATTTGCTTTGGGGAAAAACAAAGTGACTTGAATAGGGATTATGGAGGTTTTACTTGGGAATGCTACTTCAGTCAATAAAGTAATTGCAATTTTGATCCGAATAGCTATTTTGTACACCCATTGAAGTAAACATTGTAATCCCTATTCTATACGTAATAGGGCCATGATGGAATTTCAATTATGATGAAGTAAATAGGGCGTTAGGTAGTGTAGAGAACCACAACCCTTTTTTTTTTTTTTCTTTCTAGATAGCATATTTGTTTCACAACAAAGTTCTACCTTAAATATGATTGTATTAGAAATATATAACTTTTTTTTTTATTGCAATTCTATAATATTGTGAGTTTTGTAACTCCCCAACTATGATAAAATATTTCAAATTATAATAAAAACAAAGTTTATTAATAGTAAAAGAAATAAAATTATTGATAACCTTTATGAAAAATTGTTGTTAATTATTATTTTTTAAATAGTAAATCATTTCCTAATAAAAATAAGTAAAACATATTAATAGTGAAATAAGGTGTTGATAAATGATGGCAAGTGCTGTTACTTTTGAATCATAACACTAATTCCCCACAATTATCACTTCTATTCTAAGGCAAATAAATATCATTTATTTAAGAAAAGTATAAAAAAATAGAAGTTACAATTATGGTAATGGAATGAAAGTTCCAATGGGATACATGGAAGTTATTTTTAATTTTATAATTTCATATATCTACTATTTTTTTATAAATGATAATTATCATAAAAATACTTTTTTTAATAAAATATATGATAAATGATTTATTTATTAATTTAATTACCATCCTTTTTAAGCATTTATAAGATGAATGCAGTGTCCACTAATCATGATTGTTAAAATCAAGATTCTACCTAAAATCACTAAGGGGTTTGTAGAATTGGACCGTAGAATCAAATCGTAAAATCCTAAGATTCTACAACCTGTGGAAATTAACTTTAAGAAATTGTAAATATACTTATAATAATAAATAAAAAGTTTACAATATATAATAGAATAATAAAATTCATCATAAATTCTAGTTATAATAAAGTTTAATACAAATAGTTAAGCACAAGTTATTATCTAAATATATAAATTTATAATGTAGTGCCAATACAAACTTTTGCAACACAAATTATTGCAATAAAATTATAAAACTAAAATAAATCATTAACCGTCTTATTATCACAAAACTATCACAATCTTTTCCATTACCACCATTGCCATCATCATCATCATCAACATTATTGCTGTTGTCTTATCATCATCATTGTCAATGTCATTCTCCAACTATTATGAATGATATTCATATCTTCTTATTTTAAAATTTTAAAATATCAATTCATACTTTATCTTTAATGTTCTAAAGTCCCAAATCATCTTGAATCCCATGGCTCTTCAAATTTATTTATGTACCATCTTTTTTACCCCATGCATCTGAATCTGTATGTATTTTTCTATATGGAATTGTAATTAGAGACAAAGAAAATGTAATAGAAGTGTGTAGTGGATTAGTTTAAAAACTCATTAAGTAAGAGTATTAGCCTATTAGCTCAAACACTTTAAAACACATAGAATTATAGAATTTTTCACAAAATTAGAATTGTACTAATTTTAAGGATTTAAATCAAGATTTTACTTGATTTTACTCAAAAAGAATTTTATTTGGAATTTAACTAAAAAAAACCTTATAAAATTACAAAATCATAACATTGTAAGAGTTGAATCAAGATTTGGACAGATATGCTACTAACATACATTTAAGAGGATTAGTTTAATCCAGAATTTCAAGAATTTGGTTTGGTCTTAATAGGCTTTTAATCTTTACTAATGGATAGATAAATTAAATATGTGAGATAATCAAAATATATGGACTTCCATAAATTTGAATGGCTAAGGTTAGGCCCACAAGTCACCATCCAATGAGATGTAGCATTATCTGTAAGATCATGGATGGAGGAGAAGAGGGGTTCTCAAAGAATTTTGTGTTGCTTTTTTACCGAATGACACGGGGAATGTGCTATGTCTACTTAATAAGAGGGAGTATAATTTTCAAGACATTGATCACGTATTTTAAAAGTAGATTGAGTACACCTAAAAAATTAAATTTCCTTTTAATTGTGTATAAATAAAAGTCATAATATATATATATATATATATAATATATATTATATGTCCTAAAGTTGTGAGAAAAAGTTGATATTTTTTAAGTATAATACTAACATAGCTGGAAATTGATCGGAGACTTGTAATTTAGCAATCTGAGACGACCATTCACATGATGCTAACTCAAACATATGACAAAACTACATATGAATTTGTGTAAACCAAATTTGATTAGATTAATAAATGAGTAGTATTTGTTTATAGATGGTTTTGTGCCCAAACTGAATACCCAAATTCATTTACAAACTTGTTTGATAAATAGAACTCATAAATATGTTCAAGTCTCACTATTACCTATTAAATACTAAGATTTGTAATATTACATTAATATCTTTTCTACTCTCTCTCTCTCATCATCAACTGCTTTTTTTGCCAATTATCATCGTTCTCTTTGATTAATGTTAAGTGCAAAACCCTTATGCTATGTTTAGTTCATTTCATAATGATGAAATAGAATTGTAATTCCTTCTTTATATATTTATTCCTATGTTTGGTTAACAAAAAAGTTATTCCATGGAATTGCTTTTGTTGTAAAATAAGGAATTGGAATTCCTTTATGAGATCACGGGAATAACTAACTATTGTTTAATTTTTTTAAGAATACTTCCATATTATCCATAAGATCTCAAAGGATTTGTAAAAAAAAAAAGTTTTTTTCTTCTTCTATATTTCATTCTTTATAAATTATTATTCTATCCTTATCTTATTTTATTCTACAAACCAAACATGCTATTAAATTGATATTTTCTTCTATACTAATTTTTAACATTTGTAAATGAAGAAATTGTACAATATAATTTTAAAGGCCAAGCTCAAAGCTAACTAAATCATGATTAGACTAATAATTTGGATTAGAGACCAAATCTAAATAATTAAACTTAACTTGGGATGATTTAGAGGGTTTTTGGATTGGTGGGTGTAGATACCCCATTTTTGCTCCCTCTAGTTTATTTATATTTGTATAATAATAAAAAGATAAGAAAAACAAATCTAAAAAAAAGAGAGAAAAAATAATAATAAGAAAAAAATTGGAATAAATACAATTTATTTACATTACAAAACTAAGGCATAAGCATACACGCATACATTTGCAAGAGACCTAAGTTTGATCCCCCCATTGTGCATATAGACGTGCATATTTTTTTGGAACAATAGATGAAATAAATACCACTTGGTTGCAATAATAAACTGAAGCATAGGTTAACAGCCTATTAGAAAGCACACGCATAGAAGGAGGAACGACCTAGGTTCGAAACAGGTGCAAGGTGTCCAAATTTTTTTTCCATTCCTTGGCCATGTGGTGGCCATTCATTGGCTTGCCACTATTCATCATCTTCCTCTTCTGTCTTCTTCCTCCAATTCCATTTTGGATAGCACTTTCCAATCCATTTCTTGCCTTCTTTTCTTTGTGATTTCAGTAATTTAATGGCGAAATTGTGATCACAATCTGACATACTTTGAATCAAGCCTAAGAAATTATCCAGATCAGTCAAAAACAAAATCAAATTAGCATTTAAAAATTGAAATTTTTTTGAAATTGCAGATTCTTCTATGATTGACTAAAGCTCAATTTTAGCAATTATAGTGAGAATCGAAGCTTCTATTTGAGTTTTAAAAAAAATTATACACTAAAGAGCCATTTTTGGCCGACAAGTACACTCAAATCTTGGTAAATTTCATTAAAATTCAAAATCAAAATATTCAAACACATTTATTTTGATTTTTAAATTTAATACAAATCGAAACTTTCCAAGCTTAGATCGGCACTGGATAGTATAAATAGGAGCTCAAGTAAACCTTCCAAATCACGACTAAGTATAGAAAACCACCCATTCTAACTTCTGTAAAAGATTCCGAAGGTCTCTCTCTCTCTAAGCTCCCGATTTCTCTCTTTAGCTCGATGGAGCATTTCCATAATAGTAAGCTTGGAGTTGTGTATGTCAGGAGTTTCTACCACCTTCAACATCCCCTCTACCACTTCAAGCTACCCTAAACCCACTTCATTGAACACCCTACCAACAACCAAAACCCTAACTCATTTCTCCACTAAAACTCTAGCAGTAACAACCCAATAGCCAAACTGACCTCCGCATTCCTTTGCCAATGACAATTCGTGTCGAAAGTTACCATTAGCTTGGAAGGTTCGCTAAGGTGTCCTGATCAACTTGTTTGAGCTTGGATTCCATTCAAACCCGAAACTTAGGTTCGTGCCCTTTTGCTCGTTTTTCTTTTTCTTTTCTTTTCTTTTTCTTTTTTACATTCGATATGTTTTTTTTTAAAACAATAATAAAAAAATCAATTTTTTTTAGATACCTTAGCTTAAAAAATAATAAAATAAAAAATTTATTTCTTTCATTTAGAAATTATTTTTTTATAGTTTCTATAAATTTATATAAAAAATTATTTTATTTAAATATTTTTAAATAAAAAATCTTGTTTTAACAATTTAGAATTTATGCCAACTATGACTGATTTGGTCTCGTATAGCGAGTATATAGGCACTTGTAGGGTGACCTCAATAATTTTTTTTATTAAACATTTTTTTTAAAGGTAAATTTTAATTTTGGAATGTTAAAGTGGTAACCATAAAGTTTTAATAGGATAACCCTTGATTTCAAAATCTTTGGTTTTATTTAAATGTTTTACCAAGACTCGTAACCAAATTAAGACCGATATGTTCAATTAGTCTTAATTTAATATTTTTCTTGATCTCGATTGTGTGGCGGCTTCTTTTTTCTCCAAATTAGATGAAAATTTTTTTTTTCTTAATCTTAGTTGAGGATTTACATTTAATGAGTATAGAGTTTAGTATAAATCAAATTAGGAAAAATAAACTAGAATTTAAGCTTGACAGTGGACTCATGATAGGGCTTGTTGAAATTGCATTTTCACATTTTTTTAACTTTTTTCGATAGACTTAGATGTCAATTGGGTCTTATTATATGTAGAATTCATTTTTTTTTCCTTTTTAGCTTGCTAGGGTTACTAAATCGTGTCCATTTATAGTTTGTAAAATCTAGCAGTAATAATGACTTCCTACACATAATAAATACACATGCATGCCATCTATGAGGAGGATCTTTAACCTAGTTCCTCCATTGAATCACCTATTACTAGAATCCTAAACTTGTTGATGTTGCCTATTTCTTCTCTTTAAAATCCTTCTCTAAGCCATCCTTTTTTTTTCGTAATCATTCTATCAAACTCATTTCTATTCACATGAAGTGCATTGACACATGCTGCATGCATGTGGTACTCACAATGAACCCTTGCATTTGAAACATTCTAAAATAAAAATATTAGTTTACATGGCATATGAGGAAGCAATTTCAAGCTTTGCAATTATGTACAAACATATTTATGAGGCACACTTTATTCAAATCCTCACATCCTTAGAAAAACTACTTGATATTATTGATAAAAACTAAATCAAGTGTACTCAAATTTGTATCAATAGTTGGATTATTACGTTATTATATTTTCATACAAAAGAGTTATCTTTACAGTTTTTAGCATTTTATAATTTCAATCTAGTTTATACTATAAGCATTTGGTAGATTGAAGGCAATGCTTTTTTCTTTTTCTTTTTTTTTCTCCAAAATATTGAGGGCAATGCTAAAAACTAATTTCAAGCAAAGATCCAATAATTATTATATATATATATATTAAAATTTTTAATTAATAAATGGGTTCAATTCGAATATAAAATATATATACTTATTATGTTTGCAATCATGATTAATAAATGGGTCTTAAATCCGAAACCGTTGAGATTTGGACACCTGCCTAAGATAGATGGTTCCAATTGGGAATGGAACAGGGCCGTCGCTGGAAAACGGCCCCAGGGCTGGGTGGAGTTAATGTCGCGGAGCTGGAAAGACGAGAAAAGATTCTCTCTCTCGAGAAAGGGCACTTCGTATAGCTCACGTAACTGAAAAGAACTCAAAACTGACTGCTTTTTCGCAGAAATTTTTGTTCTCCCTTTGGAGAGTTGTGACAAATTTGTTCCTTTCATGGTGGTCCTCTTTTTTTCACGAGGATTTCAATCTTCATTCTTGTCTTGCTCTGGCATTACATGACATTATTATACCATCATGTGAAGTGATTCCTTATCAAATTAAGGGAATGCTACAAGAGTTACATTCATTGAATTGCCATCCTTTGTTCTGAAAAAAATTGGCAAGCAAAAAAAGATCATTTCATTGGAACGGTTAGTTTTGAACCAATGAAACATAAGATAACAGAAGAACATAAACAAATAGTCTAGGGACAATCGAATAGAGGAAGGGAAAATTGTTTTGCTCTGTTACTTGTTCCATTTTTTTTATTACAATATATATATGGGAGCAAAATATAAAGCAAAATGATTAAACATGTGACCAACTAAAACTATCTAACAAAGTCATAATGGTAAGGCTTCCCATACAATTTACAATCAATCACAAAAGAGTAGTCTTATCTAAAATTGCACATCAGATTTTAGGAATGTACAAGAAAAATCTTATTGATCATTACTGCTCCTTAAGATTTTTCTTAAAGACTCCTAATTCTAATCTTGCTTTAGACAAGGACTTAGTCAAAATATTAGCAACTTGGATCCTTGAACTGCAATGTACTAGTTCCACTTATTCATTTTGTTTTAATTCTCTCAAGGAATGGAACTTGATGTTTATATGTTTGGCCCTTCTATGATGAACTAGATTTTTTGCCATTGAGATGGCGGATTTATTATCAACATAGATAACTGTTGCAACAACTTGAGGGGAAATGCAAATCCTTCAAAACCTTTTGAAGCCAGGTAACTTGATTTGGAGCAGCAGTAGCAGCAATGTACTTTGCTTTAGCCATTGATTAAGTGACAACTTCTTGCTTTCTAGACATCCACAAGAAAATACCTAAACCAAGTAAGAAAACATAACCCATGGTGCTCTTTAGATCATCTGGACATCCCGCCCAATCACTATCAACATACCTAATCAATGTCCCTTCTGCACTTTGATTGAACATAATGCCAAAATCATAAGTTCCCTTAATATATTTTAGTTCATGCTTTGCTACTCCCATGTGAACTTGACCTAGTGATTGCATGAAGCATGAAAGGACACCGGCGGCGTACATCAGATTGGGTCTAGTTGCAATTAGATATAGCAAATTCCTAACAAGACTTCGAAACTAGCTTGAATCAATGCTGTCTCCCTTCTCATTTCTAGAAAGCTTTTTGTTGCAAATAAGAGGAGTTGAAATTGGTTTGCTCATGTCTATCTTAAACTTCTTGAGTAGTTCTAAAGCATACTTCTTTTGGGAGATGAAGATTCCGTCATTACATAAATTGATCTCCATCCCCAAGAAATTAGTTATGTTCCCCAAATTAGACATTTCATACTTCTTTTCAATTTCTTCCTTGGATTCCTTGATCATCACATTGTCATTTCCCATCACCAACATGTTATCCACATAGATAGAGATTATCAACAACTCCCCATCCTCTTCTAATTTGACATACAAAGTTGCTTCACTTTTACTTCTTACAAAGCCATATTGAACTAAATAGCTATCTATCTAGCTATACTAAGCTCTTGGGATCTACTTAAGCCCATACAAAGCTTTGTGTAGCAGATACACCTTCTCTGTTCGAATGTCCTTAGAACATTTGCTTCTATTATTCCTATTATCTTATGTTTCAATGGTTCAAAAGTAACAAATGGTATTAGAGCTCTTTTCTTAAGCAATCTATGAGGTGAGGATCTTCTCTTTCCTTTAATGTTTGTGAGGAGTGTGAGATCAAACATGAGAGAGAGAGAAAATGGGTCTAGCAACCCTACAGCTATGGGACCTCTAATTTTTGCAAGAGAAAACTATCAGCAATCAAGATGAAGGTGTATTTGAAGGCTTAAAAGTCTATGGGGTGTGGTGGAGAATGGCCTTGATCTACTGACTTTAGGAACAAATCTAACTCTAGCTCAAATAAAGAAACACAAGGAAGATCTAGTAAAGAAACCAAAGGCTCTTACCTACTTGCATCTGGCCTTGTCAGATGCAATCTTCATATGAATAATGGTGTGTAAAACACCAAAGTAGGCCTAGGACAAACTCAAAGATGAATTTGAAGGTAATGAAAGAGTGAAGATGGTTTAACTCTTGACCTTGAAAAGGGAGTTTGAAATGTTGCAGATGAAGGATGGGGAAACCGTCGAAGAATATTCCTCTAAACTCCTTAATATAGTTAACAAAATCAGGTTGCTAAGAGAAGATTTCAGTGATGCAAAAGTGGTCAAGAAGATGTTGATTAGTTGCAAGGTTTGAAGCCAAAGTTTTTGCTATATAAGAATCATATGATCGAAAGCTCTTGACGATGGTGGAGCTTCTTAGCAAATTACAAACCCAATAACAAAGATCAAGCATGAGGGAAGAGAGCCCTTTGAAGGAGCCTTCTCAGCATTCCAAATCAGAAACAAGGATAAAGGACCTGTGAAGGAAGGGAATAAGTATGGAAGCAACAAAGATGGCAAAGGGAAAACTGTAGGGAACTTCAAGGAAGCAGGTAAATAAGGATCCCTCTTACAAAATTTCTTTAAGGACTAATCCTTTGGAGAAGGACTATTAGTACAAAGGAAAGGAACCTATTCAATTTAAATTTTACAAGAAAATGGGGCATTTTGAAAGGGCCTACAGATTGAAGAAGAAATAAATAAGGAATCAACCTTAACAACATGTTAATTTTGCCGATAAACAAGAAGAGACAACCAATAAGTTGTTCGTAGCTTCAAACTCCAACCTCTAGTGGGACAATCAAACTTGGTTCATTGATAGTGGATGTACGAGTCATATGTCCAAGGATGAGTTAATGTTTTCAAGCTTGGACAAGTCCGTAAAGACAAAAGTAAGACTCTAAGATGACAAGTTAGTGTAGGTCAAAGGAAGAGGATCAATTTATCTACACACTACACAAGGTACGAAATGTATTTTGGATGTTTTCTTTGTACCTTGTTTATCTTAAAACCTCCTAAGTGTAGCACAAATGATGAACAAAAGTTACTCTTTGTCATTTAAAGATAAAATGTGTTCTATCTTTGATTCAAATGGTGTGTTGCTAGTTAGTGTGCCTATGATAGTTAGGAGCTTTCCTTTGGAGCTAAATGAGGCATATGAAGATGTTAGGTTTGTCATTAATGGTGATTCACTGCTTTGGCATAAAAGATATAGACACTTCTACTTTGTTGGACTTAGAAACATGTCTTTTAAAGGTTTTACTAGAGACTTGCCAGAAATTGTTGTTGCGGATGATATATGTGGAGCATGTAAACTTAGCAAGATGCATTGGTTGTCCTTCTTAGCTCAGTTAACTTGGCAAGCTTGAATTGGTCCATTTTGATATATGTGGACCTATGAACACAAACTCCTTGAGTAAAAACAAATATTTTATACTCTCTATTAATGATTTCATGAGGATGACATAGGTTTACTTTTTTAGTAGCAAAAATCAAGTGTTTTAATTGCACTCAACTTTAATGTGAAGAAAGGGCATTTATTTAGAAATGCACTTGGAATTGAGGAGGGACTGCATGTAGTTCTTGTGACATGAGTGCTTTAAATAACATCAATGAATTATTGTAAGTGCTGAGCCCAAAATCTCTCTCTCTCTTTTATCTTTTTTTTTTTTTATATTAAATGCTATCTAGTTAATATGAATTGCTCAATTAAAAACTAAGGAAAATATATCTTAAATGATAGGTTATTTCATTTTTTTTTAAAAAAGAAAGAATTTGGAGTCGCCTCGGTTAGAAGCTAGAAAATAAAATGTAGTTTAAAATCTATTATGATAAAGCACTTCATATTACCTAAGGGAGAAACCTTTTCAAGCCATGAGATGAATGGTGCTGTCATAAATGTATAAAAGGGACACATGAAATTAAAGATTAGAGATGATGAAGCAAGGAGAAACCTTAATGTTTAAGATGGATATTTGCAAATTGATGGGACCGATTGTTTGTTATGGTGAGTTTGGACTAAGTATTAAACAAGGATCCCGTGGAAACATGTTCGTAATAGGGTATCTCAGGAAAGAGCAACAACATTGATAATGTTGAGCATTACTTGAGACACTGCCTCTTAGTTAGAGGTATCCTTAGGTAGTTTTTCAAACCTTCAGGTGATAAAAAGCCAATTAAACCTCCCTTAATAGTGATTGTACCACACCTAAGCTAGATCTTAAACCTTTACCATCACACCTAAAGTATCTCCCTTTAGGTTATGTTAATAATATGAGGGTTAAAATCTTCTTGTTGAATACAAGAAACAAAGCACAAAACTAATAAAGTAGTATTATGGATGAATAGTAATTTGTTGAAGTAGAATTCTAGAAACAGAAATGTTATTTTTAGAAAATGAAAAATTAGTTATTTTAGTTATGTAACCTTTCTATATATATCTATTCTAGATAGCAGTGTCGTAAATATATAACATAAATTTAAAATACTAATCCTAGATAGCAATGTCATAAATATATGACATATATTTAAAATACTAATCTTATTATTTTTTACTATATATTATTGCATTTTACTATATATTACTGTATGTAGTTTATCTAACTATTAACAACTAAGTTGGATATGTAATGAGTCCTAACTTGGAAATCGAGGATTTTAGCTGGGCATCTCTAAGGGCTTTCGTCATCATGTTTGCTATTTGATTATTGGTTGAAATATGAGAAATTTCAAGGAATTCACTGTGAATATAATGTCTTGTAAAATGAATGTCTACTTTTATATGTTTTATATGACCATGTAGACATGGATTCTTTGCTATTTGTTATGTTGACTTGCTGTCTAAGTATAGAGTAATAGGAAGCTTTATTGGAACATGAAAATCCCAAAGAAAATAAGAAATCCAAAGTAACTCTTTAGTTATTGATGCCATGCTTCTGTATTCGGCTTCGGTTGAGGATGTTGACATTACTACTTACTTCTTTGTTTTCCTTGAAATTAATGAAGATCCAAGAAAAATACAATATCTCATGAGTGATTGCTAATCAATAACATTCTAACCTAATTCATGATCAAACTTTAGATGCTATGGAAAAGGTGTCTTCTTTGTTTTTTTTGTTATCAATCCCACATCTTTCAAAAAATTCAATAAGAATTTCCCTTGATTAATCATAAATCTATGATCTATTTTGTAAACTTCAATTCTCAAGAAGAATCTTACTTCTCCAAGGTCTTTTATGGTGAATGCATTGTGCAGAGCCATTTTAACTTTCTCATTTGCTTGTAATGAATTCTCTACTATTAGAATATCATCTACGGACATGACTATCGCAAGGAATTCCTCCCCTTGATTCTTGGTAAACAAAGAATAATCATTTGCAAATTGTAAAAAACCAAGAGAAGAAATGAATTAAGTAAACTCCCTGTTCCATAGGTGTGAAGCTTGCTTTAATTCATATAGTGAACGAATAAATCTTCAAACTTTACCTAGTGATGAGACCTTATATCCTTCTAGAAGTTTCATATATATTTCTTCTTCTAAGAATCTCTATAAAAGTGCATTATTCACATTGAGTTGATGAACATGCCAAGATTGTACAATTGTTAATGCTAAAACCATTTAAATTGTTGTTAGTTTCGCAGCAGGAGAAAATGTGTAGACATAATCAATTCCTTCTATTTGATTATATCCTTTTATGACTAACCTTACTTTATACCTTTCTATTGAATCATCAGCTTGGTACTTAATTTTATATATCCATTTAGGTCCAATAACTTTCTTTCTTGGTGGTAAATTAACTAGTTCCCAAGTTTGATTAGCTTAAAGAGCTAAGATTTCCTTTTCCATAGATTTTGTCCATTGAGAATCATTCTTTGTTTCTTGATAATTTCGTGGTTCATGAATGGATAGGACATTTGCTAATGATGCTATATAATCTATAGGATATTGGTTTAGATTACTAGGATTAAGAAGTGAATACAGATTATGTGATTTTTCTAATCTAAATGAAGGCATTGATTCTACACTGTGTACAAATTGGCAAGCCATGTTGGAGTTTTCCTATCTCTAAAAGATCTTCTGATAGAACTAGATGTTAATCCATTATTTTGATATGTAGAAACATAATGTCTAGGTGGAACATTAACTATATTAGTTTCAAATCTATTAGAATAGTTTTCTGATGGAAACAATGATTTTTAAATTGTTTGGATGTTCACTTGTATCATTTTCCTTAAATGGGAAAACATGTTCAACAAAGATAACATCCCCACTTACAAATGAGACTTTATTTGTAAGATCATAAAATTTATACCCCTTTTGATTGTGTGGATATCCTAGAAACACACACCTTTTTCCTTTGGCATCAAATTTGTCTCCAGTTCTATTTACCATAGTTGCATAACATAAGCAATCAATTGCTCTAAGATTTGAATATGGAGGTAATTTGTTGAAAAGTACTTGATATGGAGACTTCCAATCAAGCTTTTGTGTGGGCATTTTATTTATTAGAGACATTGTAGCTAGGATGCAGTCTCTTTAGAAATGTTTTGGTAAGTTCACTTGCAATCTAATGGTTCTTGTAGTTTCAACTAAATGTTTATGTTTTCTTTCCACTATACCGTTTTTCTAGAGTATATGTTGTTGTTCTTTGATGAATTATTCCATTGTTTTTTAAAGAAATTCTAACAATCATTAGAAAGGAATTCACTCCCATTATAAGACGGAAATGGTTTTTAACATAAGTTATGAAATTAGTTAAAGTAGGAAAAGTTTGATGTTTATTTTATATCAGACATGTCCAAGTAACTCTACTCATGTCATCAACTATTGTATGGAAATATTTTGCACTAGAAAGTGATGGTGTATGATATAGTCCCTAAAGATCAATGTGGATAAGATCAAATGCATGACAGGATATAGATTTACTAAGAGGAAAAGACAATCAATGGGACTTTGATAATCTACAAGCATCACAATAGAAATTATTATCCTCAATTGTTGTCTAACTCAGAATATGTTTCATTTTTGATATAGAAATATGTCCTAGCCTATTGTGTAAGTGTTCTAAAGACATATTGTTTGAAGCACTATATGATGAGGACATGTTTACAGAATCTAACTTTGAATCTATGTTTAAGACATAGAGTCTTCGTTTAGCACCAACTTGAGCAATAGTCTTTTTAGTTTTCTAGTCCTAAAATATACAATATTTTAAATAAAAGAAAACAATAATATTAGTTCTAGATATCAATTTATGAATTGATAATAAGTTGCAATGGAAATTTGGTACAAGAAGAACATTATTAAGTTTCGTTTAAACAAAAATTTCCAATTGTAGTTACTTTATAAATCCATCAAGTAGTTTTATATGAATAGGATGGTGAAGGAATTCTTTTGTGGATAAAATTTTTGGAAAAGAGTCATGTGATCAGAAGCTCCTATATCAACTATCCATTCATGCATCACATTATTGGTTTGATGAAAAGAAGCTATGAATGAATCATATATAACTATGGAAGAGTTAAAGTTTGTTATCTAACTTGCAAAATTTATAGAGTAGAGGTCTAGATTTTCTAATGCACTTTTCCCTTTCATCATTCAAAACACTTTATGACATATCTATGATATTATTTCATTTTCTTTGATTTTTGGTTTTCCTATAATTTGGTCTATAGAAACATCCAAAGGATTGTTTTATTCTTGGTTAGCATTTCTAGCAAATCTCGACTCTACACCTTTCTTTTATTTTATTCCTTTACAGCAATTTGGATACCCGATGATTTCGAAGCATGAATCAATTGAATTTCTAGATTTTTTACAATATGAACATATCGGTTTATTTCTAGGTTTAATCTTGTTATCTTTTCCGTCACCTTGTCTATAAATTTGTTATGATTTAGCAAAACATGTTGATACTTCATCATTTTGGATCAAACTTCCTAATATTTGCTTCTATTTTTGCACTTGAAAAATCAAGTAATATGCTTTGCTTATTGATGGTAAAGGCTCCAAAGATAAGATGTGGCTCCTTACATTTTCATATGCTTCATTCAATCTCACAAGAAATTGAAGCAATCAAATTTTGTTTTCTATGTCTGCAATCTTTGACACAACATTACAAGAACAATTATTTAAGGCACCACAAACACATTTTGGAAAAGCATTTACATTGTTCAATTCATCCCACAATTTTTTCAATTTTTTGTAGTACATGGTGATCGAATTATTTCCTTGCCTCACATTTATAATCTCATGTTGAAGTTGGAAAAGTAAAGGTCCGTTTATTTGCCCAAAGCTTTCACAAATATCATCCTAGAGTTCTTTAGTAGAATGAGTGTACATAAATCCTTTTGATAATTCCTTCGTCATTAAATTAAGGATCTAGCACCTTATCATATAGTCTTAATGGATCCATCTTGGTGTATCAGCCAAGTCTTCTACAGGTTTCAAACATGTTCCTTCAATGAAGCCAAGTTTTGATTTAGCCCCTGGAGCGAGCTTTATCGATCGATTCCATCCTAAAAAATTTGTTCCATTGAAAACTATGCTTATAGGAGCAATCCATTTGTTGATTTGACATTTTGTTTCAGCAAACAAAAGTTTTGTAGCAAGAATTGATTTGACTATTACTAGAAAGATTTCTTCAAGATCTTGAAATGCCCCACTTTGATACCATGTTAACAATCTAGGGATTACAATCTTCTTGTTGAATACAAGAAATACAGCACAGAATTGATGAAGCAATATTATGGATGAACAGTAATTTGTTGAAGCAGAATTCTAGAAATTGAAATGTTATTTTCAAGAAATGAAAAAAAATGGAAAATTAGTTATTTTAGTTATGTAACCTTTCTATATATTTCTATTCTAGATGGTAATATTGTAAATATGACACAAATTTAAGATACTAATTTTATTATTTTTTACTATATATTACTGTATTTCACCGTATATTATTGTATGTAGTTTATCTAGCTATTAACAGGTTATCAAGACACCTTTTGCCAGTAACAATGAACGCTAATTTGAGCGAGCATGGGTTGAGACTTGCCGATTGTCTTAAGAAAGGGAAAAAGAGCAGTAGGTTGGTCCATCTCCGACATAATAGGGGGGATTAGCTGTACCGTTTCTCTGTGTTGATTTTGATGTTGGAACATCATAAACTTATTACCGAGCATTGAAGGTGTCTAAACCCCGATATGAAGGAGGTAATCTAAAATGAAATCTTAAAGCACAGCTAGACGCTGGTATTCTATACGTACCAAATGTCATATGTTCCTTGAACTAGCTCAATGCAAGTGTATCCAAGAAAGGTGAGATGCAAGTTGTTAAAAATTTAAAGAATGAATTTATCCACACCAAGACTCTGATAGGTTGGCATGTAGGCATTGATTATCAAAAGTACCCATAACAATCATTTTTGTCTACATTTATCGATCGAATTCTTGAAGGGAGTTGCATGTTATGTCTACTACAAATTCCTAGACGGATACTCAAGGCACAATCAGGTTGCTATTACCCTCGAGGACCACGAATGAACCACCTTCATATGTCTCTATGGTATATTTGTTCTTAGGCGTATTCACTTTGGACCATATAACTAATACCCCAGCCATGTTTGAGATTTTCATGATGGAAGTCTTTTCTAACTACATTGAAATAATACACGAAAAACTTTGTGGACGACTTATCTATTTTTGGAAATTCCTTTGCTGTTTGCTTAGAAAACCTAAACAAGACATTAGAATGGTACGCTGTGAGGAGAGACTAGCTTAGATTTGATTCGGGAAGAATGCCATCTTGAGGTGAGAGAAGGGATTGTGCCTTCCCACAAGGTATCATGAAATGGATTTTGAGGTTGATGGCAAAAATAGAAGTGATTTAGGAATTATCTCCATATATATCTCAGTCCATGGTATTAGGTGTTTCCTTAGCCATGTGCCTTTTACCAACGTTTTATCGAAGATTTTTTTCTTTTTTAAGGATTTCAAAATCTCTTTATGAGCCTTGAGCTACGGGATGCACCTTTCAGTTGTCATGATGATTGTGTGATATCATTTAATTGACTTAAGCAAGAGTTAATTTTTGCGCCAATTAATTATGCAGTTGATTGAACCTTACCCCCTTGAGAGCTATGTTGGGAAAAGCTGCAGCAAAACGTGAAAGAAAACAAAGCAAGCAAGAAAGTGCAGCAGATCTTTGGAGCAAAACAAACTTATTTTATAAAATATGTTTTGTCTCTTAAATAAGCTTTACATAATAACTAACTAGCACATAAATAGGAGATTTATCTTATCACTAAATCTGATATTTATCTAAGTTAAAAACTAATGAATAACAAACTAAGATAAACTTAAACAACTGATATATATATATATTTTGAATCATCCTTCAACACTCCCCCTTGATTCAAAGTCATACACTCCAAGTAATGATCTGAAATAGAAATGCTTGTCTTGAGGAAGTGATTTTGTCAAGATATCTGCCACTTGTTCATCTGTACTACAATACTTCAAGATGATTGAATCATTTGCAATTAATTCTCGGATGAAATGAACTCTTATATCAACATGCTTTGTTCTTCCATGATAAGCTGGATTTTTTGCCATTGCAATTGCAGATTTGTTGTCACAATAAATCTCAGTTGCTTCCATTTGATGTTGGTGAATATCTGCAAGGATTCTCCTCAACCAAATGGCTTGACAAGCTGCTACTGTTGCTGCTCTATATTCCGCTTCTGAAGTTGACAACGCAGTAGTGGGTTGCTTCTTTGAACTCCAACATATGGCGGCTGATCCAAGTCCGAATGCACAACCTAATGTGCTCCTCCTGTCATCCAAACATCCAACCCAATCACTGTCACTATATCCACTTAACTTCAGCTTCGAAACACGCCCATACCATAATCCGAAGTCCACCGTTCCTGCAATATATCGTAATACTCGTTTTGCAGCTCTAAGATGATGTTTTGATGGACAACTCATAAATCTGGAAATCACTCCTACTGCAAAGGCAATATCAGGACGTGTGTGGCTAAAAAATATTAATCCTCCAACTAAACTTCTAAAGTACTTTACATTTGCTAGTTCGGTTCCATCATCCACCATTCTCTACCATGCGATGAACATTTCAGCGCTTCTTGGACGTTTGCAAAGTTTGTGATCAAGGTTCCTATTGGCTCAGCATATAAAAGGATGCTAGAACTTTTGTAGCAATTTGTGATACATGTCTGCACAAACACAATTTTCAAAACATGACGAGATGCCACAAAACATCTTAGAAATGAAAATGTTTCACATTTGGGGAATAGAATTCATTGGACCTTTTCATTTGAGAACCAGTGCATTTTAGTTGGGGTAGACTATGCGTACCAAGTGGGTAAAGTCTATCACTAGCCCTGCTAACAGTGCCAAAGTAGTCAATACTTCTATACAAAGAATATCCTTTCTTGAGTGGGATACCGAAAGCTATTATATGTGATCGGAGCTCACGTTTTTGAGAACCATTAGAACAAATATGGTGTAAAGCATGAAGTGGGAGCCCTCTATCATCCCTAGCCCAGCAGGCAAGCAGAAACCTCAAACCGAGGAATTAAAATGATTCTAGAGAAAATCATTCATGGGTTAAGGAAATAGACTCAAGAAGTTACAGGATACGTTATGGTGTACCAAACTATTGTGTATGTTTGTGTTTCAAGGCACGGCCATGTGTGGAGCCCAGCAAATCCACAGAAGAGTACACGGCCAAAGTACATGGTTGTGTACACGGCCGTGTATCACTGCCAGAATGTGTACAGAAACGTACACGGCCAAAGTACACGGTCGTGTACATGGCTGTGTATCTTTGCCAGCATATGCACAGAAACGTATACGGCCAAAGTACACGGTCGTGTATATAGCCGTGTATCCCCTGTCGGCCAGCTTGTGCTCTCCATAATTATGATATCTGTGATTGTTGTATTTTAGGTAGATAGATATCTGTGTAATCTTTGTAATTTAGGTAGATAGATATCGTAGATATGCTTGTTATTTTACTTAGCTAATTTGTAGGAGTCAGTTTAGGAAACTCTCTTGTATATATATATTCAACATATGGAAGAAAGGAGGTAGAGGAAATAGAATGAAAATCAATTTCCCAAATCTTGTCATGGTATCAGAGGAGCAAATCGCATCTTGATTTGTTTGTTTGAAAAAAAAAAAACACGGTAAAGATGAACTCTGGCGATGATGGAAACTTCAAACGAAAGACCATATCACCATATGACATCACGTCCCTCGGCAATCCTGGACTTCTGATAACTTAGGTCCAGTTGAAGGGGGAGAATTATGACGAGTGGTCTCGCTCATTGAGAACGGCCTTGAGAGCGAGAAAGAAATTCGGATTTGTTGATGGAACAATCACGAGACCTGATGAGGACTCTACAGACCTTGAAGATTGGTGGACAATCAACTCGTTGTTGGTGTCTTGGATCCGAAATACTATCGAGCCCAGCCTTAGATCAACAGTCTTACATGTAGAGATTGCGCAAGACCTCTGGGATGATATACGAGAGCGTTTCTCGTTGGTGAATGGACCTAGAATATAGCAACTGAAATCAGACCTTGCCGAGTGCAAGCAGAAAGGAATGAGTATTGTCAGTTACTATGGCAAACTCAAACAATTGTGGGATGAATTGGCCAACTACGAACAACTGCCGACGTGCAAGTGTGGAGGATGCACATGTGATCTCAGGACTGTGTTAGAAAAAAATCGAGAAGGGGAAAAGGTGCATACTTTTCTCATGGGATTAGAAGAAATAATATATGGGACTGTCCGTTCTAACATTCTGGCTCAAGATCCGTTGCCTAAACTGAATAAAGTGTACTCGATGCTTATCCAAGAAGAACGAGTGAAAGCTATTTCTCGTGGAAAGGATGAACGTGGGGAAGTGATGGCTTTTGCAGCTCGTACTCGAGGAGATGGGAAGGATAAGAACATGGTGTGTACACATTGCAAACGCAAAGGGCATGAGGCCGACAACTGTTTTGCCTTGATTGGATATCCGGAATGGTGGCGTGACAGACTCCGGAACGAAGGGAAAAGTGGAGGACGTGGCAAAGGACAACAATTGCCTCAACAAAGAACAGGACAAGGAGCTGGACGGGGGTCTGGTTTGGTACGTGCCAACGCTGCTCAGACCATAGAAGGTAGTTCTTCCTCGACTAACAATGCCGATGGTGATAGACCTAGATCGCTTAGTCTAAGCAATGAGCAATGGGAGGCACTTGTGAAGTTGGTAAATAACAAAACAATTGGAGGTGAAAAAATGACTAGTAAGCACATGTCCTGGATAATTGACACGGGAGCAACGAACCATATGACGGGAAATCTGAGTAGCTTGTATAACTTGCAGACAGTTCTGCAGTGTTCCGTGGGGTTGCCAAATGGGAGCAGTGCTCTGGCCACCAAAGAAGGGACAATTTATCTTGATGAAAATCTTGTCCTTGAAAATGTTTTATATGTGCCTGGATTGACCTGCAATTTGATTTCTGTGTCACAACTCATAGATCAATCCCATTGTATAATTAAAATCATTGACAATCTTTGTGTAATACAGGACCGATCTTCGAGGATGCTGATTGGTGCGGGTGAACGTCGAGATGGACTCTACTATTTCAAAGGGACACCAAGAATTAAAGCAATGAAAGCAGATACGATGGGATCACTTGATTTTTGGCATCAACGTCTAGGTCATCCGTCTATGAAGGTTACCAAGTTGCTTCCAGTTGTGGATCCTACTAAGAATAATAGTTTGAATAAAAGTTGTGAGATTTGTCAAAGAGCAAAACAGACTAGAGAAAAATTTTCTCTTAGTGACTTTAGAGCATCTGAAATGTTTGAATTGATACATTGCGATTTATGGGGTCCCTATAGAACAATCTCTTCTTGTGGAGCATCATATTTTTTAACTATTGTTGATGATTATTCTAGAGCTGTGTGGATATATCTGCTTGTTGATAAGAAGGAGGTATCTAAAGCCATGGAAAGGTTCTTTTCCATTATTGCATGACAGTTTAGTAAACAAGTAAAAATTGTGCGAAGCGATAATGGAACGGAATTTACTTGCATGAAAACGTATTTTCTTGAAAATGGCATTTTTTTTCAAACATCTTGTGTTGGGACACCACAACAAAACGGTCGAGTAGAAAGAAAACATCAACACATATTAAACGTGGCTCGAGCTCTACGTTTTCAAGGCTGTCTACCTATTTCATTTTGGGGTGAATGTGTTCTAACTGCTGGTTACTTAATCAATCGAACACCTTCATCAGTTCTGAATGGAAAAACTCCTTATAGTATTCTTTATGGATGGGAACCTGCGTATGACCATCTAAGAATTTTTGGATCATTATGCTATGCTTATAAACAAGGGAGATCGGGAGACAAATTTGACAGTAGAAGTAGACGGTGTATCTTCGTTGGTTATCAGTTTGGGCAAAAGGGCTGGTGGCTATATGATTTAGAAACACGTGAATTCTTTGTTTCACGCGATGTGAAATTTTTCGAGACAGAATTTCCATTTGCTTCGTCCTCTAGATGTAAGATTGCTGATATTGATTCACCAGATGAGGCTAGCTTGGTAGCAAGGGGGAGACACATTGATAATGTCTTTCCACTAGAAATAGCACTTGAACAGGACTTCGAACAGGAAGAGGCGCATGTTGCGGAACAGGGTGCTGCGGTTGTCGACGGAGAACTGTTGGGTCGCGGCCATAGGCACAAACAACCTTCCGTTTTGCTGCGCGATTATGTTACTCATGCAGTCAAAACTTTGAGTCCATCCCCCTCGTCATCCACACCACAGTATCTCTCAGGTACGGCTCATCCTATTGCACACTATGTGAATTGTGCTCAATTTTCTTTGCGACATCGTCTTTTTCTTGCAGCATTAAGTACAAACTGTGAGCCAATCACTTTCTCTGAAGCTGTGAAACATAAACGGTGGCGCGAGGCAATGCAACAAGAAATCCAAGCATTGGAAAATAATGCAACTTGGGATATTGCTGATTTACCTCCCACTAAGAAAGCTCTAGGCTGTAAGTGGGTATATAAGATCAAATATCATTCCGATGGCACTGTGGAACGTTATAAGGCCCGACTCGTGGTGTTAGGCAATCGTCAAGTGGAAGGGATCAATTACACTGAGACTTTTGCTCCCATTGCCAAGATGACTACTGTTCGAATGTTTTTAGCAGTGGCAGCGGCGAAAACTTGGGAAGTGCATTAGATGGATGTCCATAATGCTTTTCTTCATGGAGATCTTCAAGAGGAAGTCTACATGACGTTGCCTCATGGTTTTCATGTCTCGACTTCTGGCAAGGTCTGCAAATTGCGTAAGTCACTATATGGTCTCAAACAAGCTCCGAGATGTTGGTTTGCCAAGCTATCTACTGCTTTGAAAGCGTACGGGTTTACACAGTCCCTTTCTGACTACTCCTTGTTCACTATGCAACGTAATACTATACAACTCAATGTCCTTGTATATGTGGATGATCTTATTGTGTCTGGCAACCACAATACTGCCATACAACAGTTTAAAACATATCTCTGTGCTTGTTTTCATATGAAAGACCTGGGCATTTTGAAGTACTTTCTTGGTATAGAAGTTGCGCGGGGCCCTGCCGGATTTTTTTTGTGTCAAAGGAAATATGCGTTGGATATTATTTCTGAAGTTGGCCTCCTAGGAGCTCGCCCTGCCCAGGTTCCTTTAGAACAAAATCATCGTTTGGCACTTTCGACTAGCTCCTTGCTCAATGATCCGGAATCATATCGTCGTCTGGTTGGACGATTGATTTACTTGTGTTTCACCAGACCTGAACTTTCTTATAGTGTTCACGTTTTATCTCAATTCATGCAGCAACCACGTGAAGATCATTAGCAAGCTGCGTTGCGAGTGGTTCGCTTCCTAAAGCGTAGTCCAGGGCAAGGCATCGTATCGAGTAGCAAATCCGAGCTTCGATTGCATGGTTGGTGTGATGCCGATTGGGCCGGTTGTCCATTGACAAGGAGATCGCTTACAGGTTGGTTGGTATTTCTTGGTGACTCTCCTATCTCTTGGAAAACGAAAAAGCAACAAACGGTGTCTCATTCGTCTGCTAAAGCGGAATATCGTTCTATGGCTGCCACTACCTATGAGTTAAAATGGTTGAAAGGCATCTTGTGTAGCCTCGGTGTACTTCATCCCTCACCCATGACCTTGCATTGTGACAGTCAAGCCGCTCTCCGCATATCTCACAATCTCGTGTTTCATGAACGAACGAAACACATTAAAGTTGACTATCATTTTGTGCGTGATTCAATTTTTCATGGTGATATCCAAACGAAATTTGTGCCATCTCATGAGCAACTTGCTGATATTTTTACCAAGGCTTTGGGTAGAAAGCAATATGAATATGTTCTTCGCAAGTCGGGCATTCGAGATCTGCATGCTCCAACTTGAGGGGGAGTATTGTGTATGTTTGTGTTTCAAGGCACGGCCGTGTGCGGAGCTGTGTGTGGAGCCCAGCAAATCCATATAAGAGTATACGGTTGTGTACACGGCCGTGTATCACTGCCAGAATGTGCACAGAAACGTACACGACCAAAGTACACGGTCGTGTACATGGCCGTGTATCACTGCCAGAATGTGCACAGAAACGTACATGGCCAAAGTACACGGTCGTGTACATGGCTGTGTATCTCTGTCAGCATATGCACAGAAACGTACACGGCCAAAGTACACGGTCGTGTATATAACCGTGTATCCCCTGCCGGCCAGCTTGTGCTCTCCATAATTATGATATCTATGATTGTTGTATTTTAGGTAGATAGATATCTGTGTAATCTTTGTAATTTAGGTAGATAGATATTGGAGATATGCTTGTTATTTTACTTAGCTAATTTGTAGGAGTCAGTTTAGGAAACTCTCTTGTATATATATATTCAACATATGGAAGAAAGGAGGCAGAGGAAATAGAACGAAAATCAATTTCCCAAATCTTGTCACAAACAGCTTATAAGACTTCCATAGGTACGTCTCCCTACAGACTTGTCCATAGCAGAGACATGCCAGTCACTAGTTGCACTGGAATACAGAGCATATTGGACCATAGATAATGTTAATGGGGACTCAAAACGGGCTGGAATAAAGAGACTTTTGAATTGAGCGATGAATTAGTGAAACTTAGGCTTGATGGCAATGATAATTCTAAAATTTACAAGGAGAGAACCAAAATTGGCATGATAAGCATAACTGTGACAGTCGAAGGTAGGCAAAAATGTGATACACTATAACTCCATGTTGAAAAGTCTTCTAGGTAAACTTAAGTAGAAATGGTCGACAATGTTTGCTATCATGGCATTATTCCCAAGCGGCGTCATCCATTTATTCTATGAAGAATGGTGTACATTTAAAGTGAATGGACAATCCTTGGAATTGTATCTTGCAGATGATGAGGCTCCCACAACATCAACCACGTCCCAACTAATGCGCAATCTTAGAGACCAGAAAGAGGAGTCGAGCTAGTGACCATCAACCAAGCATTCCTTTTATTTATTTCTTATTATTAGTATTTATAAAAATTTCCTCACATTAATCTGTTTAAGTTTCTTATAAAACTTTTGCTAATCTATAAAAGCTTTGGGTTGCCTGATTGTGAATCCAACTCCATCGCAGTGCATATAACATAATGAAAACTTAACAATAGATATTGTTCCAATCTATTCTTCTTCACCCCATCAATTTAATTTTAAATTTTGCTTAAGCCAAGCTTTAAGGAGAAAGAGGGTGCATTATGTTTGAAATTGCATTACTTTAAACATTAATTTCGATTTATGTACACCTAGGTTGAAGAATGCAATAAGCTAATGCTTATGTCACTGAGTTAGGTAATTAATAAGCAATTAGTTAATACAGTCTATAGACCTACCAATGAGAAAAAAATGAGTTAATATTGTGATGATCAACCTTTTGTTGCGTTTCGCTTGCCGAATTGTCATATGTATCGATGAGTTTATAGGTTTTCATTAACAAAGGATATTTATTATGCCTCCTACGATTTTGTCTTTCCAAAAAGTTAAGGAAGTTTAAGTGGAGGAAAAAAAAAAAACGAAAAGAAAAAGATAAGAGAAGAAAATAACAAAAACAATAAAGTAGCAGCGCATGAATAACACAACAAAAATGCACAAAAGTCCCCCCAAATAGATGTGTACACCCGGCTTACGGGCTAGTTTTATGGAAATAGCGGGTTATGGGCCGGTTTCATATCCTTGTACATCGGCTCTTTTAAATTAAAATAAAAATTATTTATTTTTTTTTTAAAATAAAAAAATTGTAAATCCAAAACTCTTATTAGTTTTTAATCTAATTTATAAATAACTTAAAATGGATTTGTATTTATTTAGATAGAATCACAGTAGAATTATCATTTTAGTAATGTGAGACAAAGTTTTTTAAAAGAAAATCAAAATATAAAAGTTGATTCTAATCCCATATCGTTAAGAAATGAAAATTTCTTTTAAGTGAAACCTATAAATATTCAACCAAATGTACTTTTATGGTATATTTATGTTTTGCATTGTCAATGACAACATATTAAATGTTATGAATGAGAATTAGTTACTTGTATTTCATATATTTGTAATTTGGATTTTTAATTTTTTAATTTTATTTTATTTAATGATATATATATTTAAATTTTTTCTTCATTTTTTTTTGTTGATCTAATGGACATGCTTAGTCCACACACGGGTTCAGAATTGACCATACAGGGTTGATTCCAGACCTAGCCCTTGACCACATCTAGATGTGTAGAAAAATGTGAGGAATAAGCTTAGGTAATGTGAGCATGAGGGTTTCAAAAAGAAAGAAAAAGAAGGAAAATCTAGAATGCCCTATTCTACTAGATCAACTTAGTAGATGCTTAATTGTCTAGGAAAATCAAATATATTTCGGTCATATTTACTTATAAGCACATCTATTTTTTATATTTATTGTAAGGTGATTGCATGCTTGTGAATCTAAACACAATAGAGGGTTGATCCTTGTGATATTGCCTTCTTTCTTAAATGATGATGGGTGCCATACTTGGTATTCAAGTGACATCACATTTTCTAATAAACTAATATTTAATGTAGAAAAATGGAATGATCATGCCCTTGAGCTATTATGGAAAGCATCTTTCTTAAGAACAAGTAAAAGGTTAAGCTCGGGTGGATAAAAGTGTAAATTGTATCATGCTTTCACATCTTAAAAACCTAAGTTATACCCTTATTCTCTTGTATTTCATGGTAGCTCTAGGAGAAAAATAGTTGAAAATTGCCAAGTATTTAAACAACCGATGAAGAAAGGATAATAGAACAAAAATAAGCAAAGAGAATGAAGAATGAAAAGAATTAGCATATCGTTATATGGAAATGCCTCAAAATGATGCAAGAAGCCTAAGCAACCATTCATCTAATTGAGAGCCCATAAATACCAAACACAATTATTTGCAATAGCTAATAAAGTATATAGATTGGCTTCATTCTACCGAGGTCACACTTCAACTGATAAAGTCTTGCATCATATAAAGTTGCTCCTATTTTCTAGGACTTTAATTAGATAAAGTCTTGCATCATATAATCGAAGTCCTGAAAAGCTATAGATATTGTTGGTGTATTTAAAACCATTTTTAGGATGTAGAAGGATTAGATTGGTCTAGGGTTAGTTACATCTTATGTATCGATAAAAGTAGTTTTCATAAAGTTACACTGTATTACTAAAATTAAATATTGTTTTAGAGTTCTTTGCTTAATTAGCGTTGGTTCTTGGTAAAAGGCCATAGGTAGCTATTTACTTTCATTTTACAACTCTTATATTTGGAACTTTCATGTTTCTTATACATTGTTAGTATAGTTAGTTAACTTAATATATGTAGCTAAATTAGTGAATGGCTTATATCGGTTTATGCTAATGGGGCTTAAAACTAATATACCTTATATGTGTTATTGCTTTTACTTTTAATAATGCTCTAGATTAAAATAGCTGATGTGATAGAGTAGTAGAAATCCTAGAACACTAAAATTAGGTTGAAGTAGACCTTAACCCATTGACTAAACAAATTCAAGAATCGAAGGTATATATTGAACGTGACCCATTGAATATGCTAATTGAAAACCTTAGTATAATCAAATAGAATAATGGACAAACACCACAAACATTAAATTCTTGATATCAGAAAAGAAATAAGGAGATAACACCCTCAACTCATAATAATATTCATATTCATAAAGCCAACTTATTCAATACATGCTTTGCCTATTTATAGACACAAAATATATCCTATGAAATCTATGAAATATTTCCATAAAAGGAAACAAATAAAATCTAATAAACTAGGAAATAAAATTAAAATGGAAAATAAATAATATCCTATAAACTAGGAAGAAAAATAAAATCCTAAATAGTATCATAACAATCAAGGGTTTGAATAAGTTGATAAATCCTAACTAAATAATAACTGAAAAATAATTTCAAATCATAGAACAAGATTCCATTCAATGTGAAATCTTCAATAGCTCCTTGGACTCAATCATGTGCATGAGTCACCATGGGAGCTAGTAGATTTTAGTGCATCAATAAAAACACAATTGGTTGATTTAATACAAAGCAATTTTCAAACTCTTAACTCTAGCCCCATTACCTAGTTAATTAGTAGTAGTTTAGTGTTCTATATTCATCTATAAAGGTTAACCTATAGATGGCACTATGCATCAGCAACACAAAATTTATTTAATTCGAGAGTACTTAATTAGTTTATGTAATTTTATAGTTCTTGGGGTTTGTAATGCATCCATTCATTGTCAATAATCACTACTTATGGTTAGATTGAAAGGAATGGCTCGTTATGCTCTAAGAGAGGGTAGATAAGTAATTTAAGAATGATAATTTATTTTTGAAAATATTTACTAGAATCAATTTCAAACCACATACACACTAGTGATGGCAATGTTAAGAACCACCCTAGTTAATATAGTTAAAGTCTTCATTAAATTAGCCTACTTTAAGTTTTTAAATTTTCATTATGTTTTCAAAATGCTTTCAAAAAAATTCATCAATAATTTTTGTAGTTAAATTCATATTAATGAAGATTAGTGATAGTGTATGTTCCCTAAGAAGACCTTAAGAGAAAAGCTCCAAATTGATAATTAAGGTTTATGGAGTTAAGAAGAAAATTTTTGAAGTCAATTAAAAAGTGTTTTATAAAAATTAGGGCCAAATTTCTCCAAGTGACCTCTTTGCCCTTGAACTTGATTTTATTGATAGTGGTTTTGATATAGCCTCATAACCCTAAATAAAATTCAAAGACCTTAATTGAGTAAATAAAATTACTAAGGAGCCATTTCAATTCAATTAGGAAAGACTAATTGAAGTTTAGAAGCTAAATTCACAAATGACCAAAATGCCCCTACAATTGACCTTAATATGTAGTGACAAAAAATTAGAGTCTAGAAAATTAAATTGGAGTATTAGCATACCAACAAGTTAAAAATAAGATTTAAATTGAAATAAGATGTTTAATTTACCTAGATAACCTTCAAGGATGATACCTGTTAACACTAAGTAAAAGGGCATTGCACTAGTGGTCCTCCCTAAACCCTTAAACCTTAGGGTTTTGCAATTTACCCCACCATATAATCCCTTGCCACCACTCCTTTAGGCAACCAACTCACTCTTTTTTGGTAAAACACCTAAAACCTCTATTAAACCTGAATTTATAGTTTAAACCGTATTAATTATTTATGGAACCCTTATTAATCTAAGTTGTTTATTGTGTTTGGCTAGGTTTGAAGAATTGAAAGGAAGTCAAGAGCACTCTAGAAGGTTAATGTCACCCCAATCTTCACTAAGTGTAAGTTTCTTTGAATATTTGATGATTATTTATTACTTAAGCCTTAATCATTGATCTAGCTACTAAATGGAACCTTTTGATGCTACGAATTTCTTTTGGGAAGTAAGGAGACCATCTTTAGGAGTTCTCTAAGGGCATGACCAAGTGAAGGAGGAGAGCTAAGTTTGATACTCATTAAGGTAAGCCATCAATCTTCTATCAAAGTAATATTTGATGATTTGTAAAGATGTTTCTAAGTGCTAGAATGATTTAGAAATGCATCAGTCAAGAACCTTAGATAAGCTACCACCTCTAAGTTGTGTTTGGGATGCATTTTGATGATTTCAAAGGTTAATGGAATTGCAAACATGTTAAAGTTGATGCTAGACGTAAGTTTGAATGATTAAGAATGAGTTTAGATCAAGAAGTTGCAAAATGGAAATTACATAATGCATGTTGCTACCTTTGAAAACTCTTTAGGCACTATTTGATGTTTTTCAATGATACTTGATGATTAAACATGTTAAGTTAGTGACTAGACATGAGTTTAAATTATAAGAAATGAGTTTGAAGCTTAAGAAGGAAAAATGGGTGATATATATTCAATGTTGCTACCCTATTGTGAAATTTATGTTTGATTTCTTGATTAATAGTGTTCTTGAGCATGTCCTGATGTTTATTTGATGATTCTTGACTGATTTTAGGCTTAGGAAATGTTGAAAAATGATATATGATATAAGTATGGTAATTAGGAGATTCAATCTTGCAAGAATTGATAATTAGGAATGTTTAGTGAATAATTTGGTGATAAATAGTAAAATTCTAGCATGTATGAGTCTATTTTGGAGTGGCATTTGAGGTTTACTTGATGTTTAGTCAATAATTTAGAACTTAAACAAGGTTTAATTGTTGTTTAGTTGATAATTTTAAAATAATGTATGTATGGTAACTGGGAGGTTCAATCTTGCAAGAATTGAGGATTTAGAGTGTTTAGTGGATAATTTGGTGATAAATAGTAAAATGCTAGCATGTATGATTCTCTTTTGGAATGGTATTTGCAGTTTAATTGATATTAAGTTAATAATTTGGGATTTATACAAGGTTTAGTAGAATAAAGATTGAATTAGGATGAGAAACTTGTAATGTAGGACCCCTAATATGGACTGCTACTTGTATTGAAGGATTTTTGCTTGATTTTGTTTGATTTGAGTAAATTAATGTAATGATAATTTTATTTGGTGATTATTATTATTTTTTTGGATTTAGGAGTTAAAAGATGTAAATTTTAATATATATTACGTATTTAATAATTTAGGGCTCTAAAGTAGTCAAATTGAGGTTTGTTTGAGTCAAATTGGGTAAATTAGGCCCATTTCCAATAAATTTCAGCATAATTTGAAATAATAATGGGCTTGTGAAATTTGGATTTGGGCCAAGAAACAAACTTGGAATATAACCCTCTAAACTTGTTTAAAATGGTATGATGTTGAGCTTCTTGATAATAAAATAAGAAGAATGGTAATAAATGGACATTTTTAGAAAGTGGGCCAAAGCTAAACCAACCCCAATTGGCCTAATCAAATTGACCCATGAACCAACCTAAAACCTTCCCCATGGGTGGTTTATAAGACAAGTTGCATAATTGGGCCTAATTGACTAACATGACCTAATTGAGCTAATCTTGGAGCTAAATCGGTAAATTAACCTTAGTTAGGCTTCGATAGATCTAAATAAACCCAATGGGCCCAAGTTCCAAAACTAGTTGAGCTCATTTCTTCTCTAGAGCTATATCCTAAATAGGTTTTATCAAAATATAATAGCTTAAGTGGGCCCTATGCCTAATAAGGCGCAAAATTGATTAAAGACCTAAAATGAATTTGACTTAAATATAATAATTTAATTAGGCCTAGAAATAATAAGTATAACATACTAAATGAAGATGGGCTTAACTTAAGTATAATAGCACACAATCGGCTAGAATAATTTAATTAAGCCTAATTGGGCTTAAATGACTAATTGGAATTAAAACTAAATAGATTAGACCTAGCATACCTTATTTAACCTAGATAAATGGATTTGAACATTATAAGCCCAATTGGATAAAATTAATTGGATTAAGTAATTAGGTAACTAAATAAATAAATTACTTCAATTAATGGGTTAATCAACTTAATTAGGGATAATGTGACCAATTCTAAAAATATTTGGACCCACTTCTCTTTCGGGCCCAATATCCTACTTAAGCCTTAGTAAAAAAACACATAATGAATAGATGTAGACAATATAGGAGACTTAGTGGGCTTAAACCTAATGAAGTAAATTAAGTGGAAGTTGATTGAATAATTAGAATAATAATTGGTAACTATAATATCTTAAATTGGCTTAATTAATAAATAGTAAGTAATATAGGCCAATTTTAGCTAAAAGCTAATTGGGACTTCTTACTCATTTGTTAGGCGCATAATTAGTATAAACCTTAACTAGTTTAGACCAAACTTACCGACTTTAATTTCCTCTCTTAATGCATAAAATCGAATAATCTTGCTTGGTGGGATTTAACCTTCAACTCAAGAATCTTAAACTTTTCAGATATGAAATAATATGTGTGCTGTTGCTAGAATAGGAATAATAATTGGACTAAAAATTCAAACTTGGCTAAGAGTTTAGTTATTGCTTGTGCATGGTTGTGTTAAGTTCGCGAACAATGCCTTAGGCTTAGAACTAAGTCTATAGTCTTAGTTTCAGTAACCCTAATAATTTGGCACTTAAGCCATTAAGGAATGGCTTGGCAAGTGGTTGATAGGTGAAATCACATTGAATGATAAGTATTGTAAATGGAGAGAAGGTATATTGAGGGTTGTCTAGGGTTATAGATGGTGTTCGATGATATAACATAGCCAAACTATAATTAGTGAGAACTGCATAATGATAATAACATTTTGGTGAGGCTACTTAGGTTCGGTTCTTTGGCATGGAGTTTGACTGCACCTAATAACCTTAGATTATTATTGTAGTGGTATTGGATCGTAGGTCCTTTGCCGTGCTATCCGAAGTTATGTGTAATGCCCATAAAATAAAAAGAAGGGCAAAGAAAATAATAATGAAATAGTATTGGGGGTATTATAGACATTTTGCAGTTAAGGTATTTAAACCCCTTTATAACTCATGTGCCTCCCCTTTTCCTTTTTACATTGTAGTTACACAAGAAGCCTTCACAGACGCTCATAGCGTACTCTAGCCTAAATCTACATGGATTGACATGATTAAGCCAAGCAAGACTTCTAACTGTCATCATAGGTCATTCAGATCTTAATTTCAATTGTAAGTATTGTGTGGGTATTTTGTTGATAGTTTTGAGGAAAGAGGCATAAAAGAATGAGGCATAGTTGTGGGATTAAGTGATTTTGGGATTCCAATTGTAAATTGAAGCAAGTAAGTGTTTATACTTCACATAAAAGTATAGAATTAGTGATTTAATCGAAATAACTTAGTCTAAATATATAGAAACTAGGATTGGAGAAGAAAAAGAAGAAAATTTTTGAAATAGGGGGATGAATGGTCAAGTACATGAACGCATACCTTCCCATGTTGAGTTAGAGAAGGTTTATGTACTGATGGGGTATATGGTCAGGTATGTGGGTGTGTACCATCTAATTTTAAAGTACATGGCCAAGTACACGACCTATTGACTTGGGTATGTTGGGAAGGTTTTGTGTACAGTAAGGTACATAGCTATTTACATGACTATGTTCCTTCTTGTGTTCTTTTATATGATCACATACACGACCATGTTGTTCTAGAATTCTCCTACTTTACTACTATTTTGGTTTTCTTCAATTTTAAGCTAATTTCACCTATAATAACACAATAGGGAAGGGAAATATGCAACTAGTGTACAATTAACAACTTAACAAAATTAGATTATGTCATAAGGTAGTACTAAACTTAAGTAGTGTTTGGTTATTGGTATTAGATAATACAAGGAGTATTGGACAGTACAAAACAAGAAAAAATGGATAAGAAAATTTTTTTTACTATGTTTAGTATTGGATAAGGATTTTTGTATTGTCCATTGTTTGGAATTGTAAAGTACTGCACTGAACATAGTAATTTTGACAATTATACCATTTTTTATGATATCATGGTTATTTATACATTTTTTATATTATTATAAGAAAATACTATTTGAAGAGATTATTTAATTCATGTAAGACTGCGAATTATATAAAATAATTCATATAAATCCATTGATTGAAAAAAATTTAATAATTCATATTATAAATTACAATAATTTGTGTTATATTAAAAAATATAACACATTGTAAATATTATATTAGTAATTTTTAATAATTGTCATAAAACATTATAAATTATATTTAATAACCGTAATTTTAATTATATTAATATTATAGCAAATTAGTATATATTACATTACAATAATGTGCTTTAATTTTTTGTAACTGTAATTTTAATTAAATTACAATACTTTGATGTATTTTGCAAAGGATTTCTTATTCTAGTTCAGGTCACACACCGCAAGTGAAGTTAAATGGGGAGGAGCTAAGCATCATTTGGAAGACAAAGATGATGGTGGAAGAATGCATTTGAAGTAGTAAAGAGTAGGAGTTTGCCATGGGAGGTTTTTGAAATTAATGCAATTCATTCATTGCAGCGAATTCCTAGATGCATTGACACTTTAGGGTTTTTATTTAATGTACCTAATACTTCAAATGTGAAATGAAGAATAGCACATGAACTCAAAACAGAGACACCACCAAGCCGACAACATAGAGCAAAGCAACAGAGAAAGCCGATGACATAGACCAAGCCAACGACACTACTAAGCTAACGACATAAAGCAGAGACACCACTAATGACACAGAGCAAGTGAGGAAGACACAAAAGCAAGCCAGGGAGATACAAGGCAAGCAGACGAACCTGATGGCAACTAGTAGCGTGAAGACGTCAACAACCGAACGACGATTAGCAGCAGGAAGAAGTTGACAACTAGAGCAACGGAGAGGAACATAGTTGGGTTTGGAAAGAAAGGGTTTCTTGTTTTCTAATGCTAGGGAAAGAAATGGAAGGATATTTGGGGAAATTTGAAAAAATTGATTTTTTATCCAGTACCACAAAATTTGTATCGAATTTCACATGGTATAAAATTTATCTATTTTGTCTAGTACCTTATTTCTTTTTTGTCCAGTACTTACATCATTTTTATTAATCAAATGTAGGACAAAAATAATTGTCTAATCTAGTACCACATTTTTCATGCAACCAAATGTTACCTTAGTCTTTAATACTTGACAGGTTTCTGTACCTTTAATAGTTACATAAAAAGCTAATTGTGGGACCCCTCTTCTAGGTATGTGTTTATTGTGTTTTCTACTTGTGATTGTTAACTTATTAATATAAATGAACTTAGTTGGATATTGGAATTAAATGTAGGTTCTTTTTGTGGTTGGCTTGGCCTGAGGACCCATAGTAGTAGATCCATAAGGGATACCTTGA
Source organism: Laguncularia racemosa (assembly GCA_037954665.1). Lineage (NCBI taxonomy): Eukaryota > Viridiplantae > Streptophyta > Magnoliopsida > Myrtales > Combretaceae > Laguncularia > Laguncularia racemosa. The sequence continues at coordinate 3,740,158 of JBBMOL010000048.1, read as the reverse complement.
TGATCAGTATGTGCATGTGTTTGGGTATTTACGTACTAAGCTTAGGCTTAACCTTTTTTTTTTTCTTTTTCAATTATAGGATTTTGGGAATAGGTTCAATGCTAGTGCATTGAGACATACAAATAAAATAGGTTGTTATAGTTTACTTTTGATTAAATTAGACTTTAAATTATCTAGAAAATTTTAGAGTTACGTATATTGTTAGATAAATAGAGGGTATATCATTGTGATAATTGAGAATTTGATGAGTTATTTTATATTGTGAAGATATAAAAATATATGTATTTTTAGATAAGTTAAGAGCCGTAGCATGTCATTATTTAATAATGATATGTGGTGGGTTATGTCGTCTTAGATTTTAGGGCATTACAACTCAAGAGTACTCTTGTGCTATTTGTTTACATTATTAAAGATAATTATAAATTGTATGATTGTCTATTGCATTAGAATTTAGGCTTGCTTGACATTTGCTTGTGCTTGTGTTACTGTTATACTAGGTCTTTTGGCTCACTTTTTTCTTTTTCAAACGAAGATTTACTTATGGATCCACTTTATGACTATATAGGGTATGGTTCTAAAGAAGAGTTATGGGGATACAACGAGAACTATTAGAGATATTACTTTCTTTCTCTATAAACTTATATATATTTATTGCATTAGACTTAGAAGCCAATTGTGACTCTATGGCCTATTTTGTTATGTCTGTAAACTTATTATGGATCCCTTAGGCCCTAGGACCTAGTTACTATATTTAGTACTTACTACCACATTTTTCAATCTAAGCAAATCAACAAATGTTTTTCAAAATCTAATTAAATGATTTTGAAATACTAAAACTAGTTTATGAGAAACTTATTTAATAATTTTGAATCTTATATATTCTATTTAAGTAAGTTATGTAACAAACTGTCATCATTATAAAGAATTAAGAGCATGACTGTATACACCTGCTTGAGTTTCAAAGCAAGCTAGTGCACATAGTAACAACCATTGTTTTAGTGGATTTACATATAGTTCAAATATCAACGACTTATTGATGGTTAATTCACCTGCAATTATAATAATTCACTCAATTCTATTTTGAATTGAGTTTCAAAGCAAGCTAGTGCACATAGTAACAACCGTTGTTTTTAGTGGATTTATATATAGTTAAAAAGATCAAGGACTTATTGATGATTAATTCACATGCAACAATAATAATTCACTCAATTCTATTTTGGATTCCTTGAATGAAGTGAATTTTCAATATCACAACTCTATAAGTTCCTAAAATAATGAACCAATAAAGAAAACCTGTCTAACCATGTTCATTCCTTCCGCTCATGATTTCTTGGCATAATCTTGATCTCCTGTACATGGTCAATTGAATTTATTGAGTATTGTTTATACGGGCAATAAACCGAGAGTTGTATTAACGCGTAGCTCATATCGTGAATACGAATTGGTTAATATACGGAGTTACTCATGCAAGATGCCAAGTAAGATAGGTATTAGGGACAATGACTCATGGTACGGTACTACTTGTAGGTTGTAAAATAAAGACAAAGTTAACAAATTTGGGGTTTCAACTTGAATATTGTAGACCAAAGACAAGCAAAGACATAGGATTTTGTCGATTAATACCAAGGATCGGTCATCTTGTTCAACCTGCAGCCAATTGGTAGAAGGCTGGTCGACTAGGGTCGCTCATTGGCGATCAAACACTTGAGTTAGAGGCCAACTAGGAAATGTTAACATGTCTTGTTTAGTTTCTTTTTTTTTGCGGTTACAGATATATTATGTTCTTAGAGTTGATTTAAGGTTTATAAATGGACTTACAACAGATGTTATCTCAATGAAAACTAGAGAACCTGTATTGTAGCAAAATTAATTTTATAACATGGTAAATTTTGTTGTTTTACTCCTTGGGGTGTTCCACATAAATCATTGTGCATTGCTTTCCCCTTCTTTTCTAGTTTTTTTTTTTTTTAACCGTTGGTTTATTTGCATCATTATTGTTTGATTCCCATGGCTTTCTCATGCATAACAAGTCAGTTGTGGACGAAATGTTGATTAAATGTAGAAAGAGTTACAAGAATATTTTAGAGTTGGAAAAAGTTCTATAAAGAGTGGTGCCAGGGACTAGAAGAGAGAGAGTGTGCCCGTCTTACGAAAAAGGGTCTGTCATAAATGAACAAGAAGAAATGAGATGGCTTATTAGGATAGTAAGGTATATTAAAAACCCTATATTATTAACTAAGAGTCAATTACTTACTTTTGCTTTGAATTTTAGTGATGTATGCACTTTCACGTGACAAAGAAAACCTCCTGTCTGATATTGCCAAGAAAGTGACTTACAAGTAAATTTTAAGTAGAGATAACGTAGATGATTAGCAACAAGGGATTTTCTGGAGATATTAAATACCATTATTAGTCTCCACTCTCCATAAAGAACGAGTACGCGACAAGCTTGAACCTATCTATGTATATATATATATAAGAAAACCTTTATAAAAAAATGCCGTATGGTGCATGGTAACTTCATCTGCAAGAGAACGAAAATTTCCAAATATGGTGTATTACATTTAAATTCCTATCCATAAGTGAAAGATTCCTCGTGACTAAAGCCTGGAAATGCAAATCACATGAATTAATTCAAATATCGGTGACCAATGAATGAAAAGTAATATACTAAGTTCCTATATATGTAGATATATATATCACACTTTAACCCCGCCCAAGATTTTTAAGGCTTTTGAAGTCCAACTCAGTTACAGCTTTAAATAGCAACTATTTTGTATTCTCTCTACCAAGTCAACAAGCGTACCAATCTGCTCATCGATACTTGTGGACACTGTAAAGAAGTCAACTCATTTTGCATGGGTCTTGGTGAGAGATCAGATATCAACTAACTCCGAGTAAGGATGATTATTCACCAAGATAATGCAGCTCTATGCAATTAAAGGGTTAGATTTACCTTATTTAATGATAGAATTATTTATAGGAAAATAATCACTTATTATAATTATAGTACATCTTATATATATAGAAAAGGAGAAAAGGATTTTATCATTATGTGTATCCTATTGCTTAATAGGATGGGAACTTTGAACATTTTAAGAAATGATTAAAGTGTTTGGTGCATTTTGTAAAAGGCTAAATAATGGGGGACCATCTCAAGGTTTGGCTATTAAAGAGGACAAATGCAATCTAAGTGGAATTGGGGAACTACAAATACTCGAAGGGCTAATCACAAGGATGCAAACAAAACAGATCAAGCAAGTTATGCAAGGCTTTGTGAAGATCATTTTTGAAAATGAAGTCAAATCTAGAATGAATTTGGGCTCCATTTTTTTGGGCTTGTATGACATTAATGAATTTGGGTTCGGCCCAACTCAATGTCTCTAAATTCATTCCTTGCATAGCTCGCTTGATCTATTTTGCTCACGCCCTTGTGATTGGCCCTTCGGGTATTTGTAGTTCCTCAATTCCACTTAGATTGCATTTGTCCTCTTCAATACTTGAACCTTAAGATGGTCCCTCATCACTAAAGTAATAAAACTTTTACTTTTCATTACAATATATATATTAGGAGTGAGTAGATATAAGATAAGTAGGATATGAGACTCCATCTGTATCTTACTAATAAGGTCTTGGTTTCCAAATTTAGGAATCAGAACTTTACCTATAGTACTCAAGAATAACCATAAAATTTGTACCTTATAGAATCTACACGATACAAGGTACTTTGTGAAATTTGTAGATTTTTTTTATTTTCTCATAAATTTCAAGTTTATGTAATATTAAAAGAGTAATTTATATATGATATTACGGGTTCTTTCATATACAAAACCTATACAACTTGTAGCATAACCTATGAAACCTTGACAAATCTCTAATATCAAAAAAGTAATATTTTCTATCTTCATTATTTCAAGTTATGTCACACTAAATAAAATCTATAGAACTTGTAGCATATTTGAATGAAAACTATCATTTAAATTAAAATATCACATATAAATTGGAGATCAATCCATCTATAATCATAATATCACTTTTAAGGCACCTTTGTATTCATTAGCCACAAATGATAATAAATGACTTCTATAGAAGATAAGGCACATACAACCAAAGGATATATGCTATATTTAAAACACTATAGAATATCATATAAGAAATTAAAATAGTACAAATTCTTCCAAAATAAAAATTTCTACGTGGCTAACTTAGGCAATTATCTCATACTTGTGATTCTTTGACATCTTTTCTCTAGATGTTCCAACTCGTGTTAGTCTCAGTTCCTCCATTTCAACAATCTACTTGCCTACACTAAGGTGACCTTGGTGCTTAAAACTGCTTCATCCTCAATATTCAACCAATAATAGAGGATGAGTATCTAATCTATGACCCACTTGTTTGGAATAGTTCCTAGATGATGTCAACCCATAAAAGAAGGCAACAATAATTTTAGAGACCAAATCATAACCGTGTTTATATTTAAACCTACAAGTATAACCAATCAAACTAAGTTATAATTGTAATGCCCTGAAACTCGGGAGACTACTACCCGCCATGTAACCTTTTACCAAGCAAGGACACGTTAATGCTGTTAACCCTATTTTGATACTATTTAATTTTGTAATTCCTGTAAACCACAATCATAAGAATCATATACCTTTAATATGATACAAGTACATCTTATATAAATTTTCAAACTGCTGAAAGCCAACGTTAATACATCAATTCAGTTCACTTCAAATGTTCAACTATTCTAACTCTCAAATTCTCAAATTCAAAAATAATCTCATCACAATTCAAAGGCTTCAACTGATAAACCCTTACTTAGTCACCATAATAATAATAGTAATCTTCTTCCTCCCTCTCTTGTACACTTGATCTTAAGTCCTCTTCACGATTAATGTTTCCCTTTGCCTCTGCATCTTAAAAAAAAAAAAAAAACCTTAAAGGGTGAACTAACACCCAGTCTGTATAACCAACAAACACATACACATGATCAAACATGAATTAAATCACATACATTTATGTAGATACTAAACGTCATACAATTAGTTCTTGTTTTACTTAAGTCCACAAAACACCAATGGGGTACTAATGACCTTGTTAAACACATAATGCTTAATCCATAATACAGTGTTGGGAACTATTACTATAGGCCTCAACACCCATGAGTTCTTAAACCTTAAATCTTAACCAATATTTAGCACATAATACAGTGTTGAGAACTGCCACTATGAGCCCCAACACTTATGAGTCCTTAAACCTAAAAACAACTTAAATCATTTTCAACCATGACTTCACTAGGGGCAATGACATACAAGGATCATCAGGGTGTTCCTTAAAGATCTGTCACTATAGACTCCTAGGCCGAGCTAAGTACAAACAATAAGCAACTTGAATCAAACTTAATCTAATCCATCACAACTTAATCCTATTTGCAGCTATCTTAACATTCACAACAACAATAAAGGTTACACGTACCTAGAGTTATAGTCTTAAACACATTTGATCCTAGGCTTAAAGTTAGTTTGAAATCTATCAAAACAATAGTAATTCGTCCTTAGTACTAATGTAAGAATAATCTACATTTCTAAATTCTATTTACTTAATGGTTACTAGATGTTTAGGTTACACGAAAGTTTGAATAAGTGTAAATTAAATTGATAAACAAAATATTTCATGATCATGCTTTAGGCTATGTACTTTAGCATGGTTGGGATACATGATCATGTATATTGGTCGTGTATCTTTCTATGTGTTTTTCATTTTTAGCATGCCCAAGTACATAGTCGTTTAATTGGTTGTGTACCTTTTTGTGTAAATTGGTATTTTGGTATGCCCAAGTACACGGTCATGTAGATGATGGTGTACCTTTCTATGGATTTCCATATTTCGACACACTCAAGTACATGGGTGTGTCATTCATCTGTGTACCTTTTTGTACACAATACATATTTCTATATAAGCAGGTACACAAGCATGCACTTGGCTGTATACTATGTTGTTCTTAACGAACCCTTTTTCCTCTTTTTCAATTCATTCTAAATTTTGATTTCTCTAATCCTAAGCCCAATTAGATCCTAAAATTTGTAAATTCTAATGAATTATGTAGGTTAGTATACTTGTCCAATTTCGTGATTTGAACCCTAATCTCTCGCTCTAGTGCTCATTCCGCCCTCTTTCTTGATCTGAATTCTATCGATCATAACGTAATATTTGCATAAATCCTCAATTTTATAATTAGCAATACTAATTCAATCATAGGAACCCTTACCTAATGAAATCGAGTTTGTTCTTTAGTTGTGTATTAGGCTGCCTTTTGGTTTTTAGAGAATATTTCTTTTTTAGTCACTTATCTGCTATTGTAAATGATAAAGAGGTGAACATTAGGTCAAACTAAGGTATCTATACCCTATCTATGAAATGACCTAATTACCTTTGATCTTGATAAAAATTTACTTATTTAACCTTAGCTTTATATTTTAATAATATTATATGAATTTTTATTTTTCTAGGCACTTACATTTTACCCACTTTATAAAGACCTTTGACCTCGAAAGTTACCTGATTTTAGAAGAGTTCTGGATATTTCCATCTCATATCATCTTTCAGTTCCCATGTCACTTAATGTTTCATCTGATTTGTCCATTTTACTTTAACGTAGGGAATTACTCTCCTCCTTAACATTTGTTGCTTTACATCTACAATCCTAACCAATTTTTCAATAGAGGACAAATTTGGCTATACATTCAAGGGTTCTAAAGCTACTCTCTAATATGGGTTTAGTACAAATTTCCTCAACATCGATACATGAAATACATCATGTGTCCTAGCTAAACTTGGTGGGAGAGCTAACCTACAAGCCACAATACCCACTCTTTCCAACATTTTAAATGGGCTTACGTATTTCAGGTTTAACTTCCCTCTTAAACCAAACTTGATCACCCCTTTTATTAGAGAAACTCTCAACTGCACTTTGTCTCCTACTTGGAATTCTAAAGGGGGTTGTTTCTTATTTTCATAACTCTTTTGTTGGGATTGAGCTATTTATATTCTTCGCTTTATCAATTTCACCTTGTATATAGCCTCCTGGACCAACTTCGATTTTAGCATCTATCTTTCTCCCACTTCATCCCAATGTAATGGGGATTTGCATCTTCTCCCATATAGAGCCTCATAAGGAGCTATTTGGATGATCTCCTGATAGCTATTATTATAGGCAAACTCAACTAAAGGTATGTGCTCATTCCAATTATCTCTAAAATCTAGCACTCAACTTTTAAGCAAATCTTCTAGAATCTGAATGGTCCTCTTTGGTTATCCATCTGTCTGAGGGTGGAATAGAGTGCTGAATTGCAGTTTTGCGCCTAAAGTTTTATGTAAGCTATTCCAAAATCTGCTTACAAACTGTATGTCTCTATTAGAGGTTATGGTTACTAGCACTCCATGTAGTTTTACCATTTCTTGAATATATATCTAGGTTAGTTTCTCCAATTTGTATCCCATTTTGATAGGTAAAAAGTAGGCAAACTTGGTTAGTTAGTCCACTATTACCCAAACTGCATCTTGCTTCTCTTTAGTATTCAAAAGGGCTATACTAAAATCTATTGTCACGTGTTCTCATTTCCACTCCGGTATTGGAAGAAGTTAAAATTCTCCAATTAGCCTTTGATGTTCAATTCGGATCTATTGACAAGTAAGGTATCTTGCTACATACTCAACCATCTCTCTTTTCATGTTCTTCCACTAGTAGTGACTCTTTAGATCCTTATACATTTTAGTGCTTTTGGGATAAATTGTATAAGTTGAATAGTGTGCCTCTTTCATTATTTTCTTCTTTTGTTCTACATCCCTCATTATGCATAATCTTATTCCATACTTTACAACCCCATCTGGTTCAAATTAAATTCAGGAGCCTTACTCTACTCTATCCTGCTCTTAATCTCTTGTATATTCTTATCCTTTACCTAGGCAGTCTTGATTTTGTCCACTGAAGTTGGTTGTATGCGTAAAGTGGCTATCTTTACTCCCACTTATAGAGTCAGAATATTCAATTCCATTTTACTCATATCATCCAACAACTCTCGTTGTGAACTAATAAGAGTAACAATATTATCATATTTATTTCTACTAAGGGCATTTGCCATCACATTGGCTTTTCCTAAATGATTCTGGATTTCTAAGTCATAGTCCCTAATCAATTCCAACCATCTCCTCTATCTCATATTCGTCTCCTTGTATGTGAAGATGTATTTCAGGCTTCTATGATTAGTAAAAACCTTGCTTCTCCCTTCATACAAGTAGTGTCTCCACAATTTTAAGGCTAGTACCACTACCGCTAATTCCAAGTCATAAGCCAAATAATTCTTTTCATATGGCTTCAATTTGCGAGATGCATATACAATGACTTATCCACCTTGCATCAAAATGCATCTTAACCCTTGGGTTGAGGCATCACTATAAATAGTGAATTCTTCCCCACTCTTAGGTAATACCAAAATTAGTGTTGACACAAGCTTCTCCTTGAGTGTCTAGAAATTAGTTTCACATCTATCATCCCACTCAAATCACATCTTTTTCTATGTTAATATGGTGAAAAGAGTTGCTATCTTAGAGAATCCTGCAACAAACCTTCTATTGCAACCCATTAAACCCAGGAAGTTTCTTATATCAATTACTATCTTTGGTCTAGGCCAATCCACTACAACTCTCACCTTTTCTAGGTCTATTGTTATTCTATCCTTGTTAACTATATAACCTAAAAAAACTGTCTGTTCCAGCTAAAATTCACATTTATTGAATTTGCATACAATTTTTCTTCTTGTAACCTATTCAACACCAATTTCAAATGTTCTTTATGTTCTTCATTGCTTTTTGAGTCTATTAGGATATCTTCTATGAAGACGATTACAAATTTATCTAGGAAGTCCCCGAATACTTTGTTCATCAAGTCCACAAATGCTACAGGTGCATTAGTCAACTTGAAAGGCATCATTAAAAATTCAAAGTGCCTATAATGGTTCCTAAAAGCTATCTTTTATATGTCTCATTTCTTAATTCTTAGCTGATGGTATCTTGACTTCGAGTCTATTTTAGAGAATACCTAAGCTCCCTAAAGCTAGTCAAATAGATCATTTATCATAGGAAGAGGATACTTGTTCTTGATAGTGACCTAGTTCAACTCTCTGTAGTTAATGCGCAGTCTCATGCTTCCATCTTTTTTCTTGACAAAAAGGACTAATGTACCTTAGGGAGATACTTTAGGTCTTATGAAACCTTTATCTTATAAATCCTATAATTGCTTCCTCAAGTGTTCTAATTCCACTTGTGCCATTCTATATATCGATTTTAATATTGGTACAATACCTTGTACCAAACCAATACTGAACTTGATCTCCTTAGCTAGGGGAAAATTAGGAAGGTCTTTTAGAAACACATCTAAAAATTCTCTCACTGCAAGCACCATTTTCAATTTCTTTTCTTCACTAGCTTCAGTAGTCATAGTTGCCAACATATTCCTTCCCCACAACTTATATGTAGATAGTCCCGTTGGTCTCTAAGTTTCCAACTTATACTTAAAGTAATTTTTCCTAAGTATGTTGAAATGTACCACTATGTTATGATAGTCAATGGTGGCATGGTATTCCGATAACCAATTTACTCCCAAAATAATGTCAAACTCTACCATCTCCAATATTAATAGATCTGCTAGCATCATCCTACCTTATATCTCTATTCCTACTCTTCTATAGATTCTATCTATCTTCCCTCCAACTCCTAAAAGAGTACTAATAGCTAAACTATCATCCATTTATTCAATCTCTAATGTACATTCATATACAACGGTTTTAGACACATAAGAAATGGAAGCACCAATATCAAATAACACAAAAGCATTGCGGGCATTTACTTAATGCATACCTTCAATGGTATCAATGTTTAGAATGTCTCGGTGTTGCTATTGTTGCTGCTGTTGAATTGTGAACACTCTAGTGAGAACCTGTTGTTTAAGGCCCCCTACTTGTGGTCTACTAGTTTGTGCTCTCATTGGAAGTCTTGCTACCTGTGGAGTTGGGGCTATCTGATTTCCTGCTTGTCCTTGAGGATAGTCAACTACCTTATGTCCCATCCATTTGCATACATGGCATAATAATAAGGGGACTGACCTCTCCTTATAGTACCTACTAATATATCTTATCTTTCCACAAGAGAAGCATACACTCTCTAGCCATTTACATTCCTTTAGTTCATGAGGCTCATAGCACCTAATGCATCTAATAGTAGAGGCTGTTGTAGGGAGTACCAAAGCCATTAGTATAATTTATAAAGAAGGGGTTGTGGTACTTTGTGATCTATCTTAGAACATATGGTGTCTCTTACTCTATCACACTCGAGGCGAGTCTCTTACCCAAAGCCATCTTTGCTTTATGGTTCCTCTACTCCTCTATCCTTCTTCTACTTTGTTCCAAGTACTTGGCCTTATTGACCACTTTAGCATATATGGTCAGTTGGAAGGTCTTAACCTCATGTTGGAGAGCTAGCTCTAATCCCTTTAGAAATCTTCTAGCCTTAGATTTGTCATCAACATGAACAATCTCAAGCAAGAATTGAATTAGACAATTCAATTTTGCTTCATATTCTTCCATTGTCCTATTCCTCTATTCACATTTATAATATTTATTCTCCATTCTATCTTTGGAACTACTAGGGAAGTAATTATGATAAATCAATTCCCTAAACACCATCTAGTTCATACACTCTCCTACCAATTTAGAACTAACGCCCACCATTTTGTTATAGTTCCCTTCAACATAAACACAACATAGTCCACCTTCTTGTCTTCAAGTATCTAGAAGGTAGCAAAGGTTTTCTTAATCTCCTGCACTCAGTCCTCTACATCAATCGGGTCATCCACCTTAGGGTTAAACTCTTTTGCCACCTAATGAACCTATCAAAGCTTAATGGTTCATTTGCAATTTTGTTCTATGGGACATTGTGGGCTTGATATTGTTGTGTTAACAATCCCATTAAGTTGTTCACAGTCTATAAAAGTTGGGTGGTATGCTCTACCATCTAACCCCGTCCCCCTTATGGCTGCTAACCCTAGATATTTTTCCTAGTTTAAGCTATGACATCCAACACCTCTTGTTGCACTTGATCTAATGATTCTTCTTAAAGGTATTCTACTTGAGAAGAGATAATCGGATAGACTTAAAAGTTAGTGTTAGTTTAAATGTTAGTATTATTATGTGTCGATATATACATACATACCTCTACATATAATTGTATAGTTAGAAATTAAAAGAATTGCATATAAAATAATAATTGTAGTAAAATAAATCATTGAAAAAATAATAATCGTCCCATGGCTTCACCCACTCTCTTCATGTCTCTTTGTCTTGTCGATCAAATGCTCAATTCATCTAAAGATCATATCTTACTTTCTACTGTTCGAATCCTATACTTGTTGATCATCACCTAGTTTGAAAGGATCATGAAACCTAAGCTCTGATAACATCCAAGCTATAATACCCCAGAACCCGGGATGTTATTGCCCACCACGTGTCCTTACCAAGCAAGGATACACTAAGACTCTTAACCTTACTTTGATACTATTTTATCCTATAATTCCTGTAAACCACAATCATATGAATCCCATACCTTTAGTATGATACAAGTGCATCCTATATAAATTTTCAAACTCTTGAAAAACAATCTTAATACATCAATTCAAATCACTTAAAATATTTAACTATTCTAACTCTCAAATTCTCAAATTAAAAAATGGTCTCATCACAATTCAAAGGCTTCAGTTGATAAACCCCACTTAATCACAATAATAATAATAGTAATCTTTGCCTTCCCTCTCTTATACAATTAATCTTAAGTCCTCTTCATGATTAGTGTTTCCCCCTATGCCTGCATCTTAAAAAAAAATAATAATAATCCTTAAAGGGTAAGCTAATGCCCAATACATATAACCAGTAAACACATGTGCATGAACAAATATGAATTAAATCACATACATTTATGCAAATTCTAAACATCATACAATAGATTCTTATTTTACTTAAGTCTACAAAACACCAATGGGGTACTCTTGATCTTATCAAACACATATAAATGCCTAATCTATAATACGGTGTTGGGAATTGCCACTACGGGTCCCAACACCCATGATTCCTTAAACCTTAAACCTTAAGCAATATTTAATACATAATATGGTGTTAAGAACTATCACTATGGGCCCCAACACCCATGAATCCTCAAACCTTAAACTAACCTAGATCATTTCCAACTATGACTCCATTAGGGACAATGTCACATAAGGATCATTGTGGTGCACTCTGAAGATTTGCTACTATGGGCCCTTAAGCCGAGCCAAGAACATACAACAAGCAACTTAAACTAAACTTAATTTAGTCCATTACAACTTAATCTGATTTGCAACTATCCTAACATTCACAAATAACAACAAAGGTTACATGTACTTAGAGTCCTAGTCTTAAACACGTCTGGTCTTAGTACTAATATAAGATTAATCTACATTTCTTAATTCTATTCAGTTAACCGTTATATGTTTCCTTCTTTTACTTTACTGAGCTTTCTAGGGTTTTACTAGATGTTTAGGTTGTATAAAAATTTGAATGAGTTTAAATTAAATTGATAAACAAAATATTTGTAAGTATATGGTTGTACTTTAGGCCATGTACTTTGGCATGATTGGGATATACAATCATGTACATTGGCCATGTATCTTTTTGTATGTTTTGCATTTTTAGCATGCTCAGGTACATGGTTGTGTAACTTTCTGCATACAATGCGTATTTCTACACAGGTAGGTATATGGGCATGCACTTGGCCATATACTACACTATTCTTTACAAACCCTTTTTCCTCTTTTTCAATTCATTTCAAATTCTGATTTCTCTAATCTTAAGCCTAATTGGATCCTAAAATTTGTAAATACTAATGAATTATGTAGGTTAGTATACTTACTTTTCTTATTTCGTGATTTTAACACCTAATTGCTGGCTCTAGTGCTCTTTCCACCCTCTTCTTTGATCTAAAACTTATCAATCATAACATAACACTTGCATAAATCATCAATTCTATAATTAGAAATACTAATTCAATCATAAGAACCCTTACCCGATGAAATCGAGTTTATTTCATGGTATTTTGTTAGGTTACCTTTAGGTTTTCAAAGAGTATTTCTTTTTCAATCACTTGTTTGTTGCTGTAAGAATGATAAAGAGATGAGCTTTATGTTAAACTTGGTTATATATACCCTATCCATGAAATGACCAAATTATCTTCGATCTTTATAAAAATTTACTTGTTTGACCTTAGCTTTATATTTAAATAATATTATATGAATTTGTATTTTTTTTTTGGCATTTACAGTAACCAAATACTTGAACTCATTTTGCCTTCAATTAATCACTTAAGCTCCTTGTTTTGAATAACTTTGGAAAGTTCATAATTTATCGGAAAATGTTTATTTGTAAACACAATTAAATTATTTTTAACCATATTTTAAGGGATTCTTAAGTCTTAATTAATAGTTTGTTTCTTAAGTTATTATAGAGTTAAATAAGATTTTCATAATTGATTTCTTGAGTAGTAAGTTGATTAAGTATTTCTTATCTTACTATTTGATTTGATTAATTTGCTTGAGGACAAGCAAATGCTTAAGTGTGAGAAAGTTTGATAGGTGTTTAATTAAATATATATATTAAGTAAAATTTAAAGTATTTTTCCTTCATTTTGGCATTTTTTGAAGAATTTAAAATTTAATTGAGTAATATTTTGATTTTAGGGCTTTGATAGATAATTGAATTAAAAAGAAAGAAAAGGAATCCGATTTTACTCAATTTAGAGTTAAACAAAAGAAGTTATGAATTTTTAAAGATAGATTAGATACCAGCAACGGATATGACCATGTCAAGATCGTGTTGAAATTCAAGCTTAAAAGCCGAGAGTTACATGGAGGCTAGACACAAATGTGTTTATTAGTTGTGTATCTTTTGGAAACATTATTTCTAAGCTTGACTTAGACACAATCTCTAGATATAATCATGTCTAGGCCATATCAACCGTAGCATCTAGTTTTCTAAAGTTTTTATCAATGATAAGCACGATCGTGTTAGACAGTGTGTTGTCCTAAAAATAGAGTTTTTTATGCTCACTATATAAAAGACAAGAGGGAATCGATCTCATAACTTTAAGAAGAAATTTTTTTAATTGTTCTAAGGTCTTTTAAGAGACTAGAAGATTTTTATTTTTTTTTGGGTACTTCAAGAGTTGAGGGTTTTTTTTTTTATCTCTTTGATGATGTATGCTTTTACATCATTGAGGAATTCTGTTTTCAATATAATTAGAGCTTAATTTTCTTAGTATCCAAACTTGTGGATCCTTGGATTATTATGTGACTGGATTTATTACTATTTAATAAATTCTTTTAATTCAAACATGTTTTTGATTTTATTTAGATTAATATTGTTTAGAGTATTATTGTAATTAGTTAATATTATACATTTTGATTGAGAAATTTAATGTCTCATTAGATCTAGTATGTTTGAAGGGAATTTATGTAATCTTAGAAATAAGTAACATAATTCCTTTAGAATTAATTAATTTGCTTTTAGGGAATTTATTATTCTTAATGCAATATTTGAAATATGCTATTATAAAGATATTTAAATAGGTATTTTTAAGATAATTATTAATAAGCTTGAGAAAGTTATTAAACTAATTTAGGAATTCTCCTAGTAAATGAAATTAAAGAAAGATTTGAATGAATTTTGTTGATGTCACATAATAAATCATGGGGAAACAAAATCTAGATATTTGTTTTGCTATCTTGAAGTTAATTGTAATATGCTTTGTTATTCTTTCTTTCAATTTAATCTTTAGTTTATTAGTTAACACTTAGTTATAGGTTTTAAATCAATTAATCTTTACAATTTACCAGTTAGATAATAAAGTATAGGTTAGTATTAGTACTCGTAATCTTTATAGGACAATATCCATATTTAATATACTATATGACAAAATTTGATAAGTCTACTTGCCTCACATCAATATCAATCTTCTTTTACATATCAATCAACTTATCACTAGTGCTTCTTATTCAGCTTATATATATATATATCCTTCATCTATCCGAAATCCAACTATCCTTATGTGGGCAATAAGATTATTAACTCACATCTTTAATAATGTTAATCAATCTATACTTTTCCATTACCATAAGCTAGCTTCATGTCTTTTAACGTAATACAAAAATTAAGGCATTACACTCTACCCCAATCGCAAACCCTCCCCCCCATCTCTTCTTTTTCAAACAGTTTCATCCTTGAAAAAATAATACTTTAATTAAGGCACAAGATATTGACATAAACATAATAACTTGTACTCTAGTATTTGTTGCTATAAGCTAACTTGGCTTGAATAGATCTAGATATTTGGCCTTCATATGCTCCTTTAATTCCCATGTGGCTTTAACCTCAATGTGGTGTCTCGTAAAGAATTTGGCAAAATTAATACATTTGTTTCTTAGTTGATGTGTTGTCCTATCTAAGATAGCAATGGGATGTTCTTCATAAGTCATATTCTGTTTAAGTTCTTTTGGTAGACATTTTAATATAACTGTTGAATCATCGATGAATTTCCTTAAAGAGGACACATGGAATTTATTATGAATATTAGCTAACCCATCTAGTAATTGAAGTTCATATGCCACATTTCCTATTCTCTTCTGGATCCAACATGGTCTAATAAAGTGAGGACTCAACTTTCTTTTCAATCTAAATCTCTTTACTCCCTTTATTGGTCATACCTTAACAAATACAAAATCCCTCACTTGGAACTCTAGAGGTTTTTTGCATTTATCAGCATAGTTTTTCTATCTACTTTGTGCTACTTGCATTCATGTCTTAATTATTTGGACTTTCTAATAGGAATCTGACCTCTATTCCAGTCACTCAAGTTAAGGTACATGGAGTTTAGAAATTGACATGGAGATTGCTCTCTAGCCAACTGATCGAAAATGAAGCTGCTTACCTCCACATGTTCCAATTCCATCATCCATCAAGCTACTATTAGATGCTCATCTCTCTTCAAATCAAGGAAGTACCACTAAGCCAATTCTAGTAAACTCAGTCAAACAAACCTTAGAGCTCAAACAACCTAGACCAACTTATCTTATGACCCAATGACCCTTCTAAGGCCAAACAAGTGACTATTCGACTTGTTTAATTTTAGAGCCACTTATGTCAGCTAAGATGATTGCTTAAAACCAAGTCTTTTTTTTTTTTTTTTTGTGCTAAGGATGCATCCAGTATTGTGATGACACTTGTCTCTAGCACCTAATAGTTACATGTGCCTATATGATTTTTTTTTTGTCGCTTTAAGCTTTTACCCCCTTTTTTGTACTAGGAATATGTTTTCTCATGTACTTAAAAGAAGTTTCCTCTTTTGGTGTGTAACATTAACGACTTATTATAAATAGTCTTTTCATATGTAAGTTGCATAATTACTTTATTGAATACATAATTAACCTTTTTCTAACCTTCTCTTGAGTTCTTAAGCTCTCAAGTTTGTCTTTATTCTTATCCATCCCTTTAACAAGGATTGTGGAAAGTGTCCTTGAGTGTTGTTGCCCATGCATCATATCGAGTAGTGATCTTAGGTCGTCTTGTGCTTGTAGGTGTGACATATCTTGCAAGCAGCTTATGATTTTTAACTAAATCCCCATTCATTTTCTTCATTCCTATTAGTGTCCTGCGAGACCCTATTAATACTAAGCTCCTAAGAATATCATCTTTTCCAGGTATCAAAGTGGAGGTTTCGACAAGGGAGCGTAGTTTGCAATTGTCGTAGTGTTTGTTGTTGCTAAGATTATTGAGTTATGTAGTATTTGCTATAGTGCAAATGTTAAATCCTAGTGTTCAAGGTGGTATTGAAGACTTCAAAAGTGATACACATGGCTATAGAAGGCATGTTGCTCAAAATGCGAGGTCAACTGATGAGCAAATCTAAGAGTTGACTAGTTTTATTGCTAACTTAACTATCATAGTGTAGCCTTTGGTAGAAAACCAACCTACTGGAGTTGATGTAGGTGTTGGATGAGTGCAAAATGTTAAAGAACTAGTTAATCCACATCAAATTGTTTGAAATTGTAGAGGAGTGAGGAGAGATCAAGGTATGAGGAAGTTAATTGATGTTAAGGATGAGCTAAATGAAAGAGTTGCAGATAATTTTGATGAAGACTATATGGTGCATGGTGCTTGAGCTTCTAGAGGGCTAGAGAATGTTGAAATGCAAATCCCTCCATTTTTTAGGAGTGGAGATGTAGATGACTACCTAGACTTGGAGGATAAGGTCGATAAATTGTTTGAGTGTCATAAGTATGAGGAAGTTGTAAAAGTAAGATCGGATACCTTAAAATTTTTTAGATATATTGCATTATAGTGGAAGAACTTGCTGACTACGAGGAGATGAGCTAGAGAACATGAAGTAAGGTCATAGATCGAGATGAAGAGGATATTAAGGAGGAGATTTGTCCTAAATTATTATTTACAAGAAGCTTTTAAGAAGTTGCAAACCTTAAGGTAAGGAGGAATGCATGTCAATGATTATGTGAAGGAATTTCAAATATTGATGATTTAATGTGGAGTAAAAGAGCCAAAGGACTAAACTATAGCCTAGTTTGTTGTTAGATTGAAGTATGAGATTGCTAGCGTGGTAGAGCTACATTTTATGAATGCTCTAGATGATGCTATTCATTTGGCACAAAGAGTAGAGCATTAGAGATGCAATACTTTGAACCGAGGTACTAGTGGTTGAGCTATGATACCAATCTGACCTACTATAGGTTCTCACTGATCAACATGAAATTGGCCAAACGAAGGTGCCGACAGACCTAAACGTTCATCAAAACTAGTGGAGAGGAGGCCTAATGAGAGAGGAAAGGTGGTGGAGTAGAAAGAAATATCAAGAGGAGAAGGAAGATGAGCTAAATAAAATGCTTTAAGTGCCTAGGTTTTAGACATATTACTACACAATGTTTGAATTGCTAAGCTATGATTTAAAAGGGCAAGGCACCTTTACTAGAGGTTGATAGCATTGATGAGGAAGAAGGGGAGGAGATAGGAGTAGAGTGTTTTAAGGAGGTTCTTGGAGATGATAACACTAGTGTATATGCTAAGTAGGGATAGTTTTTTAATATCATGTTGAGAAGAGAATCAAGGGTCTCACCTTAGACTTTTGACAAGCAAAGAGAGAAACTTTTCCACATTGTGTGCAAGGTTGAAGGATAGTTGTGTGTGTTAATCATTGATTAGGGAAGTTGCACCAATGTAACTTCTACAACTATGGTTAAACAACTAAAGTTGTTGATCTTTGAAGCATATGAGGCCATAAAAATTGCATTGGCTAGATAAGAAGGGAGCTCTTCATTTTACACAACAAGTCTGAGTACCAATATCTATAAGGGATAGGTATTAGGATGAGATTGCATATGAAATCTTGTCTATGAGCATGTCCCGCATATTTCTTGGATGACCTTTGTTGTTCAATTGAAGAAAGCTACATGATGGATATAAAAATACATATCCTTTTCACAAGGACAGAATAAAAGGTCGTATTATAACTTATAACACTGAGCCAAGTGAAGGATACTCAAGCCTAGCTGAACTAAGGTCAAAGGAAGGCTCTTTATCATATCATGAGGTGAGCTAGTACAATCACTACGCTGTAAATGCATATCTTTTTATTGGTTAGGAGGTTGTTGGAAATTAGAAACCAAATGCCTTTACCTAAGGAGATTAGGGGTTTATTTAAAGAGTTTAGAGATTTGTTCCCTAAGGAGTTGCCGAAAGGATTACTCTTTTTCAAGGTATAGGGCATTGCATCAACTTAAAGCCTAATGTGGCACTACTTAACAAGCCTACCTATCAGATGAATCCTGAACAAGTTGCTGAGTTGAAGAGGCAAGTGGATGAGCTGATAGATTGAGTTTATGTTAGAGAGAGCATGAGCCCTTACGCAATACTTTCTTTACTTGTCCTAAATAAGAATGGCTCATGGAACATGTGCATTGACAATTGAGCTACCAACAAGATCACTATCAAATATAGGTATCATCTTCCCAGGTTGGATGACATATTAGGCGAACTCCATGGTGCTCATATCTTCTCGAAGATTGACCTAAATTGTGGATACCACCAAATATGCATGAGACTAAGAGATGAGTGGAAGGTAACCTTTAAGAGAAAGCATAATCTTTACGAGTGGTTAGTCATGCCCTTTAGACTGACTAATGTGCTAAGTAAATTCATGAGATTAATGAACCACATGTTGAAAGCATTGATCAGAAAATGCATCATTGTGTACTTTGATAATATATTAGTGTATAGTCTAGATCTAAGAACTCACATTGAATACCTATGAGAGGTCTTAAGTACCCTCCGAGCTAAATAATTGTTTAACAATTTGAAGAAGCGTTGTTTCTCTCAAGATGAGGTCATATTTTTTGGATTTGTGGTAGGAAATGGAGGAGTAAGAGATCGGCAAAAGTTATCAGATGACAAGCCAAGTGGATCAAGTTTTTAAAGACCTTTTCATTTGTGATCAAGTACAAAGTTGAGAATTCAAATGTAATAGTTGATGCTGTTGCAGGCCCAGGTTCTAAGCTTTAAAATAATGACTGAACAATATGAACACGATGACACTTTTAGTCCCATTGTAGCCAAGCGCAGGGCTAGCATTAGTATTGTGGGATATTTCATGAATAATAGGTATTTGTACAAGGGGCGATTGCGTATCAACTAGCTTAGTGACAGAGCTACTAGTTAGAGAACTTCATGCTAAAGAATTAGCAGGTCATCTTGGTGAAAATAAAACTTATGAGTTGCTGAAGGAGCATTTCTATTAGCCTAGTCTAATGAAAGATGCGCATAGAGTGCTGAAGAGGTGTGTTACTTATAAGAAGGCTAAGGGAAAGAAGAAACCCTATGGAAAATACCTACTATACCCATTCTTGACCAACATGGACTAAACTAAGCATAGATTTTGTCTTTAAGTTACTTCAAACATGTCAAAGACATGACTCTATCATGGTGGTCGTAGATGGGTTTAGTAATATGGCCCACTTTATCCCATGCAAATTCACTTGCACATATGATAATTCTAGACGATAAGAGCACAATAACTGGAAGTGGAGCCAGAATAATCAAAACCGAGTATAAATTAGCACGGTCGACACCAATCAAGTTGACTGTTAGTAGCTTTCATTTTCCTTTTGAGCACTTGCAACTGAAGAAACCGACGCTCAATGCCTATCAAAGAGAGAAGTTCCGAAACTTTTGCTTAGCCCTCCAAGCACAAGTCAAGTAATATGCTTTATACGGTTTGCTTTGATATAAAAGAGTTGATCGAATACTGTAGCTACTGCTTTCCGAAAATTACATTTAATTTCAGATTACTTTCTTGCGAGAGTGCACCTCGTTCACCAGAGGAGCAAATTCTGTCATAGCAAAACTAGAAAGCAACTAAGTAACACGATTTAACACCTACAGTATTTACCCACTCCACTCTAGAATGGCGAAGGAATGGATTTGGATCCTTCCAATTCATTTTTTTTAATTTTCCTCCATTTATTATCTTAAGATGTTGCTATATAACATTCGCAGTTGAGATTACAAGGAAATTAGTGATTTCACAATGATGTCATGAAGTTATTCAAATTTTTAAACAATCTCAACCATTGATTTACAAGTTGAGGATAATTGAGAGGATCCATTTTCCAAAACAGCCAACGTGTCTTTTGCCTATATTGCTCCGAACACCTCACATGATCATCTCTAACTGGTTTAGGAGATGAGGGACTAAGCACAAAAGGTCCATCAATTTAAATGAACATATTTCAAAACTCGAAAATTCATATTCACAAAATCCAGCAGATATTGATTGTACATACTCAACGAATTGACAGAATCAATACAACATCGCCAGAATTGGGCACACTTGCAAGAAACCAAAATCCAAGGGATTTTCTAACTTTACAGAAACAATTGGTCCAACCTGAACAATTTGAAGCATCCTTACACTTTTTACCAGCGAGGTGGCTAATACACAAGCTGGACTACCAGTTCTCCTTCACTATTTTTGACTTCTCGAGAATGAACTTCCCCTCCTTGTATTTCTGAGTTTCTTCATATGCTCTTTCATACTTCCAACCCAAAACCTCCCGGCAATCACAGCAATATACATCCGCTACTGTGTGAAGTCCAGACAACATCAGTCTATCCACCCCAGGACCTATTGCTATGTTCATAGCATGGGAGAACAAAAAAGCCCGCCCGTTTCTTCCCTATAGACAAGAGATTAATATATGCTGCAAGTGAAACCTATTGTATAGTCATACGAGCTTAAGCCAAAAATGACAACATTTATCCTAATTATCATCAGGTTTAGGGGTATTTTAATTCAGTGACCAAAGTTGATAGAAAGTAGAGGCAATGGATAATAGAGTTTCCATTTTTCACAAAAGAAAAGAAATGATTACAGAAACAGAATGCCAAAACTTCTTGTGTCTTCTCAATTTAGTGCATAAATTCTACATTTGTGCATTGCAGTCCTTTAAGAAGGGGAAAAACTAATCTTTTTTTGTCCAAAATAGTCAAAGAAGCCATTATTCTGTGCTGATTTATTCAGACTTGGATGGAGAAGCTGTGCTTTGTTTTTAATAGCATAAAGACTTCAATGCACAATCTTTGCGCTAATATAGGGAAGACAAAGGGTCTAAGAAGTTTTGGTACTTCTACAGTAATTATACTCAAAACGAAGAAATAACCTAATACTTAGGAAAATTTCACCAGTTCTAAATGGATGCAAGCTACTGATTTGAACCCTTATTTGCACAAAATACCAGCTTGTTGCTCTTCAGGCAACCCCACATGGCCCAAGAAAAGTATGTCATGTGGTTTGTTAAAGTCTACTTGTTCTCAATTACTGTCCTGTTCCATGATCTTTCATGTCATGTACTAATGATGTATGATGTCCTTCTAATGCTGGCTTCGCTTTTGGCCTTTTTGCCCTAGGGGAGGATTTAGATAGAAACATAAAAATGAACAGGTTAAATTGGTTGATCCAAGAGTCTCCACCATCTCCTTTTTCCTATTAGAGACTTCGAGATGGAAAGTTTCAATTTCTCCAGTAACTTTAAGCTCGAGTATGATGCACATGAATTGTCACAGAAAGCAATATTAGCAATGAATTTTTCCTAATCACCTGAAAGTCTTTAGAAATGACATCATCATGAAGGGCAACATTGTTTCTGCAATTACAGCAACTATACAACCTTGGCCCAACCACTTCCGCCATCACCGAGCTAAACCACCAATCCACCCTTCATAATAACCGTCAAATCAACAACCTTTGCAACGCAAATAAAAGATCAAAACTATTAACAATGATGCATAATAAAACATACCCTTTTCAGAAATTCACTATCTTTTCTTTCTAACAATTAAATAATAATAATAATAATGCATCACAATTTACAAACAAACACTTCATCGAAAAATTTACTATCTTTTTATGCTTTTCCTTCTTTTAGCCGAGCAATTAACTATCAGGATGACATATCTGCAACCAGAAGTAGAAATGACAATAAATCTTTGATTCTAGTCTATTAATAACAGGTAAAATTACAAATGCTTACATGGGTCATATTGAATGCTCATAAAAAGCAAAACCCAAGATCAGGAACAAGTTAATTTACTCCTAGGAAATGAAAAGAAGCAAAATTTGTACCTAAAAAATGCTCACAAGATGTAGCTATTTGAGATAATTTTGCGTTTGATCGAGGAGTATATTGATCAATTGACAAGGCGATCGTAGGATAGTCGTGCCTCGGATTTTAAGTGAAAAGTACTCAAACCGTGTATTGAATTTTGGTATTCTAGAGAGAGAGACAGAGAGAGACAGGGAGTAGGATTTTGGTGAGGACGAGCGGGAAGGGCTGTTATTGGGAATAATTGTGAGTCTCGGTCGGTGGGCTCCTTGTAGAGGGTAGGCAAGTGATGACGTTCATGGGGGATTATTAGGACAAGTGGCCAATGAGTCACTTGAAAGTTGGGATAATCAGCAGAGTTGGTTGCCGGTTAAGGATCAAAATATCTTAAACGTTATTACAATTTAGTAAAATGTACCATATTAGAAAAAAAAATGATGGCAGTATAGATAAATTGTATGCATACTAAAATCAACATATGGTGATTACAATTTAATAAATTATATCAAAATTGATAGAATAGTTGATAATATAGATAAATATGTATATGTTACTATCAACATGAGAGCTCTAGTGTTTGTTGACCAAGCTAGAGAATTAAGCAATTACATTGGATGGTTTCCAAGCAACTAACCTAAGTAGTGGCTAGTAAGAGCCTGAAAACTGAGAAAGAAAGGTCATGAAGTTCAACCCTAGAGACCTAATTTAGATTTACCTCAAAAAGGACAAGTTCCCTAATCATGAAGCAAACAAGTTTCACCTTGAGCTGATGGACCCTTTAAGGTCTTATAGAAAATCAATTACAATGCCTATGAGCTTAACCTATTAGATGGCTACAAAGTTTCACCAATCTTCAACATCAGTGACTTAGGTCCATATGTTCCAAAAGAGGACCTCAACTAATGAGTCTTTGAATTTGAGGGGAAATCCTCAATATCCATGGGGGATGATAAAAATCCTATGTCTTGGCCAATCACCTAAGCTAGGGCATGCAGAATTTAGAACCTAATGTAGAGAATGCTCTCTAGCCATCCGACCAAGATAAAGCCACTTACTTCCATGAGTTTCTCTTCCATCATCTACTAAGTTGCTATCAAATGCTCATCTCTTTGCAAGCTGAGGAAACACCATTAAGCCAATCTTAAGAATCCCAATTGAATAAACCATAGAGCTTAGACAACTCAGACCGACTTGTCTTACCACTTACTAACCCTTGTGAAGCCAACTAAGCAATTATTTGACATGTTCAATGAAAGAGCTACTCGTGTCATCTCAAATGATTGCTCAAAATCATTTTTCTTTTTCTACTAAGGATGCATTCAATATTGCAATGACACCTATCTTTAACACCTAACAATTGCATACGCTCCTAAGAATCTTAGTTAAACAAACCTTAGAGCTTGGATAACCTAGACTAACTTGTCTTACTACCCATAGACCCTTTTAACGCCAACCAAGTGACCATCTGACTTATTCAATGAAAGAGCCACCTACGTCAGCTAAGATGATTATTCAAAATCATTTGTCTTTTTCTGCTAAAGATATGTCTCGTACTGCAATGACACTTGTCTCTAACACTTGACAGTTACATATGTTTGTGGGAGTATCCTTGTTTGTCTCTTTACGTTTTTACTCATTTTTTTATACTAGGAATATTTTTTTTTATGTACTTAAAAGATGTTTCCTCTTTTGGTGTGTAACCTTGTGAACTTACTATAAATAATCTCTTCATATATAAGCTGCATAATTACTTTATTGAATATAAAATTAACCTTTTTCCAACATTCTTTTGAGTTCTCAAGCTCTCAAGTTTGTCTTTACTCTTATCAAACCCCCTAGCAAAGATTGTGACCAGTACCCTTGAGTGTTGTTACTTGTGTGTCATATTGAGTAGTGATCTTAGGTCATGTTGTGCTTATGGGTGTATAATATCTTGCATGTAACTCATTAATTTTAGCTAAACCCCCATTCGTTTTCTTCATTCTTTTTAGTGTTGCATGATTCCATAGTAATACTAAGCTTCTAAGTGTCTCACTTTCTCTTTTAATTCTTGGAGCATAGTTGGTCTACTGTTTGCTTCTCTCTTATCTCATCCCAGTATAGAGGAGATTACATTTCCTTCCATATAGTGCTTCATATGAAGCCATCTGAATAGTATCGTGATAACTATTGTTATATGTGAATTCCATCAGTGGCAAATGTCCTTCCTAATTAATTAACCCCTAACAATTCAATCAATTTTTCAAAAAACACACAAAAAAAAGAAATGAAATCTTATAAATAATTATGAATAATCTAAAAGGCTTTTTTCAAGACATGCATTCTCTTGTATAAATGAAAGTATTTTTAAAATATAAGTTGTAACATCTACTTATATTATTAAGCTTCATATCATATAACATGTATTTTCCACAAGCAAAAATATTGGAAATGTGGCAAACTTGGGTAGATTAATGAAGCCTAGTCGTAATTATTTTATAACCACATTTCCTATAAAGCAAACCCATGAAATATCTTACATATATACTTATGTAAAAAAGTTAACATTATATGCCTTATATTCATAGTATGTGTAGGTTTTCTTTATTTTGAATGATACTTATTGTTGGTATGAGAATCTTTGCCACATTTAAGAACTTAAGGTACCATAATCCCACTATATGCTCATATCACATTAATGAATGTATAAGGTTCAAAACACCACTAACACCACAATTTGCAATAACATATTCATAACTCTCACAAAGGGATAATATCATATAATTTAAAGAAGTCACAAAAGGTCAACTATGCAAATCCAAAATATAAAAAAAAATACATCATCAAAACCATCTAAGCTTTTGAAAAATATACCAAAAGTCTTTAAATTCAAGAAGTAACAACTAAGCCTATTAAACATAAAATTCTAATATAGGTGTTTAATCTAATATTTATAGTAATAAAATCTACTGTCATCCTCTTCACTCTCTTAAAACAAGTCAAAACCTAGATTATCATATAATCCTGAGTAGCCATGAAACTAGCATAGTAACCACCACAAACATATATGTATATCATGCCAAAATAATCACATACGTACTAATATGAATCATTAAGTGAGTCGAAAGATAACAACTATAAGCAAGATGATTTAGGTTGAGTTCAAAAGAAGATTTAGGCTTATGGAAGCTCAAACCCTAGCAGGATCAATCAAGGAAGGCTACCTAAAATTCAAACCAAAGCAAGGTCGATTAGGTAGTTAACTAGCCCAAGTCAACTAGGCAACAATAAAACTAGCTTATGTTTAGTCATGTGAAGGTGCACAGGCATCAAGTTGTCCTTAATATTTAAATGTTATTTTTCTTCATTTAAATTAGCTTATTTACTATCCTTTCAATCATTTATTTTAATATTATTTTGTTTTACTCGTTTCCTTTTATATAAGGGTCACAAGTTTAGTTATAAGCCTATAAGTAGGCAACTTTGTTCATGGGTTAGTATTCAATATTCAATTTTTCTATTAAGTTGCTGACATTGATGTCAAGATACTATTGAGTATTAAAAGTTATTTCTTTAATCATAAGTGTGTTCTTATCAATTGGTGCAAACTTAGTTAATTGAAGTTCATGAGTTACTTCAGTTTTTCTTTTAAAACCAAGAAGAGTTTTGTAGGTCATGTGTAACATCAATATGTGATCGAATTGCAATCCAATTCAATTTTAATATTCATAAATAGTATTAAATGTTGATTCGGATCATATCTTAAACTTATTTGTTTTGTCACATGTCCAAAAACCACAATGCAATATCCTTTTTCCTATTCTCAAACGCTAATCACAAAAACAAAAATTAGTAGCTTTTAATCAAATCCACATCACATACTTAATGTTAATGCAACAAGCAACATGTTTTCAAGTTATTTAAGTGTGGTAAACAACATAGTTTAAATGTTCTAAGACTTGGAGTAGTTTAAACTCCACAATAAACATATGCAATAATAGATACATATGTGTATGTGACACCATCACCTCAAAGTCCTCTCATATCAAGGTCACCATGGAATCAACTATAAATGTAATTGATCCATAATAACCATTTAAAAAGCATTGATACCACTATTAAGACCTAATTGTCATTTCCTTCCAAAGGACCAACCAATATCCTAGTAGTTAGTTAATTCATAACCCACCTACTTACACATGGCAATTCAACAACTAATCTACGCATCACATCATCTGGACTCACTGCTACCACAAAACACTACAAGGCTAGTCTTTGACCACTACTTTCAATACCTTAGTACTCTTGAGACTCTTAGTATAGGTGTAAGCATAATTAGCAAATCAAGTTAAGGGTTTAAATAGTTTAAATTGTCTTTAACTTACTAGCTTACACACACAAATAACACAAAATGGTAACCACAAATTTGTCATCCTCTTAAGCCTCCATAAAAATTGAAAAGAAGACCTATTCCTAGATTCCAACATGCGAACAATAATTAACATCTCATTTAAACTTAGACAATCACATTCCCATGAATTATATTAGGTTCTTTAACCTAGGAGACTAAACTAATCCAAATTACACCCATAGAACTTTAAACAAGCTCACTTAGATTGACCTCATAACACAGTTGAAGTAAGTTTGTAAGCATAACTTTAGTTGACCTAGTTGAATTGGTCAACCATAGTGGATATTAGTTAGCTAACCTATTTTGGATTTTTGTTGATCAAAATTTTTTGCCCTAAACTAGGCTAATCAAAACTAATTTTTGTTAACCTAACAAAAATTTAGTCAGTAAACTTTTAATTTAGTCAATAGTTTTTCTTTTTTTTTTTAAAAAAAAAAATTGAACTCATTGAATTTAACCCTTTTCTTCAAATTCTAACCATAAGTCTCTTTTGGTCCAAACCCATTCCCATCACTTCACTTTATTTCTCCAAATCTACACATTCAACCTTAAAAAAGTTTTAGAATTAATCTTAGTTTGAATTATCAATTATAAGCCTAAAACTAACAATCTAGAAGATTGGAAATACTCTAATTTCTACAAGATTTAATCATAAATTGGTCAAATCCTCAAAACTACAAGTTAAAGGGAAAGGAATGGAAAGAGAAAAAATAAGAAATGCAACTCACCTTTTAAATGTGTTCTATAAACTGAACCCTTGATTGTTCAACTACACTTCCATAGCCACACCAGAATTAATGATCTGCTTCACCAATTGGATAGGAACCAATTAAAATCTTGCTGAAATCATGAACCCTCAACTAAACCAACACTTACCAAATCTTTGTGAGACTTCCCTTTTTACATGTTGCACTTCATCACCCTGTAACACCTAAAACCTTAATTAAGTTTACCTTTCACTAAAAACAAGCAAAAAAGGAAAAGAAGAGGAAAGCTTACCTTGAAACATAAAGCACATGCTTGAAACCTTAGGGTGAGAAAGAGAGAAGGTGCAACTTTGAGAGAGAGAGACTTCTAGTTTATTTTTACAAAAAAAGAAAAGAGGTCAAGAAGTTCCTTTATTCGGTTTAGGTTCTGATTCTACAAAAACAAAAGCCTTTGATAACTATTTTAAAAGAAAGCAAGAAAGGGGGAAAGACTAAACTACCCTTAATTTTAAAATACTTTAGGGACATTTTACCTTTAGTGTAATTTAATGCAAAATAACATAATTCCTTGCACCCATAATGTTTCACATATATAATTTAGAAGATTATAACTTTTTGAAATGGCATATTGCTCTAAGAAAAATTATTCAATAGTCACATAACATATTATACTTATTGATAATTAAATAATATTATTTACTCCATACTTTGTTAATGTATTTAATGTAATAAAATTATAAATAGATTTATTATTTTTGGTAATGTATATGCTCTATACCAATATCTGTATACAACGTAATACATAGTGTTGAAATATTTTGAAAGAATATTCAATGTGGAGATACCTTATCGTATGGGATGACACAATTCATGTTGGATGGTCTTCATGTTGGTTGTCAATAAAATTGGTGCCAATCAATCCTTTCTGGTCTCAATTTCAATAAATATGTTATAATTCTTTGCTTTATTTATCTCTATTCATATTGTATATTTCCTAATGTCATCACTTTTATTTTATAAAGTCAAAATTTTAAATTTGAAAAGGGGAAGAAATTAAAGGAAGGAATATGGCGACAATATCTTTTTCCCTTAGACCATAGATTATGGTTTGTTGAAACCTTAAATAAAGTACCCAAGAACCAACTTTTTTTACTACATGCCCTCAATACTATTGGTTTGTCACAATCTCATTTTTATATGAAAAATCACAAGTGAGGGGATTAATATTTAAGGTCAAATTCAAATAGAGGATTAAACTTTCAGGTAATCAAAATAAAAAAGCAACATTGTACTAAGTAATTAAAAAAATTAAACTTTTAAGTGGTTAAAATAAATGACCAATATTATATTAAGTAGTTTTAACAAAGAATTTTATTAATGTCTTATACTAAATTAAGTCACTATAACAATTTTATAATGGCATTGCAATAGGAACCTTTGTTTAAACCACTTAATATAATGTTGAAACTTTATTTTAACCACTTGAAAATTCGACTCTCATTTTAAATTTGATTCCAAATATTAATCTTTTTATTTGTAATTTTCTCCATTTTTATCTTCTTATTAATAGTTGTTTCTCTTCTTTTTCTTTGTGGTTTCAGGAAAAATCTATTTGAAGTTAAAACTATCCATGAGGTGGATTTATTTGTTAATAAGAGCCTAAATGCAATCATAATATACTGTGTTGTTGATGGGAAATGCTTTTTACCATTTATGGCTACCATTAGTGAAATGGTGCAAATGAATGACTCAAGAGGATTTGTGAATGAAAATTAGAGTCAAGACAACATGGTTTAGATTTGATTCGAATTTGAGCAATATTAAATTCAATTAAATATTTTGAGTATAATTGCAACAGCTACTAAATAAAATTATCATAATATATAATTAATTTATATATATATAATATATATATATATAATATATCACAAATTGTTCATGAAATCCACCTAAGACAAAACCACATATTTTCTTTGGTAAAAAAAAAAAAAAGAATTAGGAAATACACACACACACATGGGTAAGTTGATATATGTTAAACAAAAGTATTCTAAATTTAACAATTAATCTATCCTTTCAATGATAATGGAACCAAAAGTGCAATCTAATTGAAGTTTCTTGAATTAAAAAAAAAAAAATCTAAAACTAGGAGCATCTT
Organism: Laguncularia racemosa; assembly: GCA_037954665.1. Classification (NCBI taxonomy): domain Eukaryota; kingdom Viridiplantae; phylum Streptophyta; class Magnoliopsida; order Myrtales; family Combretaceae; genus Laguncularia; species Laguncularia racemosa. The sequence continues at coordinate 3,710,102 of JBBMOL010000048.1, read as the reverse complement.
TAGTAAATTCACCCTTAAATTAATTTTGAAATTAATAAGAATAACATTTTTAATTTAATATTAACTATACTAATTCTTATGGTTGCCTCCTCACAATAAGTTGCATGGAGCCTACCGAAACCCTAGGAGTTGCAAATTAAAAACAAAGGAGCCCCTTTGAATCCCACTCTTGTCGTGGCTATCAAAGAGGAGAGAGGTTCTCTCTAACTTCTTTTCAAAACTACTTCTTGACTATAGATTAAGGATAATCTAATGACTTGTATTTCACTAAGTAGATGAAAATCAAAAGAAGTGATCTTCTACATTAAGAGTAATGAATAATATAATAAAGCAACAACATGAGGTAAAAAGGATTCATTATATGATTTTAAATTGGTTATATGTGTGGGACCAATGATTTTTTTTTTTTTTTTTTTGTGTTTTCAGTCGATTTCCATGGGAGATCTTAAATGAGATTAAGGTGGTGGTGCAAATCTCAATAGGGGTTTAAGATAGTGCAATTCTCTAATGGCTGTAATGAAATTATTTTATAATTATTGTGATAACTTGAATTTCAAGACAATCGAATCTAAGGCCTTTAAGGAGAGATTTAGAATTTTGTTTAAACTCTATGACAAGATCATAAAAGTTAGATTAAATGACTCCATAAAGTTACTATCAAAGATTAGAATTATATGAAGTTTTATTTAACAATAAACCCAATTTTTATAAATTTAGCATTTATTGCAAGTTGAAAGTTCAAGTTCCAAAACTTAAATGAATTGTTAGAAATAGGCTAAAATAATTGTGTAGCCTATAAATTGGAGGTAGAATAAATTAAATAGACTTAAAAGTTGACTCAAATCCACTTAGAATTCCATTAAGTAATCAAGGATGTACTTTAAACCTAAAAGACTGACTTCAAATGAGTAACTCATTCCAAATGGGCAAACCCAACCCCAAGCCCATCTTCATAAAGTCTTCATCATCACTTAATAACTACATTTTTGAACTAAATAAGTGAAGCCAACCAAATAAAACCAAACTAATCAAAGCCCCCACGACAACACCTTACTTACATCATTAAGATATCTTCCAACCAAAAGTACAAAAGATATCTAGCCAAAATCAACTTAATCTTCAAGATCAACTCTCTAGTTCACTCTTTTCTTATCGTCCCACTCTCCTTCCCTCTCCTATCTATCTACTCTTCTTCCATTTCTCATATCAAATTTTGTCAACAAAGATTGAGAGACAAGTTATGGCAAGCCCCTCATGCCTACGAAAGAATAGCAAATAGTTTATCTAACTCACCAAGCCTCTAGTGGAGAAGGTAATTAATAGATTTAACTACTAAAGGGTAATGGGGTACAAAAATGAGGCTATTTTCTAGTCTAGGTGATCAAAATAACCATAGTGGAACCATTAGATAGTTTTTGTTCATCTCCTTTAGCATAATATCTTTGTGTTTGGATGTACTTATTTAAAAGGTATTCCTTCCATTTAATTTATTATCATGCCTTGTAACTCATTAGGGCTATTCATCAAATCAAATTGAATAAAATCAAGTCGAACCAAACCATAAAATGTGGTTTGTGGTTCAATTCAAAGAGGGTTCAAACAATTTGTAGTTCAATTTTGGGTGGAATTGAACCAGTGATAACAGCATATTATCTCATGATTTATCTTGTGATTTAGAGGTTGTTATTGTTAAATTTGAAAACAAATCACCAAGATAAAGATACTGAAGTGCTTGTATTTTGATATTTTAGGAATCAATGGACTCAGATAGGAAAAGAGTGCATTAGGAGCTGAAAAACATAAAGAAATGAAGAAAATCAGTAGGCAAGGGATATCACACGGCTGTGGGAAGAGGTTAGAAACAAAAGAAATGGAGTTTGCAAAAATACCAAGAAGCCTATGAAGTAAGACCATGGACATGCCTCAAGTGGTGGTGGAAACACCACTTATCATACGACCGTGCCTTATGTGGTGGAACATCTGCGAAAAATACCGAGGAGCCTATGGGGTGATCACATGGCCGTACCTCATGTGGTGGAACATCTGCGAAAAATACCAAGAAGCCTATGAGGTGAGACCACGGCCATGCCTCATGTGGTGGTGGCAACACCACTTACAACACGACCGTGCCTCATGTGGTGGAACACCTGCGAAAAATGCGACTTTTCATTTTCCTGACTATTTTTATATATTCCTTTGAGAAGAAACGGAAAGGCGACTTTTGGCAATTTCTACTTTTTAGACTTTCGTTCTTTGAGAGAATATTTCATTTTGATAGCAAGAACAAGAGATTAAAACAAGTTTTCCTTATGATCAATTAAGAAGTATTTTTAGTTGGCTTTGGGAAGTGGTCTCTGGAGTTTTCTGTTTGAATTCTCTCCAATTGTATTACAAAATTGGTGATTTCTGATCTTTATTTATTTATGCAATTTTGTAACTTGTGTTTATATTATTCATGAATTCTCTCAAATATTCCATTGTAACTTGTGCATTCATTATTAAATCTATGGCTGGCTAGATTCAATTGGTGGAAAGAAGAATGAAACCCTAGATTGCTAAAGTGATAATTGTAGTCATGTTATTAGATTAAGGTATTTGTGGATTATTCATAATTGCAATTCCTATAATTTCAATTGAAATTCTTAAAGGTTTTAATTGTTAGAAATTTTATCAATATGGGCGTTGAGATAGAATTTGTTAGGGATTCTTAATTGGATTAATATAACAAAGTGGAAGAAGCATTAATTAGTTAAATTAGGGTTTATCTGGAGTTTAAAGGAATTTTCTAATTAATTATCCACTAAGGAATTAGGGGTAATTGCATTAGGATATTAGACGATCATAGCACTGGGAAGTGTATGGATGTAATTTAGAATCCTTTGTTAATTAGAGATATGGAAGTTGACTAATTAATTGAAGGTTTATGGTTATAAACCCATCTGAATAACCATACATAGGTTACTCTAAATAACATGATGGAAATTTGATTAGCGTGTCTAGAGTGAATTCTTAATTCCCACCTTCTCAATTGAAAGGTTTACTTTATAATATTCTCATAGTTCTTGTTTGAGTAAATTTTATTTCAGTTTTTAATTAAGTAGTTAAAAGAATCTTTCTTTGAATTGCCTAGATATTAGTAAAAGTTATTATAGGTTTAGTAATCTCTTTAGTCCTCGAGGGATCGACACTCTACTTACTTCTATATTACTTGATTTCGACCTAGTACACTTGCTAGAAAATTCACTATTATTTTATATATATAGTTGACAGTGATCAAGTTTTTGGCGCCGTTGCCGGGGACTATTAGATATTAGACTTCTTAACTTTGTTGGTAATTTAGGCGCATTTTATTTTCATTTTATTACATTTTATTGGATTTGGTCTTCTTTTCTCTTTGTAGGTGTGCATGCGAAGGAGTAGGAGTCTTGAACTTCTGCCTCTAGATCTTGAGATTGAGCGTACTTTCCTGCATTTGAGAAGAGAGAACAGAAGAAGAGAAGAATCCGAGATGGCTAACGATAACAACAACAATTTGATGCAGGGTGCTGCAAGAGCACTTCATGAATATACAGTGCCAACTGTTTTCGGTTTAGCGATCAGGAGACATGCCATTCAGGCCAACAATTTTGAATTGAAACCAGCACTCATTCAAATGGTCTAAACAAGTCAATTTGGAGGATATCCTAATGAGAGCCCTGATGAGCATATTGTTGTATTTCTCCAATACTGTAATACAATAAAAATGAATAACGTTGCAGATGATGTTATCAGATTGCAGCTTTTTCCTTTTTCATTAAGAGATAAAGCTAGAGCTTGGTTTTATTCACTTCCACAAGAGTCCATTACTACCTGGGCTGATCTATCATCTAAATTTCTAATGAGATTTTTCCCACCCGACAAAGACAGCAAGGTTAAGAAGTGACATCACTAATTTCACAAAATTTAGTGGTGAATCACTTTATGAGGCTTGGGAGAGATTTAAGGAGGCAATTAGAAAATGCCCACATCATGGATTGTCGGATAATTTACTGATTGAGATTTTTTACCTCAGCTTGGATGAAACATTGAGGTCTCTAGTTGATGCTGCATCTGGAGGTGCACTCATGGGCAAGACTTATGATGAAGCGAGTGCGTTGATAGAAGAAATGGCTTCTAGTGACCACAATTGGTAGAATGAGAGAGGTAAAGCTAGAGTGGCATCGGTGAATGATAATGATGCTATTACCCTTTTGACGGCTCAAATTTTAGCTCTCACTACCCAAGCAGGTAAACTCACCTCATCATCTTCATTTAATGCAAATCAAGTTGCTCTTTGTGAGATTTGCTCAGGATCACATTCGACTCTTGAATGCATTCATGGGAACCCTTCAGCTTCTTCATCTGGTGAGCATGTTAATTATGTCAACAACTTCCAAAGGGGTAATATGGGACCCTATTCGAACACTTATAATCCAGGGTGGCGTAATCATCCAATTTTTTCATGGAAGAATGAGAATAACGCACTCAAACCACCACCTGGATTTCAGAAGCAAGGTCCCATTCAAAGTGCTCCTCCTCAACAAAGTCAGTCTAGAATGGAAGAAATCATGTTGAGCTATATGCAAAAGACTGACACTATGTTGCAAAATCAACAGGCCACAATTCGAAATTTAGAGAATCAAATTGGTCAGATTTCGCAACAGTTGAGCAATAGACCATTTGAGTCTTTGCCTAGCAACACCGAGGAAAATCCAAAAGGTATCAATGCAATAATGTTGAGGAGTGGTAAGGAAGTGGAAAAAGTGAACATAGATGTTCAATCAAAAGAAGCAAGTTCAAAGAAAGATAAGGGGAAGAAAAAGGTAGAGGAACCAAAAAAGCAATAATCAGAAGTGAAGCCTTATGTTCCTCCTGTACCTTTTCCAAGGAGATTGAAGCAACAACAATTAGATTCCCAATTTGCTAAATTCCTGGAGGTGTTTAAGAAACTTCAAATCAACATTCCTTTTGTGGAGGCACTCTAGCAAATGCCTTCATATGCTAAATTCATGAAAGAGCTTCTCACCAAAAAGCGAAGAATCGATGAGAATGAACCTGTTATGCTTACAGCAGAGTGTTCAATGATCCTTCAAAAGAACTTAACAAATATGCCAAGAAAACAAAGAGATCAAGGGAGTTTTACTGTTCCTTGCACAATTGGAAACGTTTATTTTGATAAAGTTCTTATTGATTCAGGTGCAAGTATAAATTTGATGCCTTTCTCTATTTTCAGGAAATTGGGACTTGGAGATTGTAAGGAGACCAACGTCACCTTGCAACTTGCTGATAGAAGTATCAAATATCCAAGAGGTATTGTAGAGAATGTTCTTGTAAAAGTGGATAAGTTCTATTTTCTAGTCGATTTCATTGTTCTGGAGATGGAAGAGGATAGAGAAGTGCCCATGATTCTTAGCCGACCATTCTTAGCAACAGGTAAAGCTTTAATTGATGTGGAACAAGGTAAGCTCACTTTAAGAGTTATGGACGAAGAAATAACTTTTAATGTCTATGAGGCTATGAAAAGGTTTGATGAGTGTAAGTCTTGTTACACTATTGATAGTATTGATGAGCTTATTTCTGAGTCTTTTGAGGAGAAAGCAGGTTTGAACACAATGGAATCAGTTCTTAGAGATCTCGATGGTTGGGATGATGAAGATGAGCCTATGGAAGAATGTGTGAATCAAGTAGCTAAAATCAAGGCTCGATACTATGAGGAATTGGGAACAAGTGTGACAAAATTGGTGCCATCTTTGACACACCCTCCGGTGCTAGAACTTAAACCTTTACCTAGTCATTTAAAATATGCTTATTTGGGGATGGATGATACTTTGCCAATAATCATTTCTTCCTGTTTGACAGATGATCAAGAGCAACAACTCTTAGGAGTTCTTAAGAAGAATAAGGAGGCGATAGGATGGACCATTGCAGATATCAAGGGAATCAACCCTCTAATCTGTACTCATCGGATATTCTTAGAGGCAGAGTGTAAACCTATAGTTCAACCACAGAGGTGACTCAACCCAACTTTCAAGGAGGTAGTAAAGAAAGAAGTTCTCGAATTACTGGATTCAAGTATTATCTATCCTATTTCAGATAGTAAATGGGTCAGTGAAAAATGAGTCCAATGAATTAATTCCTACTCGTACCATGACTGGGTGGAGAGTTTGTATTGACTATAGGAAAGTGAATGATGCCACCCGTAAAGACCATTTCCCTCTCTCATTTATAGATCAAATGTTAGAAAAACTTGCGGGGCATGAGTAGTATTGTTTTTTAAATGGTTATTCTGGTTATAATCAAATTCATATAGCACCCGAGAACCAGGAGAAAACCACCTTTACTTGTCCTTATGGTACTTTTGCCTTTAGGAGAATACCCTTTGGTCTCTGCAATGCACCTGCTACTTTCCAAAGGTGTATGGTGTCTATTTTTTCTAACATGTTAGAAAATTTCATTGAAATATTCATGGATGATTTTTCTGTTTTTGGTAAATCCTTTGAATCATATCTGACAAATTTAGACTGTGTGCTCAAGAGATGTAAGGAGTCTAATCTACTTTTGAATTGGGAGAAATGTCATTTTATGGTAAGAGAGGGAATAGTCTTAGGTCATAAGGTATCTAAAAAAGGGATTGAAGTTGTTCGAGCGAAAGTGGAAGTGATTGAAAAGTTGCCACCACCCACTTCAGTCAAAGGAGTTAGAATTTCCTTGGACATGCTAGCTTCTATCGAAGATTTATCAGGGACTTCTCTAAAATCTCTAAACCCCTTTGCAATTTACTTGAAAAAGATGCTGTGTTTAATTTTGATGATAATTGTTTGCAGGCATTCAACCTATTAAAGGAGAAGCTCACTTCTGCACCTGTGATTGTAGCACCAAATTGGGAGCTTCCATTCGAGCTTATGTGTGATGCCAGCGTTTATGCTGTAGGAGTGGTGCTTGGGTAGAGAAAAGGTAGGAAGCGATTGCTCCAGTTGAATCAATTGGCTGAAATGAGAGATGAAGCATATGAGAATGCTAGGATATACAAGGAGCGGACTAAGCGATGGCATGATAGGAACATATTAAAACGAGAGTTTCTTCCGGGCTATAAAGTTTTATTATATAACTCTTGATTAAAATTGTTCCCAAGTAAGTTAAGATCCCAATGGTCTGGACCATTTATTATTTCACAAGTTTTTCCTTATGGCATAGTGGAATTGAAAGCAGAAGACAATCAAACTTTCAAGGTGAATGGCCATCTTCTAAAGCATTACCACGATAGGGAAAATCTTGATAAAGAAACCACCATTGTGGATCTTACTTCCCCAAGGTAAGAAAAAGGAAATTCGGGCTAGAGACTTTAAACTAAGTGCTCCATTGGAGGTAGCCCATGCTTAAGCAAATAAAGATTCGGTGCTCTGAGGATTTGGAACTTGCATTTGAACTCACTTGTTCTGAAGCACTTCAATTTCAGGGAAGTTCCGTTTTTCCCAATTTACTTTTGTTTGTTTTTACTCTCCTTTTGTGCATATTAGATAGACAATTGGGACATTGTCTAAGTTAAGTGTGGGGGAGTAATTCTAGACTGATGTTTTGATAATAAGATGCTTGTTCTATTATGGATTGTTTAATAACTTCCCTATCTTGAACTAATTATTTGTTATCTGGAGAGAGTACTATAATATATATAAAAAAAAAAGGGAGAAGAACTTGACTTGTTGAGGTGCCTTACTCACTAACTGTTGTAACTGATTTACTTAGTTGAAATTAAATAGTAAAATCTTTAAGGACTAATTTTTCCTTATGTTTTGCTTTTGAATTTGAAGTCTAAGAGTAGGTCGAGTCCACTTGTGCAAAATAAGCAAGTTTACTTCTAGGTGAATTTAGCTAGTACATTTTCTTTTGAATTGCTTTGAGAGTATTTTAACATACAGTGAAAGAGGTAAAAGAAATTCTTTTCTTAGTGATCCCTAAAAAAAAAATTCAAGGAAATTCAAAGCCTTTACTCCAATGACTCAGGCAACTGAGTTAAGAGTATCTAATCTTAAAAGTTAGTGTGAGGAAGAGTTTGTAGGGGTCCCTTTAAAACCTGGTTACTTAGGTGATGAGCTAGGGATATGCCGACTCAATGAACTCACAATAACGAGAAGAGTGGAAAGGCTAAATTTAAGTACTTGAATAGAAACCAAGTTGATATGGGCAGGCTTTAGTCCCTCAGAAGAGTGAAGTTTGACTTTGCTGTCAATTTTGGTAATTTAAATAAAAATTGACTAATCAAGTCAAAGAGCAAAATGAGACTTGAAAAAGGGAGAAAATCTAGGGAAAGAATGGATACCGTATGCTTTCATTGTGTGTTAACTTATTTAAATAAGTAATTAGAGAGATTATATACTTGCTAGTTGCTAGTGAAGTCTAATTGAGTACTTTGCCTTGTTGAACTGAGAACTTACTCTCTGAAATAAGAATTCTCTTGTTAAACACTAGGATTGGAAGATTACTCTTTCTAGATTAACTACTCAATTTTAACTATGGTACATTAGTTACATTTTTCCGTATCAGTGGACTCAGACAGGAAAAGAGTGCATTAGGAGCTGAAAAACATGAAGAAATGAAGAAAATTAGTAGGCAAGGGATATCACATGGCCGTAGGAAGAGGCTGGAACCAAAAGAAATGGAGTTTGCAAAAATACCGAGAAGCCTATGGGATAAGACGACGGTCATGCCTCAAGTGGTGGTGGAAACACCACTTATCATACGGTCATGCCTTATGTGGTGGAACATCTGCGAAAAATACCGAAGCGCCTATGGGGTGATCACACAGCCGTGCCTCATGTGGTGGAACATCTGCGAAAGATACCGAGAAGCCTATGGGGTGAGACCACGGCCATCCCTCATGTGGTGGTGGCAACACCACTTAAAACACGATCGTGCCTCATGTGGTGGAACACTTGCAAAAAATGCGACTTTTCATTTTCCTGACTGTTTTTATATATTCCTTTGAGAAGAAACGGAAAGGGGACTTTTGGCAATTTCCAGTTTTTAGACTTCTGTTCTTTGAGAGAATATTTCATTTTGATAGCAAGAACAAGAGATTAAAACAAGTTTTCCTTGTGATCAATTGAGAAGTATTTTTAGTTGGCTTTGGGAAGTGGTCTCTAAAGTTTTGTGTTTGAATTCTCTCCAACTGTATTACAAAATTGGTGATTTCTGATCTTTATTTATTTATGCAATTTTGTGACTTGTGTTTATATTATTCATGAATTCTCTCAAATATTCCATTGTAACTTGTGCATTCATTGTTAAATCTATGGCTGGCTAGATTCAATTGGTGGAAAGAAGAATGAAACCCTAGATTGCTAAAGTGATAATTGTAGTCATGTTATTAGATTAAGGTATTTGTGGATTATTCATAATTGCAATTCCTATAATTTCAATTGAAATTCTTAAAGGTTTTAATTGTTAGAAATTTTATCAATATGGGAGTTGAGATAGAATTTGTTAGGGATTCTTAATTGGATTAATATAACAAAGTGGAAGCGGTGTTAATTAGTTAAATTAGGGTTTATCTGGAATTTAAAACAATGTTCTAATTAATTATCCACTAAGGAATTAGGGGTAATTGCATTAGGATATTAGGCAATCATAACACTGGGAAGTATATGGATGTAATTTAGAATCCTTTGTTAATTAGAGATACGGAAGTTGACTAATTAATTGAAGGTTTATGGTTATAAACCCATTTGAATAACCATACATAGGTTACTCTAAATAACATGATGGAAATTTGATTAGCATGTCTAAGGTGAATTCTTAATTCCCACCTTCTCAATTGAAAGGTTTACTTTATAATATTCTCATGGTTCTTGTTTGAGTAGATTTTATTTCAGTTTTTAATTAAGTAGTTAAAAGAATCTTTTTTTGAATTGCCTAGATATCAGTAAAAGTTATTATAAGTTTAGTGATCTCTTTAGTCCTCGAGGGATCGACACTCTACTTACTTCTATATTACTTAATTCCGACCTAGTATACTTGCTAGAAAATTCACTATTATTTTATATATATGGTTGACAATGATCAACCAGACTGCTTAAGCCCAAGCTAAACCACTTCTTATAAAAAAAAAAAAACAAAATATAAGAAATTTCTTTCTTTTTTTTAAATTTTAAACCCTATGGACATTTTGGTCATCTCTAATCTCACTCTAAGCTTCCATAGACTAGACCTTTTCTTTCACCATCATCTCTCGTCTCAAGTAAACTCGCACTTCTTCACTATCACTTAAGATTCAATATCACCATGATATAATATTATGTGATTTTAATTCTTACATAAAGTTCTTTAATCTGAATATTAATGTTTGGTTAAAAGTTCTAATGATTATTAGTCTTATTAACTAGAACAAAGAGAGTCATAAAAGTGGCTTGATTTATTTTAGCTCAATCTGACCTTTAAATCAAACCAAACTATACCATAAACACCCTATAATTCATCTGCCTATATGCAGCACTTATCTCACAAGATGATGCATCCAAGTATGGTTTTATCCTAACTTTATTTTGTTTACTCATATAATATATTTGATTCCTTCAAGCCTTTAGATGTAGGATTGGTGTAGCCCTCCCGGCCCGTACATCAATCTTAAGAATACTACCGTTGTCAAAGTCCTTAAAAATTCATGGTAAGAAAGGAACCTATGCATCTTTTTGTGCTTCAAGTAGAGTCAATTCCAACATAGCTTAGACCTAATTCAATCGTCGAGTGAATTGAATGAAACAAAGACTTTGTTGCACAACTAAAAAATTTTAGACCCCAGTGCAAAATTCTAAAACATTTAAGAGTTTGATATGCTTTTCCAAGTTATTTTAAAAACAAATAAATACCTGATAAAATTACATAACCCCAGTACGTTTTCTTTTCCTTCTTTTTTTATTTTTTTATTTTTTATGTGAATTGTGAAACCTCTTATCGAGCCCTCTCCATTATTCTTCTAAATCGTTTTTCTGCCAACTAACATGGGCCAACTGCGTGTGTGCCTGTTTGAGAGAGAGAGAGATTTTGCTGTTTGCCTTAAAGACATTACTCCGCCACATGGGTAACGTAACGGGTGCTACACGAGCTGAAGTTTGATACGCAATGTCACGGATCTGTTCTTCGAGATAATCAAGTAAGTTGTATTTTAGTGATTGTGGCGTATGTGTACAACTGCGAAGCATGCGAATATACGAAGACAAATAAATCTAATGATGCAAGAAAGTTCTCATCGTGGCTACCTTCTATAGGAACGTGTTACCCATCTGGCACAGAGTGAAGCTTTCGTGTGCATTTGTAATGTGTGCAGAAGGAGCAATCCTCCACCAGATTCCTCGTGAGTTTAATGCTACCAAATAAAACCAATCAAATTTCATGTCAAATTCACGCCGGCGTAGTAAATATATAAAATTAATCCATAGAAATTACATATAATAAGTTTTCAATAAAATTGTATTTATTCGTATTATAATCTTTTTTTTATATATATCATATATTATATTAATTTTGTATTTTGATTTTGTAATCATATTTATAATTATGTTGTATTCATATTCATGTTTTTGTATATAATGGATATTTTCAATTGAGAGTGAATGAATAACCCTATTGTATAGAGTATTCATTCATAACCTATTTGATTGAGTAAATTTTGATTAAATATTAAGAGTTACAAGATAAGTTTACAATAAAATCTTTTTTATTTTGTATTTATCCTGAAATTCATATTCTAAAGTATACACACTATATGTTTCAAGATATTATATATTTACCATATAAAATATTATTAAGTAATATTAATAAATAATAAATAACAATATTATAATTTTCGAAACAGTTGTTTGACTAGTAATTAACCATTTGTCGATTGAATATATATATACTTGGGAAATGATGGGCACCGACTGAATAATAATAATAATAATAATAAATGACAATGAAGGAAGTGAAAGAGTCTATTGCAATTTTTGTAGGCAATTCAATTCATCTATATAAAAATAAACCCCATGCAAGACGCGATTCGGAAAGAATAGAAGATAGTGACGGAGCTCATAGGATTTCTAATGGAGTATCGCCACACGACATGTGGTCAAATTTAACAAAAGCTTCATAAATTTTTCTTAAAATCCTAAATCTATTTGAATTGAGTACTTTTAATTAATGATGCTATATATATGCATGAATATATATACATATGTGTCTCTTTTATTTATACTTTTGTGATATACAAGAATATATCCATATATATCACTAGTATACCTTTTAGGTTGTTCGGGGAAATAAAGGTCAAGGCAAAATAACAAGTTTACAAATTAGAATATATATATATCATATTACATGAACTTTTACAAAAGAAATAATTAATCTGAGAAATTTTGTCCCTTGGCCACGTGGGTTTACCACTTAATAAGTAACAAAATGTCTTATACAAGTTTCTTTTAATTTTTGGCATCTTCATTGTCCTGTCATTAAATTACGTTTAGGGTGAAATTAGTATGACTTAATTACCTTTATTATTATTATTATTATTATTATGGACATGAATAAGATAAATGTAAAACTGTTTAAATGGGGAGAGGAGCTTTTTAAATAATTGCTACTGCTGTGATTATTAACGTGTAGTTAAAAGTCAACGGATTTGAATATATATTATATTCCCCCAATTCTCAATTTCTGAATTTTGATGTACAAACTACGCCTAGGGCAATGCCATGGACAACTTTCTTCCGGCTTTCCAGCCATTGACTCTACACCACTGTTCTAATACGGGCTTAAAATTAAAGTTGGGGCAAGTAATCTACTAAAATAATGCTTCTTTTTTTTTTAAATAATTACAAGATAGGATACTTGAGAAACATATTATAAAAATAGGTAGTTAAAACATAGATTCGAAATGCGTTTTTAGTTGAGCCAAAATTGGCCCAACTAGAATGTACCTTCAATATATTATATTGAAGGTGTGTGCTGAGAACATGCCTCCAATATAATATAATAGGGATACATTTCAAGTATACACCCTTAATATAAATTGTTAAAAAGATTTGTTTTATAAAATTTAAATCAATATTTAAAAGTTTTAAATTTATGAAAATTATTTAATAAATTATTTTTTGTTATTCTCATGTAAACTTTTAAAATTTTCAAAATAAATTAAAAAATAATAATTTAAGAAAATTTATTATTGAAAAAAAATTATGAATTTTTTTTTTTAAAAATCATAAAGTTTTATGAAAAAATTTTATATTACATACTTAAATATTGCTTTTTAAAAAAAATTACGTAAATATTGTATCCGTAAAACATATTCCTAAAATAAGTTGCGAATGTGCGAATCACGTATGCGACTTTAGACATATGCAAAAATTGAAGGCTAAAGGCGTAAAACCCGGTCTGCGCCTTCAGTACATCACCCATGCACTTCTCACCGTCCAATTTTTTATTTGATTTACACTTACCGTTGATTTATAAACATGTGATAACAGTACAAAAACTGAAAAATATAAATATGAAATACATGGAAACACATAATAAACACAAAATACCTACTAAGCCAGATCTCATTTTTCTCTCGTTCACATGTAAGAAAGAGAAAGAAGAAGGAGTGATTTTGCACAGGAAAGAAATATTTGCCTAGATCAAAGTGTTTTTGAATAGGAAAGAAATATTTGCCTAGATTAAAGTGTTTTTGAATAGTTAATCTTAGTTGTGGTTTTTTTTTCTTTTATAAAAGTTGAAATCTTTTTATCTGTGTTTTCATTTATATTTGTAGTTGATGTAAGATTCTAGAAAAATATTAGTATAATTGTATATTTTATATAAAAGATTACTTGGTATTATTAGATTATAATTTATTAAATATGATTTATATAGATGTTGCATGTGTAACATGTAATATTAATTTTTGTATTAGAATGAGGATTGACTACCGTAAAGAACATGAAATATGCAGAATGTGAAATAATTTTTGTAGTATTATACGAAAATTTTGAAATATTTAGTGGAAAAATATAATTGAAAAATAATTTCGAACAAAATATTTGAAAAAAAATTTGGAAATAATTGGAAGAAAATTGAAATTAAAATTAAAGGAGAAATGACAAGTAATTTTTTTTTATAAATATTATTCTGAATTTTTTTGTATAAATATTTTTGAAAATTATAAAAAAATTCTTGTGCTTGAAAAATTGTAATATTTGGAATGTGAAATATTTTTTACAGTTTTGTAAAATCAAACGAAAATGATTGGAATTTTTAGTAGCGAAAATGTTATTAAGAAATAACATCTGACAAAGTTTTAGGAATAAATCATTTGCCAATAATGGGGGAAATTTAATATTTGAAATATTATGGAAATTAATTTTTTTCTTAAAATTTTTAGAATGTTGTTATTGAAAATTGTCATATTTATTAAAAAGCTTATAATTTATATATATTATGGGTAGGGGAAAATGGCTTATTACGTGAAATTGATGATCTATGCATTTGGAAATATTGTGGCTGGAAACTAGGGGCGGAGTATGATAGGGATTCGATAAAGAAGTTGAAAATGAAGAAAAATGTCAAGTACAACGAATTTTTATACAAAATATATCGCAGCATTGAAGTTGATCCAATCGAAGTAAGGGTTGAGATAATTCACAGACATCTTAGGTTATATGGGGGCAATACATGTTATGCGTTGATGGCAATCAGAGACGATAAAGATGTTGAAAATTTTATTGAAACGGTTGAATCATATGGAGATCATGGCATACAACAATTATTCATCAGAATTTCTGATAATTCGGGAGGCCCCTTGGTGAAGCAGACATTAGATACAAGAAATTAGCCATAATGGTCACATTACATTATAGAAATGTAGCCAAAGCCGTCGAGATTTCAATCCTCAATTCCAACCTTAATGGAAGTGAACAATGAGGATGAAATAGATAGAGCAATTACTCCAGTGTTACAACAACCAGAGACACAGGATCCGTACATAGTTCATGTAGGAGTGGAGGTTACAATTGACACCGATGGTGGAATAGGTGTTGAGCAGGACAACAACGATAATGAGGAGAGTTCCAATGAGGAAAATGAGAAGGTTAAGAATGAGGGAGATGAAGTAGTAGAAGATGAGTCTCCAAGCATACATACCTACTTGAGATAGCCAATATATCGAGCAGAGCAGGCTGAACCACCTACCATGCCAATTAGAGATCCTGTTTCGTATTACAATTATGGGGGTGATAGTGGTTACATTTATTTCGAGCAGGAGCAAACCGATATTTGAAGTGGTTTGAGCAGTAGTGATGATTTTTATAGGGACATGAGATTCAGGACCAAAGCAAATGTCAATCAAGCAGTGAAGTCTACCATGTAAAAAACCATTGCAACTTCACTATTGTAGAGTTCAACCCACTGTTGTGGTCCATTAATTGTATGAGAAGGGACGACGGTTGTAAATGGAGGCTTCGAGCCCGAAAGAAGAAGTTGGAGAGCATGTTCATGGTAACGAGATTCAAGGGTTCACACTCATGCAATAACCCACTTATTAGTCAGGATCACCCATAGCTGGATTATAATCTCCTTGCCAGCCAATTTGTAAATCTTCTTAAGGAGAATCCTGGTAAGAAGGTGGCCGAGCTGACTTCTGTTTTCAAATAGGAATTTAGCTACAGGATTAACAGGAGACCGGTTTTTGAGGGAAAGAAACAGGCCATTGAGCTTGTGTATAGGAACTGGGAGAAGTCTTACGATAAACTGCTAAAACTTCTCAATGCAATAGAAAATACGAATGCTAGAACACGAATAGATTGGGGGTAGAGCATATTGAGCACCCTTAGTGTGTCCACTTTGAAGTGGGTATTCTAGGCCTTTGGGCTGTGCATCGCAACGTGGAGATTCCTTAGACCTATTGTTACCATTGATGCCACCTTTTTGTATGGAAAGTACACCCACAAGTTGTTAGTTGCTTGTGGTGTTGATGGCAACAATCATATACTTCTGCTAGCATTCGCTTTGGTTGATCAGGAGACAGTTAAGACATGAGGCTGGTTTTTGTGGAAACTGAAGGAATATGTTGTCCGCGACCGTGAAGGTCGTTAAACCATTTGCCTCATATAAGATAAACACGCAGGCATCAAATTAGCAATTCAAGAAGAAGCAAATGGATGGCAACCTCCATTTGCAGTGTAGCCATTTTACCTCCAACATGTTGCGAGCAACTTCAACTTGGTGCATAAAAATACCTAGTGCAAGAAGTTGGTCACATATGTCGAGTTGTAAGCACAATCTCGCAAGTTGAATTATGTGATGGAGCAAGTGAGGATGATTTTGCCGGATACATTAAACTAGTTTGACAATGTGCCGTTGGATATGTGGACGCTAGCACATGACTTCCGCTATCGATTTGGGTATATGACCTCAAATGTTGTTGAAAGCTATAATTTCGTATTGAAGGGGGCTCAGGGGTTACCTGTGGCTACTTTGGTGAAGAAAATATTCTATAACTGCATCGAGTACTTCATGCAAGCGAAGGGTAAAATTTTCGCCAAATATGCAGCCAAAATGATCGACCAATGGAGTTCACGAGCTAGCAACCACAAGGTCATTGACTGCAGTAAGCACGGCAGAGTTTTTAAAGTCCTTACTAGTAGTCATCGCATCACTAGCGTGTTAAGGGGAGGGGCTCGAACGCACGTTATTGACTTGGCTCGTAGCACATGCAGCTGCTAGAAGTGGTAGATATACAGAATTGCATGCTCCTACATATATGCAATGGCCACCTCACTTAGGCTTGATATGACTCATTTTATACCTAATTGGTATAGATGGACACATTAGGACCAAACGTATACGATGCACTTCATGCTTATAGGGGATGAGTGATGAGAGCCATGATGGGAGCCAAGCCAGAAGATGGAATGTGGATCCTCTTGAAGTGCCACGTGGACCGATCACAAGAACTCGAGCGAAACAATTCAAGGAAGCACTTAACGGGTTGATAAAGGATGTCCACGAAGCTGGAAAGGATTGGAGCAACCAGGAGAATGCACTTGCACTTGTACAAGTCATTCAAGGAGATCAAAGCATAGGAGGTCAAAGCTGCCAGCCTTGACAATGTTGGCCTGAGCACTGTCGGCCTTGACCCAGCGTTGCCATTCACGCACGATAGAAGGACTACGCCGACTTACTACGCCGCCGGCCTTTCTACCCGGCGTACATCCTACGCCGGCTACTACGCCGCCGGCTTTCATTTCCTGTTTGTTATTTTTTCCGCGACTTTATGATGTTATGTCGTTTTGGGCTTTTATTATTACGAGTTATAAACCCTAATATAAGCTTCTAGGGTTGAGAACAGAACATAGAACCCACATATAAGGTTGAATAACACATTTTGAGAGAACACCTCTTTTGGTTCTCTAAAGAACTTCTCTTGAACTTATTGGATTTTCTTCGGTGGCGTTCATCTCGACTTATCAATCGGTCTTTCATCCCGATTGTGGCGTCTACAGAATATACCAAGGTTCTTGCCTCACTTATAGGCAACGAGTCGCGGTTCCACTTATTTTTTTTTTGGCATCTTGGGTTGCAAATTCCAAACGTATTGGTATTGGGTTTCGTCACACGTGGGCGTAGTTCGTATCGGTTTGGTATCAGAGCCTAGGTTTGTTAAACATCAGTTCGGTTTGAGGAAGGTAACATCAAAACCCTAACTCCAATCGTTCATATCAAGTTTCGTGTTGTCATAGCTTTATACTCAAGTTCATAGTGTTAATTGTTTCTAGAGAGTGTAGTGCATCCTATTAATTTTGTTACAAACAAAAAAAGAACAGAAAAAAAAAATCACGACAAAAAAAAAAAATGTGAACAAGAACAAAACAAAGGCAACAAAAGGAAAGAAAAAAGAGGAAATTTTCGAGCCCCTAGAGTTGTGTTGAATTCTACGGAAGGGATTGGTGTAGTTTAGGTTAGTTCCAAGAGAATTGAGAAGAGGAATTGGTGAATTGATATCATCATTTCTTGTGAGAATACACGAGTGATTGTGGGATATCATCCTTTGAGTGAAACACGTAAGGGAATGAATCATGAGGCTTAATCATATATATTTGTGTTAGTACTAACCTTTTACTGCAGGAACTATGTCGAGGCAACATTCTCCTGAATGTGAGAAGGGAAGGTTTAATGCTAGGTTAGTGATTGAGGCGTTGAGGAGTGAGATGAAGAGGATGTTTTAGGAGGGCATGGAACAAATTCATGAGATGGTGGAGTAAAAACTAGAGCAATCTAAAAACGTCTTCCAAGGGCGTAAGAAGGAGAGTTGTTCTAAGAGAGTACAAAGGGGTGGAGATGAAATGTCTGATGATGAATTTGATGAACCTTCTGTTGGGATTTATAGAGGTTATGGTGGTAGGAATAGAGGAACTAGGGATTGGGAAGATAGAGGAGATAGGAATAGAGAGGATAATCAATTGAGTAGTATAAAGATGAAGATTCCTCCTTTCCAAGGGAAGAATGATCCCGATGCGTACTTAGAGTGGGAGAAGAAGGTAGAGATGGTGTTTGATTGTCACAATTATAGTGGAAGAAAGAAAGTGAAGCTTGCTGCCTTTGAGTTTTCAGATTATGCCATAGTGTGGTGGGATCAACTGATGTTGAATTGAAGAAGGAATGGCGAATCACCTATTGAGTCTTGGGAAGAGATGAAGAGGGTGACGAAGAAGCGGTTTGTGCCTACGTATTACAATCGTAAATTGCATAACAAATTGCAAACTCTTAAGCAGGGAAGCCAAAGTGTGGATGAGTATTTCAAGGAGATGGAAGTTACTATGATTAGGGTGAATGTAGAGGAGGATAGAGAGGCTACCATGGCTAGGTTTCTTACTGGGTTGAATAGAGAGATACAAAATGTAGTAGAATTGCAACATTATGTGGAATTCGAAGATACGATTCATATGGCTATAAAGGTTGAGAACCAACACAAGAGGAAAGGTAGTAGTACTGCACGGATTCAACAGGGTGCTGGTTCATCCACCTGGAAGACTAACCAATGGAAGAAGGAAGAAAAGTCTGTACCCACCAAGCCAAAAGGAGAGCAGAAGCAAGTGGGTTCTACTCCTGGTAACCAAGGTAAACCTAATTCTTCTACTCCTAAAAATTGTGACATTAAATGTTTTAAATGCCAAGGCAGAAGCCAAATTGCTAGTCAATGTCCGAATAGGCATGTTATGATTCTGCGTGATGATGGTGAGTATGAGACTGAGGGGGATAGTGAAGAGGATGATATGCCTCTATTAGAGGACGCTAGTGATGATGAGGAGCCTGCAACAAGGAAGTTAGTGGCAGTAGTGAAGCGAGCTTTGAATGTGCAGGTGAAGGAAGAAGAGGAGGTGCAACGAGAGAATATCTTTCATACTAGATGTTATCTAGGTGATCATATTTGCAGTTTGATCATTGATGGGGGGAGTTGCACTAATGTAGTGAGTACTTTTATTATTGAGAGGCTGGGACTCAAGACTACTAAACACCCTAGTCCATATAAATTGCAGTGGCTGAATGATGATGGCGAGACTAAGGTAAGTAAGCAAGCCTTGATTGCTTTTCGCATCGATAGGTATGAGGATGAGGTGTTATGCGATGTAGTGCCAATGCAGGCGTGTCATGTGTTGTTGGGAAGGCCATGGCAGTTTGATAGGAAGGTTGTTCATGATGGCTTTTCTAACAAGTATACACTTGTTCACCAAGGCAAAAGCTTTAATCTCAAACCCTTAACACCTAAACAGGTGTATGAGGATCAGTTGCAGCTACAACAATCTTTTGCAAAATATAAGGTGAGTGAAAAACAGAGGGAGAGTGAGCGAGCAAAAGACATCGAAAAAGAAAAGGAACACAAAAGTCGAAATCAAAAGGAAAAAGAGAGGAAGACTGGAAAGAGCATGAGAGACCAAGTTGAAGGGGGATCAACTTTGGTGGTGAGTGAAAAGGAGAGTGCAGCCTTGCAAAAGGAGAGTTGTGTGGCAAGAGCGAGTGTAGTGAGGAGAGCGTTAGTGATGAAGCAACCTATGTTGTTGCTGGTTTTTAAGGAAACTTGTTTGAATACTAACGAACTTTTTAACTCTTTGCCTAGTGTGGTTGTATCTATTGTGCAGGACTTTGAAGATGTCTTCCCTGAGGAGATTCCAAAGGGGTTACCACCTATTCGTGGTATTGAGCACCGGATCGACCTTGTACCCGGAGCATCTATTCCAAACAAACCAGCTTATAGGAGCAATCCATAGGAGACAAAGGAACTCCAAAGGCAGGTCAGTGAATTAATGGAGAAGGGGTACGTGAGAGAAAGCATGAGCCCATGTACAGTGCTTATGATTTTGGTGCCTAAGAAGGATAGGTCATGGAGAATGTGTGTTGATTGCCGCGCCATCAACAACATCACGGTAAAGTATCGTCATCCCATTCCTCGCTTAGATGACATGTTAGATGAGTTACATGAGTCTAGTGTCTTTTCCAAAATTGATTTGAAAAGCGGATATCACTAAATTAGAATGAAAGAAGGTGATGAATGGAAAACCGCATTTAAAACAAAATATGGATTATATGAGTGGTTAGTAATGCCTTTCGGTTTAACTAATGCACCTAGTACTTTTATGACACTTATGAGCCATGTTTTGAGGACTTTTATTGGCAAATTTGTGGTTGTCTATTTTGATGATATCCTCATTTACAGCAAGAGTTTAGAAGACCATATATCTCACTTGAGGAACGTTTTGGAAGTGCTTCAAAAGGAGCAATTATATGCTAAACTCAAAAAGTGCACTTTTTGCACAGACAAACTTGTGTTTCTTGGTTTTATTGTTAGTGCACATGGAATACAGGTTGATGAAGAAAAGATTCATGCGATCCAACAATGGCCTAGTCTAACTAATGTAAGTAATGTGCGGAGTTTCCATGGACTAGCGAGCTTTTACAGGAGGTTTGTGAAGGATTTCAACACCATTGCAGCACCACTTACTGAGGTAATCAAGAAGAATGTGGGGTTCAAATGGGGAGAGCAACAAGAGAAGGCCTTTTAGACGCTTAAAAATAAGCTGACTCATGCGCCATTACTTGCTTTACCTAATTTCTCTAAAACTTTTGAAATTGAGTGTGATGCTTCAAGAATAAGTATTGGAGCAGTGCTCATGCAGGAGAGAAGACCAATTGCATTCTTTAGCGAGAAGCTAAGTGGGGCAACCTTGAACTACCCTACTTATGACAAGGAGTTATATGCATTGGTTCGAGCGCTGGAGACTTGGCAACACTATCTTTGGCCAAAAGAGTTCGTGATCCACACTAATCATGAATCCTTGAAATACTTGAAGGGACAACATAAGCTAAACAAAAGGCATGCTCGTTGGGTAGAGTTCATCGAAACATTTCCCTATGTCATCCACTACAAGCAAGGTAAAGAGAATGTTGTTGCTGATGCACTTTCTAGAAGGTATGCTCTTATCTCTACTCTTAGTTCTAGACTGCTTGGTTTTGAGCACATTAAGGAATTGTATGCTGCTGATCGAGATTTTTGTGAAGAGTATGTGCATTGTGAGAAGAGTGGTCATGGTAAATTTTATAAGCATGAAGGATTCTTGTTTAGGGGAATAAACTTTGCATTCCAAATTTTTCTTTAAGAGAATTATTAGTGAGGGAGGTTTAATGGGACATTTTGGAGTAGCTAAAACCTAGGGGTATTGTAGGAACACTTCTATTGGCCTCACATGAAATGAGATGTTGAGAGGATTTGTGAGCGATGTGTCACTTGTAAGCAAGCAAAATCTAGAGTCCAACCTCATGGGCTTTATACCCCACTTCCCATTCCTCATGAGCCTTGGGTAGATATTTCCATGGATTTTGTATTAGGATTACCCAGGTCTAGGCATAGTCTAGACTCTATTTTTGTAGTCATGGATAGATTTTCTAAGATGGCACATTTCATTCCTTGTCACAAAACAGATGATGCTTGCAATATTGCTTCTTTAAGGAAGTTGTGAGATTGCATGGTATGCCTAGAACAATTGTATCGGATAGAGATGCTAAGTTCTTGAGCTACTTCTGGAAGACCCTGTGGGCTAAGTTAGGAACTAAGCTATTGTTTTCTACTAAAGCTGAGGTAGTAAATCGAACTTTATCTACTTTGTTAAGGGCAGTCATTAAAAAGAACATTAAAAGTTGGGAGGATTGTTTGCCGCATGTTGAATTTGCCTATAATCGCACAATGCATTCTGCTACTAAGTTTACTCTTTTGAAATCGTGTATGGTTTTAATCCACTAACTCCTTTGGATTTATCACCTCTGCCTATTTCTGAGTATGTTAATCTAGATGGTAAGAAGAAAGCAAAATTTGTTAAATAGATCCATGAGAAGGCAAGATTAAACATTGACCGAAGAACAAAGCAGTATGTGAAATAAGCCAACTAGGGTCGTCAACAAGCTGTATTTGAACCTAGAGACTGGGTTTGGGTTCACATGCGCAAAGAGCGGTTTCCTGTGCAGCGTCGATCTAAATTACTTCCTAGAGGCGATGGACCATTTCGAATTCTTGAACGCATCAATGATAATGCATACAAGATAGATTTACTAGGTGAGTATCAAGTAAGTGCTACTTTTAATGTTACTAATCTAAGTCCTTTTGATGTAGGCGACGATTTGAGGACAAATCCTTTTCAAGAGGAGGGGAATGATGAGAGCCATGATGGGAGCCAAGCTAGAAGATGGAATGTGGATCCTCTTGAAGTGCCACCTGGACTGATCACAAGAACTCGAGCGAAACGATTCAAGGAAGCACTTAACGGGTTGATAAAGGATGTCCATGAAGCTGGAAAGGATTGGAGCAACTAGGAGAATGCACTTATACTTATACAAGTCA
Source organism: Laguncularia racemosa (assembly GCA_037954665.1). Lineage (NCBI taxonomy): Eukaryota > Viridiplantae > Streptophyta > Magnoliopsida > Myrtales > Combretaceae > Laguncularia > Laguncularia racemosa. The sequence goes on along the minus strand of JBBMOL010000048.1, from coordinate 3,687,193 downwards.
TTCAAGGAGATCAAAGCATAGGAGGTCAAAGCTACCAGCCTTGATAACGCTGGCCTGAGCATTGCCAGGCTTGACCCGGCGTTGCCATTCGCGCACGACAGAAGGACTACGCCGGCTTACTACGCCGCTGGCCTTTCTACCCGGCGTACATCCTACGCCGGCTACTACGCCGCCGGCTTTCATTCCCTATTTGTTATTTTTTCCGCGACTTTATGATGTTATGTCGTTTTGGGCTTTTATTATTACGAGTTGTAAACCCTAATATAAGCTTCTAGGGTTGAGAACAGAACATAGAACACACATACAAGGTTGAATAACACATTTTGAGAGAATTCCTCTCTTGGTTCTCTAAAGAACTTCTCTTGAACTTATCGGATTTTCGTTTGTGGCGTTCATCCCGACTTATCAATCGGTCTTTCATCCCGATTGTGGCGTCTACAGAATATACCAAGGTTCTTCCCTCACTTACAGGCAACGGGTCGCGGTTCCACTCGTTTGTTTTTGGCATCTTGGGTTGCAAATTCCAAACGTATTGGTATTGGGTTTCGTCACATGTGGGCATGGTTTGTATCAATGAGTTAGATTGAGCGCTAATGCACTTCTTGAGACTCCGCCCAAGGAGAGACCTCGTATGGAACAAGGGAAAGCCAAGGCGAAAAAGACACCACATGGAGATGGACACTAGGGAGCGTCCAGATTAAATTGCATGTGGAATTTGTGGAGGAGGGGCATAATAGAAGAATGCACCCACGTCAATGCAATAATAGTAACTGATGAATATACTACATATTTTATTACGCTCGACATTGCATTTGTGATATTAACATTAGCTTTTTCTCTTTTGCAGATTAGGTAAATCCTTGACTACTTCATCCAGTTTGTTTAAAAACATCATAGAAGGGGGATGCTTCATATTCTGTATATATATATGCAATTTTGTCGTTCATTGAGAAACTGTTTTGAATGTCAATTTGTTTAGACATTTGTTAAATTTTATGAAATATTCGAAGACATAAAATCGTACATGTACACATTATTGGTATACGGAATGCATACTGATTTTTTACAACTTGTAATAATACATAAATTTCATCATTGCAGTAGACCATATACATATGTAAATAATTAAAAACCTATTTGCTACCCCTAGTGAAATGCTTAGCTAGCCAAGCAAAGGCGTTGGTTAGCCTTACACGCGAAGTTGGAGGAGATTCAAACTTTTAAGTAGCATGCTAGTGGGGAGAACTATTGAACACTTGCAGCTGCATGAGACTCTAGTAATGTGGCTAATTCGATGATTCATCCTACTCCATAGGCTGCTTTCTAAGACGTTGCCTCCATAGAGCCGACAGTGTTGGTATAAGAATACTAATAGAATGTCGATGTGGTGTCTCATATTTGTTGAACGTTGGCATTAAACTAAGATGCACTGCATCGAGATCAACATGTATTTGTTGGTCTTACCTAGGATTTTCCTCTGCCTCACCGCAGTTTCAAGGTCAATGTCGTCCCCTCGTTCATCACTACGCCGGAACCGGTTTAGCCTCTTCTTAAGTGTTTTATTGCGACGGTTACGGGCATAATGTTACCCCCCCCCCCCCCCCCCCCCCCCCCCCATGAAGAAAATGTAAATTAAGGCTAACATGATCATGTAATTATTTAGACATTAGTTAAAGTGTATGTAAATCGTCCTTACTGGAAATTCAAGAACTACCCTCTTACAGCCAATGTATCTCCTGCTTATCAGCCCATACCATTGCAAGTATCAATCAAGACGGTCTGGAAGCTCAGAAACATACACGGCCGGATACACGGTCAGAAGGCACGACCGTGTATTGTGTTAGATAACTTCCAGAAACATACACGGTTGGATACACGGACAGAAGGCACAGTCGTGTATTGTGTCAGGTAGCTACCAGAAACATATACGGCCTAATACACGGCTAGAAGGCACGGCCGTAAATATTTAGATATTTGTTTCGTGACTTAGTTTGTAAATATGGCATGTATATTTTGGTAGAGGAAGATTTATTTTCCTAGTTTGTAAGATATAGTTGCTTGGAAAGATATCCTCCTAATGTATATATATACTTGAACATGAATTATGTAGAGGCATTCAACCAAAGTTTCTCAAAAGTTGTTATGGTATCAGAGCCACACAACTAAGTATTGTGCTGAATCCATAGTTCTTTTTTTAGTCTTGGAATTGCTGGTTTGTTCTTGGTTTTTTATTTTTGGCTTTAGGTTAATTAATTCCAATCAACAATTTTTTGATAATCAATTTGTGAGTGACAATTCAATTTAGAATGTCTTCTGAGAAAACACATGAAATCTTAGCTATTAGATTTACGAGAAAGAATTATGCTGCATGGGAATTTTAGTTCAAGATGTTTTTGAAAGGGAAGGAGCTTTGGGGTCATATTGACGGGTCTTCTCCAGCTCCTACAGAGTCGAAAGATCGTGGTCAATGGGAGGCAAAGGATGCATGGATTTTTTCTTAGATTTTGGGATCTATTGAGGCTCACATGGTGAACAATTTACGATCCTTTGGCACAGCAAAAGAAATGTGGGAATACTTGAAGCGTGGCTACAATCAAGATAATACTGCAAGACGTTTCCAATTGGAACTTGATATGAGTAATTATAGTCAAGGTAATCTCTCAATTGAACAATATTATTCTGGCTTCCTTAATTTATGGAGCGAATATTTTGGTATTATCTATGCTAAGGTGTCAAAGGAGAGTTTGGCTAGTCTTTAGGCTGTTCATGAAGTGAGTCGTCGTGAACAGTTTTTGATGAAGCTCAGACCTGAATTTGAAATCGCTCGGGCTGGGTTGCTGAATAGAGATCTAATGCCTTGTTTGGATGTATGTTTTGGGGAATTGCTGCCCGAGGAACAAAGATTAGCGACACAAGCCGCTATTAGTGCAACTGGTGGATCATTTGGAATAGTTAATGTTGCATATGCTGCTGAGACCCGAGGAAAGGGAACAATGCAGTGTTATAGCTGCAAAGAATTTGGTCATATTGCCCAGCATTGTAGTAAGAAGTTCTGTAATTATTGCAAGCAAAAAGGACATATTATTAAGGAGTGTCCTACAAGGCCTCAAAACAGAAGGCCACAAACTTTTCATGCTGTGATGAGATCCATGATAGGAGCCAAGCCAGAAGATGGAATGTGGATCCTCTTGAAGTGCCACCTGGACCAATCACAAGAAATCGAGCGAAACGATTCAAGGAAGCACTTAACGGGTTGATAAAGGATGTCCATGAAGCCGGAAAGGATTGGAGCAATCATGAAGCTGGAATGGATTGGAACAACCATGGGAATGCCCTTGCTCTTGTACAAGTCATAATGGATACGGGTTGAAGAGGGCGTGTCTTTACAAGGCACGGCCGTGTAGGAGCCTGGAGGTTACACAGAATCATACACGGTCATATACACGGTTCAAAGGCACGGCCGTGTATGTTGTCAAGATTTCCACAGAAAGATACACGACTAGAAATACACGGTCGTGTACATTAGCAAGATTTCCACAGAAAGATACACGGCCAGAAGTACACGGTAGTGTACATTTCCAACGCTGGTCGTGTATATTTCAACACCGGCCTTCATGTCTACACCGCTGGCCTACATGTTCGTTTTGTTGATTTTTATGCAACTTATCTAAGTTATGTCGTTTTGGGCTTTATTGTTACGAATTGTAAACCCTAATATAAAGCTCCTATGGTTAGAATATAGAACATACAACATTGAAAGTTTGAAAACACTTTTAAGAGAATTCCTCTCTTGGTTCTTTAAAGAACTAATCCAGAACTTATCAGATTTTTCTTCCGTGACGTTCATCCCGACTTATCAATCGGTCTTTCATCCCGATTGTGGCATCTTCATATTATACCAAGGTTCTTGTCTCGCTTATAGACAACGGGTCGCGGTTTCCACTTGAGGGTGTTTGGCATCTTAGGTAATGAATTCCGAACGTATTGGTATTGGGTTTCGTCACACATTGGCGTGGTTCATATCAGTTAGGAATCCGATCAAACCGATCTCGTATCATGCTGCAGTATCTGACTCTTGCAATCTTGGTTCAACATCCACAATTGCTAGCAACAAGCAATCTGTTCTCACACCAGATATGGTTCAACAGATGATCTTCTCTGCCTTCTCTACTCTTGGTCTTCAAGGGAAAGGTAAGACTACTAATTCTGTTCCTTGGTTTGTTGATTCCGGCACCACAAATCATATGACTGGCACATCTGATTTATTGCATAATCAACATCTATATACTGGTACTCAACACATTCAGGTTGCTGATGGAAATAATATTCCTATTACAACAGTTGGTGATATTAGCTCCTCCTTTCGACATATCTTGGTTTCTCCTAAATTATCTACTAACTTACTTTCTGTTGGGCAAATGGTGGATAATAATTGTGATATCCACTTTTCTCGTGATGGTTGTACTGTGCAAGATCAAGTGTCGGGGAAGGTGATAGCGAAGGGGCCTAAAGTGGGCAGGTTATTTCCATTACAATTTACGTTCCTCGGACTTTGTCATTAGCTTCTTCACTTGTTGACAATAAGGCTGGCATCTGGCATAGACGCTTAGGTCATCCAAATAATGTTGTTTTGAATCATTTGTTGCAAAGAGGTGTTCTCAGTTCCATAGATAAGAGTTTATTAGTTGATTGTTCTTCTTGTAAACTGGGCAAAAGTAAGACATTGACTTTTCCTGTTTTGGGTAGTCGTGTTAATAAATGTTTTGACATTATTCATAGTGATGTTTGGGGAATTGCACCAATTATTTCACATGATCAGTATAAATATTTTGTGACATTTATTGACGATTACAGTCGATTTACATGGATTTATTTTTTGCATTCCAAAGAAGACGTGCTTACTGTGTTTCAAACCTTTGTGACATATATTGAGACTCATTTTTCCACTTGTATTAAAATCTTACGGTCTGATAATGGTGGTGAATATATTTCTCATGAGTTTCAAGAATTTCTTCATAACAAGGGTATTGTTTCACAACGCTCATGTCCTTATACACCTTAGCAGAATAGAGTTGCCGAACGGAAAAATCGACATTTGTTAGATGTGGTGCGCACATTGTTGTTAGAATCTTCTGTTCCAGCTAAGTTTTGGACCAAAGCTTTATCTACTGCCGTTTATCTGATTAATCGCTTACCATCTCAACAATTGAAGTTTGATTCTCCCTATCAACGAGTGTTTGGTAAACATCCTAATTATCATATGCTACATACTTTCGGATGCATTTGTTTCGTTCATTTACCTACCCATGAACGTCATAAGTTGTCAGCCCAGTCTGTTCGATGTGGCTTTATGGGTTACAGTCCCAATCATAAAGGTTTTTTGTGTTATGATTCGATTAATAATCGATGGCATATCTCTCGGGATGTGATTTTCTTTGAACATGAATACTATTTTCAGCAACATCTTTCGACATCTGATACTGTTGTGCTTCCTCACTTTGATGACTCTTATTTTGATAAACGGTTCAAGCCTGGACTTGTCCTTTCCGACCCTGCTCTTGAAAATGCTTCAATGATTCTTCAACTATCAACTCGGCACACTCGTCCTCCAGATAGATACAGCTATTATGCAATTGTAACTAATGCTACCATTCCTACCTCTTATTCCCAAGCTGCTAAACAGCCTTGCTGGATAAAAGCCATGCAAGAGGAACTTCAAGCACTTCAAGATAATCACACTTGGGATATTGTTTCCTGTCCTGCTGGTGTTAAACCCATTGGTTGTAAATGGGTTTATTCTCTTAAGATTCGATTTGATGGTTCCCTCGACAGATATAAGGCAAGGTTGGTAGCTCTTAGCAATCGACAGGAATATGGCATTGATTATGAAGAGACCTTTGCACCTGTGGCTAAGATGACAACTGTCCGGCTTATTCTATCTATTGCTGCATCTAAAGGATGGTTCTTACAACAGATGGATGTTAAGAATGCATTTTTGCATGTAGACCTCAAGGAAGATATCTATATGACTCCTCCTCCAAGATTGTTTTCCACAACCTCACATGATGTTTGTAAGCTCAAATGGTCTCTATACGGTTTAAAACAGGCTCCACGGGCTTGGTTTGAGAAGTTTCGTAATACTCTTCTTAGCTTCTCTTTTATTCAAAGTCAGTATGATTCTTCATTATTCCTGTGCAAGACTGATAAGAGAATTGTCTTGTTGTTAGTCTATGTTGATGATATTGTTATCACAGGATCTAATACTCAATTAATGTCTCAATTACAAGAGCACCTTCAAGGTTCTTTTCATATGAAGGATTTGGGCTCGTTAACTTATTTCTTAGGTCTTGAGGTTCACTCTTCTTCTACTGGTATTTTTCTTCATCAACATAAATATATTGAGGAACTTATTGCTTTAGCTGGTCTTCAAGAGGGACGTTCTGTCGATACTCCTTTGGAAGTGAATTTTAAATATCAACGACATGATGGTGACTTTCTATCTGATCCATCTCTATATCGACAACTTGTTAGAAGTCTCAATTATCTAACTATTACACGTCCTGATATTTCATTTGCTATACAACAAGTTAGTCAATTTATGTAGGCACCTACACATCTTCATTTAGCAACAGTTCGCCGTATTGTTCGGTATTTAAAAGGGACTTCTCATCGTAGTTTGTTCTTTTCTGCGGAGTCTCCCATTCACTTAACCACATATAGTGATGCTGATTGGGCTGGTTGTTCTGATACACGTCGCTCTATTACTGGTTGGTGTATGTTTCTTGGTAACTCTTTAATTTCTTGGAAGAGTAAGAAACAAGATCGTGTGTCTAAGTCTTCTACTGAGTCCGAATATCGCTCTATGTCGTCTGCTTGCTCTAAGATCATTTGGCTTCGAGGTTTGTTAGTTGAGGTTGGTTTTCCTCAACTTGGGTCTACCTCTCTTCATGTCGATAATACTAGTGCTATTCAAATTACTATTAATCCTGTTTTTCATGAGCGTACGAAACATATTGAAGTGGACTTTCATTCTATTCGAGAAGCTTATGATAATGGTGTTATTTTTCTTCCTCATATATCTTCTGATCTTCAAACGGCCGATATATTTACTAAGGCTCTTTCTCGGTAGCGTCATCAGTTTCTTGTTGGCAAATTGATGCTTCTTGATCAGTCCACATCAATTTGAGGGGGGATATCAATCAAGACGGTCTGGAAGCTTAAAAATATACACAGCCGGATACACGGTCAGAAGGCACGACCGTGTATTCTGTCAGATAACTTCCAGAAACATATATGGCTGGATATATGGTCAGAAGGCATGGGCGTGTGTTGTGTCAGGTACCTCCCAAAAACATACACGGCCGGATACACGGATAGAAGGCACGGCCGTGTGTTGTGTCAGGTACCTCCTCGAAACATACACGGCCGGATACACGAACAGAAGGCACGACTGTGTATTGTGTCAGGTAGTTACCAGAAACATACACGGCCTAATACATGGCTAGAAGGTACGGCCGTGAATATTGAGATATTTGTTTCGTGACTTAGTTTGTAAATATGGCATGTATATTTTGTATTGTATATTTTGGTAGAGGAAGATTTATTTTCCTAGTTTGTAAGATATAGTTGCTTAGAAAGATATCCTCCTAATGTATATATATACTTGAACATGAATTATGAAGAGGCATTCAGCCAAAGTTTCTCAAAAGTTGTTAGCAAGTAGCTATCATGCACACCGTAAGGGCCCTCTATAGGAACTACTCGACCATCCTGCTGTTCCCACATGTGTAAATACACTTCATGTAGGACGGTCTAGTCGACATCAATCCACCCACACAGGTCGATTTCATATAGCTCCGATTGCATGTTCACCGGCTGCGGGATATATTGGAACCCGCCGAACTGCCTGGCTACTCGATCTAGGAAATGCCACTCAACAATGTGGAAACAAATGAGTGGCACTCAAGTCGTCCAAATATGCATGCTAGTTTTGTAGAAATCTGATAGTATATTAATCAAATTTGTGTCATACGACTCCCATTTAACCTAAAAATAGGAAATTTTATTTACTTTAAGTAATAAATATGATTAATTGCAAGGAAAGAAATATGATTACTAAGGTACTTGCAATATATTCTGCCTGTCCAGCGTATCCAAATATGTGTCAACTACATAGGTGGGGTGAAACTATGTGTCCCTCTGGGTGTTCCATCGTACTGCCAATAGACATCCGGCTAGTACAAATAGTCCATGTCGACTAATGGGTGCAATGTGAGGAAATCAATCCCAAGCCCACACCTGTAGCAATATGGTTGTCCCTCCAATCTCATGTGCTGATGGTGATGACGTAACATACAATTGGCGATGCAACTACACCAGACATGCAACCCCTTAGCTATATGTCCGAGCGATGTCAAAATGTTGCAGCAATGGTAACCACATTGCGTGCACAAGGGAGCTGGATTTATTGGTGAAGATAAATCCCCTAACAGCTGTAAAATGTATGCACAAGTAGCTCGATGTATTTGCTCCACATTAGCGTCCGGTGGGATTAGCTAAAACATATCATGGAGTCATATCATACTATTGCGCGCCCACCTCGACTGCTAAACTTGAGTCTTGCCCCCAGCAGTTCTTTACATATTGCTCCCCAATCCAAGTAGCTACTCCCTGTAACTGCTTGTCCATTGATGGGGAGTCTCAGTTAGATCTCCACATCCTATAACGTGATGGTAAACTCCCCTATCAGCATGTGGAATATATGCATCTTTGGACGCCATCTCTCCACCAGTGCTGTAATCATGTGCTAATCAAAGGGTATGTACAGCAACCAACTAACACTTTCAAATCTAGCCAACTGCAAGTATGGCTCGATTTGCGCATCAAATGGGATCGTACGTACGTCACAATAGAGTGACAACTCACACTATCGCACAGTGAGGGTTGCTTGCTCATACGCTAATAACTTTTCACTAATTAATTTTAGAATAATTAATTAATGACTAATCATCTTTAATTAACAGATAATTACCAACTACTTACTTTTATGACTAATTTTACTAAACCATACAAATATTTTACATTTCTACCCGATATAATTTTTTTTGCTAATTAATTTTATAGCAAGTAATTAACGATATATTAATGACTAATTTCCTTTGATTAACGGATAATTAATAACTAATTAATTTTATAACTCAGTCTACAAAAGCATACAAATAATCCCACTTTGTAACAAATACAAAATTTTTCACTAATTAATTTTACAATAATTAATTAACGATATATTAAGTACTAATCATCTTTAATTAACGAATAATTACCAACTACTTATTTTTATGACTAATTCTACTAAACCATATAAATATTTTACATTTCTACCCAATATAAAATTTTTCACTAATTAATTTTATAGCAATTAATTAATGATATATTCACGACTAATCCTCTTTGATTAACAAATAATTAATAATTAATTAATTTTATAACTCAATCTACAAAAGCATGCAAATAATCCCACCTTGCAACATATACAAAATATTTCACTAATTACTTTTACAATAATTAATTAACCACATATTAACAACTAATCACCTTTAATTAACAAATAATTACTAACTACTTACTCTTATGACTAATTCTACTAAACCATACAAATATTTTACATTTCCACCTAATACAAAAAATTTTACTAATTAATTTCATAGTAATTAATTAACAATATATTAACGACTAATACCCTTTGATTAAAGGATAATTAATACCTAATTAATTTTATAACTCATTTTACAAAACCATAAAAATACTTTCACTTTGTAACAAATACAAAAATTTTCCCTAATTAATTTTACATCAATTAATTAACGACATATTAACGACTAATCATCTTTAATTAACGAATAATTACCAACTACTTACTTTTATGACTAATTCTACTAAACCATACAAATATTTTATATTTCCACCTAATACAAAATTTTTCGTTAATTAATTTTTAACAATTAATTAATGATATCTTAACAACTAATGACTATTAATTAACGGTCAATTAAAAATAATTTAATTTATAGCTACGTTTATAAAAATACATTATAACAGCATATTGTAAACACCCCATATTTGTCCCCTAATTATTATTATTAATTTTTTTCTATTCTTCAAATATAAAGGAAAAAATAAATAAATAAAATACACAAATAATAGAAAATAAGGGTAGCGATAACAATAAAAGATATTTAGGTTTTTAAATTAAATTTAGGAATTTCAAAATAATATATAATTAGTAAAAATTAGCACGCTTATATGTAATTTACGTGCAAAGCAAAAAATGAGAATTGGGCTAGTCTAACTGGTCCGTGTGTGCGCTTGAAACATGCAGGGGGAGACGCGGTCACGAGTTTGAAACTCATGAATGGCACTTTGTGCCATTTTCTTTTTTTTTTCTTCCCAATTGCCATGTGGCAGCACACAATAGGACGGCCCAAATCACGTGCGGTGTGCGTGATCATCTTCTCCAACCAGCCAACGGAAGCGAAACGGACGAGAAAAAATCAAAGCAAATCCGGACAAGAGAAAACAATTTCTTTTCTCAAATCTTTTTGGATAAATCATAAGAATAAGTTCAAGTTAAGGGATTTGCATCAATCTTTTTTAAATCGGAAGAAAAAGAAGAAGAAAAAAAAATCAAACATGGTTTAGATCCGTGTTCATCCGCAATCAACCCCGCACCCCTATAAATAAAGCATGAAATGAAGGTCGGAGGAGAAGAGAGGAAGAATTGGGAGGGGATAAGAAGAAAAAGAAAAGAAAAGGGGAAGGGAAACACACTCACTGAAGATCTCTCTCTCTCTCTCTTTAGATCTCACCGTAGCTGCTAAACCACTGCCTAGGGTGGTTTTCGACAAAAACTAACACCACCATTGGATTCCTCACGCTTGAAAGCTTTGAAAACCCCTATCAATTACTGCTAAACGCCACTAGAAAGCCGCCGTCGAAAAGCTCCCAACTGTTGCATTCATGACCCAACCTGCAAACCAGATTCGACCCGACCGCCCGACCTAACCCGAACCACGACCCGCGTCTAAGTTAGTCGGATTTCTTTATTTTTTTTATTTATTATTATTAGTTTTTAATACTAAATAAAATAAGAATATATATGGAAAAATAAAATAAAAAATATAAAAATGAAAAAAATAATAAAGATGTATGTTTTTAGGAATATGTTAATGGAACTAGGTTTAGAGTTTTCTAAAAAAAATGTCTATTATAATTAATAAAAAATAATAAATTTTTTATCACTTAGAAAACTTCTTTTCATAAAATAAATGAATGAAAATAATTGACGTTTTTCAAAATTAGAAGTTTTAGTTTTTTTCAAAATTAAGAAATAAAGCTTAGGCTTAGAAATTTCTTTAAATAAATTTAAATAGTAATAAACATAAACTTGGCATGTTTTCATAATTAAAATTAACTAATCCACTAAAGTTTTATAAAAAGCGAACTACGGCCTATTTGATCCCGAATAGCGGGTATGTAAGCACCCTTATGGGAAAACTCTAAAAAAAATAAAAAATATATTTTTAAATCATTATTAGTATCATAATTGTATCATTTTTTTCTAATATTTTCTTCTTATGCTAAAAAAAGGTAGCATAACATAAATACGTAATTCAGATTTTAGAAAGATAAGGTGGTAACTTTAGGGCTTTAATAGGATTGCCTCCGAGTTGAGAATCTCTGGTTGTCTAGATTAGAATTAATCTACTCAATTAATTTTAATTTAATAATTTTTCCCAACTCTGGTTGGGTGGCGACTCCAAATAAATAATAAAGTTCCTACTTCAAGTCGAGAATTTATATTGAATGAGCATAAGATCTAATATGAATCGAATTAGGAAAACAATATAAAATTTTCAAATTAGACTCGATAGGATGGCGACTCTATGGAGGACCCATAGTAGGCTAGCCACCTAAACCTTCTAAAATCATCATTTTTGGATATGTTTAATTAGCTCTCATTTTGTAAAATATCATTTGCACTAATGTTTGTATCTACTCTTAATCCAGGGATTTAATAAAGTTTAGTTTTTTTTTTAAATTATTGAGTTTTTATGCATGTAATTGTGTAATTAGATACGGTCAGACCTAAGCCATCTTAGGACCCTAAAACAGGGAGCCATTGTGTAAGTTCCGGGTGAAGTGAAATATTCACCGGTCAGAGCTGATTAGGTTACCCTACCCATTGCTTCGATATAGCCTGAGATCCATTTATTCGAAAATGTGGGAGGCCATAGAGCTTGGGAACCTTTAGAACCTACCTCTTTGCATACATGAAATCATGAAGCAGCAAATGATTAACAATGTAATTTCTTTCTTTGGAGTTCAGATGCAATCGCTTGTAAAAGAATTTTTATTGTGTTTTGTAAGATATTTGTTTGTAATTAGAAATTTTTATTTATTATAATCCTACTAGATGGCTAGCACCATAATTGACTATCTCCTTCGCAAAGAAACCCGGGTTTGTAAACCTTTGGATTCTAAACTAGTACTGGACCATTGGTTCACCTTATACAGCCCTGAAGAGTAGACTTTCATCCAAAGCAAAATAGGGCCCATTCTCTCACTAATGAAAATGGATATCAACTTACCTTTAATTCGGGCTATATCACACCCTTGGAAAATTGAGTCCGCAGCTTTCTTTATTAGGCCACACGAGATCACGCCAACCCTAGAAGAATATACTCAACTTCTCCAGGCCCCTCCACTTTCCAATGGGGTGTATGTTCCAGATCTAGAGGTTGGGCCAGCAGGTATTTTCAGTAAACTTCTGGGAATTTGCAGAGTGATGATCAATCGAGTGTTGGAAAATAGCAATGGGTATTGCCTTCGAATGGATGAATTAGAAGCTTGGTTTGTGGCTCAATGTGATGATGGGAGCAAGAAAGATATCTTATGTGGAGATCCCAAGAATTACAGACAAAGACGGGTTTATGCTTTCATCTTGACAGCATTCGCAACTATCCTTTTTCCTACAAGGATCTTTCATATTCATTATAGAGTTTGTGGAATTAGTATTCCAGTTCTTGGAAGGAAAATGTGACGCAGCGCGGAAGCTAAAACGAAACGAATCCGAAATTGGATTGGTTTCACACAACAAAGACACACGCTTTGATGCAAATTAGGTTGCGCACAACCCGATAATTGGAGAAAACTCTCTCTCAAAGTGTATTCAAATGTATATTAAAACGTAACCCTAATCTATCTGACAAAAGAGTATTTATATGGCCCCGTAAAATATTTAAAAGGGGAAAATCTAAGCGTACACGTGGAAATAAATAATAAAATACACGTCTATAAATTGTCGCATACACGGCCGTGCCTCCAGGCCGTGTATGCTTCTGGGCAAGTGACAAGCCTAGTACACGGTCTCATACACGGCCGTGCCTCGAAGCCGTGTATGATTCTGTGAAAGTTCCGCAAGCCGTGTCCCAAGCCGTGCCCGGAACCGTGTCAGCCTCTGTGGGATACTCGATCGTTATACACGGTTACGATACACGGCCGTGTGTGAGGCCGTGTATACTTCTGTGGAAATCTGTCTGAGGGCACGGTCGCGAAGCACGGTTGTCTCCTAGCCGTGTGAGGAAGCCGTGTATACGTCTGTGGCTCTGAATTGGATACACGGTCTATAGCACGGCCGTGTGTTCAGGCCGTGTGTCCCCTCGTGTGTCCCCTATCTCCATCATTCTCCCCCACCAATGGAGAACTCGACCCCGAGTTCTCATCCGGATATAGAGGAGTATCATCGGCATGAAAAGGTGACAAGTCCGCTACATTGAAAGTGCAAGATATATTCATATCTTTCGGGAGTTGTACAACATATGCGTTGTCATTGATCTTGCGTACAACTTCATAGGGACCGTACTTCCTAGGTTGAAGTTTCCCATACTTCCCTACAGGGAATCGCTCCTTCCGAAGGTAAACCATTACCTGATCGCCAACTGTAAAGAGCTTCTGCCGCCTATGCCTATCGGCATCCCCTTTGTACCGTATGTTGGATTCCTCTATCTTTCGCTTAACTTCTTCAGTAGTGGCTTGGTGTTGCTCCGCCATATGTTTAGCTGCTACATTGCCCACTATGTCCTTGGGTAATTTGAGCAAGTCTAGCGCATGTTGTGGTGTTTTTGTGTATACCACCGAGAATGGAGACCTTCCAATAGTTCGGTAGACAGAACTGTTGTAAGCGAATTCGGCTTGAGCCAATGCTTGATCCCACTATCCCGGTTTCTCACCACAGATGCTTTTGATGAGGTTTCCGAGGGTTCTGTTAGTCACCTCGGTCTGCCAGTCGGTTTGAGGATGAGCGGTGCTGCTGTAATTCAGGGAGGAGTCAAACATAAACCAGAGGGTCTTCCAAAAGTGACTAAGGAATTTGCTATCCCTATCTGATGTGATAGACTTTGGGACTCCATGCAGCCGCACCACTTCCTTGAAGAACAACCGTGCAATAGCCCGTACGTCGGCGGTCTTCCTGCATGGGATGAAATGAGCCATCTTGGAGAACCTGTCAACTACAACAAACACAGAGTCAGCACCTCGTTGGGTACGAGGCAAACCCAGTATGAAGTCCATCGACAAATCCTCCCAAATGTTTGAAGGCACGGGGAGAGGAGTGTATAAACCAGTGTTTTGGGATTGCCCCTTAGACACTTGACAAATGTAGCACCTTTCCACAATCCGGTACACATCCCTCCTCAACCGAGGCCAAAAGTATCTGGCGGTAACTGTAGCTAATGTCTTATCTCTACCCATATGTCCCGCCAATCCTCCACCATGCAAGTCCCTGATAAGCTTTTCCCGCAAAGAAGATTCGGGAATGCACAACTGGTTCCCTTTCATCAAATATCCTTCATGTATATGGTAATCGTCACACGGTTCCCTGTTGGTACACTTAATCCAAGTGTCCTTAAAGTCGCCATCGTTCTCGTACAGTTCCTTTAGCTTTTCAAAGCCGACAATGTCTGTACTCAAAGTAAGCAGGACATTCGCTCTTCTACTCAGGGCGTCCGCGACTTTGTTTTGCACACCTGACTTGTGCATCAACCTGAAAGGAAACCTCTACAAAACCTCAATCCACTTGGCGTGCATATCCTTACTAATTCGAGTCTGACCACTCAAATGTTTAAGAGCCCCACAAACCCCAGGAACAACAGTCGTCTTGACATAAAGGTGCACTTTTTAAGATTGGCGAACAACTTATTCACCTTTAATGTAGATAACACACACCTTAGATGTTCTAAGTGTTCTTCTTCGGATTTACTGTATATCAGGATATCGTTAAAGTACACTACAAGAAAACGACCATTGAAAGGTTTCAATACCTGGTTCATTACTCTCATGAAGGTGCTCGGTGCGTTACTCAGCCCAAATGGCATCACTAGCCACTCATACAGCCCCTCCTTGGTCTTAAACGCCGTTTTCCACTCGTCTCTAGGACGGATTCGAATCTGGTGATATCCACTCCGCAAGTCTATCTTGGAGAAAATAGTAGCGCCACTCAAACGGTCCAACATATCCTCAATGCGGGGTATAGGGAATTTATACCCTATGGTAATCTTGTTGATAGCTCGGCTATCAACACACATCCTCCAACTCCCATCTTTCTTGGGAGTTAACAATGCCGGAACCGCACATGGGCTTAAGCTATCCCGGATGAAACCTTTGTCCAAAAGCTCTTGGACCTTCTCCTGGAGAATCCCGGCTTCCTTGGGACTCATTCTGTAATGCGGGAGGTTTGGGAGACTAGCCCCGGGCACCAGGTCAATCTGGTGTTGAATATCCCTCAAAGGAGGTAGTCCCTCGGGTAGGTCGTTTGGGATCACTTCCTTGAACTCTTCAAGAAGATCCTTCACCGCCCCTGGAACTTCTCTATCAAGTTCCTCCCCTCCTTCAATCACTCCTTTCACAATGAGGGCGTGTACTACTCGCGATTCCCTCTAGTCGTCCATCACTTCCTTCTCGGATTGAGTGACGGTTAAGAATGAGCGACTCTCAACCTTCTTCCCTTTAGCACGTCCTTCCCTCTTCAATGGTAACAAGGTGCACTTCACACCCTCCTTCTCCAACCGGTAGACATTTTCTTTGCCCGCATGTTGCGCGTCCACGTCAAACTGCCATGGCCTCCCAAACAAGATGTGGCAAGCATCCATGTCTACAATGTCGCAGAATGCTTCATCCCTGTACTTCCCTATTGAGAAAGGTACCCTGCATCTCTCCTTAACTTCAATTTTCTCAGCGGCCTTGATCCAACCAATAGTATAAGGATTCGGGTGCTTCTCAACGGGTAGCTGCAGTTGTGTTACAACCTCCCTTCCTATGATGTTCTCGCAACTACCGCTGTCTACAATCAACTCAAATAGCTTCCCCATGATCATACACCGTGTACGAAACAATTGGTGCCTCTGCGTGAACTCTTCCTGTTTTGCAGTGAGCATCAAACGCTGAATTACATATGATGGCTCCGCTGCTTCTTCTTCTTCCTCATAGTACTCTCCCTCTCCATCGGGCTCACAGCAAATTTCCTCATCATCTTCCCTATCGAGGATGTTGACGCTCTTCCTCGCTGGGCATTCGTTTGATCGATGACCCGGTTGGTTGCATCGGAAACACTTGCCCAATATGGGTTTGGCATAGGGATTGTTCTGTCTTTGAACTCCTTTCGGCTCCATCGGCTTCTTCCCCTCACTTTTCTCCTCCCTCCTAGACATGTCCTCCGTTGGTTTATATGGTGTAACTCAACTTTTCTCAAGTATCGGTCGACTACCACCACCTGTAGCTTCGCCTACATACCCTTTCCGTCCTCCCCCGTATCTACTCCCTTTCTCCTGCAACACAAGCTCGGCTCGGAGAGCCAAGTTCTTTGCTTCAACGAGGGTTCTCACCATCGTCACCCCAATCTTATCTTTGATTTGTAATTTTAGCCCTTCCACATACCTCGCAACTTGCTGACCCTCGCTCTCCCTCAAATCATTCCGTTCTGCCAGCCTCATGAACTCCGCCGTATACTCATGCACGGAACGTTGTCCTTGGCGGCACCGCTGATATTGTTGGAACAATATCTGTTCGTAATCCGGCGGGAGGAAGTCATGTTGCAGCAGTTGCTTCATGCGATACCATGACCTTACCGGATGCCTTCCTTCCCGCTGCCTCCTACTTTGCAATCTCTCCCACCATGCCGAAGCACCACTCTTCAACCTACACGCCACCAGCCTTACCCGACGATCCTCGGGAATTTCCATGTAGTCGAAGAACTGGTCCACTTCTGCCAACCAATCCAGGACGCCTTCGATGTTGAGACTGCCATCGAACCAAGGAATATCAACCTTCAACCGGTAGTCTCCACCATCCCCGTGATCATAACCCCCACGGTTCCTCTTGTGATCAACTTCTCTAGGATAGTTTCCATGAGGAGCCACCCGATGACCACCGCCTCTTCCACCACGTCCTCGTCGCGGTCTACTTCCGTACGTATCATCACTCTCTTCGCTGGACTCTTCACTCTCCACACGTCCCCACCTGTTCTCAACGACAGGTCGGATCACACGTCCCCCGAATTCCTCCACCGCACATGGTGGATTTCTGCCAGCGCCTCCAACCCTATTGGGGTCAACCATCACAGCATCGAAACGCTCGATCAGTCCATCAAGGCGCCGTTCCATACGCCCGACCTTCTGATGCATTGCGTCGAACTCTGCCCTAGGAACCCATTGATGGTTCCCTTGAAACCTCGCATCTTGAACACCGTCAAGAACACGACCGCCATCAACACCGTCGTTAGCCGACATCTCCGCAGGAAATAACCTTACTCTGATACCAAACTGACGCAGCGCGGAAGCTAAAACGAAACGAATCCGAAATTGGATTGGTTTCACACAACAAAGACACACGCTTTGATGCAAATTAGGTTGCGCACAACCCGATAATTGGAGAAAACTCTCTCTCAAAGTATATTCAAATGTATATTAAAACGTAACCCTAATCTATCTAACAAAAGAGTATTTATATGGCCCCGTAAAATATCTAAAAGGGGAAAATCTAAGCGTACACGTGGAAATAAATAATAAAATACACATCTATAAATTGTCGCATACACGGCCGTGCCTCCAGGCCGTGTATGCTTCTGGGCAAGTGACAAGCCTAGTACACGGTCTCATACACGGTCGTGCCTCGAAGCCGTGTATGATTCTGTGAAAGTTCCGCAAGCCGTGTCCCAAGCCGTGCCCGGAACCGTATCAGCCTCTGTGGGATACTCGATTGTTATACACGGTTACGATACACGGCCGTGTGTGAGGTCGTGTATACTTCTGTGGAAATCTGTCTGAGGGCACGGCCGTGAAGCACGGTTGTCTCCTAGCCGTGTGAGGAAGCCGTGTATACGTCTGTGGCTCTGAATTGGATACACGGTCTATAGCACGGCCGTGTGTTCAGGCCGTGTGTCCCCTCGTGTGTCCCCTATCTCCATCAATCGAGTGTTGGAAAATAGCAATGGGTATTGCCTTCGAATGGATGAATTAGAAGCTTGGTTTGTGGCTCAATGTGATGATGGGAGCAAGAAAGATATCTTATGTGGAGATCCCAAGAATTACAGACAAAGACGGGTTTATGCTTTCATCTTGACAGCATTCGCAACTATCCTTTTTCCTACAAGGATCTTTCATATTCATTATAGAGTTGTGGAATTAGTATTCCAGTTCTTGGAAGGAAAATGTTACATCCCGGCCTTACTAATTGAGCAGATTTGAAATCTAAATTTCTAGAAGAAGAAGGATTATGGAATTCTCCACTCAAACATCAACCTCATCCTAATTTGGTTTGTGAGCCATCTCAAGTGTTTGGGGCTAGACATGGTTAGGAGATCATTTGCCCAATACGTAGACTTCATAGATTCATGTATAAAAAGGATGGAGCTACCAGACGACCTTTCTAGCTACGATTGGGTAAAAGTGCTCAAGGGTTTCAGTGCTAATGATATTTTGTAGATTGCTAAGTGGAGCTGCTGCAGTAAGGTTATTCTAATGTGTAGAAACTTTTAAGTAGTTCCATTAATTGGGCTTAACTGGTATACAGGCTATCACCCAAACTCAATCGTTCGTCAGTTCGGCACTATCCAAGACATAGTTTATAGACCATCATTAAAAGGAATCACGTTTGAATATTAAGACCCGAACATGTTAGTGGCTGATTAGGTCATCAAGTTGGCAAAGGTCAAGGTCCTATGGGAAGCCTAAATTGAGAGTCCTAATGTAGACCTCGAGGAATTGGATGGTGAAGTAGGTAAACACCGAGCTACTAACAATTTTGTTATCAACCAGTTGTACCAGACAAGAGAGAGGGTGTACCGAGTTCCATATGTCACTCAGCTCACGCCGATCAACCCAAGCCCGGAAATGAAAACTTACATGGAACAAGTGAGGGCTTGAATAGAGGTCCATTTTGAGACCACAGATAGTAAGAAAGACATGTGGAAGAGTAGATTCAAGGAATCTAATAAGAGGAAGAAAGCATTGGAGGCTCAGTTAGAGAAGACTCAGGCAAGGGTTAGAGCACTAGAAGCCGTCGTCAATGGGGAGTTAACACCTATGCAGGTAAAGAAGAAGAAGCTTAGAAATTAAGAAGTTAGATTATAACATTCTTTTCTTATGCTTTCAATAAAAGCACTGAACTCCAAGTTTGCAACATTAATAAAATTTTAGTATTACTACATCGTTAATTAAATGCTGGTTCTTTTGCATCCGTGTGAGCATCTTCTTTGTATATTTACTAAAAAATAATAACAATAAAGAAAAGAACAAAGCCAAGAAAATTGAAGAGTTGCTAACAATAAGAGATCCTTTCAAGGTCCTAAAAGTTGCTTTTAAATGGTTAGCTTAACTCAAGGGTCACAGTCACTTACTCTAAACATAAAGCCAAAGACCTCTATATCCTGCTCTCAATTTGAAAGACCCCATTCGCTTCAAAAGGTCTCATCATATGTTGATTTAGCCTCAAAACACAAAACATTCTAACTCTCTCCAATCCTAAGGGTTACACTTGAACTTTCTCTCCATCAGAAGTTATATAAAATAGACACAAAGACAATTAATTTTGGGGCACATTTTCAAAGTGGCTATGGTCAATTACCAACAAGGGCATAAAGAAGACTATCCTAACTAGCTTCCCAGTAGAGCCAAGTTAAGACTAAATCACTTGACAAGGGCACATAACTCCTAAAGACATCATGAGACATGGTGAATATGGGCAAATCTGGTAAAATGGAAGGATATCTCATTTGTTCGAGTGGTTTAGGATGACAAGAGGCAAACCACATCCTAGACACCAACCCTTAAACACTTGAGAATTAAGTGTTATTAATGTGAGGTTTTGGAATCATTCCTTAAAGGAGGTCTATCTTGAATTTGGTATGTTAATCAAAATAATGTTAGGCATTCATTTTTGCTACCCTAAACACAATAATCCTTTGCCAACCCCATTTGAGCTTATATAAGAAGGGTTTAAAAATTTAACCCTACTAAGAACCACCCTACAATGGAATAATTGGGAAGATAGGGACATCAATAATGATAATAATAATAAAAAAAAAAAAACTAAAATAGTGCTCACATTAGTTGAAACAATTCAAGGGTAATTTTTGTCGTGGATAATTTATTTCTTTTGATGAAGAAAAGTCTACATTTTGAAAAAAGAAAAAAAAAACATACATGACCTACAAGAGATAATCACCATTGGGCCTAAAAGAAAAGGAAAAAAAATGGAAAAAGAAAATGAATGAAAAAAATAAAGAAAATGAAAGAAAAAGAAAGAAAAGAAAAAGAAAAGAAAAGAAAAGAAATGAGAAAGGCCTAAGAATGTAGTTAAAACTATACATAATAAAAAAGCCCAACAATACTTAAAAACACTAGGGGCAAATTCAAAAACCCAAACATATACCTATCTTCCCTAAAGACTTTTCGAGATCATTGAAAATAATTTATCTATCCTAAGAAAAAATTGTTGGGCCTAGGGCAAGTACTATTCTAGTTTTTTCTCAAGGTTTCTTAACCTATAAACTCAGGTTGAAATGATGATTCTTTCAAAATAGACCTTAACATTACTTTTCTAAAGCCAATAACCAAGAGCCTATATTACAAGTCCCAAAAAGGCCTAACAGATTGATCAAAGCGTATTACTTACAAGAAAGACCATAATTTTTGAAATAAAAGTCAAGAGTGACATCTAAACCGAGAGATTGTAAGGAAGTCCTCTTAGATTAAACCAATTGAGAATGAGATATCTATTTCCAAATAGAATGAGAGAATTTAAAGTCATTCCTCATTGGCATTGTTTGGCCTAAATTTTAAATATTAGTGCCCTCAAGAAAAAGATATGAGTCTTAAGAAACCCCTCACAAGGTGATTGATTAAGCTAAGACAGCACTTTTTCAAGATTAAACCAAACCCTCCAAGTAAAATGAGGCAAAAGAGTAAGTGATTATTGAGTAGTAAGGGAGGCCTGCCCTTTATTTATATTTTTGGGAACCCTGTCAAACTCTTTACTTGCTAGCAATATTTAAAAAACAAATAAATAAATAAATAAACAATTCTTTTAGATTTTCTTCAAAGTTTACTAGAAAATACTTTAATACCTTATCACCTTATCCTTAAGTTTAGAAGAGCAATTTTCTTGAAGATTTTTAGAAAATTTTTAGTTATCATTTGTTCAAAAGTTTTAAGTCATCGTAAACTCTTGACTATTATTGGAAAAATAAGATTCTCACTTAGGAATTCATTATCAAATAGTTAGCCTATAATGGGGCACTTTCCTAAACTTCTTCTTCAGGATTATAAGTCTAAAGAGACGCTTCCCACTATCTTCTTCTTTAGGGTTGTAAGTTTAAAGAGACGCTTCCCACTATCAATTAGTTAGCCCATAATGGGGCACTTTCCTAAACTTTCTTCTTCAGGTTTGTAAGACTAAAGAGACACTTCCCACTATCGGTTAGTTAGCCCACAATGAGACACTTTTCTAAATATCCTCTCTCAAGGTTGTAAGTCCAAAGAGATGCTTCCCACTATCAATTACTTAGCCCACAATAGGGCACTTTCCTAAATATCCTCAATTGTTAGTCTTATAAAACGCTTCCTATTATCAGTTAGCTAGCTCATAAGAGCGCTTTTCTAAACAATCTCTTCTTTAAGGTTGCTAGTCTTATAAGACGCTTCCTATTATCAGCTCATAAGGACACATTCCTAAACAATCTTTGTTTAAGGTTGTTAGTCTAATGAGACACTTCCTATCATCAATTAATCAGCTCCTAAGAGCACTTTTCTAGATGATCTCTCCCTCTAAGTTGCTAGTCAGATGAGATGTTTCTTATCTAAGATCACTCCCTGAGGAATATTAATCATCATAAAGTAACTATCTTCTTTTGCAATATGGGATTGTTAGCTCGTGAGGCATTTTCCTTACTTAAACTTTTGGTCATAGTGGATCTAGGTTTAGATAGCCAACTGATTATAGCGTTATCTATCATTTCTCTTAAGCAAAAATGGTGTCTTTATTGTCTTTGTAGTTCAGATTTTGAAACTTTACTATAAAGAGAGGCAACTGTAAACACCCCATTTTTGTCCCCTAATTATTATTATTGATGTTTTTATATTCTTCATATATAAAGGAATAAATAAATAAATAAAATAAGATAAATAAAAATAATACACAAATAATAGAAAATGAAGGTAGAAATAACAATAAAAGATATTTCGGTTTTTAAATTAAATTTAGGAATTTCAAAATAATATAAAATTAGTAAAAATTGGCATGCTTATATGTAATTTGCGTGTAAAGAAAAAATGAGAATCGGGCCAACCCAACTGGTCTGTGTGTGCCTGAAACATGCAGGGGGAGACGCGGTCATAGGTTCGAAACTCATGAACAGCACTTTGTGCCATTTTCCTTTTTTTCTTCCCAGTTGCCACACGGTAGCATGCGATAGGACGACCTAGATCACGCGCAGTGCGGGTGATCGTCTTCTCCAACCAGCCGTCGGACACGAAACAGATGACAAAACATCGGAGCGAATCTGAACAAGAGAAAACGATTTCTTTTCTTGAATTTTTTTGGATAAATCATAAGAACGAGTTCAAGTTAAGGGATTTGCATTAATCTTTTTCGAATCGGAAGAAAAAGAAGAAGAAGAAAAAAACCAAACATGGTTTAAATCTGTGTTCATCCGCAATTAACTCCGCACCCCTATAAATAAAGAACAAAATGAAGGCTGGAGGAGAAGAGAGGAAGAATTGGGAAGGGATCAGAAGTAAAAAAAAAAAAAAAGAAAAGGGGAAGGGAAACACACTCTAGAGCTCTCTCTCTCTCTCTCTCTCTAGATCTTGCCGTAGCTGTTCGAACCGCCACTTAAGGTGGTTTTCGAAAAAAACCAACACCACCATTAGATTCCTCACCCTTGAAAGCTTCGAAAACCCCTATCAATCGCTGCCAGAAAGTCGCCGTCGAAATGCTCCCAACCACTGCGTTCATGACCCAACTCGCGAACCAGATCACGATCCGCGTTCAGGTTAGTCAGATTTCTTCATTTTTTATTATTTATAATTATTAGTTTTTAATACTAAATAAAATAAGAATATACATGGAAAAATAAAATAAAAAAACATAAAAATTAAAAAATAATAAAGATGTATGCTTTTAGGAATATGTTAATGAAACTAGGTTTAGAGTTTTCTAAAAAAATGTCTATTATAAATAATAAAAATTTTAATAAAAAATAATAATTTTTTATCACTTAGAAAACTTCTTTTCATAAAATAAATGAATGAAAATAATTGACGTTTTTCAAAATTAGAAGTTTTAGTTTTTTTCAAAATTAAGAAATAAAGTTTAGGCTTAGAAATTTCTTTAAATAAATTTAAATGGTAATAAACGTAAACCTGGTATGTTTTCATAATTAAAATTAACTAATCTACTAAAGTTTTATGAAAAGCGAATTACAACCTGTTTGATCCCGAATAGCGGGTACATAGGCACACTTATGAAGTAACTCTAAAAAAATAAAAATATATTTTTAAATCATTATTGGTATCATAGTTGTATCATTTTTTCTAATATTTTCTTCTTATGCTAAAAAAGGATATCACAACATAAATACATAATTCAAATTTTAAAATGATAAGGTGGTAACTTTAGGATTTTAATAGGACTGCCCTCGAGTCGAGAATCTATAGTTTTTCTTTCTTCTTTTTTTTCTAAAAAAAACAGGGAGATTTCGTCGACTAGTTGTCTAGATTAGAATTAATCCACTCAATTAATTATAATTTAATAATTTTTCCCAACTCCAGTTAGGTAACGACTCCAAATAAATAATAAAATTCCTAGTTCAAATCGAAGATTTATATTAGATGAGCATAAGATCTAATATGAATCGAATTAGGGAAACAATATAAAATTTTCAAATTAGACTCGACACATATATACATAATTCATTTACTAATGTTAATTAATCATATATTAATAATTAATTAATTACTAAGTAATAGTTAATTTACAATAATTACTACTTCAATAAAATTTATGTAGTATACATATTTACAGGTCTTCTTTTTTTTTTTTTTGCATTTCTCTAAAGTAAAATAATAGAAATAAAAATAAATTTTTTCTTAAGAAAACATACCGAGATCTTGATGAAGAAATTTCCACACAGTATTTGAGTAGATTAAAATCTGCATCAAACACAAGTTGTTGAAACAAAAAATTTGCAAAGTGAAGTTTATAGTGGAAATTGAAAGATCGAAATGTGAAATGTGAACTGAACTAAGGATTCGTATTTATATTTGAAAGTGTTAGTGCAAATTTTTTCCTATGTATTATTGTGTAAATTTACTATATCACTTTTAAGTTTGCAGACATACTCTTACAATAATTTTATAGGTTTGCATAAACTTTAGGGGTTTGTAGTGTTATAAGCTTTATAGGTTTACAGTAACAAATTCGTAGGGTTAAGAAAAAAAAATTATACTGGAGGCGTAGACTGAGTTTGTGTCTTAAGCTTGAAATTTTTGCATATGCCTAAAGTCGCATACGTAATCCACACTTTCGTAATCTATTTTAGGAATATGTTTTGCAAGTACTATATTTATGCAATTTTTTTTTTTAAAAAAAGAATATTTAAGTATATAACCTCAAATTTTTGTGAAAAGAATTATAAAAAAAAATTAGAAACAATTGTTAAAAAAAATATAAGTGTAGATATAAAAATAGAAAAAATAATTTATTAAAAAATGTTAATAAATTTAAAACTCTCAAATAGTAATTTACAAATAATAATAATTTTTTTTAATTTTTTTAAAAATGAGAAAATCTAAAGAAATTATGAAAAAATTAATATAAATCACAATTTTACATGTGAATTGGTAGTTTAATCGAAAGGTGTCTGATTTAAAAACAGCTATGTAATTAAGGAGAAACCATACATGAAACAGTGAAAAGCAATAAGAATCAAGTACCCAATATTAAATAGATGAAAAATATATTCAAACTTGTAGAACTTATATATACATGAGTCGCAAATGTTGATGAAAAATTTACATATCAAATGAGATGAAATAGTATGCTACCCCCTATTATTCCTTCTCCTATTAAACCATTGTGTAAGCCGCAAAAATGTGTTCGTATGCTCTCTAGCCAACCTTGGATTTGGAGCAGTAGGAGCTTGTGACTCCTGTGTTAGATGGTGCTAAGGGGCATCATCAAAGTCATAGAGAGGCACTAGACTCCAATTTGTAATAGGCTGTAAAGATTCACCTTGATACATTATTTGCTTATTAAGGCATCTCTTTTATAGACCAGGTGGTGTAGGGAAAAGACTACTAATGGTAACCTTTTTTGTTTAAGTACTATAATAAGAAGTAGGTGGTGTAGGGAAATGAACACTAATGGCAACCTCTTTTCTAGCTAGCGACATTAGTTGTAATAAAGGAAGAAGAGAAGGACCATAGAGGAGCCAATTTTTAGGGTTTTAAGGCTACTTGGCCATATATAGTGTAAGCCTGCTAAACAATCAAGAGGCTTAATGCATGTGGAAACATTCATTGCATGACAAAAGATAGATTTCTTAGCTAGTATCAAAGTCTTAGATGTGTCCATCTCCAATGAGGTACTTAAGAAGTGCTACAAATATTGAATTCAAATAGGGTCGAATAAAGTAATATTGCGGTTAATAAATTTAAGAATAACAATAATAAGAAGATGAATACACAGATTTTATGTGGAAAACCCCTAAATAATTTTAGGGTAAATACCGTAGATAAGGATAGAAGATTTTCACTATAAGAAATAATTAGGAATTACAACCTTTCTATGTCATAATGAGAAGCAACTAAAATACTCTTGTATACATTAAAAGAAAAACACACCAACTTTCTATTTTTTTTATCTCTATTTTTAATTTTTTTAATAATAATTTTTATCAAGATTGAAAGGCTAATTTATAAATCCTTCTATTTCATAAATCAAGCCATCATTTTTGTTGCCAACTTTGCAAATGAGTTATCCACCTCTTTAGGATGCTAATTTATTTCCTTTGACATTGTCCAAGATCTTTGTTGTATTGACAATCTCCCACTTGAAGATATGATTGAGAATCAATCACATCTTCACACTATTCTTTCTACCTTGCCACTCCATGTTACTTACATTTCCATTAGACCATAAGAGGATCGACACCATACCAACTTATCATTGTTAACTGCCTCTGTAACAAAGTTTGTTATGTTGACCTTGGTATGGATCTTTTGCATATCTACAGTTCCTTCTTCAACTTTCTCACAAATGAAGTGACACTAAACTCAAATGTGTTTTGTCTTTGAATAAAAGACCGGATTCCTTGAAAGATGCAAGGCACTTTAACTATCACAAAACAAAGCAATTTTCTCTTGTTTGTGCTTGAGCTCCTCCAATACCAGTTTCAACCATGCCACTTCTTTACTAGCTTGTGTAGTTGCTATATATTTTGCTATTGTTGTTGATGTAGCCACAACTTATAATTGTTGTTTAGAAACCCAACTTATAGTTTCTACTAGCATCTATGAATACATAACCTATAGTAGACTTGCTTTTATCAAGATCACTTGCAAAATCAAAATTAACATAGCCTCTAATAATAAATTTTGATCCTCCATAACATAACACAACATTTGAGGTACCTTTATATATCTTAGGATCCTCTTTATAACATTCCAATGCCCTCTACTAGGATTTGTCATGTACTGATTCACTACTTCCACTACATGTGCAATGTTTGGTCTTGTACCTATCATAGCGAACATTAAGCTTCCTACTATTAATGCATGTGGTATTTGAGACATCTCATTCCTCTCTTCTTTACTAATAGGACTCATAATTTGAAATTAGCAAGAAGTGGGATAGAGATTGGGTTATAGTTTTGTATTTTGAAGCATCGCAAGATCTTCACATAATTCTTTTGAGATGGCTAAATCTTCCTATTATTTTTATCTTGGTAAATTTGCATCTCTAGAATCTTGTTTGCTAGTCCTAAGTCCTTCATTGCAAATTCTCTAACCAATTGTGTTTTCAATTCATTAATATGATTTTTGTTAGGACTTGATACTAACATGTTGTCTACATACAATAGCAAGATGACAAAATCATTTTCTCCAAACCTCTTATGATAAGCACAAGAGTCTGTATTAAGTCTATTGTATCCACGGTACATTACGAAGGAATCAAATCTCTTATACCAACACCTTAGTGCTTGTTTCAGACTATATAAAGATTTGTTTAACCTATGAACCAAGTTCTCTTTTCCTTTTTCTAAAAATCCTTCTAGTTCAAGCATAAAAATTTCTTCTTCTAAGTCACCATAAAGAAAAGTTGTTTTACATCTAGTTGCTCCAAATGTAAATCAAGGATAGCATGCATTGCCAAGACTACCTGAACTATCATGATTTGAACTACGAGGGGGAAATATTTCATTGGAGTCAATCCTTTCCTTTTGAGCATATCCTTTTACCACTAGTTTTGCGTTACATCATTCCACTTGATCATCACTATTTCTCTTAATCTTATAAACCCATTTATTTCCAATGGGATTTCTTCCTTATGGTAATGGCATAAGCAACCAAGTTTTATTTTTATAAAGAGCTTCAATTTCTTCTTGCATTACTGTCATCCACTAAGATATGTCTGAACTACTCATTGCTTCTTGTAAAGTTGATGGATTTCCACCCTTGATTAGAAGACAAAATGTAACATTACTCCCAATAACATAATCAAAATGCTAACTTAGTGCTTTCCTTGTGCGATTTGACTTCCACATTTTTTGAGCTTTAGGATTGTTTTCTTCCTATCCCTTGTGCTTTAGTGTTGCTTCAAAGGAATCATTTTGTTTCAACTCTTTCTCCTCCTATATTGTTGTAGTCCCTGAATTTTCCTTTGAAGTATTGTCCTTTTCTTTTGCACTTTATAGCTTATCTTCCATAAAGATAACATCCTTACTAATTATAACCTTATGGGCAGTGGGATCCCATAAGCAATACCCCTTTACTCCATCAGCATACCTTAAGAATAAACATTTCTTGAATTTTAGATCTAATTTAGTAGTTTCTTAGGCATTGTATATCATGTACACTAGACTTCCAAATATATGGCGGTTTGTATAATTAATCGGCTTATTAGTTCACATCTCCATCGGTTTTTTCAATTCAATTGTTGTTGATGGGACCTAATTTATGACATAATAAGCAATATTAACAGCTTTTTGCCCAAAATGCTTTGTTTAAGCTTATAGCTCCCAACATTGCTCTTATTCTTTCTAACAAAGTTCTATTCATCTACTCTGCCACTCCATTTTGTTGAGAAGTGTATGCTGTAGTGAGCTATCTTTCGATTCATTCTTGCTTGCAAAATTTATCAAATTCATCACTGATGTATTCACCTCCATTATCTATCCTCAAACACTTGATCTTATGTCTAGACTCAAGTTCAACTCTTGCTTTGAAGACTTTGAAGACCTAAAAATACATTTTATTTCCTCTTGATAGGATACGTCTAGCATCTCTTAGCATAATCATTAATGAAGGATACGAAATGCTTTGCTCCTCCCAAGGATAGAACTAGTGCTTGCTTACATCTAAGTGAGCCTATTTTAGAATAATTTTGCTTCTAAAATTTAATGTGTTAAACTTCAAGTGGTGTTGCTTACTAGTAACACAATACTCATAGAAAGGTAGTGAAACCTCTATAAGACCAAGAAGTAAATTTTTTGGTTTATTTCTTATTGTATTTCATTTAATTGACAATGGTTATATTTTATGCCAAAAAAAAAATAGTATAGTTAGTTATAACAATAAAACAAAACGATAATGCTTCTTACTTAGTGATTATTAAAAAAAAAAAAAGAAAGAAAGAAAAAACATTTCTAGAAAGTTTTGAATTGATATATGTGACTTTCTATTAGGAATATTCAATTAAACATACACATAATTTAAATTCTCCTCCTTTGGGTGTGTTTATATTATACTTATGTGAACTTTAAAGCAAAAGCATGTGATTTTTTTGTAATTCCAATTAGTTTATTGTGTTGCTAATGTTGATTATTCATATAGATTTGTTTTGCAGGCTTTGCTTTCATGACATTTGCTCTCTTTTTTACTTTATTTGGTAAGGAAAGTTATTTATGTTTACAAGAACATCATTTCTTATAGATGAGCAAAATTAAATATTAATGAAAATAATTAAATGCAACTCCTATATTGGTTGGGGATGTTCCATCCCAATGGATAAATGGTTCTTCATTAAGATGATTGAATGTGAGATTAGCAATGAAGTATGAGAAGTACCATTTTTTAGTACAATAATCATTATTAAATAATAATAATGTTGTTGACAAACCTTTTTTTTTTCCCAGTTATATATAATTAAATATAACATGCATACATATCCATACAAATAAAGATGATACAACTAAGGAATCAAACCACCTGTGTAAACAACATTTAGCAATACGGTCTACATGCAAATCTTTAGTATCATACAATTTATGTATACCTTATATTTCATTATTTCTATTTTATAGAGTTAATACCTATATATCTATCCATTTTCGCCTTATCAAGGTTTAAGTTATTTTCATTTTGATCTCATAAATCATTTCTTACTAATTGTTTCTCTTTATAGTACCTTATATAATTTATTCTAATTGCACGTTCAATAAACTAAAAAAATCTGTACCTTATTTTACAATGAACTTTATGACATTATCACCGGGTTATAAATGTTCATACAAGAATTCCTTATTTCGTCGTATAATGATTTAATTAATCATTATGTTTTGTATTATTTTGGCAAGTATATGCAAGGTTCTTCAATGAAACATATGCACTATGATTAACATTATCATCCTATACTATTTTAAGATTACAAATATTTATGTAATTGTCTATTGTTGATATTTTCTAATAACTTTTATGTTAAATTTTGTGTTTTTTATTATTTTTTAACTTTTTGCTCTCGCATTCAGTTGACAGTATACACTATGTTATTCATATTTCACACCTATAATGAAGTTTGCACCGCATCATGCATGTGTTGTCCACTAGTACTTCTTTATGAGACTAAAGGGCTTGTGATATTATGTAAATAAAAATGTGTCCATTAAATTCAAACTTTTGTTTGATCATTTATCATGTTTCATTTGACCAAGATATAAGTTCTCAAAAAGACAAAAATTGATTAATATATGAAAAAGTACAAATTTAATTTTTAATATTTATCTACCGTTATATTTAAGTTTTTAATATTTATTTTCTTTATTTATTTGATTTCTCAACATTTTCTAAGTTAAAAAAAAATATTAGTCAAGTCATTTAAAAATTCCATCTACCTTAATATATGTAAGTTTCTGATCGATCCATAATAATTAATTTTATGAAATAATATTATTATGTATATATAATTGAAGAATTTAATGATAAAGTGATAAAAAATAAGAAAAAAAAGTCTAAAAATATGCAAATATGTATTTTTCTGTCCAATCAGGCACCAACCTTTTTCCTTCCAAATCACTCTCCCACCACATCGCCAAAAACCCCAGATGAAATCATCCGAATGGTTCTTCGATTTTCTCATCAGTTGCTTCTTCAATCTCTCACAATCCATTGGGACGAGCCTATGATTTCTGATCCAACTGTTTGTTTAAATAATATCTGTAGAAGCCCAGTTGCTGAGGGTGCGGTACAGATATTGTCAAGGGAAAAGAAAGGCTTGAATTTGACTCTGTTGTAACATTAATCACCATCAAGTGGTTTTATGTCTTGTAACTGTTAAACCTTAAATCTTTACCTGTTTTGCATTTTTTTTTTTTAGTTTTTTCCCTTATTTTCTAATTTCTTTTATTTTTTATTTCTTAATAGCATTACTTTATTAAATTATATACTATAGACCACTTAAAAAATAACATATATTAAGGGTGAATAAAACTATTAACAAACCTGAAAAAGCTTCTTTTTTATAAAATTTGAAAAATCATTAAAAAATTAAATATAAAAGAAATAGAACATTAAGAAAAAAGTATATAAATATTGAAGGTTGAATCTGTAAATCATATTAATCTATAAACATCTTAGTTATTAATTTCTACCTTCCCCATATTTTTATAAATATTTTTATTTATTTATTTATTTATTGGCTTGATTCCAATGTGTTCATTAAATCCAAACCGACTCCCTACCATAAACTGCCAAGTACACCCACATGTTCCTGTTCTTTTTCACCAATATTTTCCGTCTTACAAAACATAAACTAATATTTCACTTTTCTTATAGTGTAAAAAAAAAAAAAAGGGTTGGCAAGCTGACATTAATGGTCCCGTCCCATTTGTGGGCTCTTTGAGACACCTTTCATTTGCTTCATCAATATAAACACACCTCTCCCTTGCTCTTTTAGTTGCTCATTTTGTCCCTCTCTCTCCCCCTTCTAGTAGTCCTAGTTTTTGGTGGGTTTATCGGAACTTTTAGCTAATAAATCTGACCAACATTGCCACTTTACATAGTTAAGCTAAGTTCAGTATTTGAAGCAAAGTATCAAAGTTTGTAGTTATAGTTGTGTCTAGTAACTTGTGTGAATATAGGAAAAAGCAAACATGGGAAGACTTGTCGCAATGGTTCCATTGTTTTTGTTCATGTGTTTTACATCGGCAATTGGTGGTCATGATTATGGACAAGCATTGACAAAGAGCATTCTCTTCTTTGAGGCACAGAGATCTGGGTACTTACCCAAGAACCAAAGGGTCACATGGAGAGCTAATTCTGGTCTCAAAGATGGCAAAGCTAGTGGGGTAGGTTTAAACTTGCATCCTATTATTCACCATTTTAGTTTTGATAAAAAGCTTACTGTCAGCATTTGTTAAAATTTAAGAATTACATTATAACATTTGATCATGTCATATGATTGTCCGACCATATCAAGTGCATGCAGGCGAAAGCAGAAGTCAACATAAAATGTTTATATCATGTCATTATCATGCAAAGTGTCCTAATTATAGATCGATGCACATCCTTTCTTTCTTCTTCTTCTTCTTTTTTAATTGATATGATAACATAGCATGATACTTTAGTTTCAAAGTGCTATGATTGTTATTAATTAGAGGCGCTAGAACTTTAGAGATAATCATGTACGTACAAAAGGATAATTTAATACGTTAAAATTCATCTTTCAGGTGGATCTAGTGGGGGGTTATTATGATGCGGGAGACAATGTGAAATTCGGGCTGCCAATGGCGTTTACAGTAACAATGATGTCTTGGGGCATCTTGGAATATGGAAAGGACATGGCTGCTAGAGGAGAACTTGGACATGCCCTCAGAGCTGTTAAATGGGGCACTGACTACTTCATCAAAGCTCATCCTCAGCCCAATGTTCTCTATGGAGAGGTACAAAGCAGATCATTGTGTGTTTATCTTTTTTTTCTCTGTGAATATTACGTAATTATTTTTTCGACATTGTTTTGTTATCATTTACGCATTATTTTAAAACCGAATGTTTAGATAATAAAAACATGAAAAGAAACCCTTAATTTGATTATACTCCAAATAATACCTATATAACAACATATATAAGACCCATGACAAACACAGAAAAAGGAGAAACCCTTAATTTGATTATACTCCAAATATGACAAATGAAGTAATTTTTCCAAGTGGAATCTCCGTTATCTTCTTTTATCGTTTTAAATTAATTTAAGCTTATGGACTGTCTCTCGTATTTGTCCCATCCTATGGAATTTTCATCAACAAGTGTACAAAGTACATGAAAACATTTGTTTGTGCGAATTTTTTTTTTTTTTTTTGCCTTCAAAAATAAATGTTTGCGTTTAACGGCTTGTGTGACGTGGGGCATGCAATTAGGTGGGAGATGGAAATAGTGACCACTATTGCTGGCAAAGGCCAGAGGATATGACCACCGACAGGAGGGCTTATAAGATCGACCCGAGAAATCCCGGGTCAGACCTTGCCGGAGAAACTGCCGCCGCCATGGCTGCTGCCTCTTTAGTCTTCCGCCGCTATCTCCCGGCATACTCTAGGCTGCTCCTTCGCCATGCCCATCAGGTTTGTCGAACATCATGCGTTATTATTTATTTATTTTCATGATATTTGAATCTGAACGTAGATTTTAGAATTTAAAAAACTGGTGTATAAAATATAAGTAAAATCGTTAAGCTTCTGATACTGCATTAAATGTTGCTAAGTTCAAATGTGTACAATTGGCGGCATAATCACAGTATACGAGGACATTTCAACGTGCCTACATCGTTTTCCCCGACGTGGTACTGTATTACAATTTTTATCCTATTAAAATATCAATATTTATATAAAAATAAACTAACTGTCTACAATATAGTTGCAAAATTTCATTAGTAAATTTGAATTATTTATCTTATTGTAACATTTTAAAAATATTCAATATATATAGATTGGATGAAGATTTGAATCCTGTCAAATCCTTTCCTATTGTGTTTTTATTTTTTATTTTTAATTTATCGTTTGGGCAAGTCTTTATCACACATGCAACATGATAGGATACTTCTTCCAAGTTCCAATTATATGTATTTCTCACAATAATATTATAACGAATAAATTACAAAATGCTGATCCATATTTTAAATTATTTATAAAAAAGTTATTTGCGTTTTTAGTTATACGTCAATAATAAATAATAACATGAATTAATTTTTTACTTTTTAGTAAATAATTATTAAATAAAATCATATTAGTAAATTATATAATTTAATTAAAAATAAAAAATTATAGGAAATGAATAAGAAAAAAACAGAACAATAAAAAAAAAATAGTAAATTACCAACCAATAAAACATTAATACGTATCATTATTTATTATTAACATGAAATTAAATGTGACAAGTTATCTCTTTATCACAAAGCAAAACACATATAACTTATTTAGAAATCATCCAAAAAATACTGATAATCATTTTTATAATTTATACCACTGTTATTCAAAAAGCAAAACAAAGGGGGACAGGGGTAATGGAACTGGTTAATGTTAGCTCATTTGGGATGGGTGTCCTATGAGCCGGATGCGAGCATTAGTCCGTTTTACTTTTTAGTCCTACTTAAAACTCAGGAACCTATACTAAAATTTAGAAATTTTAAATTTTCTAAAGTGAATTATTCCTTAAATTTCTTTTCCTTGGCTGCATATAAATTAAAAACATAGATTTTTGAGGGACAAAAGGGCTATTCAGTGGGCTCTAAATCTTGTTTTTTCCCGAAAAAAAATTGATATTAACTTATAAATGTCGGAGAAAATATTATCCATTTATATTAAGTTAAAAATAGTTATTTGCCTCTACCAGTGTATAATATGTACTTTTTGAAAAAAAAAAAGAATTATAATAAATTTAGATAAAAAAATAGTGGGAATAATGCTAGTTTGTTTATAATTATATATATTTTTTAATAAAGAAAATACATTAAAAAAACATTTTATATGTATTACTTGCATTAAAAAAAATGCATTCTTCAGTTTGTATTACGTTTAGATCTTTTTATTTCAAGGCACTTACCAGGCGACTCTAGTATTAACTAATGAAAAATAACATGATTCTAACACTTTTAACTTTATAACCTAGTAACCAAAATATTCTCAAAGTTATACTTTAGTTTGAAAATGGTCAGATAAATAATTACTATGCTATGAAATCATATGATTGGGAATATATATATATATATAGATATAGATATAGATATAGATATATATCTCGATCCATATACTACTTTAGCAATACAACAAGGTCAAATTTTATAATAACATTTAAAAGATTCAGCAAATGATCTTTTTATCGAAACCAATAAATATATATATATATACAAATATATAGTAAATATATGGGGATTTCATGAGTCAAAAGTGAATAGATCTGATGACAAGTAAGTGTTTTGTCCAATTAAATCCAATCAAACACGTTAACAACCTGTTAGTGCAATTGATAATTGATATTTGTCCGTTCGATACGTGTAAATATGAGTCCACGGAATTCCAAAGATGTTAATGTGGGGATCGTGAGTGTGAGTGTGAGTGTGGGTGTGGGTGTGATGAAGTACGGCGCGTATAATGGATCTGGAGGAAGGGAGGGAAAGAAGGAAGGAAGGAAGGACACCTTTTGCGTCTCTCACGGGCAAACTTCACCGTACAATTTATTTTCTAGTACTACTAGATCGGATCAGATCATGACCCTCCACTTGTTGTTTTCATTTGTTTTATTTGTTAAACTGGACCCCCTTGTTCAGAGCAGGAATGTCCGATTCCGATCACTTCATGCATACTACAGTAACACCCAGATGCCGGTTAGCCACGGATATACGTCTTCTTAATTCTTGTTGTTATTAGGGTTCCGACAACGCATTCTGAAGCATCCACTTTAAGCATAGGAAATAAAATAAATAAATAAATTCTTTTTTTAATGACTGTTTATATACTTTACGAAAAAAAATGTATATAAAAATATGTAAATTTTTTTTTTTAATCATTAACAAGTCTAAAGTATCAAGGCTTCTATTATTATTGTCCCACAAAATTTAACGGTATAATATAGTACGTGCACTAATAATTAGAAATCGAATAACTAATAAAACTAAAATTAACAAATACTATTAAGACTTTATTAAATACTCTATATTAATAAATCTTCGAAAAATATGCACAATTATTGAAAATTTTTGGCTATTTTATTTATAAAAAATAAATTATATACATCAAGGTGATGCCCCGTGAGAAAAGGTGGCTCTACCATTATTACTTTATATTGAATATTTAAGTTCTAATATGTTACCCCTCGGTCCGAGTACCGCAAGAGTCGGTTTCTTCCATCATGTAGTTTGTTTAATAGTAATATATCGACGATGGCTGAAAATATAAAGGAGAGAGAGAGAGAGAGAGAGAGAACACCCTAATATACCAAAGTGAAACTATCTTCAACTTTTCACGTTATTTACCTACGTTTGTGGTTGACAAGAAAGCATTAAATAGGATCCATGACTTTAAGGGGAGATAAGTTATAAAACTAAGACCAAAGTTTGAAATGGTTCTTGTCGTGATGCTAAAAAAATAGCTATACTAGCTAGTTAGAGATCTTGACAATTTGCATGGATGAGGATCATGCATTCGTTAAAATTTGTACTTTAATATTATTTGGAGGAATTTGATTTTAATGCTCCATAATTTTTAAGATTTATCATATAAAAAATTTTCCATACTTCAATTTTATTTATCTTTTCTCGTAAAATGTATAATTAGTGTTTTAACCTTACATTTTGTAATTAAGTACCTCTAAAGTAATATATATGATTATACCAATAGATTAATTTATATTCAAAATGCGAAGACAATAGTGCAGTTGGGTTTCATTTTCATCCAAATTGAAAGTCCTTGGGTCAAGAAGTTCGTGGATCAAGTGGGTTGTTCTAATGTCAAATATTATAGTCACCCTTTGAAATTTTATTTTTAATTTGTATATGGCAAAATAATTCAAATTAAACATTTAAAATTTAATAATAAAAATAGAACTTTAAGATGAGAATGACCGTCAAGCAGCTAAACCTAAAAAAATCTTCCCTTCGAAATTCCTATCTTCCATCATAGTTCTTTATTTATTTATATCGTGATTTGACTAGCTAGATAAACTTCCTTGGGTTATTTCTTATCCAATGTAACTAATATAATTTATATTTTGCTTTCAGCTATTTCAATTTGCAAATAACTACAGAGGCAAGTACGACGGCAGCATAACTGTCGCACAGAAGTACTATAAATCCGTCAGTGGCTACAACGTAAGTTACCATCGATCCAAATAATCTAACTCTTAAATGTGTCAAAGCATTGAATAAGATTAACTGTTGTGTTCACTAGAGCAATTCAATCATAACATTTGATATAAAGAAACTATCATCTTTCTTGAAAATCATATACTTTATAAATCGATAAATAAAAGCAGAAGTCCAGGGAATTATTTACTCGAATTAGTCATTGTATGTGGTGACAGAAACATGGTACACACGACACATGCATGGAAACTTTATTTGCAGTGCTATTATTGCCTGATACTAAAGTTAATAATTAATATTTGCTTGGCCTAGAGTGGATTAGGTTGGTCTAAGTACGAGTCGATCGCAGTGTTTGTTTGTTTTTTGATCTGATTTTCTAGCTATGGTACGTATAGGATGAACTGTTATGGGCAGCAGCATGGCTATTCCAAGCAACTAACAACCAATATTACTTGAACTACCTTGGAAAGTATGGAGATTCTCTCGGTGGAACTGGCTGGGCCATGAGCCAGTTTAGCTGGGATGTTAAATATGCTGGTGTTCAAGCTCTCGTTGCCAAGGTATTCATTCAAATTCTATATTTCACTTAATCCAACGTAAGTCTTCTGCATTGATATGATTCTCATGAACTTTGAGTCCCTCCTCAATCTTATGTAAACGGTGCGATTTTAGTCCTAAACGGCTAAACCTGTTTCTAGATGATGCTTAATTTAGTCATGATTGTAGTTCAAAGATTAATCAGAGTCATAAGATATTCCTTGATTTTGATATCAATTGCTAATGAGTTGAAAAAGGAAAATCCTATTTTTTCAGTTGCTAATGCAAGGTAGAGCTGGCCGCTACACTTCCGTATTTGAGAGATACCAGCAGAAGGCAGAGCATTTCATGTGTTCCTGCCTAGGAAAGGGTACTAGGAATGTACGCAGGACTCCTGGAGGTCTCCTTTATTACCAAAAGTGGAACAATATGCAATTTGTAACCAGTGCGTCATTCCTAATGACAGTTTACTCTGATTATCTCACTTCATCGCGAAGAAATCTACAGTGTGCCAGCGGAAATGTTTCCCCTTCCTCGCTCATTTTATTTGCAAAATCCCAGGTGATTGC
Organism: Laguncularia racemosa; assembly: GCA_037954665.1. Lineage (NCBI taxonomy): Eukaryota > Viridiplantae > Streptophyta > Magnoliopsida > Myrtales > Combretaceae > Laguncularia > Laguncularia racemosa. Next base: position 3,648,692 of record JBBMOL010000048.1, on the reverse strand, counting down.
ATCCAACTTTTGATCTTTATTTATTTATTTATTTTTTGGATTACAAGGGTTTCGTAACTTGTAACATTGTCAATTGTCTATTGTCATACATTATACTAGGAAACTTTGATCTAAAACACATGCTATCCCCTGCCTAATTTTCAAATGGTCTTTTGATGTTGAACTTTGGCAGATTGATTATATCCTTGGGGACAATCCAAGAGCTACAAGCTACATGGTGGGTTATGGAAACAGCTTCCCAAGGCAAGTTCACCACCGTGCTTCATCGATTATCTCCATCAAGGTTAACCCGACATTTGTCAGCTGTAGAGGAGGATATGCAACTTGGTATAAAAGGAAAGGGAGTGATCCTAACCTACTCGTCGGCGCTGTGGTTGGTGGTCCTGATGCTTATGACAACTTTGCTGATCAAAGAGACAACTATGATCAAACAGAACCAGCTACATACAACAATGCTCCGCTACTCGGCGTATTTGCACGATTAAATGGAGGCCGAAGTAGCTTCAACCAACTCTTTCCAGGTATATATAATGGCCACTTAGCCCCACGATTTCAACTTCATCACTATATTTTTATACGCATAATGAAGACACTGGAGGCGATCAAACTTTATAAAATTCTCCTTACTTGGCATGTTGAGCAAGAAGTCCAGCTTAACTTTTAGGACCTAGTTGGAAAATTTAGTGTTTCTGATGCATTTATCCCTTTTATGAGCACATTCTTGAGCTATCTTCTGATCTATACTACTCTACCAGCTATGCTTGCAGCCCCAAAATCTATCGTCACCCGACCTCCAACTCCAGGTACCTTCTGTCTTCGCAATCTTTGGGTATAAGAGCTTATTGCAATCATTAATAAGACTGCAAGGCGAGACCACCAACAAATACTGACTTGTTTTGCAGTTGTGACTTCAAGTGCTATTTCAATAAAGCAGAAGTTGACATCCTCATGGAGCAGCAATGGAAAAACTTACAACAGATACGCAACAGTTGTAACTAATAAGTCAAACAAAACCTTGAAACATCTGAAGCTTTCCATATCAAAGCTTTACGGCCCTATATGGGGAGTCACAAAGGCCGGCAATTCATACATTTTTCCATCTTGGATTCAGTCACTGCCTGCAAGGATAAGTTTCGAGTTCGTCTACATCCATGCTTCATCTGAAGCGGATGTTTCAGTCTCAAGCTACACTCTGGCCTAACGTAACCAAAAGCAAGCAACTAAGGACTGTCACAAGTTGCCTTGTAAAATCAGTAACTGTGCAGCCATACAAAATGCAAATTGTGAAGATACGTCATCTTCATTTTAGACGGTTTCGTTTCGGTGTTAGCTATGCCGACTTTGATTCGGGTTTTTAGTTGGAATGATGTATAATAAGCACGGAATATGGAGGGACAAAGGAGTGAAGAGACAATGGCAAAGCAGTGCTCATCCTCTTTCCTCTCCAATTTCACCACCAAAACAGGCAGAAATAAAAAAAAAATAAAAAAGCGAAAAGGGGTGGAGTTTGAGAGTGAAATAGAATTTCTCTTGTAAGATTCAGAGGAATTTCTCATAACTTGTGCTCCATAGAATGTTTCTGTGTTGTGATAATGTAACCTTGGCAACATTCCTTGCTTCCGTATGGATAGCACTTCATGGCTTAGCTTCTTTTCACCTCGTGACTGCGACATAAACTTTTATCGATTTCTTCTGAATGGGCTATGAGCATATTAGCCTATCTTTATACGACTATAATTTCATCATAATTCGTGGATATTTCGTCTAATCTAATGAATGGTCGGTAAAATTTCCTATTTCAGTTTGAGGGCAACTTTCATTCGCGGATAACTTTCTGAGGATGCGCTAGAAGGATTCATGGCTTCCAGATGGTTTAATATGTTGGCATTAATCCTTGTGTGGTATCAATTCCCAATAAATGTGCATTAGAGAAGTTGAAGAATCCCTATTGCCAATAAATGTGTATTAAAGAAATTAAAGAATCACTAAATCAATTCGTAACAGTTTCTAGATTTATTAGGGGAAAACCAAAAGTCTTTGGTTTTATTTTTCTTATTAATAGCCTTGTAATTTTTTTTTCAGAGTGAGTGAAACTGTTCATTTTCCCTTCTTCTTGTTTCCTTTCCCCAACAATCATTTCTGGGTAAAACTAGCTTCGATTTGGGAACGAATTGTTCCTCTCATTTTAGAATCGTTACTTTCATTGTGGTATCAGAGCTCGCGGTTGCGTATGCCCGAGTTTATCCGCTACGAATCAATGGCCTTGGTACCTCAAGCTGCGGCGGCAAGAGAGGGCGGCGGTGTGTCGTTCCAGTACCCACAGTTGACGGCGACCAACTATACCACCTGGGCTATTAAGATGGAAGCTCTATTGGATGCTCAAGGCCTTTGGGAGGCGGTGACTCCGGAGGAGGACACGGAAGTGGAAACGAAGAAGGACAAGATGGCGCGGGCACAACTACTTCAAACACTTCCGGAGGATATTTTGTTGCAGGTGGCAACAAAGAGGACTGCGAAAGAGTTGTGGGATAGCCTTAAGACAAGATTTGTCGGGGCTGATCGCGTCAAGTCGGCAAGATTGGCAACCTTGAAAGGGGAATTCGACAAGTTGCAGATGAAGGACGGCGATGCCTTGGACGAGTACGCCGGAAAACTCAGCGGCATGTCGGTTCAGTATGCTAATCTGGGGGCAACACTCGAGGATTCGGCGCTGGTGAAGAAGCTCCTGAATTCGGTACCGGATCGGTTCTACCCTGTTGTTGCAGGTATCGAGCAGTTTTGCGACACCGAGACCATGGTGTTTGAGGAGGCCGTTGGACGTTTGAGAGCGTTCGAGGAGCGGTTGCATCTACGCAATCCAGGAAGAAACGGAGACAGTCAACTCCTACTCACTCAAGCCGAGTGGCAAGCACGGCAGAAAAACCGAAATGGTGATTCTTCTTCAAACAACAAAGGGAAGAATGGTGCTAGTGAAATTCGCGGCCGGGGTTGGCGCGGTCGCGGCAAAGGACGTGGCAGGGGTGGTCGAGGCGATTCATCTGGCAAAGACGGGCCAAGTGGCTCCACCAACGGCTATCGGGACAAGAGACATATCAAGTGCTTTAACTGTGATATGATGGGGCACTATGCCTCAGAATGCAGGAAGAAGAAGCGTGCTGAGGAGGCTAACCTCACACGGGCTGAGGAGGAGCCGGAACTGTTATTATCTGCGAGCGTGGAGATACATACAGAATTGCTCCTACAAGCTAGAGATGAGAAGGAGGACCCCAATAACATCTGGTACTTCGACAACGGTGCCAGTAATCACATGTCGGGTGAACGGAGGAAGTTCAAAGATTTGGACCAATCAGTTCAGGGACATGTCCGATTTGGTGATGGCTCCAAGGTAAAGATCCAAGGCAAAGGGTCTGTTATGCTCCAGTTCAAAGGTGGACAACAAAGACTTCTTACGGAGGTCTATTATATTCCGGAGCTACACAATAACATCATCAGTTACGGACAATTGGCCGAACGGGGGAGCAAGATTGTTATGCGAAGGGACCATCTCTTCGTGTATGATTCCAATGACAGGTTGCTCATCCGGATCAAGAGTTCCCCAAATCGTCTCTACAAAGCGACGATAGAAGCCATTGAACCGGTTTATCTGTTGGCCGACACAACGGATCCTACTTGGCTGTGGCATCTTCGGCTGGGACATGTCAACTTTCAATCTCTCAAGTTGTTGACGGAGAAGAAGATGGCAATCGGAGTACCCCATATCTCACATCCTGACAAGTTGTGTCAAGAGTGTTTGGTCGCAAAGCAAGCAAGAGAGCCGTTTCCAAAATCAAGCAATCGTCGAGCGGAGGAGTTGCTGGAACTCGTGTATGTTGATCTCTGTGGACCTATCACCCCTCCAACACCAGCAGGTAATAATTATTTCATGTTGGTAGTTGATGACTATTCCAGATGGATGTGGATGGATGTGATCAAGACGAAGGATCAGGCGTGTGAGGCGTTCAAAAAAATCATACAACGAGCGGAAAACATCAGTGGTTGCCGTGTAAAAGTATTAAGGACCGATCGAGGTGGCGAGTTCCTCTCTTCTGTCTTCAGGGACTTGTGTGATCAAGCTGGGATCGAACGACAACTCACCGCACCATATAGTCCGCAACAAAACGGTGTGGTGGAGCGGAAAAATCGGACGGTGATGGCGATAGCGAGATCCCTTCTCAAGAGCATGAATGTTCCCAACAAATTTTGGGGAGAAGCTGTAAGGCATGCGATGTATCTGTCGAATCGTTTGCCAACCAAAGCACTCGGAGAACGCACTCCTTTCGAGGCATGGACGGGAAGGAAGCCACACTTGGCTCATTTGCGCGTGTTCGGTTGCCTAGCTCATGTAAAGGTGACAACACCATACCTGAAGAAACTGGACGACCGGAGCCAAGGAATGGTATATCTTGGTGTGGAAGAAGGCAGCAAAGCTCACCGTCTCTATGACCCACGGAAAGAAAAACTCCACGTAAGTAGAGATGTAAAGTTCGAGGAACAAACTGGATGGTGTTGGGATGTAGATGCCAATGCCAAAGAAGAACCAAGTTTCACCGTAGAGGGAGTTTTCTTCCTGGAACCAGAATTAGAGGAAGCCGAGAGTGAAATTGAGTCTCTTTTCCCAGTGTCTACATCGACTCAAGAACCAGTTCCTCGTACGTCGACACGAACGGAAGTAAAAATCCCTTCAGGTCCTATGACGAGGGCTCGAGCTCGCGCCACAAGAGAAGCAGCGGCGACCAAACAGAGAATTGAGACAAGTGAACCTATCACGCTGACCACGACAAAGTCGACGTCTCTTTCCGACAACAGCGATGAAGGACCAGTTCGGTTCAAGAGTGTCACCGATCTTTTACGAGAAACAAGCAGACTGGAGCCGCAAGAAGAAGATGTCGACGACGAGTTGTTTCTACTCGAATTGGATGAACCAACTCGTTATGAAGAAGCGGCTGGACAATCGGAATGGGAGGAGGCGATGCGGAAGGAAATCGAGACCATTAAAAAAAATGGGACTTGGACTCTAACTAAGCTACCAGCAGGGCAGAAATCAATCGGCTTGAAATGGTTTTACAAACTCAAGCGAGACTCGGACGGCGGAATAATTAAGCACAAGGCGAGGCTTGTCGCAAAGGGATTTGTACAACGTCCGGGCGTAGACTTCGACGAGGTGTTTGCCCCGGTGGCCAGACTGGACACAGTACGTCTCATCCTTGCGATCGCGGCAAACCGAAGGTGGGAGGTTCATCACCTAGATGTGAAATCGGCGTTCCTACAAGGAGAGCTTCAGGAAGAAGTTTATGTCAAACAACCGGAAGGATTTGTTGTGAAGGGCAAGGAGCAGTGTGTCTACAAACTTCACAAGGCATTGTATGGGCTTCGGCAAGCACCACGGGCATGGAACACAAGACTCGACAAGAGTTTGAAACAACTTGGCTTTACTAAGTGTGCACAAGACCAAGCCGTGTACACACGAGGAGAAGGGCAAACAGGTTTGATTATTGGCATTTATGTTGACGATTTGATAGTTACAGGAGAAAATCGAGAGGAGATTGTACGACTTAAGAAACAGATGATGAGGGAGTTCGAGATGAGTGACCTTGGGTTACTCTCCTTCTACCTCGGGATTGAAGTGGAGCAAGAAGAAAATCGGATCACTCTGAAACAATCAGCTTATGCAAAGAAGGTGTTGAAACAGTTTGGGATGGCAGAGTGCAATCCGACGAAATATCCTATGGAGCAGAAAGCTCAGTTGCATAAGGATCTAGAAGGGGAACCTGTGGATGCTACGTATTATCGGCGTATCATCGGTTGTCTAAGGTACTTACTTCATACAAGACCTGATCTTTCCTATTCGGTTGGAGTGGCCAGTAGGTTTATGGAAAGGCCTACGGTGATGCATCATAAGGCGGTGAAACAGATCCTGAGATACCTGAAAGGTACAATTTACTGTGGACTTGTGTATGTCAAAGGCGTAGGAGAAGAAGTGATCACGGGCTATAGCGACAGCAATATGGCTGGAGATCTGGATGATCGGAAGAGCACGGGTGGTATGGCGTTTTACGTCAACAAAAACCTTGTAACGTGGAATTCGCAAAAGCAAAAGACGGTGGCTTTATCATCCTGTGAGGCTGAGTTCATGGCAACTACGGCGGCAGCTTGTCAAGCGTTGTGGCTAAGGAGTTTGTTAGGGGAGCTAACTAAAGAAAAGCCAAAGCCAGTGAATCTATTTGTTGATAACAGGTCAGCTATTGCCTTGATGAAGAATCCGGTGTTTCATGGACGCAGCAAGCACATTGACATACGGTACCATTTTATTCGAGACTGTGTCGAAAGTGGGGAGATCATTGTTGAGTTTGTGAGCATAGAGGAGCAAAAGGCTGATGCGTTGACAAAGGCGTTGCCAGGAGTAAAGCTGGCGACAATGCGTCACATTTTGGGCGTACGTGAGATTGGACCACGTCAGGATTAAGGGGGAGTTTGTTGGCATTAATCCTTGTGTGGTATCAATTCCCAATAAATGTGCATTAGAGAAGTTGAAGAATCCCTATTGCCAATAAATGTGTATTAAAGAAATTAAAGAATCACTAAATCAATTCGTAACAGTTTCTAGATTTATTAGGGGAAAACCAAAAGTCTTTGGTTTTATTTTTCTTATTAATAGCCTTGTAATTTTTTTTTCAGAGTGAGTGAAACTGTTCATTTTCCCTTCTTCTTGTTTCCTTTCCCCAACAATCGTTTCTGGGTAAAACTAGCTTCGATTTGGGAACGAATTGTTCCTCTCATTTTAGAATCGTTACTTTCATAATATGCCTGGGGTTGATTCCGAATCGGTTCGGAACCAGCCCGAAACCACTGGGTCAAGTACTAGAAGGAGGCGGAATTGGAACCGGCCCGAAGAGAAGGGTTAGGCCAGTTTCTTTAACCCGACAGTTCATAGGTCAATTTGGGTCTTAAATAGGTCCTATGAGATTTATTTATTTTTTATTAAATTTTTTTATTTCTTTTTTATTGCATATTTTCATATTCTTTAAGATTATTTGATATTTATCTATATATATTTTTTGAGTTGATTTAGGTTTTTTTCTTAAATTCATACTATCCTTAATGTAAAGATTTAAAATGTGATAAGTATATCGAATATGGAAAAATGTCCCACCTAACATAGGTTAACATAAAGTTTGAAGTTTATTAATGAATGTCGTGTTACCAGTTGTGTTATCAAAACCAATTGAAAATAAACATTTTTTGACATACTATATTCACTTAAAATGATACTTATAATACAAAAAATATTTTACATCATATGATGATCATTGAAAACCTTTAAAGCTATTAGTCTTTACCGTACCCATCACGCATTGTCATCTAATGGCATGTAACTCTCATATATGAATCTTCTTACCACATATTGATTTATATATCTATGCAAATGGAAACATGCATCTCAAGAGAATTGAAAAAAGCGGCTAATTCATTATTACCATTATGATACAACTTAACAGTGGTTTTTTATATGGTTTTAGGTCATAAGTTCATGAACTTGGATTCAATGCTTCTCACTTGTACTCCAACCAAAGCGGGGAAGCTGCATGAATCTATGACAGGTTACACTTTGCTAAGTACTCTGCAAGTAGAACCTACTGCCTATTAGTAGAATAACGAAATAGGCCTCCTCCTTGTGATCATATTGACTATGAAATTTGTTATTGCCATTTATCTATGTCAAACTCTGTAGGATGCTTTGCTTGCATGTACCTATTAAGAGTGCTATACCCCTCTCCCTTTTTCCACGGATAACTTGATTAGCAATAGTTGTAATAAGCACAGCTGTTGTTATCTTATCTTATAATTTTACAAAAATGTTTACTAAAATTTTTTTAATTAAGTGGTGCTGGTGGCTGCATTTTGCTTTGTCCACCAAAAAGCCTAAGGGATGCATCATTAAGTCCTCTAAGCGTTAGTTAGTAAAGTCGCGGATATTATAATCATCCACTTCAAAATATTATTCGGATGCCTCTTGCATAGATTTCCCCTTATCACCTTTATCAAAACAATCCCTCTTAAAAGAACCTGAATCACAAAAATAGCTTACTATTTTTTAATTTTAGAATAATTATAAAGTATTGATATGAGCAGATAAGGAGATAGAATACATATAACAGTTAGCAAGAAATATAATATAAATTATTCGCAAGATATTGATAATATAGAAAATGTAAGCACAATAAATAGAAAATGAGAGCATACAAAATAGAAAATGAGAGCATAGAAAATTGAAAATAGGAGTAGGAGACAAGAGGAAGTGTAAATTTTTTACGTAAATAATTCTACTTGTAAAACTTCACTAAGAATTTATACATCCAACAACACATTTAATTTCTTCTTTTTTTTTTTTTGCAACATTCAACTTTGACCCATTTTTTACTGCCTAAAATCCTATAAACCTATGCTAATATTTTTTTTCAAACTATGCTACATGTTGTCAAAACATCGTAGTACAAATTCAACTATTTTTATCCTACCAATCATCTTCTTCCATCATCCTTCCGCGTTTTTCTCTAGCAATCTTCTATTTTTCTTTGTTTTTTTCCTCCAAGGTTATGGAGTTGTAGCATTTAAAATTACATTCAATTATTACAGTTTTTTCCCTTCCTAATTCCTACTTCTTTTGATTTTTCTTTTTCTTTCTTTTCTTCCTTTGCTAACAATGTATGTCAACCTTCAGTTTTTTTTTTTTTTTATGTGGTTGTATACGATGAGCTTAACCCACCAGTTTAAGTAGACCTACATTGTCGAGTTAATAGCCGGTTAACCGAGTTATGTAACACAATCCGGCGTTCTAACCACTGGCTTGATAGTTCCTACTCTCATATCACTTCCCTTATTAGGCCAGCTCAAGGACCTAAACTGGCCGAGTTGGTCCGAACCGGTTCACGAGCTAGAATCCTTTTTCTATACTAGACCACCTTCAATATATCCAGTCTGATGAATGGTGATCTTAGCAAAGTTTGCAAACACACGATTCCTTTTTATGTTTTATTCAGCTTAATCAGCCATACGGTAAAGCTAAGGATTGGTGACGTCTATAACCAAGTGGATGAATTGTATTGCCTGACATTTTTGGTGACTGAATTGGTGATATTTGTTGTACGAATGTCTTTGAAATATACGACCAGAAAATTAAAAGGAAAAAGAATAACTAAACCATAAGTCTACTCCGAGCATGTCTTGCAAACAACAAATAATAATAATAATAATAATAATAATAATAATAGCCAAAGTACAGGAGAAAAATTTAAATAATATTAACACAATACATAAATGTATTAATAGTAGATAAATATTAATAAAAGTTTAATACATAAAAATATTCATAATAAACTTTTAAAAATACCTACTATTATTATATGTATTTAGCATCCTCGATATTCGTCTATTACTCATCAGTTCAATGACGTAACAGTATCAATGTTTCGTTTTTCCAATGTTAGTGCGTACGTGTAATGTCGAGACACTAGGATATAACATGAGTTTGACTGACAAAGTTATATTTGAAATGTATTAAATTCATGTGTGCTAGTATTAATTTACAAGCAAGTTCCATGGATCGGCACGTGGCATTACGGTTGGATGCAATTGACCAGCCATAAAGGTTCACCAATATTACAACGGTCTCATAATTACCCATGTTCAAGTGAGTATATAGCAGGGACAAAAACATGAGATCACAACATGCATTGATTTTTGGTCACACTCACTCATCAAGAATCTCGAAGTTTTAGTGGGTATATAGCAGGGACAAAAACACGAGATCAAAAGACCGATTTAATGGGCAACTTGACATGACTAAAAGTTTTAGTGAAATATCACATTTAAATATCATCAACTATTGAAAATTTTAAAAATTATATTTTTATAAAAAAAATCAAGATTTTATATGTAAAATTAAGATGCAAAATTATAATTAAATACGTATACAAAAATATAACCGAATCCATAGTAAAAACAAATCTTAAAAGGTTTTGTTATACAACCTATAACGGTGTCTTTTCTTTGTTTTCTCATTGATGGAATGTGTGAAAAAAAAAAAGGAAATAAAAAAAAAAACTCTAATGATGCACATTGCTTAAATTGGGGACTTAACCTTATTTATAGCCTTTAGTATTTCATTTTATTATGTCCAATCATAATAAGTAAAATAAAATATATAGGTTTTAACATATTACAGCCCATACTAAAAAATCCTTAAGATGAGTCTAATAGCCATGCCCATTAATTAATCGAATAATTACTTTTATTTAATAACTTAATTTTTTTAACTCAATTAGATAGTCAATAATATACAATTAATTGATATTATAGACCACAAAAAATATACAATAATTTCCCACTTAGGCCACATATATCACCTAATAATTGCAAATTGTTAAATGCTTATGAGCACAACTTTTACTGTCTATATTAAGTTTCATCTTCAAACAATCTGTTCCATTAATCATACAATATAGGATCAAAATGGCCTTTGTTACTATTTGTCAAGACAAGACCTATCAATGGCCACTAATATCAATATAATTGATTATATAGATCAAGTATGGATGAGTAGCATAAGTACATGCAATATTATTCTTAAGATACCAATTTCCAAAAGGTCCAGTCAAGTCTAATTTTAAAATTTTTCATTATATTCCTAATTCAATTCATATTAGATTCTATGCTCATCTAATATAAATTATCAACTTGAACTAGAAAGTTTTTATTTATCTGGAGTTGCCACCTAACTAAAGTTGGGAAAAATTATCGAATTAAAACTAATTGAGCGGATTAATTCTAATTTAGACAATTAGTCATTGAAATCTTCTCTTTTTATTTTTAAATAAAGAAGAAGAAATACCAAAGATTCTCAACTCGGGAGCTACTCTAAAGTTACCACTTTATCCTTCTGATATCTTTTTTTTTAATTATTTTTTCCTTGTAAAAAAGAAGATGTTAAAAATTACACTAATAATTTGGAAAATGATTTTTTATTTCTTTTTAGAGTTGCCCCATAAGAGTGCCTACATACCTACTATTCAAGATTAAACAAGTCACAGTTCGCTTTTTGTTAAAAAGCTTTAGTGGGTTTGTTTAAGTTTTAATTATGAAAGTACATTTGGTTTACGTTGATTACTATTTTAAAATTTAAAAAAAAAAAACCCTAAGCCTAAGCTTTATTATTTATTTTAAAAGATTTGATTTAAGAAAAACCAATTTTGAATTTCTTTCTTTAAAAAAAAAAAGATTTTTCTAAGTGATAAAATAATTTATTATTAATTTTAATTCATATTATTAATCTAACTAATTCTAATTTAATGATTTGATTTATTATTTTATTTTATTATTTTTATATTAAATTAGACATATTTGTTTATTAAAATTCTAAAACCTATTTTTTTTTATTTTTAGATTATAAGAAAAAACTTATTTCTAATAAATAACTAAATAAAATAAATGAATAAGAATGAATAAAATAAAAAAAAAAAAAAAATCAACTAACTTGGATGCAGGTCAGATTGGGTCCATCGGAGGGTCCTTGTCGGTGACGTTCTAACGGCTTTCGAGGGCGGTTGAAGGCTGCTTCCAAGCTTTCCGAAGGTGGTAATCCAATTGTGATGGTGGATTCTTCAGAAACGCTTCCTAGTGGTGGTTCTTGGCTTGATCAGCAATCACGGTAAAGGGGGAACTCTAGCAAGCTTCAAAACCTCTAATTTTTCACTCTTTTCTCACTTTTGATCTGTGATCTAGCTTCCTCACATCGTGCTCTATTTATAGGCTTTAGAAATCGAGCTAGATAAGCTCGAATTTCCTCCGATAGGCACGAATCTTATCTTCGATTAAAAACCCATCTCCGATTTGCTTAGATTCATGTAAATCTTTGATTTTGTTACGATTTTATGCTAATTGAATTATGTTTATCTCATTTTAGTTAAAGATTTGTTGGATTTGTGCAAAAAATCGCATCAAAATAGCCAGATTTAATTTTTCCACGGTTGATGAGCATTTCAGACGGAGGTTGAAGATGATCACACGCCCGGTGCGTGCACTCCCTCCATCCGATCATAAGTTGACACTTGTCTTAGGTGAATGAAAAAAATTGCAAGATTGATCACTATTTGTGATTAAATGGCAAAAATTAGGTGTTTACAGGTCCTACTTGATAACTCATAATATACTCCTTACTTTATACACAACTATAATAGGAATATATATTTTATTTCAGAGAATTCAAAACAACCATGTATGAGTTAAATATAATAAAAATGTGATGTATAAGTAAACATCAACTGAAAACAAATCTCCCACTATACTGTCACATCATCAAGATGAACAACACCCATATGAGTGATATGTTCATGAAATACTTTAAGTGGTAAACCCTTAGTAAGCGAATCCATAATCATGAGATTTGTATTAATATGTTCAATTAATGCTTGAGAACTTTGAACTCTCTCTTTAACAATAAGATACTTTATGTTGATTTGTTTTAATTTTGATGAACTCCTATTGTTCTTAGACTATAGTTTAACATCTTTATTATTGTAATTAATTTTTAATGGTCTTTCAATACCATCAACAATTTGTAATCTCGTGATAAAAATTCACAACCATATTCCCCGATTTGATGCCTCATAATAAGTAATAAATTCTACCTCCATGGTAGAAGAAGTTGTAAGCAAGGTTGTCAAAATCGCGTTTCAACTCGTACGATTTTACGTTTTTACGAGTTTATATATACAATCCCAGTTAACTCGCATACAAAATCGGAAAGGATCAAAATCGAAGTAAAATCGCGATTTTGAACAGTAAAATCGTTCAAAATTGTGATTCTGCACGTTTTTACCGATTCCACACAATTATCCCAATCGCAACCCAGCCCAACCCAATCGGCAACCCAGCACATCTTTTGCAATTTCCGGCTTGCTGCTGCTGCTGTTCCTGTACGTTGAAGAGAGATAGTGAGAGAGAGACAGTGAAAAGCGATGAGAGAGGAGAAGCGAGCCAGGAACCGTGTGTACTTTTGTTCTGTGTATTTTTCAAGCTCAACACACGGTCGTGCCTTCAACCGTGTGTTAAACTGTGTGTGCTTCTGTGGGCGTGCTTCCTTGATACACGACTGTGCTCTTCCCTATTCCTTCCAAAAACATTTTTCTTCATGTTTTCTTATCCAAGCCTAAACTTTTAATAAACAACCGTGGGCTTAATTGTTAAAAGCCCTTTGGCGTCCAGGGGGCGCTGGACCCACGTGCTTTCCTGTCGTAGCGGAAATATAAGTCATACCCCGACATGTTTGTCGGTCATCACTCATCTCTTGTCAATGTGTTACGTTGCATTGAAGTCTTTGTGTTTGTGTTCGTCGATTATTAGTCTTCTTATTCCTATTTGTGATCATATTCGTATTAAAGCACTTGTGTTTGATTGCTGCAACTTTCCTTATTTTAACTAATATTTTTATAATAGTAAATAAAATAAATGGTAGATAACTTTACCTAGTAATATATAATTTTGAAGGTTTTCTTGTTATAGTATCTTCTTTATTATGTACTTTTAGTCATTTTTTAATATTACTCCTTTTTAATGGTATATCTTCATTATCAATTTTTATTTATTAGTAATTTCTTAAAGTCACAATTGATTTTTAAATTTTATCTATTATTTTTTAGTTTTTGTATATAGAACTAGGTGAAACTAGTTTTATACATGATTTATCATTTTAGAAATAAAATATCTATATTATACAACTTATGCTCGATTATCTATATTATGACTTTTATTGCAAATTTGTAATTTATGGCTAAAATAAATACTTAATTTCCTTATTTCTATTATTAATTATATTTTTTAATGACTATTGTAAGTAAATTTATAATATTTGAAAGTTATTTTACATAGGTTGTAGAAACTTACGTTTCTACGTTCCGATTCTACGGATCCCTTCGCGATTCTACATAAAATCGCGATTTTGACAACCTTGGTTGTAAGTGATTGTTTGATGCTTTTCTATGACATAGCTCCACTAGCCATTTATGAAAATGTAACAAGTAGTAAACTTTTTGCTATTAAGGCATCTAATGAAGTCAAATTTTGAATACCCCATGATCTCTAAATGATCAAATCTTCAATATGTGAGCATAAAGTTCTTTGCTCTTTATCGATATATGCCATTTGTGACAAGCCTAATATACCTCGTGAATGATCACGATGAATCTATATGCTCAAGACAAAGGATGCATTCCCAAGATCTTTCATTTCAAAATTATTTGAAAGAAATCTCTTGGTCTCATGCATTATGCCTACATCGTTACTTGTAAACAGAATATCATTAACATAGAGCATTAAAAGAACAAATTTACTCCCACTGCTCTTATGATATACACACAAATTAACAACATTTTCCTTAAAACCAAAAAAGGTAATCACTTGGTTAAACTTTCAATACCATTGATGGGATGCTTGCTTTAATCCATAAATCTTTAATTTGCATACCGGATGTTTTGATTCTCCTAATTCAAAACTTTCTAGTTGCACTATATATATTGTTTCTTCAATGTTGCTATTGAGAAACGTTGTCTTTACATCCATCTAATGAAGCTTTAAATCATAATAAGTTATAAGTGCCATAATAATATACCTAATGAATGGTCACGACAAATTTGTATGCTCAACACAAAGGATGCATTCCTATGATCTTTCGTTTCAAAATTATTTGAAAGAAATCTCTTAGTCTCATGTAGTATACCTACATCATTACTTGCAAGAAAAATATCACCAACATATAGCATTGGAAGAACAAATTTACTCCCATTGATCTTGTGATATACACAATGATTAACAATGTTTTCCTTAAAACCAAAACAGGTAATCACTTGGTCAAACTTTCAATACCATTGATGGGATGCTTGCTTTAATCCATAGATCTATAATTTGCATGCAAGATATTTTGATTCTCCTAATTCAAAACTTTTTTGTTGCACCATATATGTTGTTTCTTCAATGTTGCTATTGAGAAACACTATCTTTACATCAATTTAATGGAGCTTAAAGTCATAATAAGTTATGAGTGCCATAATAATTCTAAAAGAGTCTTTTGATAAAACTGGAGAGAAACTCTCATTATAGTCAATGCCTTCTTTTTAAGTTAAACCCTTAGCAACAAGATGTGCTTTATATCTTTCAACATTACCTTTTGAATCCTATTTGGTCTTAAAAATCCATTTGCATGCAATTGTTTTCACACCTTCAGGAAATTCGACAAGATTCAAAGCATCATTTTCTTTCTTTGATTCCATCTCTTCCTTCATGGCATCAATCAACTTTTGTAAGTTTACATTTTATTTGGCTTGATTGACAAATGATGGATCATCTTCTAGTCCTATATCAAACTCATACTCTTGAACATATGCGACATAATAATCTAGAATTATAAATCTTCTTTCCCTAGTGGATCTATGCATTGGCACTTGCTCTTAAGGTTATTGTGATTCCTCAATATAGGTAAGAACTTGTTCCTCCACAATAATAGAAGGAATCTTAAGAACATTTTGAACATCTATATTTGTATCTTGAAAAGTAACTAGTGTAATTGTTGATACATTTTCAATTACAACTATAAGAATGTTAACACATTCTTCCACAAAGACAATGTTTCCAACTATTGTGCTCTCACTATATTCAACATCCTCTAAAAAATTAGCATTCCTAGTCTTAAAAAAAGATCTATTTGAGTAATCATAGAATTTATATCCTTATGATCACTCTAGGTATCCAATAAAATTATAGTTAATCATTCTTGAGTCTAATTTTCTCTCATTATGCCTATATGGCCTAGCCTCAGCTAGCCCCAAATATGGAAATGCCTAAGACTAGGCTTCTTACTAGTCCATAACTCATATGAGGTTTTAGCTACAACTTTGCTAGGAACTCGATTAAAGAAGTATACTACAGTCTCTAATGCCTCTCCCTAAAATGATTTTAGTAAGGAAGAATGATTGAATACTTCTAGCCATATCCTTTAAGGTTTAATTATGTCTCTTAGCTACACCATTTTGACTTAGTTGTCTTAACATAGTGTATTGAGGAACAATCGCACATTCCTTTAAGTATTTCACAAAAGGTCTAGATTACTATTCACTGGATTTGTCAAAATTTACCATAGTATTCACCAGCTTGGTTGGATCTAACATCCTTAATTTTCTTATTAAGTTGATTTTCGACTTTTGTTTTCTATTTATTGAAAACATCCAAAGACTATGACTTCTCATGTATTAAGTATAGGTACCCATAACGAGAATAGTTTATGAAAGTAATAAAATACTATTGACCATTCCATGAAATTGTAGGGAATGAACCATATATATCAATATATATTAATTCCAAGATGCCATAACCCCTTTCGGCACCCTTTTGTTGATATTTGTTTATTTTCCCTTAATGCATTCAACGTATAATTCAAAATTATAAAAGTTAAGGGAATTAAGACTTCCTTTTGACACAAGCCTTTAAATCCTGGTTTAGAAATATGTCCTAAACGATTATGCCACAGCATGGATGAATTCTCATTTATTAATCCTCGCTTTATACTAAAATTACTTGTATGTAATGTTTCTCTTGTATATGAGGCATGTAAATTCAATCTATATAGATTATCAATTAAAGTACCGGTAGCAATAACATTTGAATACTAAAAAAGACTAAATGTTCTATTTCTAAATAAACAAAGATAGCTAGATTTGTCCAAACAAGAAATAGAAATTAAATTTCATCTAAATGACGATACATAATAAGTCTCTTCTAAATCCAAATAATAACCAGGCTCTAATTGTCATCTAAATTCACTGATAGCCTCAACAAGAACATTGTTTCCATTATGTACATAAATGAATCTTTTAGCATCACTTGGTACTTAGCTCCTAAGACAACCTTACATGGTAGCACTTATGTAAATAGTTGCATTTATCTTGTTTCTATTGCACATGTGAAGTCCCAACATCCATAGCTCCTTTACCTTTATGATCCATTTTCTTTTCCTTAGGAGTATTATCCTAAGCATGAGTCACCACATGAGCACTTTCAACCCTTTCTTGTTTCAATCTTTCTTCCTCTTACTCACATTGTGCAATTAGTTTATTTAATGTTCATTTCTCCTTTCAAGTGTTATAACTTATCTTAAAGGGATTGAACTAAGCAAGAGAAGAGATTAAGACTAAGTGCACAAGAATATCCTAAGATAATTCTAACTTTAAGGCCCTCAATCTTATAACAAAATTACACATCTCCATGATGAACTCCCTTATATTTCCTTTACCATTATACCGCATAGAAACAAGCTTTGTAAGAATGGTGCCTGTTTTGACCTTTTCATAACTCTTTAGCATTTTTCTCCTCAAGCATAGCTCCCTTAATGGTACCTGGAATGGAATACATCATGATCATTAGACTCATGGGGTTAGAATGCTCCCACTTTTCATAAATCACCTTATCCTCAATAGTGCTCTCAACAAGAGGTTCACCAATCCTAATCACATAATCAAGATCCATGCATCCAAGCAAAATGGTGATATGTTCCTTCCATTTCTTGAAGTTCATGTCAATAAGCATTGAAATGTTATTCCAATTAGCATAAATAGAAGTAGCACTAATTAGATAGAATAAATCATGCTTATCGTTAATGATAACTTTACACTTTAATGCATGAATAAATATAACACATAAATTATAATTGTCATTCACAAAAAATCACATCAATATAAACAAATAACAAAATAAATACTTTATTTGGGTCTTATGAGATACTTAGCATATCATTGAGATTTAGTCTTTTGACAAAAATATTAGCTATAAATAGCATCTTCCAAAACAATAATAAATATTGATAACAATACATTTACCAATGATATGCCTTCCTTTGGGTTAACAAATCATTTGCATGAAAACATAATTATCACATATTTATTATCACATGTTTATCATCTGGCCAAACAGTAACCTTCCTTTGAGTTAATTATTATTTGTATAGATATAAACATTTCATGTAAATCTTAACTTGATATCTAAATATTTCAAAATAAATTTAAATAATAGAAGTTACTTTAACAACATATTATCTCAATTTATCTTGAAATATCAGATAAGATTTTCTGAAAAAAAAATAATAAATAAACAACCAAGACTCACTTTTATCTCAAATCTTGCTTTTCATAAACTTATGTTGAAACTTTGCTTAACAAACTCAATTCAATATCAATTATATGTATAAGCATAACTAATATTCGTGACAAAGATTTCTACAAAAAGAAGACAAAATATATATATAAAAGAATCCGTCATAATTACAAGGAATCAAATCAACCAGTAGGTAAATTCTATTTGGTAAGGACAATAATATTGACAATTCGAAGACTAAAAAAATGCCAATGAAAGCACCCATCGATGTTCCTTCTCTAGTAATGTGCCAAATACGTTTTCTTTACAGCCTTACACACAAATCTTGCATTGTCCTTCAACGTGGAAGATAATAGTGTTACATATATATAGATTTACATATTTAGAAACAATTAGCATGCCTTGATGTCCATGAAATTATTAGAAGATTGAATCCATCCAGATTTTTAGACTATAATTATAGATCCGATTTATAGCCATCAGTTAAGTATGTAGATGTTGACGGCTTCTCAAAGTGTAGTCTGTTTGCTTTTCGATGTTACGAATCTAGTTTACACATCCATGCGACTTGTTGATCATGCATGCCTATGATTAACTTTTATAAAAGATTCAAGATGCATGAAAGGTAATTGCAAGATTAAGAAAGAAATCGGTTGATTAAAAATAAATAAATGTTTTAGGTTTGCTCCTTAAAACCCTAACCCTCAAAATTGGGAAAAGTAATACCCTAAAGCAAGTTGCCTTTAATTTCATCATGATACTACAAACATGAATAAATTGTTATCAAATTAAGGCTCTAATTTCACATATGATGGCTCTAATATCACTTGTTGGAAATAAAAAACTTTGTATTTCCATGAAAAAATAATCCAAGATCCCATGTATAAAATTAAGGAACAAAATTATAATTAAATGTGTATGCAAAAGTGTACCTAAATCCATAATAAAAGCAAATCTTAAAAGGTTTTGTCTTTTACCCTGCCTCTTCTTTATTTTCCTATTGATGGGATGCATGAAAGACAAATGGGAAATAAATAAATTAAACCCTAATGATGTACACACTACTTAGCTTGAGGACCCAACCCTATTTATATTTTTTAATATTTTATTTCATTATAGCCCATCACAATAAGTGAAATAAAATATATAGATTTCTATACATCATGACCCATAACAATAAAAGTGATTATTTGGTTAATTAATGGATAGGACATCATGAAACAAAGGCACATGATTACACATGTTTGGTTCACAATTTGATTCTTGATTGTGGAGATCTTTTCTAAAGCTTCAAGTGGCTTATTGAACATGGCTAGGATGTTTGTTCAAATCTATACCTTATTGTAGTATCAACGCCTTAACAAAAACACGAAAGGTCAAAAGCCTAGAGGTTAGTGAATCATGAATTTGCTATTTGATATAGATTTTTAAGCTAGATTAGAATTAATTATCAATTGAAGTGCTTGGGATTCTATGATTATGGTTTTATTGTTTAGATTGATTATTCAATTAAGGTGCTTCTAGAGATCGAGAATTAACTATGTGAATAAAGAAGCTTAAAACCCATGTTATGTAGGGGTATGTAAATGCTTACATGTGGGAGTGATTAAATATTTATTTGTGCTCACATATGATTTAGGTTGTAAAAGGACTTAAATTAATTGATTAGTGAACATTAACTTAGATCAAATTAATTTATAGGCACAATGTAGAAGTTTTCGTAAGAAAAACTTGTCAACAAAGTGGGTCGACTAAGAACCGACCCTTATCCCTGTACCCAAAATCATTTAGTGTGTCACATTTCGTAAGGTGTGTGTTATTGATGCAAATTACACTGTTTATGGATCTTAACCTATTTAGGAAACCATCCAACAAGGTTTCCCTAATTTATAAAAATTAAAGGATAATAAATTTAACTAAAATAGCGCAAGGCTTATAACTAAAAGATCTTTATTTGAATAAAACTCAAGATGACTAAAATCTTACTTCTATTTCGTAGAAAAATAGTAAAATTTAACTCACTCTTGCTATAAATAATCTTCAAAAAGGAGAACTTCCTAAATAGTGCCAATTCTTAAAGTGGTGCTTTCTGGAATGTATTTCTTTAGATAAGAGAGAAACTTCTACATTCTCGAGGACAAACCACCTATAGAGCCAAAATTCAACACTTTGCCAACTGCAGTGATAATAGGAACATTAGGTAGATTAATCACCATCTCAAGAAAATCTACCAAGCAAACAAAAAGGCAAAGCGTTTTGACAGCTTTAGAGCTTTATTTACCTGTAAGATGTCGGAAGAATTGATGGCTAAACCTTATGAACTAAAAATGATGTGTTACATTAAGAGGCTGAAGAATCAAGGGTTTAAGCCTAATATTGATTGTGTGTTTGATTTGATTATGACATCTCTACCAAAGTTCGATTACTTTTCATCATGAATTTTAACATACATCACATGAGGAAATCTTAGGTAGATCTACTAGTATTTTCACATGGTTGGGAAGAACCTTGAAAAGGGTAAGGTGTAATTAAGTTCCAATTCTTAAGCATTGATGGTTAGTAAGGCTAACATGAAAAGGAAAGAAAAAGGAAGGCAACTTATGAATCTAACCTAATGGAAGAAGGAGAGCTAATATGTCACACCCCAAATGGGGCCTAGAAGTTTCCGCTAAAAATTATCACGACACGTGTGTACCTATTACATAATAATTGTCTTACCAGTCAGAGATCATAAGACTCTAAATAATTAATTACATTTACGACTAATCATATTACATATAATTATATAATAAAATATAACTATAGATTTCACATCCCATGGTCAACCATGATCGTAAAGAGTCGGTATCTCCTACCAACCAGTAAAATGGAATACAATCCTAAGTTTCACAAATTTAAATTTTACATTAAGGTCCTAAAATAACATTTCATCTAAATAATCTATCTTTTGCAATTCTTACTTTATCATTCTTGGCTTCTAAAAACTCCCAATCCTTCACATCGTATCCTATCCTAAGCATTCATAATTTTACCTACAAACAGTTTGTGGAGGAGTGAGCACACTATGGCTTAGTGAATGAGAGTGCAATACTTTCAATACTACATATGCACAAGTAATTTCAAATCAAGTTGTCAAATCATATGCTATTCATCAACAACCATATGAATGCAGCATCTTACACAGTCTTCTAGTAACTAGCTTGAAGTCTAGGGTATACGCCCCCCTTGACCTTGAGTTAAGGATTTCAAAGCCACCGTCAGTGCCCAGGTCTCATTACCCGGTTTATTTATCTTACTACTTTGATAATTATAATATTTTTACTTCAATAGTGAACACTTCTGTATCTTTGCATCAGTCAGAGTAACGCTCCTGTATCTTTAGACAGTTAGAGCAACACCCTCAAGGACTGGCCGGACCCGGAACCGTCAAGGCACGATAATTCCCTAATCACTTACTTCACACGGCAGCGCAAGTAATCCTCTAATTACTTTCAAAAAGCCTTATAGTAGTGATGACTTTCAATTTCATGCAATGTCTCATGTAAATGCATGTCCAGTTTTATTTGAGTCCAATCCTTTAATTAATTGGTTCAGGATTATCAAACAATACCAAATCATAGGCTAATCCATGCTCAAGGTAATAAAGCAAACTATCAAGCCTTTAAAGAATACAATTCTAATGACAAACATTAGGAACCCAATCAATCCCACCAGTAAAACAATTACACCTTACATCCACACTCATCACAATAAGAGATATCAAACATTACATATCACAGATGTAATTGGGGAGATTAAACTAACCAATTAAAACCAGTCAAGCCCAATACTAATCATATTTGAATAAATTTTAAAATGAGTCATTGTATGAGAATAATCAATAAGAGTGTAATATAGCTCAATCTCATCTATCATTAAATCAACCCTTTGGGTTTGAGCTACAATCCACATTTCTTGACACCTCTATGCCATTTCACTTAAATGTCAAATCAATCACTCGAGATTGATTTACGATTATCATTTTGTGACACCTCTGTATCATTTCACCTCTCGAGGGCTTATTTTTATGCATTCAAAATTCACTTAGGGTAGCCACATACATATATATCATTTCCAAGTCTTCAAATATCTACGTATACAAAATATATATATATATAAATGTATGAAGGATAAATTTGTTAAATCCCTTTTTCCTTGTATACTCAAGAGATGTAAGAGGATAAAATTATTGCATTGAAAAATAAAGACTTTCATTTACGATTGTATAATTATAGGTATGAATGTAACCTATATAGGTATAGTAGGAAAATCATTTATCCAAGCATATATATATACATATATATATTCGAAGTTAGATTCTTATACATGTACATAATGATACCTAATTTGTCCCATACGTCTATGCGTAAACACCTGTTATACATATATACATAGAAAAAGTTAAGTTTACATGTATTACTTCATTTTAAGAAACCCAAGCTACATTTGGATATTACATTTGTAAGATTAGCGTTAGCATCTTAGGGCAAGGTGTTATCTACCCATAGTCCATTCTAATCTTCATATTGTTACTCTCGTATTTATCCGTAATTTACCTAATTATCGGTTTCTTCGTATGATTTTCTACCTAACTTCTTTACCTTATGGTCGGCTTAGGAAGTAAATAATCACCATAATTGCAATCATAAACAAGCAAGAAATGACACATATGCAATATACCAAGGTTCAACACAACATATCAACCAATCACAACATTATAGCATTTCATTAAGTTTCTCAATCACCTGTTTATGGTCGTCATAGTCCTAATCGTCATTAAGTGCTTCTGACATGTAGTCTTTTCATCAAACATAGTATCGAAAAACTAGCTACAATGACTCTACGTAATTTCCATTGGATTTCTCAATCTCTCGTTAACTCCTGTCTCTTCTCAAACTCCCCAATGCCTTTCCCCACACTCACATACACAATCAATTCATCGAAGGCACACATGCACTTCTAGGACTTCCTTTTATAACTTGATTACTTGATTAAGCTACTTGAGCCATTGCTACTATATCAATGACACCCCTTTTCCTATCCAATTTCACACACAAACACACTTGCTTTCTTCATGAAATTCTCTTTTCCTCCTTAACTTCACCTTTCCATTCTTTCTTCTCTCCTTTGTTGACATCTCCACCAATAGGGTTTCTCATCCTCTCTACCGGTCTCTATCCTCACTCACACTTCTATCACTACACACATGCCGACCATCCTTGACACACATGTCTCCCTCCATTGTAATAACGTCATACACATACGTACACACAAGTTTCACCTCCACACATACATAGGATCAATACCCTCTTGACTTTATCTTCTGGCTCTTCTTCTCTTTTCCTCGCCCTTTTTCATCTTCAATTCTCGCTTTCTCCATCTTCCAACTTTTCTTCTTCCTTTCTCCTTATTCTCTTCTTCCTCTTGGCTCCCTTACCTATAGCTTTCCCCCTTGCTAGACTCTCTTCAACCCTCGGACTTCTCCACTTTCTCACTTCTTCTTCTCATTTCTTTTCACTTCTCTCCAACCTCCATTTATGTATGTATATATTTCAAATCTTTCCTTTTAACTCTCTATATTTTTCCTTCTTCCTAGACACCTTTCATTTTCCTCTTCCTCTCCTTCATTTCCCAACCCAATTCTTTTCCCTTTTCTACTTCTTATCTCCTATACACCGAACCCCACATACACACCACGCACACACCTACTCATACACATACAAACACACTTCGCACACACCATATATACACCAGCACGTATATGCACATGCTCACGTACATACATTCGCTATCCCTCACGCAATTCCCTCTTCTCCCTTGAATTCACCTTCCCATTTCCTCTTCTTCTTTGCTGTCCAACATACATTTGTATACATACATGTATATGTCTTTCTCTTCCTCCCATTTCTCCTTTTCTTTTCTCCTCTAGAATGCTGTTGTTGCTGTTACCTTCGCGGTTGCTATTGTTGTTGCCATCGTGGTTGCCGTTGCCATTGCTATCGCGGTCGTTGTCCTCCTTCCTCGCACACACACATGGTTACAACAAGGCGGCTCCCCCACATCACACACATCGTTTCCTCCTTAGTTTTCTTCCCTTTGCTACTCACCTCCTTTCATGCTCGCCTAGAGTGCTTGGATGTTGTAGCTTGTTATGGTTGTCTTCACCTGGATGTTGCTGCTTGTCTCCTCACCGGCCAAGGAAAATGAAGAAGTGAAGACGTCTGGTAGAGCTCTCGCCTAAGGCCTGTTGCTCATTGGTCTTCAGAAGAGAAAAAGGAACGGGGAAGTAGCTGAGAAGAAGGAAAAAGAAAAGAGAAAGGGAATGGGAAGAAGAGATCGAGTGGGGAACAAGCGAGAAGAAAAAGGGAGGGGGTAGGGAGACAGGAAACGAGCAAGCATTAAGTGGGGAAGGCGATGGGAAAGAAAAAGAAAAGGAGGGAAGGGAGAAGAAGATGGAAAACAAGAATCAGGCCGGTTGGATGATGACAAGGAAGGAACGCAACCAGAAGAAGAAGAAAAAGAAAAAGAAAAGGAAGAAAGAAGAGGTAGGGGATAGAGACAACTGACTGATACAACCGGAGCAGACGACGTGATAGATTCGATTGCTGTAGCTGCTGTCTTGTCGTGAAGGGGAAGCTGATAGAATAGTTATGTATATATATTTATATATTATATTATATTTTATATTATAATTATTTCTATTTTAATATTCTATATACGTATAATAATAATTTTAAATTTTATATTTTTAGTATTTTATTACAAACTTTATGTCTAAGCTAATTTGATTATTCTGAATATAAATATTTACTCGAAATTTTCATTTGAAATTCCTAAATCTATAGTTTCAATTAATTTCATTATTTAACTAAATATTGTTCATGATTTATGTTTCGATGAATTTATTCATTTAATTTAAATTTCACGAGCTAAAATTAGGACTTATAATCATTTTTATTTATATTTTATTCATTTGTCTAAATGCCTATATATATATGTATTTTTCAATTACTTCGTTTCCTAAATTTATTTAGTAATATATTTCATATAATTTGAAATTCTAAACTAGTTATCTTTTTTCTTTGCATACGATTATTCTTCCAAATTTTTTTAAATATCTATTTCCCATTGTTTGTTATACTTATCAAACGAATCTCATGTCTTCCTCATTTTTCTATTTTTAAGCCTATTATTATTTTTCATAAGTTTTTTTGTTATTCGTAAATTATGAAAATAATATTAATGTATTGCGATGTTTTAAAATTTTTTGTTATAAATTTCTCAAAATTTTTAATATTACAAAATTGTCATTCTCGCTATCCTTGCCTAAAAGTATTTATCATTTTGCTTATTTTCTTTAATTTTTATATAGTTTTTCAAAAATTTTGGAACATAAAATAATAGATACAGAAAAGGTTAAGAAAAGTAATCAAAAACATGTAGAAACCTTTGAATTTTTTTTTCCCTTTTAGTATTAGGTTTTTCACAAATAGAAAACAAATAAAAGGAATAATAGTAATAAAAATAAAATATACATATTAC
This sequence comes from Laguncularia racemosa, assembly GCA_037954665.1. Taxonomy (NCBI): domain Eukaryota; kingdom Viridiplantae; phylum Streptophyta; class Magnoliopsida; order Myrtales; family Combretaceae; genus Laguncularia; species Laguncularia racemosa. The sequence goes on along the minus strand of JBBMOL010000048.1, from coordinate 3,622,880 downwards.
ACTTGATTTTAGTAACTAGTAAGGCTGGTTGAATAGTTAGTTATATGCTTGTTTGTAATTAATTTGGTCCAATAGGAGTTAGATAGGTTTAAATATATCTTAGTTTGCATGTGTAATGAAATGGGCCTGCTGATGTAGTGGATGTAGAGGTGGTCGTGCATGTTGGAGGTCAAGGGTTTAAAACTTCTTTTCGTCAAAAGAGAGACTTTTTAGTTTTGCTTCTTTTTGTCTTTATTTTTATTGCATCTTAGAATTAAAAAAAAAAATAATAATACACAATAACAATAAAATGAAACAATGAAAATAATAGATAAATAAACAAGTAAAAAAAAAAGGCTGGAAAAACGTGTCCTGTTCATGCTTCAGCCCGTCGGCAGGAGAGGTACGGTACTCCATGAAAGCTCAAGCACAAGGTTTTTCTTCACAAAACGAGCTCGTTTTAAGCTCATAGCAATTCAAAGGACTTATCTCTAGAAGAATTTATTTCTAGAACATAGCCTTTTTGTTGGATCTCAAATCAATGGTCGGGCTAGTAGTAAATGCAAACCCAACGATTGATTCATCATCTTATTACAAGTTAATGACCTAAACCTTATAAATAGACCCTCCCAGGTTTATTCACATCGCCACCAAGCATAAAAACATCCAAATTCTTCTTATTCATCCCCGAAATCAAAACCCCCTCACTCTTTGTCACTCCTATTTTCCAACCGACCCACCCCTCTCTCTAGGATTTCTTCCTCTCTGATGGTTCTTGAAGCAAAACACCACCGCCATTCCATTCCCCAAGCTTCAAACTGTTGATTAGAACCACCCCCATCACTTGAAACCACCCAATACCACCTCAACCACCATTAACCTGAGGCCCCATCAATGGCTTAATTCCAACCACCACCACCTTCATAAGCCACAAGTAAATAGCCACCACCACATGGCTCACTACACCTAGGAAGCTCTCACCGACACCTTTGTTCTTATCGACGGTCATCGAAAAGCACTACATACATCATCTCTCCCTCTCTCTCTGCTCTTTGAAATCCACTCTATCAAGTTAACCCGACTACCTATTCTGATCCAACCCGAACCCGTAGTCAATCCGCATCCGTATCCGATTCCAAGCCCAGTTAAGTTTTCTATTTGTTTCCCTTTTATTTCTTTGTTTTGTCTTCTTTTATTTTCCTTTCCTAAAAAATAAATAAATAAGTAAATAATTTAAAACATTTTAGTTTTTGTAACCCTTTTTAATCACCTAAAAATAATATTTTTAATGTTAAATTTAGTCTTACCTATATCTTTCTTAAATAAATAGTTTTCTAGCCTTTTTTAAAAAAAGAAAAGAAAAGAAAAGAAAAATGAGTTCTATATTCTTAAAAAATAAATAAATAAATAAAGGTAATAATATAAAATAAAAAAATATAAATGATAAAAAAAATAAACAAAAGATGTATAAAATAAGTAAGATAGGGTAACAATTAAAAAGCTTAATCAATGTGAACTGCGGCTAGTTTAATCTCGACTAGCAGTACGTAAGTATCTGCGAGGTAACCTCAATATTAAAATATTTAACTTTTCTTTAGATAGGTAGATCTCATGCAATTTGTATCCTTATAAAAAAAGTATATAAAAATAATAACAATAAAAAATATATACAAAATAAATTTTAATTTTAGAATGTTTAATTGGTAACCATTTGATTTTCATAAGTTATCCCCCCAAATCTAAAATTTTTGGTGTTAGTTTATAAAAAACCAGTAACTATGTTAGGATTAATCTACTTAATTAACCCTAACTACCCTTTTCCTAATCACTATCAAGTGGTGACTCTAACAAATCAGGTTATTCTTAATTCTTAGTTGATGGTTCACATTAAATAAGTATAGTATTTAATATGAACTGAATTAGAAAAATTAAACAAAATCTAAGCTTGATAGAATGGCAACTCCATTTAAGAGAGGGTAAAGTGGGCTTGCCACTTAAATATTCTGGTTTTAGAATTCGTTTTCTAGATTTACTTTTATCACTTCATTTTGACAATGTTTTACTCATTAAATAATTATACTAGTCTTTTCATTTAGATGATGTAGAAAATTGGAGAATTTTAGGGAGGTTTATTGAATCATGAAGATATGGCTAGACCTAGGCCATCTTAAGACCCTAGGACAGAAAGCCATTATCTAAGCTCCGAATACAATGGGGTAACCATCACTTGGGCTAATTAAGCTACCCACCCAATACTTTGATGTAGCCTGAGATCTATTTCTTTAAAAAAAACTTGGGAACCTTTAGAACCCACCCATTTGCATCCACGAACACATGAAATGACAAATAGCTAGTGATATGGCATCTTATAAAAATCACAACTCAAAGTTTCTATAACATTTTTTTTTAATATTTCTTGTAATCAATTGTAGCTATATTTTTCATGTAATTTAAAATTTTGCAAATAGGATATTCCTTTGTAATTTAGAGATTTTATTTGTAATCTTTTATATGGCAAGCACTTCAATTGACTAACTCTTGCACAAAGAAATCAAGGTTCGTAAGCCCTTGGACACAAAGCTAATCTTGAACCATTAACTCACCCTATATAACCTAAGGGATCAGGCTGCAATTTAAGATAAGATAGGGCCCATTCTTTACCTGATGAACTTAAGTATCAATATTCTCCTAATTTGGGTTGTAGTACGCTTCTAGGAACTTAAGCCTATGGCCTTCTTTATTAGCCTGCATGAGATTACTCTAACTATCAAGGAGTATACACAACTCCTCTAAGCTCCTACACTCACCAATAGAGTATATGTGCCAGATCTAAAAGCTAGGCCAATTAGCATTTTCAACAAGCTATTGGGGGTAAGAAGAGTTATGATCAATCAAGCCCCGACCAATTGTAAAGGGCACTATATTAAATTAGATAAGTTATAGAACTGGTTTGGCATCCTTTACAAGACTAAAGAAAGAGCAAGGGTACTACGTGGAGACCACAAGAAGCATGACTAAAACTGGATCATTGCCTTTATCTTAGCAACCTTTGCAACCTTCTTAGGGTCTTCCATATCCACTATCGAGTCATAAAACTAGTGGCTTAATTTTTGGAAGGTAATTCTTATCTCTCGACCCTTTTAATTGAACAAATTTAGAATCTAGACTTTGTGAAAAGAAAGGAAAATAGGATTCTCCAATCTAACATCAACCTTATCCTAATCTAGTTTGTAAGTCACCTCAAGCACTTTAGGCTAAACATGGTCTAAAGATCCCTAGCCTAACGGATTAATCTAATAGATTCACGTGTAGAGAGGATAAAATTACCAAACGATGTTCCAAGTCATACTTGGGTTGAAGTACTTAAGAGCTTTAGTGATAAGAATATCGTGTAGACTACTAGGTGAAACTACTATAATTGAGTTATCCTCATGTCTAAGAATTTTTAGGAAGTTCCACTAGTTAGACTCAATTAGTGTACGGGCTACCATTCGTACTCAATAGTCTGACAATTCGGTACAATCTTAAACATAGTTCACAAGTCTTCATTAAAATCAATTACTTTTGAGTTTCAAGACCTTAATATGTTAGTGGCTAATAAAGTGACCAAGTTGTTAAAGATCAGGCATTTATAAGAAACTAGAATTGAAAGCCTTAATCATGACCTAGGAAGATTAGATAGTAAAGTTAGAAAACATCGAGCCATTAGGGACTTCATCATCAACAAAGTACACAAGACTAGAGAAAGAGAATATTAGGCTCTCAATTTCATCCATCAACACTTAGTAGCTTAAGCCTAAAGATGAAGACTTGTATGGAGCAAGTACAAACCTGAATGGAGGTCCATTTTGAAGAAGCAAATGGCAAGATGAATGTTTGGAAAAACAAATGCCAAGAATCTAGTCAAAGGAATAAGGCATTGGAGGCTCAGTTGAAGAAACCAACATCAAATCGCTAAGTAAAGAGGAAGTTAGAAGCTTTAACAAAGACTAGTCGGCATGGAAGAAGAAAATGGAGGGCTTATAACATAAGATTTCTTATGTATTTTTCCATTTTTTTAATAATGTAAATAGACTTCAAAAGTTTGTGATATCGATAAAATTTCAATTATTATCACACCATTTATCTCTTGCCAATTCCTTTTCCTGCATCTGTATGCCATACATGCATCACATTTTATTTACTTACCTTTTATGAATAAAAAATAAAATAAGAGAGAGAGAGAGGGAGGGAGGTAGGGAAGATTATATACATTGCTAACAAGTGTTGAGTGTCTATTCTAGGTTCTAAAAAATAGCTCCCAAACAACAAAAATATCAAAGAAGTCTAATCCTTACTCAATCAAGATCAAAAGTGTCTACCAATGACAATACCTACAAAGGTAACAACAACAATCAGTCTAACTCAAGTATTGCCTCCCTAGAATAATCAATGTAGACAGTATCTACATAGGTTAGATTTCTAGTTAACAGCATTAGCCTTCTCTATATGAATAAGCCATATCAAGAAGAACAAGAAGAAGATTGAGATTCTACCCCATCCCCCACATATGAAGAAATTGACTTCCAATTTAACCCTATATATAACCTTAAACTTAGTTCTAGAATCCATAATGATGCTAACATAAGTCTTGATTCTAGGGACCTTAGAAAGGAATTGGAGGATATGTAGAAGGAGATGGAAAGGAAGTTGCTTCGGCATTTCATTGATAGGGTTAGTGCCCTAGAAGTTCCTAATGGGTTTAAACAATACAAGATTACTGACTTCTCAATATGTGATGCTTAGTGCCTTCCTAAAAGAAATTTTAAGTTTTAAAGTTTGAAAAAGATGATGGAACTAGGTTTCCCAAGCTACACACTAGAGTGTATGTCAAAAAAATGGAAAATACACTCAATATGACTAGTTAGCGGTTCAAACATTTCAAGATAGTTTAACTGGTCCCACACTCGCTTAGTATGCTTAGTTAGACTTCAATCAAATAAAAACTTGGAACAAATTAGCTAGGACTTTCTACAAGTAGTATAAATTTAACAAAGAAGTTGCTCCTTCATTGTAGGATTAAAAGAGTCTCCAAAAAAAGCATAAGTCCTTCAAAGAATACACTTAACGTTAAAGGGCTCAAGTTGCAAGAGTCTCTACTCCTATCCTAGAGAAAGAACTTATTTTTTCCTTCATCAATACATTAAAGAAACCTTATTTCACACATTTGTTTAAGCATACTTCTTCAAGTTTCGCAGAGATAGTGGCAGTAGGTTGCAGGATTAAGAATGCCATTACCTTTAAAAAGCTCTCAGCCTATAAATCATCATATAGAAGACCTTCATCATCTAAGCCCCCCTTAACCAAAAAAGAGAGAGAGAGAGAGAGAGAGAACTATCGACATGGTAAGCAAAGGAAGGAATGTCAAACCTAGTAAGCAATTTTCTTTACCAGTGATAGCTCCTGTGAAGCCACTCCTATTCAACAATAGCTTGTAAATCAACCAAAGAACATCAGACCTCTTAGATAGTTTACCTACGCTCCAATCTCTCTTGGCTAAGTTTTTACACACCTCAAGGGAGATAATTTAATCAACTTTAAGATCCTTAATGAAAGATACTGGCTAAGAGCTTATGATCTTGACCTTAAGTGTGAATACCACTTGGGCCAGATTAGCCATTTCACCGATAGATGCTGGAGACTTCATAACAAAATCTAACACCTAATTAATGCAAGGTTAGTACTGTTGGACTTCATTAATCCTCTAAGTCCAAATGTTTATAATAACCCATCGCCCAATCATGGTTTAGTCATTAACATGATTACAGTAGAGGATTAGATATTATTTGAGGATCTAAATGTGAGGAAAAAGATAATTCTTGCTGCATGATAGGATCAAATGTTAGAGTTTTGATCCTAAAATGCTATAAAGCCATAAGAGGAATCAAAAGTCTCAAAAAAAAAGAGGCATGTCTTCTATGTTGCCATTGCATTGCAATATTACAAAGCTATCTCATTCTATTATCAAGCAATTAATCAGAAGAAGATACTAACTTCCATTGTTGGGGGTACTACTTATTCCGATAGGGTCTATGACCCTAAAGAAGACTTAAAAAAGAAAGTTGTCATCAATTAAGTAAGGAGCAAGGCTTAGGGCTAGAGAAGGAAGAGGAAAGGTTGGCTACTTTTACCAAAATGATTAAATCTAATGAGTATAAACTAATGGATTAACTTGCTAAAACCCTAGCCCAAATATCTCTTATGGGTTTACTTTTATCTTCTATACCTCATAAAGATGCCCTCTTCATAGCCTTGAGGTAAGTAAAAGTACTATAAGGGACATTAACTCAAAATTTGGGACACATTACTAACTCCATCTTCACAATTGATCAAATTTCCTTCTTGGTAAAAGAATTAAGGGAAGATGGTAATCAGCACATCAAACTACCATTCATTATAGTCAAATGCAATGATATAATTTTATCCAAAGTCTTAATAGATAGCTAATCCTCTCTCAATACGTGTCCCCTAGCCACCTTGGAGCAGTTGAGTGTCAATGCAGCTAACATCAAGCCAAGTTCCATAACTTTAATTTCTTTTGATAGCTCTAGAAGGGATATAGTAAGGGAGATAGACCTACAAGTAGAAATTGGCCCATAGGTCTTCATAATACCATTCCAAGTATTGGATATACTAAGGTCCTTTAACTTACTATTAGGAAAACCTTAGATCCATGTAGCAGAGGCCATACGATTAACTCTCCACCAAAAGTTCAAATTTATCTCAAATGGCCAACTAATCACAATTCTAGGTGAGTAAGACTATGCCATACATAAAGAAATAGCTATACCATATATTAGAGAGGAAGGCCTTGAGGACTTTTAATAGGAATCAAACTCCTACATGACCTATTACCAAGGCCCAAGCTAAGGGTCTCCATAACTTAGTTTTGAGAATCTTGCATGAGAAACCTAATCTTGAGGAAGCTAATCTATTTTCTTCATTTCTACATTATAATTGTAGTGCATTCTAGCAGGCTCACTTATCAATCCTATAGGATACCAAATCACCTATACTCTTGAGCGAGTCGTGCCTCTCATCGGGGCTTAATTCGAAAGTACCTTGAAGACCGGCATCGTGAAGACTCATTTCTCTTACATATTTCTCATTTGTATGGACTATTTTATGTTGTATTTTCTTTTGGGACACTTTCATTTGCTTGTAATTATCTTTTAGGACCGGCCACCTTAAAAGTGGCATAGTTGTAATTTTGTGCATTTTCTAACCCTAAAAGGAGCAAGTATAAATACTTGCTTAAAGTAGGGTTTAAGGAGGCTATTTTTCATAATTGAACTTCACTTTTACATGAGAGGGTTAGGGCTTATTCCCAATTCATTTGCTCTTATCAATTCAAATCCCATTTTGAAGTTGTGGCGAGTGGCTTCAAGGTTAATTTGTGAGTAATATCAAATTTACTTTGTTGCAATTTCCTTTTCTCTCTAGTGAGTAATACCTATGGTTGAATTGGTTGTTTATTGACTGAATTTGATTGCATTTGTAATCAAATTCTTATTACTTAATTGATTGGTTTTAGCCTTAGTTTTAACCTTCAATTTAGCATCTTCTTGGAACCGTGGGTCATTTTTTTGGGAAAGTGAATCACGGAATGGGATCTTATTGTTCTTGTGTGTAATTCACATGGAATTCTTGTGATTGTTGTTATATTGGAGAAGATTATCATTGTTGGATTGTTAATTGCAACTTTGAGCATTTGGATTTCATTAAATCTCCATTAGGGTTCATGCAATTCATGATCCTATTGAACCGATTTTTAATTGAGAATTGAAGTTGTTCCTTTGATTCATTTGCATGTGCTTAACCTTGGTTTTGAGCACATCAACTTTAGATTGCAAATGTTTGATCAAGTGAGCAATATTACTAACCTTTTGGTAAAAGGATATAAGAAGATGCAATATAAGGAAGGTTAGGTAGGAGCCTTTGGACTAGATCATGTTCTTACCCCCAGCAAAAGAACTTCAGATGAAGTATACAAGGGGAAAGAGAGGTGATAGGTTATACCATGCCCTAAGCTCACTCTCACCAATCAAAGAAACATTCCCACATTTGGTTAGCATTCAAATGCTGGATTCAGCTAAAAAAGAAGACCCCGACAAGTCCACCACCAGCAACAATCAAGTCGAACTAGTAGGTACGTCCTATAGCTCTTAACCAATCCAAACTTTGAACAATTAGTTCTGCTTTCCTCTTCATAGTAATAAGTTTGCTTTAGAGTAAGAACGGATCATGTTTTTAGTATTTACTGAATTTTATCTTTCATTGTTCTACTTTTAAGAGAACTCACAATAAATTAATAAAATTTCAACTTACCTTCTTCTAAATTTGTTTTCCTTCTTCTCTTACTAATGTATTTTTGTTTCTTTATATACATATCTAGATTTAACACCTTAAACAAACACTAGGGATATCTCGCACAAGTAGAAAATGAAAACATTGATATCACCTTTGGCCCTAATAAGTTAGTTATCAGGGATGATATTGATGACCATAGAGAAATATAGGAAAGTTTGCAAAAATATGAATAGGATTGAATCTTTATTGATGAACCAACTGAAATAGTCAAGTTAGGGACAAAAGATAATCCTAAAAACCTTAAGATTGGGGGCCATTTAAACAGCATTTAGAGAAAAGAGTTAACCAAGCTATTATATGAATATTCGGACATGTTTACATTATCCCATGAGGATATACTCGGGTTAAATCCTTCAATTATGATTCATAGGCTGCCCATGCGAGAAGATTTTTAATCCAAGAAATAGAAGTTAAGATGGTTTCAACCAAGCATCTTATTGAAAATGAAAGAAGAAGTTAAGAAACTACTTGAAGTTGGGTTTATTGAAGTCTCAAATTATCCTAAATATCCCGATCATAAAGAAGAATGGAAAATACAAGTGTGTATAGATTTTTAAGATTTGAATCAAGCAACATCAAAAAATAATTTCCCTTTGCTTGATATAGATGTCTTGGTAGATAACACCACTAAGAACCATCTCTTCTCTTACATAGATGGCTTCTTAAGTTATAAGTAGATCAAAATGATAAAAATAAATAAAACTAAGATGACCTTCATTACAACCTAAGGGACTTTTTGTTATAAAGCCATGCCTTTAGGCCTTAAAAATACTAGGTCAACATACTAAAGAGCAACAGTTGCATTACTTCATGACATAATGCTTTAAGAAGTTGAAGTATATGTCAACAATATGATTGCAAAATCAAAAGAAGGGGGAAATCATGTAGATATCATGAGGAGATTGTTCGACAGTTTAAGGAAGTTCTAGTTGAAGTGGAATCTAGAGGAGTGTACTTTTAGGGTTACATTTGGTAATCTACTAGGTTTCATAGTAAGTCAAAGAGGCATCGAGGTAGATCCAAACAAAGTCAAAGCAATACTAGAAACACCATCCCCATGCACGCTTAAGGAAACCAAAGGATTGTTGGGCCAATTAAATTATATTTTTCAATTCATATCACAACTCACAAACAAGTGTCATCCCTTGTTTAAGCCATTGAAGAAGAATGCCACTATGAATTGGGATGAGGAGTGCATGGAAGCCTTCACAAAGATCAAAGAGTACCTTATGAATCCTTCGATACTAATTGCACCAAAACTTAGAAGATTGTTGTTTCTATATCTCATAATACTTCGAGAATCCATGGGATGTATGCTTGGGAAGAAAGATGAAAGAGGGAGAGAGCAAGCCATATACTACATAAGCAAGAAATTTACTAAAAGGGGGACAAAAATACTCTGAGTTAGAAAGGACATGCTATGCATTGGTTTAGGTCATGCATTGACTTAAACAGTACACATTGTGCTATCCAATTATACTCTTTACAAGACATAATCCCCTAAAATATTTGGCAAAAAACCATCTTTGATTGGTAGAATATTGAAGTGGCAAATGTTGTTGTTTGCGTTTAATATTAAGTATGTCAACTAGAGTTCCATGAAAGGGCAAGCCTTAGCAAAACATCCACTTAAGGGAACATCATAAGAATTGCAAGCCCAGTTTATTGCAAGCCTAGTTCCTAGATGGGAGTATATTAGTAGTTGAAAGTGAATATGATAAAGAGTTTGAGATGACAAAGGCTCCTAAATGGAAGATGTACTTTAATGGTGCTACTAATGTCTTCAGTTGTAGAATAGGAGCAGTGTTGGTGTCTCCTAAAGGTACTTAATTCTCCGTAGCAATGAGACTCGGATTCCTATACACTAATAATGTCACTGAGTACAAGGCATGTATCATGGGCCTCAAGATAGCTCTACATATAGGAATACACGAGTTATAAGTATATGGAGGTTCATCACTTATTATTTGCCAAACTCAAGGGGAATATAAGATAAAAGACCTTAAATTGGTAGCTTACAATCAACACTTATTAGAGTTAAAGAAGAAGTTTGAAGCAATCACGTTCACATATATACCAAGGAATCAAAATCAGTTTGTTGTTACCCTAGCCACATTAGCATTAATGATCCAAATATCAAATAAGGTAGAAGTTTAACCGCTTAAGATTGAAGTCAAAGAAATGTCGGCCTTCTATTTGATAGTTGAGGGAAAACAAGATGAGAAACTTTGGTATAAGGCTATCAAAATGTTCCTTTAATATGGAAAATATCCAAAAAATGCTAATAAAAAGGATCAAAAGACACTCAGGAAACTAGCAAGTTACTTCCTTCTTAGGAGAAGCACTTTATATAGGAGATCATTTGATACCACATTATTAAGATGTGAGGATGAAAGAGAAGCAGACAACCTAATGAAGGAAGTGCACAAGGGAGTATGTGGTCCCCATGTGAATGGCTATATGCTTACCCGAAAGATCATGAGAATGGAATACTAGTGGTTGACCATGGAAGCTGACTGTATCAAACATGTCCGATACTATCACTTGTACCAAATATATGCTAACAAAATCAATGCCCCTCCATAGGTACTACACATACGATTTGCACCTTGGTCCATTTTTATGTGGGAAATAGATATAATTAGGTCAATTACTTTAAAAGCTTCAAATGGACATTGATTTATTCTTGTAGCAATTGACTACTTCACCAAATAGATTAAAGCCTCATCTTACATCAATGTCACCAAAGGAGTTGTAGTTAAATTTATCAAGAGAGATATTATTGCTCGATATGGATCCTTAAGCCAATCATTATAGATAGCAACATGAACCTCAACAACAAAATGATGACAAAATAGTACTATCATTTTAAGATTCACTATAGGAATTCAACTTCATATTGGCCTTAAAATGAATGGAGCTATAAAAGCAACCAATAAAAACATCAAGTGTCTCATTGAGAAGATGGCTATTACATATAAGGATTGGCATGAGATGTTACCATTTGCACTCATAGCCTATCAAACTTCTATTAGAACATTAACAAAATGACTCCTTATTCATTGGTATATGGTACTGAGGTAGTATTATTGATTGAAGTAGAGATACCATCTTTCAAAGTATTGTCAAAAACATAATTGGATGAAACTAAGGGAGTAAAAAAAGAAGATTGACCAATTAAATCTTATTGATAAAAAGAGGTTGACTACACTGTGTCATAGCTAATGCTACCAACAAAGAATGTCCCAAGCTTTTAATAAGAAAATACAACCTCAGAGTTTCAAAGAAGGTGATTTAGTTTTAAGGAAGGTTCTCCCAAATGCATAAGAGGGGCTTTAATTTTGTCACAAATGGATGGTCTAGATTTGAGAGACCCTATAAACGCTAATGCAATCAAAATGTACTATCCAAGAATAATTAATGGAATTTGCTAAAGTTCTATAAAAATGTTGGCATCCTTGTTATCTTTGTGGTTCAATTTTCATCCTTTACAAGAAAAGTAGATATCTCCACTAGTCATCACACAAGCCCACATTCCATCAACAAGTGTCTTTTTACCCCTATTTCAGTTCATATACTCAAACACAAAAGGACAACATGAGGAAAATAACAATGATGAATGATAAAATTATTTAAATATTCCTTCATGATTTTATTCTTCTTGATGAGAAGGCTTGTTTTCTATTTTAGGTTAGGAACCAATCATGAGAATTGAAGGAGAAAAAATCAAGTAGACTTAAAAAGGAAGATGGATGTTATAGGAATGTGGGAAAAGACTTAAGGTCTTAGTCTAAAGTTAAAAGAAAAGGACTTAAATCTAGCATCAATCTAAGGGTCAATCTCAGTATGTCATTCAATCCAATCCAAATGTAGGTGATTTAGGTGGATATTGGGCTTTTAACAAAGTTTGTTATTTAGTTGCCATCTGCTAAACCAATTAATAGGTTCTCCTCTTGTATGCAATTAGGTTTTCCAAAAGAAAGATAATGACAAACAAATAATGTGAATCCAACATTTTGAAAAGATAGATCATTTAGGTCTACAAGTTTACTTCCATACCTTAAGATGGTCAGCCCAAAGGGCATCTTCCTATGTTTAAAGTGCTTCCTCCCTAAAAACATTAACTTAGTAAATATATGATTCCATCTAGGTTATAATTAGCCTATAAGGTACTATCCTATCCCATCTTCAGCCAACTCTTAGAGCGCTATTTTGGCTAAGTCTTAGTCAACCCACAGGGTGCTATTCAATCTATTTAATAGCCTGCTCATTAAACACTAGTCCTTCCCAGGGTTGTTAGCTCATAAGGATGTTACTAGTCTTAAGTTTGACCAAGTCACCAAGTGCTACTCTATCTCAATTCACTAAGGTTCACTAGTTCACAAGAATGCTTCCCACTTTTGGTTAGTGGAGCACTTTCCCTTTCCAAGGTCACCGTTTCCTTAGGGGTCGCCAGTTCATAAGAACACTTCCCACTTTCAGTGAAGCCAACTCGTAAGGCACTTCTCTGTATCAGAAATCTTCTTTCTTAGTATTGTTAGTCTAAATAGGTGTTTCCTATTGTTAGTTAATTCGCTTAAAGGGGCACTTTCCTAAACACCTTCTTTCTTAGGGTTACTAATCTAGATACGCTTCCTATTATCAATTAATCAACTTAAATTGGCACTTTTATAGACATCCTCTTAGGGTTGCTATCTATATAATAAGCTTCTCGTTGTCTATTAGCCAACCTAAAGGGACACTTTCCTAAGCATCCTCTTTTTTAGGATTGCTAGTCTATAGAGATGCCTCACATTATTGGTTAGTCAGCTTAAAGAGGCAATCTCCTAAACATCCATCTTTTAGAGTTGTTATTGTATAGAGACACTTACTATTGTCTTTTAGTTAGCTTATAAAGGCACTTTCAAAGACATTTTCCTTTAGGGTAGCTAGTCTTTAGAAATGCTTCCCATTGTCAACCCGGAATGACACTTTCCTACATGTTTCCTCTAGGGTTTCTAGTTTATGGGAATGTTTTCCACTTTAGGTAGGTCAGCTCATCAGGCACCATCCTTTTCCATGATGGTTAAATTCCCCGAGGAATGCTAGTTTGACAGTGTATCTTATCACAAATCAGCTAGCTAACAGAATGCTGTATTCTTTCATGATACCTCTTTCCTTAGAGGATTATAAGCTTATGAAGTATTTTCCTCGCTTTACCAAACTCAATGCCTCAAATTCACAAATCCCTAGTGGATCAAAGTTTGGATAGCTAGCTAATCATAGCATTATCCAAACCTTTTTCAAGGCAAAAAATGGTATCTCTTTTGTCTTTGTGATAAAGTTTCCCTTAAACTTCACCACAATGAGAAGTAACTGTAAGCACCTAATCCCTTCGCGCCCCCCTCCTCTTTTAGTATTAGGTTTTTCACAAATAGGAGAAAAAAAAAAGGAATCATTATAATAAAAATAAAATATATATATTACACTCAATTTTAGTAATTAATGAGGTTGGTTGAATAGTTAGTTATATGTTTGTTTTTAATTAATTTGAACCAATAGAAGTTAGATACGTTTAAATATATTTTAGTTTCAACAAATAATGGAATGGGCCTATCGGTTTAATGGATGTGGAGTTGGTCATGTATGTAGGAGGTCATGGGTTCAAATCCTCTTTTGGTCAAAAGGAGACTTTTTGGTTTTGTTTCCCTTTTGTCTTTATTTTTGTTGCATTTTAAAATGAAATAAAAAGAGAAAAGAAATAGATAACGCAATAATAATAAATAAAATGATGGATAAATGAACCTAAAAAAAAGGCCAGAAAAAATGTGTCCTATTTACATATCAACCTCTCAACAAGAGAGGTGTAGTCCTCCATGAAAGCCCGAGAGCTCATTTTGGGCTCATAGCAATCCAAAGGACTTATTTCCAAAAGAATTTCTTTCTAGAACTAGGCTTATTTATTAGATCTCAAATTGAAGGTCAAGCTTATAGTAAATGCAAACCCAACGATTGATTCATCATCTTCTTGTGAGCTAATGATCTAAACCTTATAAATAGACCCCTCTTAGGTTTATTTAGATCATTAACAAGTATAAAAACATCCAAATTCTTCTTATCTATCCCTAAAATCTAAATCCCCTCACTCTTTCTCACTCTTATTTTCCAATTGACCTGCCCCTCTCTCTATAGAACTCCTTTCTCTTTGGTGGTTCATGAAGCGAACCACCACCACCACCATTTTATTACCCAAATTTCAAATCGTTGATTAGCACTACCCCATCATTTGAAACCACCTCAACCACCATTAACCCAAGGCCCAATTAGTCGCTAAATCCCAACGACCACCACCTTTGTAAGCCACAAGTAAATTGCCACCACCACAAGGTTTACCAAACCCAAGAAGCTCTCACCAACACATTTAATCAAGTTGACAATCACCAAAAAGCACTAGGCAGGTCATCTCTTTCTCTGCTCTCTGATATCTAATCTATTAGGTTAACTCGAGTACTTGTTCTAATCCGACCCTAACGTATAGCCAATTTACATTTATATCTGATTCCAAGCCTAACTACGTTTTCTGTTTGTTTCCCTTTTATTTCTTTGTTTTGTCTTCTTTTATTTTCCTTTCATAAAAAATAAAAAATAAATAAATAATTTAAAACATTTTAGTTTTTTTAACCCTTTTTTATCACCTAAATAAAAATTAATAAATAAAATAAATTTTTCAATGCTAAATTTAGTCTTACCTAAATAGTTTTCCAACCTTAATTAAAAAAACAAAAGAATAAAGAAAAACGAGTTCTATGTTCTTAAAAAATAATAAAAATGAAAATGAAAATTAAATAAAAATATACAAATGAAAATAAAAAAAAAATAGAAGATGTATATAATAAGTAAAGCAAGATAATAGCTTAGAAGCTTGATTAATGTAAACTACAGCTCATTTTGTCTCGACTACTAGGTATATATGTACCTACGGGATGACCTCAATAATAAAATATTTAGTTTTTCTTTAGATAGGTAGATCTCATGCAATTTGTAGCCTTATAAAAAAAAGTATATAATAAACTTTAATGATAATAATAATAATAATAATATATACAAAATGAATTCTAATCTTGAAATATCTAATTAGTAACTATTCAATTTTAATAAATTAGCCTCAAATAAAAATTTTCTAGTATCATTTTCTAGAAGTCTTTTAACTAAGTTAGGATTAATTTGCTCGATTAACCCTAACTTCCCTTTTCCCAATCACTATCGAGGTGGCAACTCTAATAAATCAGGTTTTTCCTAATTCTTAGTCAAGAGTTCACATTAAAAGGGCTTATGGTTTAATATGAACCATATTAGAAAAATTAAATAAAAACTAAGCTTAACAAAACATATTATAGTGGAGCCGTAAGCTATGTGCTTGAAATGCAATTTAAAAGGGGTAGCAAAGAATGAACTACTTTAATGGTAGGAAGTGATATAGCGCAAGGGGCAAATAAGCATCTTTTGGAATTAGTTGTTTATAAAAGCTTTTTCTAGCATTTGTTCTAAAGATAAGGGATTAGGTTTTACTTTTTATTGTCAATCTATAAGAACAAATTAATGAATACACTTTCAAATAGATAGAAGCAATTCATGTGCCTTTTTAAAGGACCATAATAGGATCATGGCACCTAAAATGAAACTTATCAATCTCAATGGGCCATCTTAGTTAATGTTTTACTCAACTTTTATGGAAGACTATTACCATTTTTCTTTTTTATGTGACAACTCTTCTAACAAAATTATAGTTACTTTGACATTATCTCAATGCTATGTTTTTTACTATAAAATTCTTACTTAAACTTTTTGCTAGGAGCATGACTTGTTAAAGGAGTAGAAATTTATGTTTTTTATGTCACATAGTTAAAAACCTCTTTTAAGATTGAGTTTTTGGGATGTTTTCCTTAAATGACATAGTTTTTGGATGCATAATTGATAGTCTTATTCATGTTGAATGTACCATAGCCAAAAAGAAGAAGAAGAAGAAGAAGTTTCTTAACTTTGAAGTAACTTAAAAATGAAACCAAGAGACTATGAATCTTGTGAGATTCATAATATCTTGGAAGTTTGGTCGATAAAGCCAATTAAATTGTGCAAATTGATAAGATTTAGAGAGATATTAAGGACTAGCTAGTTCATAGAAATATGATAGTGTCAAAGTATGTTATAACCTTAGAGTTGTAGTGGTAGGTGACTAGCAGGAATGATGTTAAATATTTAGGCATTTTAAGCTAGTCATTGCTAGAAGCTTAATATGCAAGGAAAGACTAGTATGATCTCCTTTTATCTTACTTATAGAATCCATGGGATAGATTCAAAAGGTTTTTATTCTAAGAGAAGAAAGTTAATGTATGCTCTATGGAAAAATGTTTTTGAATTGTTTTGATCAACATCTTTTTATATCCAAAAGTGGTATGTTTTATTGATTCATGCTCTTTTCTGCTTGAATATAATTTACAACATAGTTCTTAAAGTGACTAAAGCATATAAGAGATATTGACAAAAAAGTCAATGAAATTCTAAATATCATATCATTCCAAATATAATTTTAGTCAGTTGAGTATCTAGAAAAACATAGAGACAAATGTTGTCACTTTCATTGAACCAAGGAATATATGTTTAAATTATGTAAGTAGGTGTCTAAGTTAAGGTATAAATTGACATAACCCTATATATATATATAGTAGCATATGTTACGGTCCTAGCTTCTATAGTGACAACAGTTCGCAACATAACCTATTTAAGTAGAACACATAAGGCTCTTAATTACTATGTGGATTTATAAACTAATTTTAAGATCTTACAATCATTCAATTCATTTTGTAAAACATTTGATGGTTTTGCTTGATCTAACTAATTGATAGTTGAAAGTTGTTCCTAAAATAAAAGCTCATCATAAAATCTTAGGGCCTACAAGGCCTAAATAAAAGTTCAAAATAGTCCACAACAATCCAGATCATATAATCCAAAAGGAAACAAAGTCTATAGTAAACTAAAATCAGTCTGATCTAATAATCCTCCTTGTCAACTCCATCACTCAATCGCGTACACCTATAGCTCCTTGTTAAAGCCAAACCCCATGGAATCAAAAAGAGGGTCTACAAAGTAGCCATTCTCACCTTAAAAAGAAAAGAAGTGAGCTATAGAAGCCTAGTACACAGTAACACAAGCACATACAAATGTTACATAGGCATAATCTAATGCAACATCAATGGTTTAATTTATATAATAGTTAATTTAATAAGCAGTTAGCGTGGGAGTACTCATGACTCTAAAAACACAATGGGGGACCTAAGGTCCATATCACTATAGTGGTCATCAAGGGATGACAAAAGTAGTTAAATTCTACGCTGAACCTTAACAACTAAAAGTAGCCTAATCTAGATTTCATCACCATTATGCAATCCTCAATGATCATAGTATAACTAAATGATATCGCCTGTTGAGTCCCATAAACCCTAAGCGATTCTCGATATATCTTCTCTCCACTTTCAATGCCCATTATTCGATGTGATTCCACCTATCTACTTCCTACTGAGTCATCCTTGATGGCCTAAGTGCCTAAACTACCATAGTTAACTAAATATGACCATATCCATGATTCTAAACTAAGAGTGTCACTTGCTAACTCAAGTGACCAAGCATAAACGATAAGTAGTTACTTAGTTGGGTTTAATTACTAGTCAGGTTTAATATTTCTACCCTAGTGTACAAAGTTCAATTACTACATACCTCAAGGGTTGATGGTATCCTAAAGCTAAAACCGATTTTTTTATGATTGCAATTGTTCAATTTTATGCAATTAGAAAAGGAAATTATAAGTCAGTAATTTTTTTTTAGATAATTAACTATTATTATAGTTACTAAGCTTGGTCTACAAGGGTCCAATTAGTCCATGCATTATTTAGTGCTTATTATTTAGTTAAATTAATTACTTAAGACTTATTAATTTAATTAATTTATATTATTATACTTGTTAATTGTCAATTTAATCATCAAATTCCTATTAGTCCTTATTGTAATTATACTTTACATCATATAACTACTTTAGGTCAAGCCCATTGGGCCTTCGCCTAGTTTACTTCTAAGTATCCTCTTGGATTTTAAGTCCATGTCTATATGTATTATTAAGGTTCAATTAAAATATTTAGCCCTAAAGGAGAGTGGATTTATATAGTTTTGAATTAGGCCCACTTAACTTAATCAAGTTAATTAACCTTATTAATTAAAGAAATCTACCTAACTAACTATTTAATCACTTAATCCAATCAGTTAATCCAATTAGGTTCGTATTTCTTTAATTTATTTACCTAGGCCTATTTAAGTCTTTTAAGTCTAGTTTGCTTATTATAGGCTCATTTAATTCATTTAAGCCCAATGTATCTAACATAGGCCCATTAAGGTCCATATTACCTAAATTATTTTATTTTAAGCCCATGTTCAAGTTGTTATTTTTTAGGCCTATTTACTTTATTATGCCTAATTAAGTATAGTTAAGGTTCTTAATTAGTTTTGAGCCTCATTAGGTGTAAGCCTCCCTTAAGGATGTTTTGTTTTACTAACGCCTATTTAACTTACAAGCCCTAGAGAGGAAATAAGCCCAATTGATTTTGGAATTGGGCACATTAGGCTTACATGAATTGGTTAAGTTTAATTATAATTTATTTACCAAAGTAACTCCACAATTAAGTTAATTAAGTCAATAAATTTAATTGGAAATTTTATAGAAGGAATACGGTGAACCGACTATAAGGAGTTGTTGGGCTAGTCTTTAGGTCGAATTTGGATGGGCTAGCTTAAGTTAGATTAGCCTTAGCCTAAATTCATTTATTTATTAATTATTTATTACATTTTGTTATTACAATTTTCATTTTCCATGTCATTTTTAAAGAAAATCAAAATTCCATATCATAAACACAATCCCACCTAAGTCACCCACTTTACAAGATCAAACACATTCTTTAACAAGTTTCGATTCAAAACTTGAGTCTTAATTTGAGTTTTATGTGCTATGAATTTGAAAAAATGGATGATAAATTTGAAATCTACACCCTCAAGTCTATTTGAATCCACCTTTAGTGAAAATTCTTGTGAAAAACACATTTTGAGTTTAATTTAGGTGGTTGAAATGGATCAAAAAAGGTGTTTTTGTCAATAACATCTTGAATGTTCATATAAACATTCAAGAACATTCAAAGTTCATCAATTTCTTCATATTATCCAAAATTTGCCATTTGATCTCAAAATTATTTAGTTTTCAAGTAACCATCATACCAATTTATCTAGGCATCTTAATTCTATTAACTTTACTAAATTAAACATCATTTACATTGATGAAAATATATTCAATATGCTAGAAATTTTTGGAAATTGACTAATTTAGATTAATTTGTCCAATTTATGCTCAAAAATCACCCATTCTATGCAACCAAATCATGGTATCAACATCACATAACATCCTTAGCATTAATTAGGTTATATTCTATCAAGAAAACTCAAATAAAATATAATACCACATTCCAATCACACCTCATCTATGCTGGAAATTTCATGAATTAAGGCCAAAACACTCATTAAACCTTTCAAGTCATCAACATGCAAGATTAATCATCATCATCATCAAATATGTATCAATTAAAATCAAATATGTATAATTCATTATTTAGACATCCTAAAACATTCAAATCACAAATCAAAACAAGGATTTCACCATGAATTCAAGGGAAGGTGGTGGTGAGGTATGGGTATAGTTCTAACTTGAAGTTTTTCACCTTAGATTAACTTTTAGCTACTTTAACTTTATCTAAACCTAAGATTGGCATTTTAAGAATTTCATGAATTCACCAAATCATCAATTTAAGCCCTAAACATGCATGCTATGTCTCTGCCAAGAAGAACATTTCAACACCTATACACCCATTTCACTAAATCATCAAGAATCACCATCATTTACCCATTGGTAGTGGTAGCATATCTAGGTTCTCATCCTTCATGCATTTCAAAGTTTCAAGAAACACCTAAATCACACCTACACACTACCAGACATCATTTTAATGGAAGATTAGTAACCTACCTCTTTGAAGAATAAGCTAACCTTGGATTTCCTCACTTGGTCGACACCTATGGTATCTAAAATGGGACTTTTCTTCACTTCCCAAGGGAATTTTTAGCATCAAGCAATCTCATTTAGTACCTAAGCAAAGATTAAAGACTAAATACTCACTAAATTCCTAAGTAATCAAAAGAAACTTACACTTTGATTATGGAGGGCCAATGTCTACTTGATAGTCCTACCTCAAGCTTCCACTTGATCTTCCAAACCTATACAAGACATTAAATCAACTTAGATTATTTGAAGATAATCACTAGGGTTTAAGATTATGATGTAGGGTTTAGAGAGGGTTTAAGACCTTAACCTTTGGAAAAATCTAGAAAGTGAATGGGAGGCACAAAGGTGGGGTAGCATCATTTGGAGGGGTTTTATGGGGATTGGAAAAGGCTCAAAACCCTAAGACGTTGTGTAGGCCCTACCTCCATTGTCATGATGCCAAAATCGATCACATGACTCTTAAAGGTTCTAATCAAGGTTTTATTTCATATAATCACCCAATTGAACTTTAATTTAGCTTTTTAATATTCTAATACTACTAATTGATTTCCTAGACTTAAATATTAACATTCATTGATAAAATAGGGTATATAAATATTTCAATCATTTTTGAGGAATTTGCCCTAAAATCTAGAATTTCTTCCTTAGTTAAATCCCAAAAACTTATTATATTTTTATCTCTAAATGAATTCTAAAAATTGATTACCCTAATTGAGTTATATAAACTTTTCTTTAGATAGGGCTCAATATAATTAGGAAATGAGAAAAAAAAAAGTCATTTTGAAAAATTATGCCCTAAAGCTCTAAAAAATCTTTTGAATTGACTTTGAAACTTCCATTTTTTACTTAAATGCCTTTGATTAATAGGTTAGGGTTTTTCAACATATGTGAATCATATCATAGGTAGCTTCTCTTTAGTAAATGATGTAAATAATGTCTTTGTTGTTGTTGTTGTTGTTGTTGTTGTTGTTGTTGTTATTATTATTATTATTATTATTATTATTACTATTACTATTACTGTTACTGTTACTGTTACTGTTACTGTTACTGTTACTGTTACTGTTACTGTTACTGTTACTGTTACTGTTACTATTACTATTACTATTACTATTACTATTACTATTACTATTACTATTACTATTACTATTACTATTACTATTACTATTATTATTATTATTATTATTATTCTTATTATTGTTGTTGTTGTTGTTGTTGTTGTTGTTATTTGGCCAAAGACGTAAATAATTTCTAAAACACAAAACCGTTATTTACCATGTGAAATTAGGGTTAAACTTTGATAATAACTAAAAGTGATCCTAAAGTATGGGCAATGAGTCCTACAATCATTGAACTGATCAAAATTATAGAAAGCAAGGAAATGTGTTAAAAAGAAGTTAGATAAGTCTATGGCCACTTACTCGAAATGGTAGTAACATAAGTAGTTATATAGCCATGCTAAGATATGATTACTTTGAGCACAAGCTAATTATCCCAAGCAACCAAGTTCAAAATGATTACATAGATGATGATGCAAGAAAGCATTTTGCAATTAAAGACACAAATGAAGAGATCAAGTTGCATAATAATCAAATCACAGGTGGTTCTTAGTTCTTAACTAATTTTAAAAATGGTAGAGGCCAATAATCATTGCTAGATAATTATCATGGCCTATATCCAACATTATAACAATACTTCCATTTAAAAAATCTAGAGCATTGCTTGCAAAACTTAAATGAGCAAAACATTATTTCAAAATCAAATGAAAATGTAATTAAATTAAAATAAGTTAATGAAAAATCTTATTTATGATTAATAAAAGCTATGGTATGAGTTATGAATCTAAGAGAAGTCAAATAATCTAAGTAAGTGAAGCATACCATTTGAATAAAGTAATGATCCAAGGGAGGATTAATAACATGTAAGGATCCACATGCTAGCACTAACCCAAGACTAGGATATCTATTAGGGATCTACATTTGATCAATGCTTAATGAGTTATGACTAAAGGTATAGCATGGTGAAACTCCTCATTATGACTCCTCAACAATGAATTGTTGCTGAGCATATACATAGGATGTTCTCAGAAAATGCCAAGTTTATGATTTCTAATGTAGCCCTAGGATAAAAGATTCAAGTGGAAGCTATCAACATGGTAAGCCCATTAGTGAATTTATTTTTACATCATTTGATTGATTATCAAACTCCTAAAGAGTTATGGTTAGGTAGACCTTCTAATTATTAAAACTTTATGTATGTTATGTAGTCTAACATCTTGTTTATGGGTTATTAGTCTTCTATGAGTGGCCATAGGTTATATAATCCTAGGACAAGGAAGTTGCTTAAAAAGAATGGTGCTACCTTTAATTAATATACTTTTTACATTTGAGGAAAGAGCTTCATGTGTATCTAATGCAAGTATGAAGAATGTCTCGTTAAAGGTAAGGTATGAAGCAGGTAGCTCTTTAGGTTCTGAGAGATAGGTTAGATCCTTTAAAGGAAAATAAAAATAAATAAATAAATAAGTATTGTTTCTTCACCATCATTCTTTGCCATAGACAAATTGGAGAAACATTTTAAGTCACCTTACAAGATCGGCGTTTGGCTTAGTGGCATATACTATTAAGCATTGTTAATGCAATGGATATCCTCCTAGCCCACTTCATGTTTAGAGGCATTTAAGGGTCGTAAAGTAGATGATTGGAGAGATACAATGATAAAATTCTTTCAAGTCCCTCAACTCCTTGCAAAGACTATTGAAGGCATGTGGAGAGGTTTTACAACAAAGGAGAGTTATGTTTGGGGCATTTTGTTGCATTCACTTGTAATTCAAGCCAAAGTGGAGATTTGTTAAATGTGACTAGATTCCTTGTGTTTTTCATATGAGATATGGTGTTTATGGTGAAATTAAACTAATAATGTTTAATTTCCTAACTTTTTTAGCTAGGTTTTGTAAGTAGCAATTTTGATCTAAGAATACATTTTTCTAAAATCAAACATAATATCAATGCTTAACATCTAATTAGTACTAATTATTAGATTGCATGTAACAATTAGAGCCACATACATTCTTATTCAAAATTGGTCCTATTAGCATGTGGAATTTTAATTCAAAAATTGTTCTATGAAATCTAATTTCATAATCTTGAAATTAACATTGTAATTAGCTTAGACCCAAAAAAAAAAAAAAATCATGTCAAACTAAGCAATAAAACATAGCCATGCAAAAGATCAAGTTCACGGTTTAATCACTAAGTTTAAATTGTGGGGTTTTAATATTAGCAAAATTTCGGTCAATTTGCAAAATTAAAGTAATAATCATGCATTTAGGTGAAATGCGTACATTCCTATGTACTAAAAAAAATTTGTAGGTTGGATTGACAAAAATAGGTTTGAACTGAGGTGACAGTCTAATGGGTGAAGTTTTGTCGAAGCAAAATTCCTCCATGAAGAAGAAGAATTATGCTTGGATTGAGTTTCCGAGTTTCCATAGAGAATTGATAACTTTTGTTGGATCAATTTAGTGGTTGGTGGAGAAAGGTACTATACTCACTTGTGGGTCAAATAAGCGGATGTGAGTTTCCATAGAGAATTGATAGCTTTTGTTGGATCAATTTAGTGGTTGGTGGAGAAAGGTAGTATACTCACTTGTAGGTCAAATAAGTAGATGTTTCGTAAGTTGTTGGTGTTTTGCATATAGTTCTAGCCATGGTTACTGATTTTGTTATTAATTAAATGTAAGCTTCTTCATTCTAGGGCAATTAGGACACAAACCCAACTTTGAGAAATAGTTATATGGGTGATGTTCTACTAACTTTTGCATTGTGTTTGATTTACTATATTCAAATTGTCATTCTACCTTTACTATTATTAAATAATTATTCTTTTGCTTGCTTTGCAAAAGTTTTACCATAAAAGATATTTACTTTATATAATATGAAATAGATAAGAAATTTTAATTCCTTTACTAAATAAATTATTATTTATCGTATAATGTAACTTTTATTCTAAAAATACCCCACCATAAAAAAAAAATATCAAATAAAATGCTATTCTATTCCTTTAAACCGAACATAACATTTAAGTAAGAAAACATACTTAATTAATATATATTTTTTTTAAATTGTGAAATAGGATACCTACAAAAATTATTCCAAAAATAGGTTTTGAAATCATGGACCCTATTTACGCCTTCAGTTTTGCAAAATTGTATTGAAGGCATGGACCGTGTGTGTGTCTTCAATAAATTACTCTGAATTTTTTTTTTTTACATCATTCCATTTCATCTAATACTGCAAACCTATAAAAAGTATCATAAAATGACACTATAAATTTACACAATATCACAACATGTGAACTTGAATATACAGGAAAAAAAAATTGCAACAATAGTTTATATTATAAATACAAATCCTCAGTTCTTCGAATCAATTTACACACAGTTACATCTCTTCTTCCATTCTTTTTTCCTCTGCAGTTCATAGTTTGTGTTTTCTTAATTTTCATTTTACGCAGGTTTAGCTTGTACATTTCGAGCTTGGGAATAAAAGGAGGAGATTTATTCAATTTGTTCGGTAAGAAAGCGTGATTAAAACAAATATTTTCGATACATTTTTTCCCATAAATTTTTTTTTCTTATTATGTTACTTTTTGTCAATCCACATTTAATTCAAAGTAATTATTTATAGTGTACTATTTTTATTAAAATAACAGTCATTGTTGGTAATTAATGGTCAACTTGTGATTAATTAGTTGCTAATATTTCATTATTTAAATTTTAAAAAATAACTAGTGAAAATTTTTGTATTAATTATAAATGAAATGTATTAGTTTGTTGTTGTGAAAATTGTCATAAGATTAATCGTTAATTATTCATTAATTAGTTGTTAATATGTGATTAACTATTAGTTAGAAAATTAATTAGTAGAAAAATTCCTATCGATTGTAAATGCATTTCCTTGGTTTAGTAGTGTAAAAATCATTGTAAAATTAATTTGTTGTTAATTAATCATTAATTACTCATTAATTAGTGGTTAATATGTGATTAATAATTTGTTAGAAAATAAATTAGTAACAAATTTGGTATTGATTGTAAATGTAATATCTAGGTTAATTAATGTAAAAATTGTAGTAAAATTATTTTTTCATAAAATTAATCATTAATTAGTCATTAAATAGTTGTTAAAATGTAATTAATTATTATTAGAAAATTAATTAGTAAAAAAATTCGTATAGATTGAAAATGTAATATGTTGGTTTATTAGTGTAAAAATCATTGTAAAATTAATCGATTGTTAATTAATCACTAATTTTTCATTAATTAGTTGTTAAGATATAATTAATTATCTTTTAGAAAATTAATTATAGTATCTTGGTTTATTATTGTTACTATCGTAAACTCATCTGGATATTAATGCTAACTTTTTTTTTTGTGCATAATAAATGAGCCTAGACCATTCGATCCTTCAATTTTGTTACTATCGTAAACTCATCTGGACCATTCGATCCTTCAATTTCATCCCCATCGATCCTTGAATGGAGCCATTCCTATAGTTGGTTAGATTCCTTAGTGCAAGCCACCTGTCATTCATATAGCTTGATTGGCACATGATAACTACATTGGTCAAGTAATGAAGACTAAGGATCCACACTTTTGACATGCCAATCGACGAGTTCCTATTACCCTTCAAGATGTTGAGTTGCAGTTAGGCCTCCCAATCAATGGCCATATAGTGATGGGGAGTACTTACTTAGATTAAGGTGCAACATGTGAGAAATTGTTAGGAGCGAGGCCGTGGTCTAACAATAGGGGAGGCCACATTAACATGATATGGCTTTGTGACTTGTTCTGAGTCCTTCCAACCCATGCCGATGGAGAGCAAGTGTAGTGCCACATGTGTGCATATATATTACAGCTACTTAGAGGATTTATCTTTGCCAATAAATCCAGTTCTCTCGTCCATGCAATGTTTTTACCTTTGCTAGTAGATTTTGACATTGTAAGGGCGTATAGTTGAGAGTCCGCATGTCTAGTATAGTTATATCGCCAACTTTGTATCACATCATCCCCATAGGCTTACGAGATTAGAGGGGTTGTGATATTGCTAAAAGATTGGGCATGGAATAGATTCCCACATTGTGCCCCTTAGCTGACATAGTCTAGTTATAGAGACTAGAGCTCCATTAGCCTCATGCTGGAACACATAAAAGGACACTCGGCATCACCTGACCTATGTGTTTGGCACATATCGAGATGCGTTTCATAAGTAGAATGATAACAAGATATTTCGGTGACCATTTTTCTTTCTTTTACTCCATTTTATCATATCGTTCATTGACAATGATCTCTAACTTGATGCCCTTTAGGTTAATCGGGAGTTATATGCTAAGTGTCTAATTCACATCCTACCAGTTTTTTGCAAAAGCAGTATACACATTTGGACCACATAGGTGTTATTCATATGTTTCCACATAGTGGAGTGGCATTACCCCAACCATGTTGTAAGATAGTTTAGGGAGTATCAATGGATTCCATAAGATGTGAACATGCAGCCTGAGCTTCATCAAATCGACCTACATGAGATAGTTGATGTTCGTTAGCTAGTGTAGCATGCAACATACATATCCATATGGGAAGACATTGTCCCAAGTGGCGTACATACAGAGTCCTCATGGCGTGCATGAGTCTTACATGTGATGGTATGAATCCATCAACTACAAATATATAAGACTCACAGGGGTAGTTATTAAATATCTAATAAGTACAATATCAACACATTCTCATTGATCCATTACATGTCCATTGCTTAACCAATTGTACGATGCGTTCTAACATGCAAGTTGATATTTTAAGGTAAATTTGCCTATCCTCGAATCATGACGAGGTTGTTAGTGTAACTGGTCATGGTCTTCAATTCTTACATGACCACAAGGGGTAGGGTTTGAGGCACAAGAATGTTTTAACATCAGGAGCAACAATTCTAACCAAATTCCAGTGTGATGTATGACAACTCTACACAATTGCTTAACCCATATGTCACATCACATTGTTATTCTATTAGTGGTCCTATCCCAACACTACCTACCTTGCATAAGAGATGCTCTAGTAAACAACTAATATATCAGGGTGAATCTTCTCATTGAGCTATAGAGTAGAGTCTAATGCCTCCCTAGGAATTCAACAAAACCCCCTAACACCATCTGACATAGGAGTCGTAAGCTCCTCTAACTCCACATTCTAGGTCATCGAGAGAGTCGATGAATGCATTTGTGTGATTAGCTAGACATTTCCAAGGGAGAAAGAAATTTATAAATTTATATACCATTAAAGTAATAGTTTATTTTTTCTTATAACAATTACCTATTTTATAATTTTTAAATTTATGAAGATTTTTTTTTTTTTTTTGTTATTCATTAGGTAGACTTAATTTTTTTAAATCATTAAAAAAATTCAATAATTAAAAAACAAAATTGCACTAAAGGCACAAATAGAGCTTGCAACTGTAAAACCTATATTTGAAATAATTTTTACCAATACCCTATTTCATAAATTTAAAAAAAATAATATTATTTAAATATATTCCCCATTTAAGTATAGTTTGTTAATTTTTGGAATTTTATCAGTTTCTTTTCTAATTTAGATAAATGTGAATGCAATTTTCTCAAGGTTTACATTTTTTTTTATTACTTATTAAATAATTTTTGAAAATTTAAAGTGTATAGAAATGTATAGGGTTATTATATTATATTATGACATCTTTCTTGATAAGTACACTTAGAGGTAGCTAGTAACATTTTTATTCTTAAATAAGGCCCTGCCGATACTTCTGAGTTCTATACCAAGTTTTTTTCTTGAATAATAACGAGAAAGGTGAAACTGTTAAAAGGGGAAATTCCTTGCATTTTGGCCTCAGACGCACCGTCTCCACCTCCAGTCGCATGTCAAAACCAATAAGCTTCTTTTTTTCTTTCATGAAGAATTACAAAATGATGCCAGCATTAATCAATCATCCAACATACAGAATATGATCGAAGAAAGACAGAAAGAAAGAAAGACATCGGAATAGGGAAGGGGAAATTTAAACTTTATCTGGACATTAAAACCAGTCCAGCAATGTACTGATTCCACAAACCTTAATGGTGCTAAACAGTACCAGTTGTCACCACATGAATCCGTTGTTCTAAAAATCAAGAGAAAATTGTGACTAAACTGGATGGTGTCAATAAACTTACATAACTATTGTAAACGGACTAGGAGAAGTCTTACTGCCCTCTCCCAATCTCCTATCACCTCTGTACCTTCCAACTTCTCTTAAAATTATAGAATAATTGAACAGTAAAACTGTGGTGATGAACATTGGTGTTGTGCTGACAATCAAATGAAAACAGGGGAGACCCGTAAATATAATTTTTTAGCTTGCACACTGACCAAACTTAAATTTAATTAATGTCAACCGCTCCAAGAACAGAAAAAGAATAAAAATCGTGTGGTATTTACAATCACCGGGATGGATTCAACCACCCATAACCAGATTATGCTCATGCGCTTGGCTTGTTCGCACCCTTGTACATGCCATCAATGATGCTCTGCAATAAATTTACACTCATTTAAAGTTACAACCGGGGACACCAAAAAATTGTTAACATCAATCTTAGGTTGTCTTTGACTTTGACAGTTCAAAAATCACCTACTTGTCAGATATAACAGTATGAGATTTCATCGAAATTAAGCTAACCTGATAGTATTTAAGCAACTGGGGCCTCTTCTTTTTATATGTAGGAGTAAGGAGGTCACGATCTATGTCAAAGGGTACCGGATCAAGGTGTACAGCTTTAATGAATTCAAAGCCTTTCAACTGCAAGGAAATTAAAAAACGCAGTGAGTAATCCCCATTAACTATTTAGTGATTGAATGATCAAGAACATAAAGTATACAGGAAGCCAAAGAATTACCTTCTTTTCCTTTCCTATTTTAGTGAGCTCTCCAAGAATAAACTCTTTAGCTTTGGGATTTTCACACAGAGAGTTGAAATCCCCATTAATTCCATTATCTGCTGCCCAATGCTCAAGCGCTTCTTTATTTGGATTAGCCACAGCAATAAGGAAAGACTCAAAGCTGTTCCCATATACCCATATCTGAAAAAGAAAAAGGAAGAACCACTCAGCTGAAATTCAAAAGCAATTTCCCATAAATTATTCAGTAACAGAAAAATCAATAGGTTGAAATTGATTGTTATTGTCATATGTCCTCCAGCATAGCCTCTTCAATTTTAATATCTAAAAGACAGAACATATAGGGTATCCCCTTTCAAATATTATACAGTATTTATTACTTGTTATTCAGGAAAACATTAATATATAAAAAAAACCCTAACATGTGATAAGAAACAGCATAGGATGTGGACAAAACAGGAAAGAGATGTTGCATTAGCTACTTCCAAATCCCAACTGTGGCAAGAAAAAAACGATGGTGTAAACTATTTTTTCTGACTGTTAACTAGTCAGATTTACAGTGAGGATACCAAAGAAAAAGCTCTTAATTTGTCCAAGGAACGTAAGGCACCATTCATATGCATGAGTATTGAATGCAAAACATAGAAATTTCCAGACAAAGAAGATGAATGGATTAGAAGATGGCTTAAGAGAATATCAACTATTCTAACTCTTCCAGTATTAATGACTTGCCTACAGGAGGCAAATGCTTACCGAATCAATAGCACTAGCAAGAGAGTAGATGTTCTCGAGGTTTTCAACAGCTACATATTCTCCTTGAGATAGCTTGAAAATGTTTTTCTTACGGTCAATAATCTTCAAGCTTCCATCTGGTTGCCATTCACCCACATCACCTGATAAAAAGTTTGTCAAGAAGATTTCAGCAACCAAGCTTATTAATCTTCAACTAATTCTAAAAGGAGAGGCAGAGGAATAGGAGTACCGGTGTGGAACCATCCATCCACCAAAACCTCTTTACTCAGATCTTCCCGCTTGTAATAACCAGAGAATACAGTATCTCCTCTCACACAGATCTCCCCACGTGGAGTATTAGAGAGAGCATCATACCCCATTTCAGGAACAGACTCTAGGCACACATCAACATTAGGTACAGGTGGCCCCACACTGCCAAGTTGTGAGTGTACATTTGGCAGTGAAACAAATGTCCCTGCACAGGTTTCTGTCAGACCTACAAAACCAATAAGAATTTTCAGTCAGTGATCAAGATGACAACTAGCTGAAAATAATGTTCTTGTTAGGTAACATCGATTTCTAAATTAAACATCAAAAGCACTATGGAAGGTTAAATTTAAGTCTTGATGTCACTAATTATTTTCCATTATATTGTACTCCAGTGATGGACAATAGAAAATGCCTCAGCCTACATATTGACTAGAATGTTGAAGGAGAAAAAGAATACATTTGTAACCTTAAATTTCTGATGAATATAATTGTATCAAGTAGTAGTATCAACGCTGAAGATTCTTAAAAAATCCTTGCCTAGATACCAATTAAGGGCTCAGTCCACACTCAAAATAGCATTTTAGGATAAATTTGAAAACCACATGCCTATCTATAAATTTGCAAACAAAATGTAGAAGTGGTTGATGCATACCATATCCCTGTAGAACATGAGAGCATGTCACAACTCGTAGGAAACACTCTACTTGGGGAGATAGAGGGGCTGCTCCTGAGAGGATGAGTCGTACCTTTCCACCCAATCCTTGTTTTACCTGTATTTGGCAACTAGTAAGATTCAATAATAAGAAAGGAGATGAATGCAAGTAGTGCTACAAGGAGCAGTGGAGGGATAGAACAAGTGTGTAAGCTAGAACATGCTTGTTCATATGGCAAGTTCACATGTTTGTGATGACAGATGTCCATGTTGTGTGGGTGGCTGGCTGGCAGGAGGCATTTATGTACACATGCATGCAGGTAAACATATCTTAAATTTTTCCTCCCTCAGATGTTCTAAAATTGATAGCTTAATCCAGAGAGGAAAGATCCAGTAGATAATTTGTATAGATGTCTCTGCATATCTCATCCACTCGCACATGCACACATGCTAGCAAGGAAGCAGCTGAAGAGGTTACAAAGAGGAGTGAGAAAAAACAATAGATTTGTGCATTCATTACCTTATTAAACACAACTTTGTCAAATATCGGTGCTGCCTCTGCATGTTTACTGCCCTTCCTCATGTTCCACAATTTGCTGCACAAGTTTAACAGAGCATTTTTCAAAGTCAGTAACATGTAATCTACTCTCTCCAAAGAGAAAATTACCTAAACTACATGGGTAAATCATTTCCACAAGCTCATGATCTCATCTTTGTCTCTAACTATATCCTACACCATTTTCAAGGCTTACTCAAGATCAAGATTTAGTATGGACATGACTTCTCATGTACTAGTTTCAACACTGAATATGAGAATTTATAAACAGACATGGAAGGTAAAAGAAGAAAAGCAGCAATCCTTACAAAAATCACATAGATTTACTGATTTACAAGGAAAGACAAAAGAAAATAAAGGAATACATGTATTCAAGAAGATTATTTTCAGTCATGATTCAAGTGTATCCAGAAAGCAGTAAACAAGAGCTGGAGGGAAGCAGCAATTTACTGAACATCATGCAGAAGGAACTCTTGAAATTTTTGTAATAACAATTAATACTTAATTCAAAAAATGAGACAATTCATAGAACACAACTCACTATTGATATGCTAAATTAAACACTGCGCCTTTGAGAAACCCCCCAGAAGAAATCTTCTGATTTAAACCTGTAAATATAAATATCATGCGTCAACTTTGGTGCCCATTAAATTTCTGGATGTACATATCCACTATGAAATAATTGCTGATCCCCCAGATCATAATGTAAAGGATATATAGACAGGTATTATAAAACTCACCTGAATAAACTCGATCTAGCACACGAGGAACAGCACAGAAGATGGTTGGTTTTAGCTCCCCAATGTCCTCAATCAATAATTTAACATCCTGAACAAGATAATGTATTTATCATCAACCATCAGCTGTATCACTTACTCAAGTAAAATAATTAGGGCAGCAACTCACCCCACGCCAAAATCCAATTGAGGCACCATGGAATATAAAACATTCCTCAATCACCCGGTCAAAAATGTGTGCCAGGGGAAGATATGACATGTATACATCATTCTGATGTAACTGTTGCAAAACACAAAATAAACAATCAAATGTAAGTCATCCTCCATACATAAGCAGCAACATGCATGAAAAGAGCCGGCTTTTTCAAATCAAATAGACAAGATAGAGAGCTTTAAGGGGACAAAAAGATCACCTGCTCATTCACACTTTCCAAAAAGCGCCTTACACCTGCAATGAGAGTAATAATGCTATTGTTTGAAATCAGAACACCTTTTGGGTCACCAGTCGTTCCACTAGTGTACATTATTGTACATATGTCAGTTTTCTTTTTGACTGGAAGTTCAAACTCCTTATTTTCTCCCTGAAATTTGAAAAGAAAAAGGGAAGCTCTTGTTAAACCAAACCACCTGTGAATTTTTTGTAATGTAAAAGGTATTGTCTCGCAAATCGAGTGACAACTATTTGAAAGTAGTGCATGCAACATATCCAAACATTTATCTAGAAATCTATCTATATTCATGTAAGCATAGACCATTGTTTCCTCCAATCATTCACATCTTCAGTGATGTTTTGATTTGAATAATAGCTAATGTTTACGAGTAGGGTCAAAAATCTTCACCAATAATAAGCCCTACACCTTCTGCAGGAACACATATGAATTGGATTCACAGAAATCTAAGTTTAAAGGCACTTCAACAAAAATTATTTGAACTATACACACCCTTTATAAGATAGATTTACAGAGTTTTCTGAAGTATTTATCATTGTTTTCTTTGTCAATCTTGTTAGCACAAAAAACACAAAAAGCACAGCACATGCTGATAGTTATCACTTTCAGATATAATGCTCTATAAATCTCAGAATATAGCTCAACAATTACTTTCAAATTACAGAATACTTTATGCAATAACCCAGCAGAGACTCAGTCTTCAAGAAAATAGATTCTATTTTCTCACAGTTTTCATGATTATGCGCTCACTCTGCCCAGGAAATTTTCTAAATTTCCTGCTTGGTGAAGTCATTATCTAACTATAGTGGAACAAAAAAGAAAGCAACCTCATATTGGCAACTTCATAAATGTAGTGAATCATCATGTCAAATTAAACTTCAATTTAGAGAAAGAGGGACATGACAACATCACACCACTCTGAATATCAGAGGATTTTTAGCTACTACAATCAAACATTTGAAGTCTGAAGCATGATTTCTCAAATGTCATATGTCAAACTTCCATAAGTACTATAGTCTTGTCCTTTTCTTTATCACAAGGAACTAATCTCAACTAAAAGAGGTCTGGATGCATGAAATCAGTGGTGGTCATGAATGGCAACCATGCAACAAAAAAGGTATAGTTCAAGCAAATCAGTCCAGTTATTCAGACCAGGCCAGTGTTCACAAAAAGTATACTCAAGGTTAACAGAAGATCTGCTTCCACTAAAAAGTAGAAAGCACTTCTTAGAAATAATCCTTAAAGAAAGCCCAGAAACAAAAAGAGATGGAGGTAAGCATTCACAGAAAACAGAGAAAAACAGAAGAGACTCACCAGTTTCAAAAATTCATTCCAAGAATACATAGCCACCCCAACCTTCTCAACTTCTTCTCTTTGTCCAGGGGTTACCTCACCGAAGCTTATGATTGCTGCAAGATGAAGAAAACGAAAATAAACAATCCATCTAGTAAGTGGCACTTACAAAAAAGCAAATGATCAAACACTGAACATACTTTTCAAGAACTCGGCAGCCTTTGGAAATGTTTTCAATAGCTGAAATTAAAAGATAGAAAATGATTAGCAACTGACAAATATCGACATTACCAACCAATTTTCACTGGCCATCTGTTTTCAGTAAACACTAATTCTGCAGCTGCTGAAACCCATTCATAAAGTCATAATAGTACTTGGTGACCATTCATAAACCAACAAATTATGCACTATTAGCCCAAAGTCATTAGGTGCATTTCTGAACAATGCAACCCCACAATGAAATATTGATGAATTTTTCGATGATGAGGAACATGTAAAGGTTAAATAAGATGCCTGTACCTCTGGGATTTTTTTCTCCTCTACAAAAGCAATTGAAACCTCTGCATGGCAGATTATGAATTCCACAGCACCAGCACCTGTAGATTAAAACATAAGATTATTATATTTTCCTCAGAATAGTATTAACATAATACAAGTGAAATTTCAACATCAAATTAATGGCAAGGAAGAATACAAGATGGAATGAATAAGATACTATGCATAATTTGGACGAGAAACAGGTTATGAAAGACAATAGCAATAAAATAAACCTAGCATCAAATCCTGATCAGAACAATCTAATTGCAACAATAAAAAAAAATTCATTTCATTAACATCACCCAAGGTAAGCAAGAAGTGCATACCTAAAGTGTCATATAAGGGCACACAGTATAACCCATGAGCATTACAGGCCTGCAATTTTTTGCATGATTAGAAAGAGATAATAGCAAGCTAAAATTGCTAAAGAAAAGGCATGATATCTTGAGGCCCCAGTGCATTTTCACTGAACAGCAGAGACTTCTCCCTCTGGAAGTAAGATCAACAATTTTGCTAAGAAGTAAAGATTTTTTTTCTTTTTTTTTTTTTATAAGGAAGAAAAAAAAGAATATTTTAAAGCAAAGAGCAAAGTAGCATATTATAGAATGCTGAGGTGCTGTTATAAGAAGACCACAGCGTATAGAATTGAATGTTCCAAACTAGCTGTTCAGAACCTGATTCTAATGAGAAAGCAATATTATTTTCAGATTTAAACATTCTAAGGACAAGTATGCTAAAAATCCTCTTTTTTATATATATCGTTAAGCTATGTTTACTGAAGATCTTATTTTGTAGTGCATGCATTGGAGCTATAGCTTATCTATTAATGTATAGCCATAAATTTTGAGAAAATCTACTGGGCTTGAAGAAAATCAGAATATCTAGTCACTGAATTTCTCATCTCACCTAAGGACACATAAAATAATTGAGCACTACATATGTAAGGTAAAACTGACACATAAATTATTGGTCTATGACAAGAAGTGAAAAACAGAAGAGTTGTACCTGCATGCTCATTATCCACTCAGGGCAGTTGGCACCATATACTCCACATTTTCCACCCTGTATAGCATCAAGGATTACACCAAATTTGAGAAGAGAACAAACAAAAAGCAAGAGATTTCAAGAAAGGTGCCTTACTTCTTCAACCCCACAAGCACGAATTGAATTTCCAACTTTGATCACCAAGTCATAAACTTCTTTATATGTTTGCCAGACATATTTACCAGCCTGCATGGGAAACACAAGAAGTATATCTAAGCTTTAGGCCATGAAATCAATAAAAACACAACCTATCACCAACAATACCTTCCCATTCACAATCTCTCGTAGACCTAGCATTCGGTTATTGGGGTATTTCTCCACAGCCAAGCTGTAACGTAAACATGTATCAATGCTATTAGGCTCATACTAAACCAGTTTTGAACTGCTTTAGATATTTCATCCTTGGTTATTTCCACCTCAACAAGAAATACATATTAATCTATTAGGGAATAGAGAAGCTTAATAATAGAAAAACACTCAGGTAAAGGTTCATTTATCTCGTCGAAAATATTTTCCAAATCTTGAACATAGAAAATGCATAAATCAAATACTAGATTAGAGATCAGGAGAAGGATTTCATTCAAAAAAAAGAAACCTCTATTATTGATAACCCACCACTCCCATCAACTCCCACCATTCCTAACATTGTTATGGTAGCGCGTAACAATTATAAACCCCAGATCTAACTATTACACTAATCTAAACTCTACTCCTTTTCACTTGGCATACTCCACGGTACTCAAACTCATAGTCACCATGAAGTCAACGATCAATTTCAACATAAATTAAGATTCAAACTTTACAGATGCTTGAAGTCAAATCAGCTAAGACCTTAAATAACAGAAACGTTTTATTAACTACTAAATCCATAATTCAAGCTCAAAGAAATCAACTTTATGACAAATCAAAGATTCCTACTCTAAAAATATCAAATAAAAAATCGAATCTGCGTAATGTTAATGAATAAGTCAAAAGGAAATAAACCGTACATCTTTTAATGATTCAAAGTATTTTAATTAAAGCACTAAACTTCGAATCTCTTTTAGTTTAATCAAAATTAATTTCAACAAAGCAGTAAACTTCAAACAGTTTCTTTAATTTTAAACTTAAATCTTTTTTTTTTTTGTTCCTTTCTACTGAATTATAACCGCTAACTAGCAATTTTGTACATCGAATATACCAAATTAAAAGACAATAACAAATCCAATTTAACAAATAAATCAATAAACTACTCATAAAGCACTAAACTATGCATATATTATCAATTCAATCCAAAGAATTTCCAATAGAGCACTAAACTTTACGTAATTGATCTATATAGAAACTAATCTTATCTTTTCCTTCCCACTCAATTTTTAATACTGAAATCGTAAAGAAAACATTATATAATTACGATTAAAGTTCGTAAATTTGATGAAAGAGTAAAAAAGAATTGTATGAAATCGAACCGGAAAACGTCCCAGCAGCTTTCCAAACCGGGGACGGGGGGAGGAAAACCGTCCTTAGCGGAAACACTCCGGTAAACAGGTCCGACCGATGGACGTCCATGTCTAGCTTCTTTCGCTGGCTCAACTTCCACTATATACTTGTACTTCCTCTGCGCCGCCATTCTCTCTGTCCTAAATTAATCGCTCGACCGATCAAACAAAACACAGACACGTATACACAATCGCGCTGGGCTTTCTCGATCGATTTGATAGGGAAGAAGATGAAGACGAAGCCAGATGTGCAATGTGAGCTATGCATGCACAAGCGCGCGCGCGCAGAGGGAGAGAGAGAAACAGAGAGGGATGGAAAGGAGGACAGAGTGGCTATACTGGGAAATTTATAGGAACTTTGATTATATCACTATACAATGAATAGAGAGAGAGTACGGTTGCCTCGAAATACAGCTAGAGAACTAAAGTTCAATAGGGTTTGGTAAGCTGCAATTAGTAAAACAGTAATAAAAGAGCCCACTTTTGAATGTTATTATAAATTTATATAGTAACGGTATGGATTTAAAAAAATTTAATATATAAATTAAATAATAAAATTAAAAATTAGATCTTCATTAAAATAGTTAGCAAATCATAGAAGATTTTGTTTATTTATGTGTTTGATTTTTTTTTTCTTATATAAGTTTGTTAATTTAGTCAAACAAAAATTTTGAGATATTCCGATTTAATAGGAAGCGTGATGACAAGGTAGAGAGATTCGAGGGTGTGACCTGTTAATCAAGGTGCCTCTAACCTTCCTTTTTAAGATTTTCTTTTAAAGATTGATTATTTATTTATTTATTTTTCTCCCGAAAAGATTGAGTTGTTTAAAATTAGAAAAAGTTATATATATTCAAGTAGCATTTGGTTGATATAATTTTAAAGAAATAGATTAAATTCAGTTGCAAAATAAAATGAATCCAATACAATAAAATTTTAAAAATTTCTACCATAAAAAATAGTACAAAATGTTTATTATCAAATAAAGTGATAATAACTCTTTTATTCTTTTAAAAATATATATACTAACTTGATAACTAAATGCTAAAAAAATATGACATTAATAAGAAAATTATACATAGCTAACTATGAATCTACTCACATTACAAGAAAGATGCATAAAGATTTTTTATTTATCAAAAATTAGCTTGAGTTTTTTTTTTTTACTCTAAATTATATAAAGATGAAAAAGAAGGAATCATCCTTTGCTTCTCTTAGTTTAAAGTCATCAAGCATACCATATGGGTCAATTATCACCAAAAAAAAAAAAAAACTAAATAGTATAGAATAAGAAAAGCAGGATAGTATTACTTTTTTTGTGTAATTTTTTATATATACAGTATTAAATAAGGATTTTTGTAATATTCAATATTTAGATATACAAAATACTGTATTAAACATAATATATAGAGTATTAAATAAATTTTTTTGTGTTTCTATCCATTGAGTTTAACTTTTGTATTATATTTCGAATGATGAAAAAAAATAAACATTTTATCCAGTATTTTAAAATTATTTTTATCCAATACGTAGTAAAATATACAAACCAAATAAAAAATAAAATACTTTGTCTAGTCCAATACCATAAATTTTTTACGATCAAACAATAAAAGTAATTTCTCTAAATTAGAAAAAACCTTCATAACTCATGAGTGCCATGTCTTCTTTTACAAATTCCAACACCTAAATTAATATTATATCGACTTTTTTTTTAATAATAATAAAATGAACGTGGAATAATACATAAAAGGAAAACCTATTCAAGGAATTTAGCATTCAAGTGGAAGTATTTTAAAGATCAGTTTTAGAGTATTTGGTAAAAGATTTGGGGAAAAAAGGCTCTTATGCTAGTTATGAGGACCAATATGAGTATTAAGGATTGCATCAACGACGATGTCGTGAGGCTGGGAAAAATAAGTTTTTTTTTATAAATAAATAAAAAGAGAAAGTGAATTGATATGTAAGGACGAGTTTTAACAAAGTAACCAATTGCAAAGAAATTAAAAATTAAAAATTACATAGATTAAGATTTAAATTACCTAACTATGCATTGTTTGAGTTTAATTTTGATTAACAAATTATATATTAGAAATTGCATAAAATAAGGAGATTCAGGACTCATATTGTATACTCACCGGCCTTCTTATCCATAATCTTCTAATTTACATGAAAAGCAAAATATGCCCAACAAAAAAACTAATATGCCTCACATACGTTAACCCACATCCGCTTGATTAATAACTAAATACGAAGGTAAATTATATTTTGGGTACATATATGGTTTCACACATTTTCACTTCAAATATGTATGTGTGTTTTTTTTTTTTTTTTTTTTTATATTTAGTGTGCCTGTGTTTTCAGAAATAACAAAAAAAATAAGAAATTGTTTCTTTCTATCTTTTTTATCTTGTTTGGTACTTACTTACAAACAAAAAGGGATAAACTTTTTATAATATGTTGATGCTTGTGTATCCACTATGATGGATTTGTATAACCTTGATGTTTTGACCTACTTTATTGATTCAAGGTATGGATTGGCATTCATCAATTTAGATTAAATCTTATAATGAGGCGACAAAAATTAATAAAATTGGCCTTGTAAAGTTTGGTTTTAAAAATAAAGAGTATAAACGCTTTAATTTAATTATAATTATATATTAATAGTTATAGTTGATTTTATTTATTGAAAACTCAAATAATGAGCTCTAAAATACAATAAGATGTTAGAAATGAATTGATTAATTTATGAAACCAATAATTATAAATATCATTATGTCGTTGAAGTATTGTTGATCACAAGTATATATTACAAATAACAAGTATGAGTACATATACTATACTAATGAAATGGAAGGTTAATTTACCCGTATAATATACTTTTATAGCAAGTAAAATCTAATAAAATGTACATTGGGACTTGGGAGTTTTTGCTGGGAGCTCCCTCATGCTCCACATCATAGACCATTAGTGGAAAAGTACACTTAAGGACCTTTAATATGCACATGCAAAATGCTCTCAAATTTTGAGGAAAACACTCCTGAAGTTCCTCCTCTATTTTTCTGGGAAAGCTTCAACATAATATAGTGGAGATAAGGTTTGTTTAAGTAAATAATTTAGCAATTAGAGGAAATTCAACAAAATTGGAAAAAAAAAAAAAAAAAAAACTAGCCAATGCCTGTTCACGTAGGCTTCATTGGTCAAATGTTGAGTTGCTAGGGCGCCACTTGGGGGTTTGAAGGTTGATTTAGCGGTGGTTCTTTTAAACAAGGATAAGCGGGCAGAGGGTGATCGGAACAGTGTACGTCGTTAAGCCTTGCTTTCCACCCAAATTTGTTAAATTCTTAAAAATACTAAATCTAATTAATCAATTATGGAAAAATGTATAGGTTTTATAGGATATAGGTTTTAGAATGCTATAAGATAAGTTTTGGTTCCAAAATTTAAGAACTTATAGCTTATATGATAGGGTTATCGGTAGAGTCTATTCATCCTATGGTAGCGTTTGGTTGGCGGAAAAATCCGGTACTGGACAGGACAAATTTTTTTGTCATTCGTTTGGTTGCTATCTATGAAGAAAATATTAGACAAAAAATCAATGTGATATTGAACAAAATGGTAAATTTTTATACCATGTGTAATTAGGTATAAAAAATGTGGTACTTGACAAAAATTCACTTTTTTCGAAATCCCCAACTTACACTTCATTCTTTTCTCTTTTGCTTGTTTACTTGCTGCTCCCCAAACCCTTTCGTGAACCTTCCAACCACGCCGCACCAGCTTGCGACTGAGGCAGTACAAAAGCCCATCAGCACCGCTCCACCAATGAGATTCATCGTGCAATCGGCCGCAA
The DNA here is from genome assembly GCA_037954665.1 of Laguncularia racemosa. Taxonomy (NCBI): domain Eukaryota; kingdom Viridiplantae; phylum Streptophyta; class Magnoliopsida; order Myrtales; family Combretaceae; genus Laguncularia; species Laguncularia racemosa. Next base: position 3,581,818 of record JBBMOL010000048.1, on the reverse strand, counting down.
GGATTGCAATGCACCAGGATTCCTTTCTCCTTTTAGAGGGAGGCGTTATCACATTCAAGAGTGGGCTACAAGTCAACGTATGCCTCAAAATCGTGAGGAATTATTTAACTATAGACATGCAAGGGCAAGAAATGTTATAGAGAGATGTTTTAGAATTAAAAAAAAAAAAAAACGATGGGGTATTCTAAGGAGTCCATCATTTTATCCCACCAAAATACAACGTCGAATGATTCTAGCTTGTTATCTACTATACAACTTCATTTGAATGTACATGCCACTAGACCCATTAGAGCACATTGCAATAAAAGGTGATGAAGTTCCAATTGGAGAAAATGGAATTGATGCAATTGAAATGATAAAAGCTACTGAGGAATGGACTCAGATGAGGAATAACTTAGCACAAGAGATGTACGATGAATGGAGGGCACGTCATAGGAACTAGAATGTCACTTAATTGTTGTACTTTCTTTTATTATGTATCTTGGATTAGTGTCACTATTGATTTTTCGTCAGTTATATATTATTGAAATCATTTGGTTGTTGAATTTTCAATTTTATGTTGTGATTTAAATTGAAATATTTTATCCACTGTTTGTATGCATGACTTACATTTTATTTGTTTGCTTTTTAACTTACAATATGGATTGGTTTATAGTCATGGACAGTAGGGATAAAAAAACTAGGCGTTCTTAGAGCCAAGTTGATGAAGAAATGTTATTGATAGTGCTAGAGGAGTTAGTTGTTGAAGGATACAAAGGAGAAATGGCACTTTTAAGAATGAGGCTCATGAAGAAGCTTTAAAAAGGATGAAAAGTCACATTCCAGAAATCAATCTCAATGTCAAACAAATTGTTAACAAAATGAAGAGGTGATCAACTAAGCTAGCGGAGGTTGTTGACATGATGAATACTAGTGGTTTTGGTTGGGATGATGCTAAAAAATGTGTCATAGTTGACATTGATGCAGTCCTTACCAAATATATGGAGGTATAGTTAACATTATCTTTATTTTAAAATATACTCTCTCTTTTTTTAAGTTAATTCTTTATTGTTATAATAACTATTTCTATTGATATGTAGAAATATCCAAAGGTTAGTAATCATACCAATAAGGAGTTTAAAGAGTTTGAAAGGCTACAAGGAATTTTTGAAAAGGATAGAGCAAATAGCAAAAGGGTTGAGACACCAGCAGATATGACGTAGGAGTTACAAAATGAGGGTGAAGATACTTTTGGAGAAGATATGGAGTCAAAACAAGTGCCACAGTTTATTGAAGCCTCTAGCTATGCCTCACGTGATCCATCTATGCGACCAACTCGCAAGCTTCCTATGGCGAAATATGCTGCTGAATTTATATCTACATTTCAAAAGAGTATAAGTGATGTTAGGAGTGATTTTGCTTTACTTGCAAGGAAAATTGCTAATCCTCCAAAGGATGATATTGTTGCAGAGTTGAAAACGTTAGGATTATCGAAAAATGAAGAGTTGGATGTTCTTATGCAAATGGCGACAAATCCACAGTATGAAAAGTTTTTTTAGAGGCTCTAAGGAGAACAACGCCTAGCATTTGTTAGGCATATTATCGGTTGATGGAAAAAATGTTTGCAGTATTTGTGTAACTAAGACTTCTTTCATTGGCTTAGTATTATCGAATCTCTCTAGAATATGGTGCCCTAAGGTTTCCATCACTATCTACCCTAGTTTAATACCTTGCATGGTTGGTCTTGTTTTCATATTTTGCAGGAGTTGTAATCTCATGTATCTCCTACAACAGACATGCCAGATTTTCTATCAAATGTAATTAGCAGGTCATAATCATGGAAACCATTTTGACTCTTCCTTGATATGATTATTGTCTTATCTATGCCCTTTCTGCCTTATCCTTATGAAATCTAAAAGTGGTTGATTTTCCAATCTAATCAATTTGATTTGTAGATGGATTTTGGAATTTTCATAGCTGCCATAGCCACACAACCCATACATGCTAGTATTAAGTGTATCAACCACAGACTAGTGCCTAAAAATGTTGAGATAAATATGCAAATTAATTTTCATAAATGAAACGTTTTAAGTTATTTAATGTTTACATTCCCAAATTAGATAAGTTCCTCCAGTATTCTTTTCCTTTTATAGTGTCAAAAACACACAAATCTGACATCTAGAAAATCTGATGTGATATGCTTATATGACAATTTAAAAATATTAATCCGGAGTAATAAAGGCTATAGAGTTTAATTTTAAGCTATTAAGAAATAGTTGCATGACAATTTGGTGTGAATGTGATGATGTTGATCTCTTTTAATCGATTAAGAAGGATAGGATAGTAATCGAGTGACTTATTCAAAATGATAAGTAAAGTGTTATTTTATTAAATATAACATAAATTATTATAATTTATAATATGAATTATTAATTTTTTTCAATTAGTGGATTTACGCGAATTATTTTATATAATTTATAACTTCTTCAATTTTTTTCTTATAATAATATCAAATATGTATAAATAACTATGACATAATTAAAAAGGGTAAAACCGTTAAATTTACTATGTTCAGTCTAATACTTTGCGATTCCAAACACTAGACAGCACAAAAATCTTTGTCAAGTACTGAACAAACCAAACGTGGTACAATTTTTTTTTTTGTCTAGTTATTCTTATTTTATACTGTCCAGTACTCCTTATCCTGTTTAATACCAGTAACCAAACGCTACCTATATTTGCTCATCCCTGGTTATATGTCTTGTTTAATAATAAATGAAATACAACAAAGAGATCGATAATATATTTACATAAATTAACTAGAAATAAATCAGTAAAAGAAAAAAAATATAAAAATGAAGGAAATTCTATATGTTAAAAGTTAAGCATTCTTGTATTTGTTCCATTCAAAGCATTTCATATAGTAATATTTTTCTTATTATAGAAATCTCAAAACCATATAAAATAGCATTGTCTAGTAGGATTCGAACATACACCAATGGTTTAGAAGACCTCTATCCCGTCTATTAAATTATGGGTCTTTTTTTTTTATTCTATTTCAATTTTTTTTTAATTTTTTCTATTTCTTATTCTCGAGAAGAAAAATAATAACAATTTATTCATTAATTAAGCAACATTCGGTTATCACGAGGTTGTCCATTATCAAGCCTATTTTTCTTTTTTTTTTTTTCTTTTTCTAAATTATTATTGATCGATTCTTTTATCTGCCTCTTCATCAATTCAAAATTTCAACTATACATTAGAATAATTATTTTATTTTTCTTTATTATATATAAAATTACTATTATAAATGTTTAATTAAAATTTGAATACTAAATAGCAATATCCAACAAAGGAAAAGAATATTGTATTTTCCTCTCCCCTTAGAAGCTGAGCAGAGAAGCATTGGTGCAGCCCTAAAGCTAGCAAAGGAATGGAACTTGGGAAAGATAATAGAGATCATTTTTCTTTTAACAAACGCTATTTCCTCGTGCAAGCTACGACTTGAAGAGATCAAGGAAGTGGAAGATACTATTTTAGACATATCAATTAATTTATTTTTCTCTATGTCTTTTATTCAATACATTATTACATATCAATTTTAGTAGAGAGTAATATCTATTTTATATTTAGTAATAATTATTCATGAGAAGTTTAGTTTTTAAGGGAACTTGTTTTAACTTTACGTTGAGGAAATCTCCACTTGAGATTTCATTAGCCAAAAGAATCTCCAGATATCCATTTGTTGGCACCAGTGGCTATTATTTTCTTCTTTGGTTCTAAATTGACGGCTTCAAGTTTCAAATCCACATATGAAAGATCAAAATTTCCAGCCGTAAAAGGACAAAAAGGTTCTCCATGGACTTCAACAACATAGACCCATTCAAAGGTAGACTCCTGATTCCAGAAGAAAATGGTGAATTTTCAAAACTCCCTTACGCTATTACAGCCAGGCAATTGCCAAAGAACATGAACGAACTTGCTCCATAAGATTTTTTTTTTTTTTTTTCCTTCGAGGCTTCTTCTGGAAATAATTGTTATCAATTTGTCAACGTCTTATTGCGTATGCTGTATGCTATGACATCTCATTACACATTTCCTTAAAGAAACGGGATGGTCTAGAATCCACAATTTATTGAATGTCGTAAAAGGATTCTAATTTCTACATTGTTGAATGGGCAATTCCCCATATCGGTATTTTTAGTAATTTTAGATATCTTTTACACTTTTTTTTTTTTACCAAGAATACCTTTTGGCCTTTTTTTTTGAAAGGGGGAAAGATTTCGGGGGAAGAGAGGAAGTGGAATTTTCAATACATTCTTTCTTTCTTTTTTTTAAAAAAAGGGAATAATAGATTTATAAGGGAAAAAATTAAATTTTTTTACCATTATATTACTTTGTATGAATGCATAAAAAAGTAAGTACAATTATTTATACTTCACTATTTTTATTAAAGTAGTAGTTATTGTTAATTAATCGTTAATTAGTTATTAATATATCATTAATTAACATTAGCTAATGAATTAGTAAAAAAAAATTAGTATTTGTCGTAAATGAAATGTCTTAACTTGTAATTGTGAAAATTATTATAAAATTGATCATTAATGATAAAGTAATTAGTCTTTAATTAGTCATTATTTAATCATTAGAAAATTAATTAGGAAAAACCTTCGTATTAATTATAATGAATTATCTTTGTGTGTTATTATAATGTATTTTTGTAAAAGTAGTTATTAAAATAAGTTATTGTTAATTAACCATTAATTAATAGCAATTAGTCATTAATATTAAGGTAATTAATTGTTAGAAAATTAATAAGTAAAAAAAAATTGTATCGATTGTAAATGTAAAATGTTTGTGTGTTTTTGCATAAGTAGTTATAAAATTAAGTTGTTGTTAATGAATCGTTAATTAAAGATGATTAGTCATTAATATATCATTAATTAATTGTTATAAAATTAATTAGTGAAAATTTTTGTATTGATTACAAATATAATATGTTTGTGTGTTTTTGTACAAGTAGTTATAAAATTACATTGTTGTTAATTAACCATTACTTAACAGTAATTAGTCGTTAATATGTCATTAATTAATTGTTAAAAAATTAAGTAATGAAAAATTTTGTGTTGATTGTAAATGTAATATGTTTGTTTGTTATTATAGAAGTTGTTATAAAATTAAGTCATTGTTAATTAACCATTAACTAAGAGTAATTAGTCATTAATATGTCATAAAGTACAATAGTGAGAAATTTTTTGTTAATTGTAAATGTAATATGTATATGTTTGTGTGTTTTTTTTTGCAAAAGTAGTTATAAAATTAAGTTGTTATTAATTAACAATTAATTAATAGTAATTAGTTGTTGATATGTCATTACTTAATCATCATAAAATTAATTATTAAAAAAAATTGCTATTGATTGTACATGTAATATATTTATCTGTTATTGTAAAAGTAGTTGCAAACTTTAGTTGTTATTAATTAATTATTAATTAGACAATAAAAAGTTGCTAATAAGTCGTTAATTAATATTTTGATATTATTAGTAACATATATTCATTTATTTTTTGTATAATAGATGGAGCCTAGACCATTCGATCCTTTAGTCTTGACGTAGTAAGAGGGACATTGATCATAGGCTGTCTAGAATAGAGGGGTAAACAGCCTTTCACTTGTTGATTAGTTTATGTTACATTATGAATAGTATAATATTTCACTTGTTATCATTATAGGATCAATTAATCATCGCCATTTGACGTTTCGAGTTGTTACTCCGTTGCAATGAGCGCACCATCCCCATTAATCCTCAAATGAAGCCATACTTGCATTTGGCGGGATTCAAAGGTGTGAGTCGCCTATCGTTTATTCCATTGGATTGGCATATGATTACAGCTTTGGTGGAGCGATGGTGGTTAAAGACGCATACACTCCACATGCCAACATTGGAGTTTACTATCACCCTACAGGATGTAGAGATCCAGTTAGGACTCCTCGTTGATGGTCAGGCAATTATAGGGAGTAGTTGTTTAGATTGGGATGCGATATGTGAACAATTGCTAGGGGCAAGGCTAGAGCCTAGCGGTAGAGGGGCCGCATTAGCATGGTGTAGCTGTGTGATATGTTCTAGATGCTCCCACATGATACTGATGCAGAGCAAATCCATTGATATACGTATGTGTACATAATGTAGCTATTGGAGAGATTTATCTTTGCTGATAAATCTAGCGCCTCCGTCTACGTTATGTGATTACCTCTATTGAAGCATTTCGACATTATTGGGAAATATAGCTAAGAGTCCGCATGTTTAGCATGGTTATATCGCCAACTTTGTGTCACATCATCATTATTAGTGCACAAGATTGGAGGGGTTACCATTCTCCTATAAGTGTGGGCTTGGAATGTATTTCCTCACATAGCATCCTTTAATTGACACAAACTATATATAGAATTTAGCGGTCCATTGGCTTCACATTAGAACATGCGGAGGGACACTCAGTATCACTTGACCCATGTTATCGGTGCATATTGGGATGCGTTCGACAGGTAGAACATGGCACAGGTATTTCAATAACCTATTTTTTTTTCTTCCATTTCATCATATTGATCATTTACATTGAATATAATTTCCTTTCCTTTAGGTGGAATGGGAGTCATATGATGGGAATGTAATTAATGTTTTATAATGGAAAATTTTCCATCACCTTGTCAATTTTTTTATCCTCCAAATTAGAGAGAAAGAGGAGGAAAAGTTAAAAAAAGTTATTTAAATTTCAATTCTACCCCCTTTATTTTTCTATCTTTTATTATTTTTTATGGTATACTAATAAGTGTATGTTATACTTCATTTTATCTTTAGTAATAATTAATATTCCATCCATTTTTCATTTCCTTTATTATACAAACACAATGAAAAGAGTCAAATTCCTTTATAATTCTTTCCTCTCATATATTCTTTTTTCTTTGATATCCATTCTTCTCATATTCCTTTTGTCACACCAAACAAAGTGTTAAAGACAACTCATATGAATTAGTTCTAGTACTATTGAACAACACACTCGCATTTCAGTGTAAAAATAATTATATTTCTAGATGATCAAAAAAAGTACATTAAATAAAATAAATACAAGTACAACAAAATTCATTTAATAGGGAGTTATTACTCTTAACACCTTTTATAATTTTGATGCATTAATCTCATTCGTAGATTTTGGAGCATTTTAATTTGAAATATAAACATTTTTTTTGCATAAAATTAAGGGAAAAGTAAAAAAAGAATCCTTTATTTTTGTCTACTATTATGATGAAGTTGTTAACCTTTTAACTTCTTAGTTTCAATAATTCATCTTCTCCAAATTACATGAAAATATGATTTAATTTGATTAATTTTTGTTTATATAGCTTTTTTTTTTCCTTAATTAAATAATTACACATACTTAAACTATAGTTTACACTTTTTAAGTTAAAACATTATGAGGTAATGCAAATTTGCCTCCACTTTTTGGATAGTAGATCCTTTGGCTCACATTATCCTCCATTTGTGCACATTAAGGAGAAAATGATAAGATAATAACCATAAATGCAAACTTCACTAATTTCTAACTAAAGATAGCAATAACTTTATGATGATTATAATATTGTTCCTTTTTTATCATTGTCCCATGGATGTAAAACTATAGCAATTGCTTGGAAAAAGAAGAGATAAGAGAAGGAAGAATGGCATTAAAAAGTTTGAACATAATTTACTATAATATGTAGATTATATTTATGGTAGCAATAATATGAATCTTTTTAAGGATACGATGGAATTTCATAAAGAAAAAGTGAGACACCAAAAGTGGTTTTAGTTGCTTAAATAATATATAGATATAGATATATATAATACATCATGGTAAGCAATTAAGTATTGGTATATATTGTAATTGCTTGTAATTTTATTTTATTTTCAAGCTATATGTACTGTGAATGTACTATTTGTATCTTTTATGTATTTACAACAATTTCAAAATAAAAAAAGAAAAAAGATATATAGATTGACATAGATGTAAGAGAGGGTCGGTTCTAGCCCGTGAATAGGCCCTTTAGCGTAATTAGCCCAATGGGTAGGAATTGTTAGGCTAGCGGTTCGAAGGTTGGATTGCATTACACAACCTAGTGAGCCAACGGGCCTCAAACTAGCCGTCAACCCGCCGGTTCGGCCCGCCAGTTCACGGTCCAACTGCACCGACAGGTTGGGCTTGTCGTATAAGTCCAAAAAAAAAATTAATTGAAGTTGACAGTTAAGAAAAAATGTAGAGGAGGAAGAAAAGGAAGAAAAAAAAATCAACTTAAAGACTAATACACGTCAGCAAAGGAAGAAAAAGAAGAAAACAAATGTCAAAGGAAGTAGGAATCCGATTTTGAATAACAATAATAATTGAATGTAATTTCAAAGGCTGCAACTTTGCAACATTAGGGAAGAAAAACAAAGAAAAAGAGAAGACAATCGAAGAAAAACAAGAAAGGACGATGCAGGATAAAAACAATCAAATTTGCATTTAGACGTTTTGAAAGTATGAAGTGCATTTCGAAAAAAATGTTCACGTAGGTTTATAGGATTGTGGATAGTGAGGAATGGTTTTAAGTTATTGGTATAGGTACAGTGTGTAGGTGTTCAAATTTTCAAATTTGAATGTTGCAAAAGAGTAGAAGAAATTAAGCGTATTATTGGACATTGTATAAATTAATAGTGTAGTTTGAAAAGTAGAATTATCCACGCAAAAAATTTGCACTCACTCTTATCTTTTGCTCTCATCTTCAATTTTCTGTGCTCTTATCTTTTATTCTATGTGCTATCATCTTCTATTTATGGTGCTTGCATCTTCTACACTATTAATACCTTGCGAATAATTTCTATCATATTTTTTACCAAATGTTAAATATATTCTATCCTTTTATCTATCTATATCAGTATTTTATAATTATCATAATATTAAAAAATGGCAAGTTATTTTGGCAGTTTAGATTCTTCTAAGAGGGGTTGTTCTAATAAAGGTGATAAAGGAAAATCTGTGCAAAAGGTACCCCAACAATAATTTGAAGTGAATGGTTACAATATCTACGACTTTACCAATAAATGCCTAAAGGACTTGATGATGCTAGCCTTCGACTTTCATGAAAGGCCTTTTGGTGGACAAAGCGAACTGTTACTATGATAGAGCAGTGAGGACGAGGTAGAAGGAGAAGGGTAAGATGGTGTACAAAAAGTGTCGAAGGAAGAAATTCTAGGGCACTTACGTGGCCCATCCGGCTCCATGAGTAAGCCACTAGCACCACTTACGTGGTCCATCTGGCTCCACGGGTAAGCCACTAGCACCACTTAAATTAGAAATTTTTACTAAACATTTTCATAAAATTATAGGGGAAGATGACAACACCTATGCTTATTGCAACCACTACTAATCAAGTTATGTATGGAAAAAGGGAGAGGGGTATGATACCCTTAATAGGCACATGCAAGTGAAGCACCCCACAAAGTTCGACATAGATAAATCGCAGCAACAAATTTCGCAACCAATAGGATCACAAGGAGGAGGCCTATTTCATTATTCTGCTGATAGGCAACAATTTTACTTGCAAAATACTTAGCAAAGTATAACCTGTCATAGAGTCATGCAACTTCCCCTCATTGATTGGAGTACGAGCGAGAAGCACTGAATCCAAGCTCACATACTTGCGATTCAAAAACCATACAAAAAACTACCATTAAACTATATCATAACGGTAAGTGTGAATTAGCTACTCTTTTCAATTCTCTTAAGACACATGTTTCCATTTGCGTAGATATATGGACTGATCCATGACAAGAAGATTCATACATAGGAGTTACATGCCACTAGATAGACAATGCATAACAAGTACAAAAAAGACTAATATTTCTAAAGGTTTTCAATGATTGCCATATGGCATAAAATATTTTCTATATTATAAGTATTATTTTTAGTGAATACGGTTTGACAAAAAATATTTTTTCAATTGGTTTTGACAAAGCGACTGCTAACATGACATCCATTGATGAACTTCAAACTTTATGTCAACCCATGTTAGGGGAGACATTTTTCCACATTTGATGTGCCTGCTACATTTTAAATTTTTGCATTAAGGATGATATAAACTGTTTAGATTTTAAAATGTTCCCAATAAGACAATTAGTATGTCTTTTAATTGACCATTCTCCCATAAATAAGGCATAGCAAAGATTTTGTATTGAAAATGGAATGCGACTTAAAAATTTAGAAAAGATGTTAAGCATACGTGGAATTCCACCTATTTACTTTTATAGTTGCTTATAAAGATGCATTATGTTTTTTCGCTACCATGAATGTCTCAGACATTCCACTTCACCCTAATGATTGGGATGTATGCAATAGAATGTTGAAGGTTTTAAGAGTTTTTCATGACTGTACTCTAATATTTTCTCCATTGTATCATACTAGTGTTCATTTTTTCCTTATGAATGCGGTGAATATATCGTCAGTGCTACTCGATGCTCGATTCAATCCTGCAGGTGGCTATAAATGATATGGTTGTAAAATAGTTACAGTATTATAGAAAAATTCTAGCAATTTATCTAGTTGTTTTTATTTTAGATCTATAGTGTAAGAAAGACATGTTATTAGAGTATCTTAATTTGTATTATTCCATTGTCGATGCATTCTCTAACACGGAAGACACTTATGCCATTACTGCCACGTAAGAACTATGCCGAGTGGTCCATGTAACGGAAAAATTATATTTTAACTTTTACACTACATTCGGTGGTTAGGTTTCCCAAACTCCCTTACCGTCCCTCGGCTCACATGATACATTGCATGATCCTACCCTCATTGCGTAACGAATGATGTTGCAAAAGTTGAAACGACACCATTTTTGGTAAACCGAGTACATTGAACTTAACGATTACCTTCAATATACACTTCGAATTTAGTGATAACAGTATCACATATTTCAACATCCTTGACTAGTGGAGGAGGCATAGGAAGACGTATCCTATACTCTCTCGCATGGCTTGCCAAGTTTTAGCTACTCCCGCATCAACGGTAGCTATTGAACAAGCATTCAACACGATAGGCCTTATACTATCCTAGCGATGATCACAATTGCCACCCGCTAACATTGAGGCACTAGCTTGCATAGGGGATTGGTTAAAGGCAAGGAATTGCACACAAGAGTTGTATAGGACGTTCGGTAAAGAAGATGAATACTTTAGCGACATCGTTCCATCGGATGGAAGCTTTGCTGGTTTGGATCCTAATATTGGGTAAGCCAAATAATTTTGTAAGGTTATTAGTACTATTTTATTTATTTTTTGTACTAGGTTAGAGTTAGACATATTTTGTAAAGGAAGTAGTACTTCCTTATTTATTTATGTTATTTACTTACACAATATTATTATTATGTACAAGAAGTAAGGCCAAATGTCTCTATCTTTTTCTATAATAATTTTATTCAATTAATAAAATTTAAGGCTAGCATCCTCCCCCGGTGTATGGGGTATTGCCATCAATTAATTTTGAAACATCGTATATTGCCCCGAGAAATTGTAAATTAAATTTCAACGTTTATAAATTTAAGAAAAAAACCAAACCAACTAAAAAAATACACATGAATAAATATCAAATAATCTTAAAGAATATGAAAAATATGCAATAAAAATCAGGGATTAAAAAAATTAATCCAAGAAAGAAAAAAAAAACTTGAAGAGCTGGTTTAGGGCACAAACCGACCCGTGAATCGCCAGATTAAGGGAATCGGCCCAACCCTTCCTCCTAGGGCAGGCCCTATGTCTAGATTGACATATCCTACACAAAACTTTACCACAATATATATATATATCTAATGAAAAACTGAATAATTATACAATGGAGTCACTCAAGTGACTATATATTGTTAATGGGGCTTACTTATTGTAATTCAAAGTGATTTATCATTAAAAGGAGACTGTTAACAATTCTCATGGAGATGTCAATAGCTTGTATGAAGCTATCAATAGTTTTTTTTTTTTATTATTAATGGATTTTATTTTTATTATAATTCGGATTTTATTTATTTATTTTTTATCAAGAGGCAAATTTATTACCATATAAGTTCAAAACATACAAGCACAGTTCACACAAATGTAGTCATCCTACTGCTATTCTTTCAACACTTTTTTCCATACAAATATCAGCTTGGGACTTAATAATCCCTATTTCTTCCATCAAAACCAAGGCTGTACCAGTAGCAGGGCCCTCTAAAACAGAGCTTTTCCTTGCGGTTTAACGTCGCTTCGGCCAATGCGTCCGCTTCGTAATTTCCCTCTCGTCTGATACTTTGAATTTGTACTTCTTGCAATTCTTTGACTCCTTGCTTGTAAGAACAGATAGCATTAATTAATAGAAAATTTGGTTCCTCGGTTTCGCAAATGCTTCTCTTTGTTTCCTCCAAATCTGTAGTTTAAATGACTACCTTCCTCAACCCTCATTCCTTTGCCAAACCCAAGGTTGTTGCGATGCTCCATTGTTTCGCCTCTAATGGGGAGGGGAAGGCAATATTTTTTGATAAATCCTCCTAAAATTTTGCCTTTCTAGTTACGACAAATACCTCTTACTCCTGTGCGTTTCTGTTCTTCGCTAACTGCTCCATCTACATTAAATTTGGCCCATCCCTCTCTGGGTTTCTTCCACTCCTCAACTCCCATTCTAAACTCTCTCCCTGTGATTGCTCCTGTACATAGCCCAGTTCTCCCCCGCCTTAAAGAGAGCTTGATTCGCTCATCTTCCTTCATCATTCCGTATAAAATACTGAAAAGATACAAAATAAAATCAGTTTTATAGAACAAGGTACTAATATAATAATATGCTTATAAGACGGATATTTTGGTCTTTTGAATAGTAGCGATATGAGTTTTGTAAAAATCCTATTAGCTTTTTTCCCTTCTGTTGTTAAAACAACACTATCTTTGTGCATTAAGAAACCTTGAGCAATACCAAACTACGCTGTTGCTCCTTTCAAAGCACAATTTGCAAAAGTAAGTCCTTCTAATCGATTAATTTCTTAAACATTCTCTTTTCCAATGAGAGAATCGTTGAGATGTGGAGTTTTGTGTTAATTTGAGGATTTTAGGTACCGTGACATTGAAGCAAAAGTTGCCGGCTCAAGTGAGTTAGGACTTTTGGAAGCAATCTAAGACAAGTGCTCTATTTGTGCCTGAAATCACGAATTAAACAATTTTGTATTATAGAATCAAAGTTATAGAGTTGATTTAGGCTATAGAAAGGGAAGATGAATGAAATGGGTTTTGTTTGGGAGGAAATCGAGGGTTGCCGTAAGGTGCATGGCTGTGTACTAGGGCGTGTCAAAGAGAGTTTTTGGTTAGAGAGTTACACAGTCAAATACACGATTGCGTCTAAGATCATGCCAAGCTTAAACTTTTACCCAAGAGATACATGAGGTCGAGTACGCCCATGTTGCAGCCCGTGTAACCCTTTGTTTTTATAAACAAATTTAATTGGATATTAGGTTTAAATGTAGGTGTTGCTTGTGATTGGCTTGGACTAGGGGTCTACAATGGTAGATCCCTAGGGGATACCTTGATGATTGGTATACCACGTTGTTTCTAGTGGAGCTTTATACCAAAATGATCTAGGGTAGATTAGAATTAGATAGAACCCATAGTAGCAGTACCCAACCTAAAAATATATATGTATAGATATATTATATGGTGTAATGAGGTCATGAGTATCCTCTTATTGGTTGTTGGCTAATTAAAGATAAATAATCCGATGATTGTGATGAGTATATCCATTGCATTTTCGTGTGTTGGTACTGTTATTAATGTGGCACATGTACGTCTATGTGGTAATCATGTATTTGGCATTATCTTACCTTGTTCGGGGAATTTTTTTTTCAAGTATGTCAAATTTTGAGAATGGGTTCAACACTAGAGTATTGAGACATGTAATAAATTAGATTGTTATATGATACTTTTGATTACGTTAAATTTTCTTTTAGATTATTTAGAAAATTTTAGAATTATGTATATTGATAAATAAAGAGGAGATACGTATCTATGATATTTGAGAAATTGATAATTTGTAGCTCTAGTAAGAAAAGAAAGGAAGGAGAGAGAGAGTAGGGAAAGTGGAAGTCGATCTTCTTTTGGTTGGTAACTCATTTTCTCGAGAACTTCCTCCAATTTTTGTGATTAAATTGGGTGAAACTCTTACCAAATGTCAAATGTAGCTCTAGTAAGAAAAGAAAGGAAGGAGAGAGAGAGTAGAAAAAAGTGGAACTAAACGTACTTAATCTTATAAAAACCAATTTACTATTTTTTTTTTGAAGGAGTAATTATAGGATTGCTCTTATTTATTTATTAGGCTATTATTACTATTATTATTCTTGTTTTTAACACACACACATAGATATAATTGGGTTATTTTAAAAACCCAAGTTTCTCAAGACATTTCTTACCATATCCTATTCTACCCTATCGCTTTTTTGAGATCTAGTTTTACTATCATCCATCCCTTCCCTTCCTCTTCTGCATTGAGCGCATCACTTCTTATAACAATATTACATTGTTTGTTGGCATTCTCCCAAGTACGAAGCTTGCTTAGGCTAGGTTGATCAATTCCTCTAGATGCGGCCTTAGTCTGTTTACCAAGACCTTTGCCACAATTTTATACACCATGTTGCATAATTCTTTGATACTATTAGCTCCTACTCTTTTTGGTATCAACACCACCAAGGTTTTTCCCCCTCTACTAGCCATCTTTATCTAGTCTTCATTGCCCACAATTTCTCTTCCCTTTTTGATATGTCATTTAGTTCCTTCTCCCTAGTCCTTTGTCGGTTTACTAGCTCCTGTGATGGCTTCCGTAGGCTTTCTCTTTAATTCAGGAAATTTTCTCAGGAAAAGTGACTATACAATTTAATTATTTTTAAATAATTATATCGAAGAATTCACTTAAAAAAAAATATTCAAAGTATTGAATTAAAGCTCGGTCCAAAAAGAAAGAAAGTAAACAAAAAAAACCTGATATTCCAATTCCACGTGGAAATCACCATGTTTGAAATTTGAAAATCACCTGTTTGCCCTACGCTGATTCCGTTCTGCTGCTACCAAAACAATTAACCGCGCCCACGGTTTTTCTCCTTAACATAGCTATAAGAGCGACCTTTAATTGAAATTTGGAAATCAGAGGTACGAGGCATAAGGTCGTGCTTTTAATTGAAATTGATCGTGTCCACTCTCAAAACAAAAAGCACCACCTAAAATGTCTGCTGCACAATAAATCAACGATCCCACATAGTGTAACAAGGTTACAGTCACAACATAAACAATTATATATATGTTTTAATGTGACTCTGTGTTTTATAGATATATATAAATATACCTTACTCTCCTCGATTAAAATAGGTGCTCCCTTACCGTAGGGTTAGATCATATATATATATAATTCATGGTTGTTATAGTCTGAATGAATCTCTTGAAAGCTCTATTGTCTCCCACCATGCTTCTTCTGACCAAATCAAAGAGTTTGTCTTCCTTCCAATTAGCTTTTGTGATGACGTATAATACAGTATTAATTATATATGATATGACATGCACGGCATGTAATTTTATGTGACATATTTAAATTAATTACATATATACGTATGACATTTCTCTACTTTTGTATAATAACATAAGATGTATATAAAATCTATAAGATAAACCAATTATTTAGTTGGCCAAAAAAAAAAAAAGAAAGAAAGAAAACCAATTATTTATATAATAAACTATACTTTTAAAAACATTCAGCGTTTTTATGATAATATGCAAAAAATGCATTTGCATTATGGGTTCATAAGAAATAGAAAATAAATATAATTACACATGTTACGATTTTTTTTTTTTTTTGTTGGCTTCTTCATGGCAACAATCCAGAAAAAATCATCATCATCATCGTCGTCATCTCCTTCTTCTTCTTCTTTTTTTTTTTTTTTCATCGTAAATATTCCCATCAAAATCTATGGCTTATTACATTATACCCAATGGCTTAAATAATAACATCGACCTAATAAACATAGCGTCAAACAGGTTATTTTAGTTCTCTCCATCAGGGATTTTCATCCTCATGGATAGCTTTGTTGCATTGAAAATGATATTCAGTGGTCTGCTCTCACTCTTTTTTTGAGTAGCTTAAACCAGTTCAAGAAAACTAAACCACCATCAATATGGATCCACTAGGGTTAAATAAATTCTGCAAAATATCTGACAACAACATCATCTTAAGATGCTGGTTTTTATTATTATTATTATTATTATTATTATGTTTTTATCTTATCTATATATGTTTAAAGTCTAACGTTTAGAAACTATTATATTTGCATTTTATGAGAAATTTACTAAAATAATATAAAATTTAAAAAATAATCTTAAAATAGAATACCAAAAAAAGTATTTATCAAAATAGATAGTGAAGGTACGAGCTTAAAATACACTTTTAGTTAAACAAAAATTAGCTCAATTAAAGGTACAAACTGTGTGTACACCTTTAAGTAACTAATCCCATTCCTACCAACATCCCTCCATCCAATAATTTCATCAAACTTCTTCCACTGCCCAATAATTTCATCTGTCCGTCACGTTGCTCCTACAAACCTATACCTATCAAAATAATTGCAAATGACACAATTTTTCTACAAACCTACATCTATAGGAACACAACATGTGGCCATGCCCATACCATATGCAGAAGACTACACACAAACCTAGAACACAAACATAAACTCACATAAACAAAACTACACTGTTGCAAACTCTCTTTCTCTTATTTTCTTTCATTCTTACACGAGTTTCATTCGAAGAAGAAAAGCTTATACATTTATGAGGAATTGAAGAGTATCAACAAGAGATGTTCCCAATTTTTTCAACAAAAAAAAGTGATTAAGTTATATTTCAAAAGCTTTTTTCATCGATTTTTTTTTCTTATTATGATACTTTTTGCCACTCCTTAAAAATTTAACTGTAATCATTTGTAGTCTTCTATTTTTATTAAAATATTAGTACTTGTTGTTAGTTTATAGTGTGCTAGACATGATTTATGTAAATGTTGTTGTATGTAACATGTAAAAAAGATGAATATTATGCGTACTAAAAATTTTGTATTATTTTTAAGTATAAAATTTTAGTTTATTATTTAAATTGTTATAATTTTTTGTAATTAAATAATTGTTTAAAAAATTAATTTTAAAAAATACGAGTTAATGAAAATGTTAATATAATTTTTTTTATGTGGAAACAATTTTAGGTGTGAATTCAATAATTTGAATTTTTTTCAATTTTAAAATTTTGATATTTTTTAACAAAATTATGAATTTTTTTAGTTTCTAAAAAAAATTAAGAAAATTTCAATTTATTAAAAATTTTTCAATAAACTATTCTTTCTTCTATTCTTATGTAAACTAACAGATATTTTTTACAATTTTTTTTTTGAAAAATTTTAAAATTAAAAAAGTAATTTTTTTTTTCACATGCAAAGAAAATGATCATTGTTGTGCATTATAAAGGTTAAATAACCAATATTAGCTGTTTTTGTAAATTAGCTAATTATTTATCTATTTTGGGGATAAGATAACAATGAGTGACTATATCAAATTTCTAGTATTGCATTTAGAAATATTGTAAGGGATAGTTGAAGGCCAAAATATGATAGGAATCCTGTTAAGAAATTGAAAATGAAGAAAAATGTAAACTATACTAAATTCTTGTACAATGCTAACATTTTTTGTTTTCGTTGTGTAGATTAGATGAAGCTTGGACCATTTGATCGATCTGTTTTAATGTAGCAAGATGGACATCGTTTATAGGTTGTTTGAGATGGAGAGGTAAACCACATGCAACTTGTGAAATTAACCACTTCATGTTCTAGTGCCAATACTACGACATTTCATTTATTTACTTTTAGGATCAATCATGACTCATTGTTCGATGTCGCAAGTTGTCACTTTGGCACGTTGAGAACGTTATCTTAGTAGATTTGTAGATGGAGCCATATCTACAATTGATAGGTTTCTAAGGTGTGAGCCACCTACCCTTTATACAGCTAGATTGGCATATGATTATTGCCCTGGTTAAGAGGTGGAGGCCAAAGACGCACAAGTTTCACATGCCAACTAAGGAATTTACTATTACTCTATAAGATGTTGAGGTCTAGCTAGGCCTCCCAATCGATTATTAAGTAGTGACAGGGAGTAGTTCCTTAGATTAGATTGCTACATGTTAGAGATTGCTTGGAGGTGAGACTGGGTTCAAGCAGTAGGGGGGTCGCATTAGTATGATGTGGCTTTGGGATAAGTACTTAGTCCTACCACAACATATAGATGCTAAGCAAGTTACATGTCATATACGTGCATATATTTTGTAGCTGCTCGGCAGATTTATCTTTGCTAATAAATCCAAAACCCTTATATATAACCTGTTTTTGCCACTATTAGATCACTTCGATGTGATAGACAGTACAATTGGAGATTCGCATGTTTAGCTTAGTTGTATCACCAGTTTTGTATTGCATTTGCCATGTTAGCTCACGAGATAGGAGGAGCAGCAATACTCCTATAGGTTTGGGCATAGGATAGATTCCCCTATATAAGGCCTGTTAGCTACCACGGAGTTGTTATAGAGGCTAGAGCTCCCCTTGTTGCATGATGGAAGACAAGCTAGGATAATTAATATCACCCAACCTATGTTGTTGCCGCTTATTGGGATGCTCTCGACAAGTAGAATGCTAAGTAAGTATTTCTTTAACCTTTTTTCAGTTTTCCATTTCATCATATGTTTCATTACACTTAAATCTTACTTACTACCCTTCAGGTCAAGTGGGAGTTGTACGTAAGAAATTTGATTTATATCTTACCACCCTTCTACAAAGCAGGTAGATACATTTGGATTGTTTGGGTACTACTCACATGTTTTCACATAGTCGAGTGGCATTTCCCAGACTGTGTTGTTGGGTAATTTGGGGGTTGCTAATATATGCCATAGGATGTTGATACACAACTTGGGTTCTCTTATATCGACTTGCATGAGAGGGTTGATACAAATTGGCTAATATAGCATGTACCGTACATAGCTTTATGAGACAAGCATCTAGCCTGGTTGGTTCACATATAGGGCCCTTGTAGGGTGTAAAGGCGCAACTTGCTAACATATGGCAACAACAGCAACTAATTCCTACATGCCGTAAGACCGTGGGACATAGACAACCCTAAAATCGGGCTCAGGCACGGGAATATCCAATATAAAACTAACAACTCCTACCAGATGCCGATGAAATAGACGACAGCTTGGCCCTAGTGCCTAGCACATATGTTAAACCACATTATCATTCTATTAGTGGTCTTTTCTCTACATTACTTGCTCCGTAGAAGAGACACACTGGTAAGTAACCAATGTATTGAGGTGAATCTTCATAACTTGCTACAAATTAGAATCCAATGCCTCCCCGTGACTTCGATGATGCCCCCCAGCACCATCAAACATAGGAGTCATAGGTTCCCCTTACTCCAAATGCAAGGCTGGTTAGAGAGCACACAAATGCATTTTCATGACTGACACGACAGTTCGATAGGAGAAGGAACAATAGGAGATAGGATACTATTTTTTCTTATTTGACATATAAATCTTTCATCGACATTTGCAATTCAAGTAAATTACAATATGAAATTTATAAATTTATTTAACATTTTTTAATAACTTATTTTTTTCTATTTTTTTATAACTACACTTTTACATTTTTTTAACAATTGTTTTTAAGATTTTTTATAATTATTTTCACAAAATGTATTTATGATTTTCTTTGCATGATTTTTTATAAAATTTCTCCAATGATAAATTTTCTAAAATTATTTTTTTTTGTTTTAAAAAAAAATTAAAAATTCACATAAGAATAGCAAAAAAAATATTATCTTAAATTTAAAAATGATAAAAATTGATTTAAAATTAAAAAAAATTAAGCGCCTTTAGTTTTGCTAATTTTGGCTCAACTGAAGGCACTTTCTGGATCCACACTTTCACTACCTATTTTGGGAATAAATTTTCCGGATATACTATTTTGTGATTATCTTTCAAATTTTATATTATTTTAGTGGGTTTATCTTATTTTATCAATTTATATTTCAAAATTATGATAAAGATGTTGACTAGGGAATGAAAATTCATGCACTCTTAAGAAAAAAATGTTTAAAAATATATTTTATGCATTGAAAAAAAAATCTCAACTAGTATTTTATAAAAATAAATAAAGTTAGGAATAGATAAGTCCAAATTTATAAGGATTTGTTAAATATTTATATATATATACCCACCTTTTTTATATCTTATTCTTAACAAACAAATGTTAGAACAAATACCGAAAAGATAAAAATAAAAAATAAATAAACTAAAGAAATCCTAAAAACTCCTTAACAAACTCTAGGTGAGGCAACACCCTCTTTTCTAAACCTCTTTCCTTCTTTTACCATTACAAATCCATAGAAATCTCAATATTTGTAGATTTCAACATTCTTAAGTAGTAAAAGTCCTCATATACGTCCCCCATGCATTCCATCGACCTTATGTATCCACCACTATAAATCTAATCTATAAGTTCAGCTAGCTTGAAGATCATCATTGAAATACATTGAAATCAGAGATATATAATATATAGAATAACAATATAAATAATTAAATATTTATTTGTGATACCCAAATATATGTAGCATTTAAGTTACTATTAGTACTAAAGAAGTAAAAAGAATGCTAGGGCTCTTATAATCTAATGATGTGATTACTAGTCTCCTAGTGGGATAGACTAGATTCAATTTCCTCCTTCTCCAATTATAATATTAATTGGCAAAGAAAAGAAAAAAGAAATAAAAAAGAATAAATAACAATTTTAGAAAATTAAAATATGTAAACATAAGAGATGTAACTATATTCATAAAGATAATTTGCAAAACATAATAAGAGGAAACTATATTAACACAAGAATCTCACATAATATTGAAAAGAAAACCGAATGTTAAAAGGAAAGTAAATGCAAAGACTCCACAAGATATGATGCACCTAACCTAATCGCAAACACTATTTAAATAACTTTTTTATTCCCTTTTTACAGACATTTTATCTCATTTACCTATTATCTATCTATATTTATTCTTCTATCCTACATACATTGTATCATATTATATCTTCTGTCTATTATGTCTGCTGCACAATAAATTAACGATCCCACGTAGTGTAACAAGGTTACAGTTACAACATTATGACTCACCATCTACAATTATATATATGTTTTAATGTGATTGTGTGTTTTATAGCTCTATATAAATATGCATCACTCTCCTCAATTAAATTAGGTGCTCCCAGACCGTAGGGTCAGATCATATTCTTATATATATAATTCATGGTTGTTATAGTCTGAATGAATCTCTTGAAAGCTCTCGTCTCCCATCTTGCCTCTCCTGACCAAATCAAAGATTTTGTCTTCCTTCCAATTAGTTGTTGTGATGAATTATAATACAATATTAATTATATATGATATGACATGCACAGCATGTAATTTTATGTAACATATCTAAATTAATTATATAGATACGTATGACATTTCTCTCCTTTTGTATAATAACATAAGATGTATAGAAAATTTATAAGATAAACCAATTATTTAGTTGGCCGGAAAAAAGAAAACCAATTATTTATATAATAAACAATACTTTTAGAAACATTCAGCTTTTTTATGATAATATGCGAAAAATGCATTTGCATTATGGGTACATAAGAAATAGAAAATAAATATAATTACACATAATACGATAATTTTTTTATTTCTTCATGAAAAATCATCATCATCTTCTTTTTCTTCTTCTATTGTTGATAGTATTTAGATCAAGTTGCTTTGTTTCATGTGTCTGTTATTTTTCATTTTCTTTTTGTTTCGAACTCTTTTATTAGATTATGTGATCTATTTTATAGGATTTATTATGCTTGTTAATTGGGTGATTTTTGTTCTCAAAAAAAAAAAATGGTATCTTCTTTATGGATATATTATAAATAAAAAAAATATATTTGTTCAGTTTGGGTTTTTGTACCCTCAATTTTTTATCTACGAATCCTTTTATACCAATAGATTTGATTGGTATAATTTTTTTTATTGATTAAAACAAGTAAATAATTAATCCAATGACAGCAATCAATTTACGATTATTTGCCTTCCTTTAAAAGTTTCAATTTTATTCAATGTTATATCTTAGAATGTTTTTGAAGCAGTTGATTGTTAGGTTTTGACTTGCTAAGTTCTTCGACGTATTCCTTCCTCTAGAAGTTATAATTTCTTTATTTTATACTTCATCCTCTTTGAAGTTTGAAATACTTTTTTGTAATTAATATATTATATGTATATCATTATATTAATGTAGAGGGGAAAATAAACTTGTTTCAGCCGGTTAGCACAGAGGATAATATTCCTACAATTGAGCTGAAAGGGATATTTACGAGCTTAGAATAGTTAAGATCATTAAGTTCTGACTTACCATGTTCTTCCACAAATTTAATAAGATCTAAGCTCATGCCTAAATCCAACCAATTAATAATTGCCCATAAGTGAAGGAACCCTTTGATGATTCCTAGGGGATTGAATAAGCATCTCAAACAAGTTGCTCTTTGTCTATCTGTCGGTCTATTTTCTTTTGTCTCTATCTTCGTTGACTTCAAATTTTATTAAAGCAAAATAACTCCCGTGTCCCTATTCATAAGTATAGTCACTATCCACGATTGTCATACTTTATAGCGGTTAATATATTGTTTTGATAAGTTAAAAGTAGTAAGTTTATATTTGATTTTTAAATATTATAAAAAAATAAATATATTCTTATTTTGCTCTTTGTGTAAGTTGAACTGAGGAAGCATTAGTCAGGATTAGATATAAGACCGGTTCAAAATCAGCTCGGAACTGTTAGCTCAAGGATCAATGGAAGGTGGAACCGGAACTGGCCTAACAGAGGGAAAGGCCAAGCCGGTTTCCTTGGCCCGGTGGTTCACAGGCTAGTTTAATTATATGTGGTGTATTACAGTTGGTCCGACCCGCCAATTCAATCCACACATGAACCAGCAGGCCAAATTGGCAGGTTAATGATTGGTTCGGGGCCTACCAGTTAGTTGGATTGCATTACAACTTTTCCTTCAAATTGTCGGTCTAGCGATTTCTACCCTTCAAGCCAGTTCCAGCTTTGGACTAATTCAAGGGCTTGAACCGGCGGCTAGAACTGGCCCTCTCTTTTATCTAGTTAGGACTATTCTATTGAGGTAAACTCCATAGATTGATGGAGAGGCATAAAACTGAAATAAAATCATAAATCTAATCCAACCAAATTAAATCATAATCATGGTTCTTTTGCAATTTAATTGACAATGTTCTCTAAATGAAAAAAGTTATGCTTAATTTGAAGATATTACCTAACTTAAACTGAAACTATCTAAACTATTACGTAAAATACATGCTTTCTTTTTTTTTTTTTTCCTTAAAATGACTAGCTAATGAAATATCATATTAAGATATATAGCATAACATTCAACTTTCCCTCTCTTTCTTTAAAGATGTAAATACCAAAAAGTCATTTATTTAAAATTTTAAGTTCTTATATGTGCATTTTCAATCTCATAATTGTAAATTAATTTTAGAAGTTGGATGGTAATATCTTATCGAGTTGCCAATTATGTTTGGTCATGTGGAATTTGACGAGTATTTTTTCGACTTCTTGCTTTCTCATTTGATACATACACGAAAGCAATAACTCTCATAATGGATAGATCCTTTGTCCCCTCTTTTTATCCCTTTAAAATTGGATATTACCGATCTTTCTATAACTAGCTTGCATATCTCTTTCTTTCCCCCCAAAACTTCACATCTTTGGGAAAAATAACTTTCGGTAATTATTTATGGTTGAATTCGTAAATCTAATTGAGTCAGTTATTTATGGTTAGAAAGAAAAAAAAAAAAAAACTATTGCACAGCATTGAGTTCAAAATAATACAAAATCTAACCCTATCGTTATATAGGTCATTTTCAAAGAATTTTGTTTCATGACTTTTATTGTTGACTTCACATAATGCCCTCAGCCCATCATATATTCCTATCCTAAAATATATATTGGACTTTGGACCTAGTCGATAAATCTTGCTCAATCAAATCACTAGCAGTTTCTTAGGCCTAATAGAAAGTTGTCTTTCCTCTTAAGAAAGAACAAATAAACAAAGAAAATTAAGGATAGCAAAAATATATGCATTATTTCTTATGAAGAGGTATTTTTCGAGAAACTTATACCTTATGGACCTAGAGTAGTTCAAAATGTATTACCATCCTCATTTAAATCGTAAGTTCAAAAATTAACTCACAAATATAATAAACTAGAATCACAATGCAACAATTGAAATAAAGCAAAATTCAATGTTGGTGCAAACTTATAACTAAATAGTGAGTTTAAGAGAATTCTTGTGAAACCCATAAATTTTGATTAAAAAAATAATGTTAGTTTAATGATCTCAATATAACAGAGGCCTTATAATAGAAAAGATTAGGCTTGGTAGATAATTTTTAATAGATAGATAAGAGAAAATAAAACTATAAGATTAGAATAATAAATTAATGATTTTAAATGTATTTTTATATTTAATATGATATATTTAGACTATATGTAAAATTTCATCAAAAAGTATTGTAATATGAATAATTAAATAAAATCATTATTAAGCATATTGGTAAAAACCAATATAGGATAAAAACCAGTTGATTGAAATTTTATTTACTTTTTTGTTTTCTTTTACTTTCATCTCTTATGTGAGATTATGTTATCTCTTTTGTGAGAATTGTTATTCTCACTAGTTGGGTGGGTTTTTGTTCTGTTTGGAGAAAAATCAGTATCCCCTATGTGGAACATTTTGATGTTTGAAGTGATGTGCTCATTTAATTGTTTAGCTCTTTGTATCACTAACTCTTCATCTATCAATTTTCTAGTATAGTCAATTTGATTAATTTAATTTCTTTCTATTGAATGAAATTCATCTTCTAGCCAAAAATAAAAAATAAAAATAAAATTGGTTTACTTAAGTATAAGGTAAAGAGGGAATTTCTCCCTCCTCACTCAATTATAGTCATCATCGTTTTTTTTCTCTTGATAAAACTTACAATTATTTTATAAATTCCTCAACTTCAATTCCTCCTAACTTCTCCAAATCTCAACCAAATTGAAAATTGCAAGTTGCATTGAGATTATTGAGAAGAGTACTTCACATCCATACCAATCATGTTAGGTAAAAGTTTTAAGTCAAATAGAAAATGAACATAAATCATTTAGTTTTGAAGGTTTCATCGAAAAAAATTCATAAACTCAATTTCATTAAGTTTAATAAGTTTAATTACAAAATTTGATAAACTTGTCATTCTTTGATTATAGGTGAGGAACTTGGTCTGTCACAACTTCTAGAAGATTATTTTGATGATTATCAATAAGGTTAAGGTGAATGGGAAATTTGATAAATTATTACAATATGTATTCTTATTTGTTGTTTATTTGATGATTTTGGCATGATGTAATGTGGCTTGATGTTATGAAAGCATGTTTATGCCTTAAAATGGGGGTTTTATATGACTATAAGGAAGAAACAACAAAGTACAGTACGTGACAAAGGTTGAAGACAATCATCGTTTGAATGTCACCAAGGATGGCGTCCTATCACCATCCTAAGCACTGACCGGTGCTTCCTTTGCCATTAAACTAGTAGAGGCATTGCCCTATCTCTTCATCCTTTCCTTTTTCGGCTACATACAACCCTACCCCCTTTTTAGACAATATTAATCCCCATATATCCTATTACATAGAAACCTTGTTCTTTTCTATTCTAACATGCAATCCTAACCTTAATGCATGTCCTAATCTCCATATTTTAGCCTTTTGCCTATCCACCCACATTAAATGGATAATGTCAACATCATGTTATGATATTATAGTGAGGTGGAAAATATGGAATGGATGTGATCATCTTTGTGAAATGAAATGGAATGTGGATTAATTTGATGAATTGTGATATGTGTTTCCTCTATAAGAGCTAATGCCCTATGAATTAAGTGGATATTAAAATATATCGATTGATTAACCTTAACAAACCATTTAATGAATCTACCTAAATTAAAATATAATATGCACAACAAAAGATATTTGCATTGATAGAAGGCTATTATAATACATGATAGACAAAAATATTTGATTAGATTGGAGAAATCTTGCAATGTCATCTGCCAACTACTGACCTAAGGATTTTCCACAAATTTGACGGAGCTCTTGTGGGGTCTTTCTACTATCTTAGGTTTGTAGGCTTCTTATGAGAAGTTACGCTAAGAGAGATCTATGATATTAAAACTGGTTATATTGAATATTTAAGAGACATTGTTTAACAATACTTGACACTGATGGTGGGAAGTGAATCTCTAACCCAAGGTTATGGGAAGCTAAAATCCTAGACTTTATGCTAGTTACTGAAAGATTCCATGGATGTTTACATTGCATATATGGTTTATTATACATAACATATGATTGATAACTTGCTTAAATTTGCTTGTGTTTGTATAGTAATGCATGAAAATACTGTATTGTTATCTTATTGAGTGGTGATTTGCTTATTCCTTATAATGTTATTCATTATGTAAGACCTTTGTCCAAATGACAGTTAGGAGAACTACTAAGGTAAGCCCATTCATTTTTCTAAGATCAAGAATGAAGAAGTGAGGTTGAGTTAATGGGGATAGAGTACCTTGATATAATGTGTCTTTTGTAATGTCTTGTAGTTGATATTTTAGTATTTTTAATATTATTTCCAAATATGTAAACCATCATTATAAGTTAACTAACCTTTCATTCCAATAGAATTTTACACTTCAGTTCAAATGTAAATAGTTATTATTTAATTTATAAATGTCAATGTTCCTTAGTTGTTATAGAACACTTTGTGAGTGCTCTACAGGTAGTAAGGTATTCATGGTAAGTTATCACAACTAGGGTCTCTTGCAAAATGTGACAACTCTAACCTATGAGAGTAAATTGAAAGAGAAAAGGTTTAAGAATTTTACATTTATATACTTTTTGTATTGAAGTTAAGCTTCAATAGTAGGTTAAAATCAAACGTGGCAAATGAATATTCTATTAGTTTGTTGTTTTAACCTTTTGGTTTAAGTTTAATATTTAGGAAAATAAAGTATTAAAAGGATTCCTTTTTTTTTTTTTTTTAGAATTTATGTCTTTTTTTCCATCCCATTTCAAGACTCAAGTCCTAAAAATTAGTTAAAATAGGCATTTCCTTACTCTCAATTACAAGTGTTGTTAAAACTTAAAGCCAGTCTTGAAAGGAAAAATGAAAAAGAACATAGGTCATAAAATGAAAAATGGAAAAGAACACAAGTCCTAAAATGTAAAAAAATAAAAAATTGTAGGTCTTGAAAACAAGGGTCTTGATGAAGGAGAATGAAAAAACTAAACTTAGTTTTATTACATTTTTCCCACTTTTCATTTTTTGTTTCATAAATCATCAACTAGGAATAATAAGATAAATTATAGTAGGTGAGCTAATTTTAAAGAATTATAAATCCAAAATTAAGAAAAAAACCCGATAATTATAATAAGGAGGATTTGCATTATCCTTTAAAGATATATTAAGGATGTACATTTTAAGTAGTGTAAACTGAGAATAAACATAATAACATGTGGAGAATTTAGAAAACATTATTGACTCCATGTTATAATGACATTAACATATGATACATAGAGAGGATGTATATTTACTCTTAAGTGCAAATAGAAGATAAGCATTATAATATATGGTATATACAGTAGGCCTATGTTTATATCTAAGTGTCAATATAAAGGATAAATGTAAAGTCAGTACAATTATAATAGAGAGTTAACAACATTCAGTATGCATATCATGTTATAAATTTATTTTTACACTAGTTAAAATGTACATTGTCTATTTGCACTTGGAAGCAAACATATATGTCCTCTTCATTGTAAAATAACTAGGACCTAATTCTCTCTAGAATGACACAAAACCTTTAATTGATGTAATAAGAATAAATTAAATCATATAATTATTCATCTAAACTAATTAAGAACTGTAAAATTTCAAAATAGGGATTTAAAGAAAAATATAATTAGAATTATATTATAATACAATTTATGAATAAAAAATACTAAGCATGATTATCTATAAACTACAAGGTAATTAACATTATAGACATTTCTATAAATAATTGTGAACAAACTAAATTAAGATTTACTAAATAAATCGAGTGATTGCAAATAAATGATAATAGTGATTCAAAAAATTAGTGAAAGAATGAAAGAAAGAAAAAACAAAAGGTTGAATTTGGACATAGAACCCAACTCTCACTCAAGTACGTAGATTCTAAGGCCTTATTTAGTTTGTAAGAACAAGATTCCAAGATAAGAAATCAAATAAAATAATGGTATTTCATAGGCATTCTTTATAAATTACTAAAAGATGGATCATTAGTCAAGCTCTAAGGAAGTAAATTGTAGGAATCAAATTTATGAATTCGATTCCAACATTGAAAAGAAAAGAAAAAAGGCCTAAATCTATTTTAGCTTTGTAGATGTAAGGTTTTGGTTGTTCTTGTCATGTCTATGTCAAGCAAGGCTCACACTACTCATGGCCTTAGAGAAATAGCATGGAGACAACACTAGAAGGAATGACTTGAAGAGAAGCGAAAAGAGGAGGAGTGTTAGTTTCAATGGCTCAAACACAATCGTAATAGGTGAAGGAGTTTTGGAGTATCAACCTCAAAATTCTTGATTGGACTTAACTCTTTCTTTTTTGAGACTTGTTTGATCCTTGAAAACAGAAATTTCTCAACCTAATGTAACTTATTTGATCCTTAAAGCTTCTAAAAGTGTCAAATGTAAAGGCATGACTGAGTTTATAGCCTCTTCGGCTCAATGGCTTCCATTGGGTCATTTCATTGATTGATAGATGATATTAAGCTTATTTATTTCTAAATGGGCTTACTGTAAGCACAATGCTAATAGATAGCCTTATTGAATGTATTAGCTCACTTGAGAAAGGCTGAGACTAGGTAGGCCAATCCTATAATCTTTATTCAAAACCTATTAAGTTAAATTTCCCTAAATCATTCTATTTACAAACTAAGCTCCTTTAATCTTATCCCTTAACATAAGAAGTAAGCCTAAATAAATAGTAGATAAATGCTAGACTTAGTTTAATATTTTAATATAACAAATCTAACCCTACATTTTGCTCCCTTGCCAACGTTCTTTAATAGAGTTTAAGTATTTTAGGTATTAGTTGCATGTTTTTAATAGCTAGGTCATTGCTAAGTTTACGCAAATTGTGAAATAGTAGCGTAGCTACCAAACATGCCCATATAGCTATAGACTTTGTTTTGTTAGTTATGACATATGGGCCTAGTGCCAATGCCACAAACTTATTCATTTTTTATATTTATATTAGTACATAAACTAATGACACCATTTTGCTTGTGTTTGTCACTTTTAGGATTGTTAGAACAATATTGCCTTTAAGGCAATATTTTTCTTTGATAACCCACTATCTCAATATGATGTATATAATACCTTCCTTTTTTCCCCAAATCAATAAACATAAGTACGTTATTCCCTTGAGCATCTTCACTTATAAACTACAACAGTTGATCTTCACTTGTAAAGTATTTTTTTCAATAGAAAAATATTTGGAAAATGTGATAATTTGAATTAATAATGTCCAAATCTAAACTTTCTTTTAAAATTCAAAATTTCTCCATCAAAATCCACATAAATTGCAAGTCCTAACCTCACTTCTATAAATTCGTATGTGCATGCACTTGCTTTACTTTCAAAATCGACATGACAACCACTCTAAATAGCAATAATAGGTTAGTTGTCCACCTCTATGCATCTTCCTTCCTTTCCCCTTTTCTTCTTCTTTCGAATTGATTCTTCTTGGTTCTAATTCCTTTTATTGTGTAACGCCCCGGAAATTGAGACAAGTACAACCCGCAACATATTCTCACTAAGTGAAGTCATGCAAAGACTTAGTCTCTATAAATCTCTAATACTTACATTCAGATATTTATAATGATAAATAAAATCATTCTCTATGTACAAGAGGTTAGAAAGAATATTTATTCTCAGAAATACATGTTAAACAGTCTTCTTAAATTGTTATAGTGAAAGTGTTTAACAACTTAAATACTACAAGAATATAAATCCATTAAACAAAAATATTCAATCTCTATCTCTATCTTCATATGTCTACTAATCATCATAATATACATATTTTACGTTCTTTTCAGTATTTTGATCCATCTCTATAATGGTCTCATCATACCTTACAACTTCCCTTATGGTACTTGCAATTAAAAATGGTCCCATGAGGGGTAAGCTAATGCCCAACATAATGTATACTTACACACACATACGCATGCCATGCTAGGACATCAACACAAATGTAATGCAACATGTTATTCATACACAGTTTATTATCTTATCACAACACTTAAACCAAGACACAATCACATAATTATAAACATCATACAATCCTTCCACAAACAAACAAACACACACACACACACACACACACACACACACACACATATGACAAAGGGTACTCCCCTTTGTTCATGAGTCTAATCCATACATATATGATAGTGAGCACTTCTCACTGTTCATGAGTTAACGAGTCCTTTCACATCTTGCACAAACATCCTTCCACAACATACATAAACATCCTTTTACATTCAAGATAGGAATCCTTCTATACCAGATATCCTAAATCTACCCAAATCATTTTGGTGCACGACTCCACTAGGGATAATGTCACATACCGATCATTGGGGTGCCACCCTTAGAACACCGACCCTCACTTGGTTTCTCGGACCCAGCTAAATACAATCACATGCACAACCAATCATATTCATTATTTAATATTAGTTTAATCCACATACATTTCTAACTAATAAGCACAACCAACAAACATGGTATACACATACTTTAATATCCAATAGCTGATCTCCTCACACTTCTACAGTCTCATAGTTCCTCAACCTATACACATTTACAATTATGTACCCTTAGAATTGCAAGTGAATGAAGTAAAAAGGAAATGGGGAATCAATAAAGTCATGTAGAAGGCTATGCAAAGGGATACGGGTTAGAGCACGGTTGTGCCGGTGGCTGTGTACCTTTCTATGTGTTTTTGTTTTCCTAGCATGCCCAAGTACACGATTAGGTATTTGGCCGTGTACTTTAGCACAGTTGGGTACATGGTCTCCTTTACAAGACATCAACACTTTGCTATGTCTAATGCCCAAGTAATCTAATGGGTACATGGTCAAGCTAGGTTTGATCACTAATCCATGCTATACGTATGTGAATGATGATCAATTGGTATTGATTGGTTTACTTACCTTGATCCAATAGGCAAATTACAGAACGACTTTATCCTCTTCTCTCTTAGGTTTCTATAAAGGGCGCTTAAGGTTCTGGATGGTGCAAATGATGGAAAAGGGTTAGAAAACTGCATGTTTGCCTATTTATATCTCCATGGTAAAATGACTAAATTGCCCCTAATTCCTTCAAGTTAATTACTATATTGACCTTGGCTTAAATTCTTAATAAAATGTAAATACATACATATATATATTCTTGAGTATTTATATATTGATTGACTTGTATTTTTTTTTTCATCTTATTGATTCTTGACTTGTATACAAATTATCAATGATCGGTGGCATTGCTTTATTCAATCACAATAGTTATTTAACAAAAAGGAATCAACCTAGCAAATAACATTCGAGTAGAACCTTAGTTGTGCTTTTCTAGATGACGTGGTTAGGTATTAAGTGATACAAACATGACTAGAACAAGACATCAAAACTGTCTCCTTTACACTTTGAAACCTTATTAATGATGACATTGAAGGAATAAGACTTGCTCACTTTGCTATGTCTTCCTTTTCTTTTCTAATTTATTACTGCTACTCATCATTGTACCATTAGTTACCATCGTTCATGAAATATGATGAAAAAGAAGAATAGTAGATGTCACTGTTGATGTTAGAGCTTTGACACATCCATGCATGATTTTATAATGATTCACTTTTTCATCTTCTTTTCTTTATAATTGCACTTCAATTCATATTTTTTTTTATAAAGACATAAGAAGTGCCTATACTTTCAACCTTTGACAATTTAATGTTTAAATTTCTTTTTCGTGATTGTGTGTTTGTTTCTTAAATTTGGTTTCAATTTAATATCTGCATTAATGGGTAAGTTAACATTTGTTATAGTATGTTATATTTTGGTGTCTATATTATAATTTTGATTGCATTTTCGTGTTTGTACTTTAAATCTGATGCATTTTTATGTCCGTTTACTAATTAATTTATCAAAAATTGTTTTTTTAAGTTTTCTTAATTATATTATTTAAAAAATTAAAAATAAAATTAAATATGTCTAGAAATTTTAACTGTGCATAATTTTTGCTTGTAATGTCCGATCTTGAAAAATTTTATACTATTGGAAAGCTCATGGCATCTACTTTTATTTGAAAATATGATTCAATAGGTATTTCAAGACTATGTAGATCAAGTAAAGTTTTAAAGTGGTCATGACTTGTAACTCAAGTGCCATTTAGCTTTGTAACATAAATTTTCAAACATGCTAAATAATACACCTTTATATATTATAATATATTTTAGTTTTTAATAGTGATTGAATACTAATTTTTATAACTTCATAATCTCATAACTTGAGAATCTAACATCATATGACTACTGTAATGATCCTAAAAGGACCCTAGTAGGATTAACTAGTACATTCATTACATGATAATCACTTTGTGAGTTAAAGGTCACAAAAATTTACATAATTGTTTAATTAATTATAACTAGTTATATTATTTATAGTCATATAATAAGAAAGTAACTATGGATTCTCATATTCCACGGTTGGCCAAGATTGTAGAGAATTGGAATTTTCTACCAAAATGATAAAATGAGAAAGTACCTCTAAGTTTTAAAAAATATATATTTTACTTAAGTTCTAATAATAAGATACTATATTCTATAACTAAATTTTCTACTACGGCACTTCCTATACTATCATACTTGATTTAGGTAGCTCTCATTCACACTAGATCTTAACCCCTCCCAAGATTATGTAGCGTTTCCTACAAAATCAATCTGTTGAAGAGTGAGCACATATCGCAATTTAGTAAGATAGGAGTACAATATTCCTATTACTACATAAGCATAAGCAAGTTATTAACTATATGCTATACATGAGCAACCATATATAATGCAACATTACACACAGTCTTCTAGCAACTAGCGTGAAGTTTAAAATTTACATGCTCCTTTGATCTTGGGTTTGGAAATATAGTTGCCATTAGTGTCCTGGTCATCCAAACAGGCGACATCGCTAGCTAAATGCCCCAAGACGCCTTTCACTTCTCTTCTTAATAAGATCTATAGTTACAGATTCTAGAATCTCCTCAAACACATCCTTTACTAAAACACATCAAGAACTACTTGTGACATCCATGGCCTCACACCTCATGATTCACACACGCAATACTCTTAACAATAGCTAAGACCCTAGGTTTTGCTAAAAGCGCGGCAATTCCCAACACTACTTAGTTCGCAAATAACGGGGTAGAATTATTACTCACATCATCCTTTCCTGTTATCATGTGATAGTGATGGCATTCAACGTAATGTTTTTGTGTAATGCATGTCAAATTTTAAATTAAGCCAATTCATTAATTAACTAGTTTAGAGGTGACCAATTAGATATATCAAGTAGATGATCACTCTATAAAGCAATAATATTTACAATGAAATCACAACTTATCAATCAATTCATTCAATCTCAAATGCATTGACAATCTTATCATGATCCTTGCCCAACCACCCCAAAATACTCTTAAATCTTATTTTAACATTATTCCAAGCTAGATGTTCTGGGACGTTACTGAACCTTTCTTTAATATCAACCAATCAATCCATTCATCATTGATTCATTTGGGGGTGATCAAATAATATGTAGTAAACACTTCAATGTCAATATGCAAACATTGTCATACTCTCAGACCAATTAATGCTCAATCATCAATAAGCAATCTACACTTCAACCATCAAAAGTTTTGAAGACTAAATTATCTCAATAGGTCTAAGCATCTTAGTCACAACAAGTTATAAGGAAATAATTATCACTCCTAATGTTAAAATCATAATATGGGTATTCAAAGAAATGAAACACATTTTAGTAGATCAATGACATAATTATTAAAAGAGCATTGAATTTAAATTCTAGAACATGGGGTTACATAAACTGAATGCATAAGACACACTAAATCTAGCTTGGTTTATTTATTTATTTATTTTTAACAACTTTTTGGAGACGACGTCATAGTAGGAAGGAACTTCTATGCCATTGAATTGATCTTTTTCTTTCCTTATTGTTGATTATGATGTGAAGGATCAGGTTATGCTAATTATTATTGTCATTTATTTATTTATTTATTTCTTGTTTCTTTTTCCTCTTCTCCTTTTCATATTCACAGAACTAGCTTTTAAATTTCATCTTCCTCTTCTCATTTTTAAGTGTCTACTCCAAGAGACTTCAATCCACATATTTTACTTAACATATGTTGCAACAAGTTTCTTTTTAATTATGATTCATGTAAATAAACATGGTATATCATCAAACAACTAATCTAACAACCATAAACAATGTATTAAATCATCGAATTATCCCACTCACCTTATCTCATAATTTAAAACTCAAAATAATTCTTGAAAAGTCATCAAAGATCAAGTTCTTCACCTAAAATCAAAGAATAACAAAATTTATAGCTATATCTAGTAGCTAAACTTATCAAAATTTAAATAGAATTAAGTTTACAAATTGTCCTTCTATAAACTAAACATTTACATTCACGTAGATTTGACTCAAAATTTAAGTTTAATGGCACTTGAAGTTTTTTATTTGAGCCTAGTATGGAGATGTTATGAGTTTTTAAAGATTGAAGAAGATTTTGATATTGTAAAAGAAATTTATGATTTCAGTCAAATAATTTCAAACAAGAAATTTCAAACGATTGAAATGAGAACAGGAATAGAGAAAAGCATTTGATATATATATATATCCATGAGTAATAAAAAGTGACCATTGACAATCATTTTGCAAATTGTTAATAGCTTCATAAATGTTGTCAACAATTTTTTTTTTAATAGTAAATCATTAGTAAAACACTCCTGATCACAATAAAAAAGGCTATTTATATTAAAAAATGACTATACTATCTGGTTACTTTTGAGTAACTGGACCATAGAATTTCCTTATATATACAATTACGAATCCTTCACAGTGAAGGAACTTTGAAGTGATGGTTGGAATTATCCTATCATGGGTTAGATTGATACAAGTACTAACGTTTTTATTAAATTATCTAAATTATAATATTTTTATATAAAAACTTGTGTATAAGTTAAAATAAATGCCTTGAGTATAAATATATACTCAAAAGTTCTATTTAACTACTTAAAGCCCATAGTTTTAATTTCATTTATCTATATATTATAATTTACATAGCAAACCTATAATATGCCTGATTCCTTTGCTTCAAATATTATTGGGGTTTAAAACAAACCTTTTATCTTAATTAAATCACTAATTTATTGGTAATTATTATCAAATTTATAGGGTTTCACAACTGCAACCAAGCAACTGTTAGAAAGCTTAGGTTACAAGTTATAAAAAACTATCATTTTTAGTCAAAATTACATAGTTGAAAATCACTCATTTTTTAGATGCATTTGTCTAAATCTTTTATATTTTTATATTTTACAAATAATTAATTGTCATTGAATTATGAATTTCGAAGAATCAATGGTAGAATACTATAAGAGACATAAAAGAATATTATATTGTGTGAAAATGTGTTATTTGAGGAGTTAGAAAATTTACATTTTAAGGCCTTGGTTTGCAAGTTATAACCAATTTAAATTTTACCTAATTTGGGCAGTTAAAAGATGTATGCTAGAGTTTATTTTCCAATAAACATACATCTTACGAGCTTCTTAATTGTCACACTCCTAATTCACTATGGTATCGACAATTCGCCATGTACCTTATTTAAGTAGAATTCATAAAGCTACAATTACTAGGTAGGTTTCTAAAATAGGTTTAGGACCTTAAAATTGTTAATTAACATTTGAAAAATAATTAATGGTTCACTAATTTTGAAAAACATTTTGGAGGTTCGTTAAATTTGAAAAAATGTAGTGGAAAGCATGAAATAATAATCTAAGTCCTAAGGCCTATAGGGCTAACATGATACAAGTATAGGTAAATAGGCCTTAAAGCCATAGGTGGCTCCTATAAAGTATAAATACAGTACCAAAACGAAATTAACTAAGTCTATAACAAAATGAGAAAGTAAAAATAGTCCTTGTAATCTAAGTTTGTGAACTTATCCCTATAATCCTTTTCGGAGTCATATCTTATCGAATCTTATAACGGATCAAAAATATCCTCACTTGAAAAAGAAAAAGGAGAATGAGCCATAAGGGCCCAATACACAATAATGCAAATACATACACACATATCATGTAGGCCTGCATATTAATGCACCAAATATTAGATTAGATAATTTAATTATCTTATTTAAACATCCAGCACGAGAGTACTCATGATTCCAAACATCATGACTAGGGATATGGAGTTTGATTCCATTGTAACAAACATTAGGGGTTAACAAGAATAGCTAAACTCCATGTTGTCAAAAACTAAATACTTAAGTAGTTTTGTCTAATTGAACCCACCATTATACGATCTTTATTGATCACAGTTTAGCTATATCGTATTGTCCATTGAGACCCATAACCCTAGATGACTCCCAATATATCTTCATTTTGTTTAGATTGCTCGTTATCTGATATGTTTTCACTTATCAGCTACCTAACAAGCCACTCTTGATAGCCTAAGTGCCTAAGTATCATGTCATTTCGGGGTATATGACCATAGTCATAATCGCAATCTAAGATTCATCACTTACTAGCTCAAGTAAGCACACACAAGTAGCAAATAGATACTTAACCAAGTTTGATTATTATTTTGGTTTAAGTTTTCTAACCTATCAAGCAACACATATGTTATTGCGTACTTAAAAGGTTGACAATTCCCAAATCACAATCCAAGTTCCAATTGAGTTGATTGAATTGATTTTATACATCAAAAGAGAAAACTTAAGTTAGTTAATTATTCTAAGTGATTGAATTTTATTCTAAGGTTATTTTAGGATACTTACGGCCCATACTAGTTATGAGCCCAATTAAGGTTACTTAGGCTTAATTAGCTTTTAACTAATTGTAATCTAAACCATTTAGGGTTTACTAATTTAAGCCTAATAAGTTATTTGAATTTTAAATCAGGTTTTGTTTAAGGCCTAATTAAAGTGTTTGAGCCCTTTAAGTATAGCAAACACAATTATGTTTGGAATTAGGTCCATTAGCCCTAATTAATTTGATTAAGACTAGTTATTGATTACTAAGTACATTTAAAGTCCAATTAAATTAATTCCATATATTTTAATTATCTTAAGCCCATTATATTTAATTAAACATATTTATTATATTTTAGGCTCGATTGTCTATTAGGTCCAATTTCAATTTCATTTTAAGTTTTTAGTTAATTTAGGGCCTTATAAGGTTAAATGCCCAATTATGTTTGATTTATTTATTAGGGCCCATTTAGGATATAGGCCTTAAAGATTAATGGGTTCAAGTAGGTTTAGGTTTTGGGCCCTAGGCCCATTTACATTTTCTTATATTCATGTAAGCTCATTTTTTTTTTGTTTAGATCTAAGTTTAGTTTATTTTAATTATTTAATTTCAATTTGAGCTTTGAAATGGTTTGAAGTCCATTTGAGTTATTTAGCATGTTAAAACCCATTTAGGGTATGAACCTTTGGAGGAAATGGGTCCAATTATGTTTTGGATTTTGGGTCTTGAGCTTGTGGTCATTTGGGTTTGCATTATTAAGCCAATTCCTATTTTGGTTTAATTATGATAATTAAGTTAATTAAGAACAATTAATCAAATTATGTTTAATTATATGAGACACCTGAGGAGAAGGTAAGAGGGTGGTCCTTGGGCCTATATGATTGGGTTGACTTGGAGTTGAGCTAGCCTTGCTTGATATAATTAGGCCAATTATTAATCTAATTCCAATTCGTCACAATTAAATGCCTTGATTTTAAAAAAGTTATAACTTACTCAATTTAAAATTAAATCAAGTGAAACTAAAGCCATTTGATTTCTTATCACTTCTATTACCCATTTTAACATAAAAAAAATTATTTTATTTATTTTAGAGCCCTTACACCACCAACCAATCAAAGTTACGAAATTTCAACTTTACAAGCCTATATCTTATCTAATTTAGGTTCAAATTACTTTAACTCAAACCCTACTTATTCCTATTCCTTTCTAGAGTCTAAAATATTATTTATTTTATTTTTAAGACTAAAATATCTCCAAAACTTAGCAAACAAAATAGAGCACACCGTAACACATTCTCATTCATTTGATTCAACATATTTCTACTTCTAGGCTTCGTTTTATATTCAATTCAACTCCTATTAATTAATTAATCATAAGTCCACTAAATTTACTCAAAATAAACATAATATATCACAAAATTTCCAATCAAAATAAGCATAATATATCACAAAATTTCCAAAATTAAACATATTGCTAAATCATGTAAGAAAATCATAAATTCCAATTCATACATTCTTCCAATTCAACCTAAATCATCTTTAAACTTGCCAAATTCAATATTTATCTTATAACTTCAATTTTCATCAAATTTAATACTTTAGGAACATCATAACATGTTGGAAATCCACAATTGGGCAACCAAATTAACTTATTCATCCACTAGTTTATTAATACCATCAATTCCAACTTCCAACATTTTATGTACACCAATTAATCATCTAAATCATTCCAAATACCACATGTTTATACTCTAATAATCAATTTATCATCACCTAACATCCAAATTAGATTTAATAAGAAAATCAAATCTCAATTTCATCAACCATTATGGTAGCAACAATATTAAATTAACATATCCTTCATTAACATATATCAAACTTGATTTCTATCTACAATTCCAATACTCAACTCATAGTTAACGTATCATAACATAGATCTACAACCTAAACACCAAATTACACCAAAAAAGACTCAAATTAAACATATAAATTCAAAAAGTTCCATATTTAATCATAGCAGTATCACAAGCACTAATAATAACAAATTTTAAGATCAATTATTCAAATTTTTTTCACTACAAATCATCTCCTAATTTTTTTATTCTTCATATTCATCATGTCACTTCATATTTAA
Source organism: Laguncularia racemosa (assembly GCA_037954665.1). Classification (NCBI taxonomy): domain Eukaryota; kingdom Viridiplantae; phylum Streptophyta; class Magnoliopsida; order Myrtales; family Combretaceae; genus Laguncularia; species Laguncularia racemosa. The sequence continues at coordinate 3,542,298 of JBBMOL010000048.1, read as the reverse complement.
TTAGAATTTTTACTTCAAACACATATGAACATGTAGAAACTTTATAGGTTATTAACCAAATAAACTAATTTATTCATCAACTCAATAATATCATCAAGCTCAACCTCTATCTTATCATATACATCCAATTCATCACCCAACCCACTCCTAAGTCCTTATACCCATACTTCAATCATCAAATCATCATCATTCATCATTTAAATAAGATTTTACAATAAAATCAAATCTCAATTTCTTCATCATAGTGGTGGCAACAAAACACATACACATACTACATTATTATGCATTGAACTCAACTTCTATCACTAAATCTAACACCCAACATCACATTTATCATATTAGAACATGGATTAACATCTAAAATTATTAAATGACACTTAAAAATTATCAATAAGGATCGCTTTTCAACATGAGTTTTGTGCTAATTTCATCAAAATCCAAGAAATCATCAAATCATCATGCCTAATTACTTTTAAATGCCCTAAATCATCAAATCAATCATTGTATTGAACTTACCTTGTTATAGATTCAACTTAACCTTCAATTCCTCCCTTTGCCATTTATAATAAGCCCCAAAGATGGTATTTTTCTTAATTCCAATTGATTTCCCATAGAAGCACAAATCTCCACTTAAATTCATGTTTGATGAGCTAACACTTACCTAAATCAAACTAAACATCACTTATCTTAATTTTCTCCTTAAACAGTGGTTTGGAGCCCCTTAGTGAAGGTCTTCACTTGATTTTGTTTTGCCTAGATCTCACCAAAAAAAAAAAAAAAGGAAGAAGAAAATTAGATTAGTTTAGGGTTTAATGGTTCTTGAAGGGTTTAAGGTGTAGATAAAGCTTAATGAATTTTTTGAGAATATTTACCTTAGAGAATTTTTAGAAAATGAAGATGGGGGTTGTTTATTTCTATCATAAAATGGGTTTTTATAGTAGAGTTTAGTGGGGGTTTAAGGGTAGAGTCACCTAGGACTATGGGGCTTAGTGGGTTTAGTCTTAAGGTTACATATGTCATCTAATTTAGTTTATTTTCTATTCTATTTTTCCTTCAATTATCACCACTTATTTCAGTTAAAAATGTGTTGCTTCCTTTTCTCTAAAATGTTTATAGAAACTCAATTGATTAGCTACCCTTCAACAAAATAAGCTTAGAGACATTTTGGTCATTTTACCCAATCGACCTCAAAATCAAAATTTTTCTTCTTCGATTGTCTCCAAATATTTTTTTAATTGATTTTATTCACTTAATTAAGGTCTTGGAGCTATATTTAAAGTCTACAAGAAATTTTGAGTCCAATTTCTATAAAAACATCTTCAAGGGCAAAAATAGTCATTTTGCAAAATCAATCTCCATACTTAATTTTCTCTTATCTAATTGACTCCAAATAATTACTTAATGTTTTATTTACTTAATTAGGGTCTTAGAATTTTATTTAGGGTCACTAAACTATTTCAGAGCTATTTTCGATAAAACAAATTCAAGGATAAAAAGTCATTTTAGAAGAATTTAACTCTAAATTTTGTAAATCTTTTCTTAATTAACTCTAATTTTTCCTTCTCAATTCTATTGAACTTATTTAGAAATTTGGGATTTTTCATTAATGATATAAAATTTTCTAAAATTAGACATTACATGCAAAAGTTATGTATAGTAGAAATTACTAATACAAAAATATTTGCAGAAATTTCAAATAACTCCTCTAATCTTTAACCAAGATGTGGATATACTGCTTAAACTTCCAAATATTGCAAATAAACTCTAAAAATTTTGATAAATTTGTAACAAAAAGGACACTTGCTTTTTTTTTTTTTAGTTTAAAAATACATAGTAGATTCAAAATTTATGGGGTGTTAAAGCACATCTTGATAATTTTGAGAGATGTTTTTGTGCTAAAATCAAAGTTTAAGGGTGTTATTTACAACTTTTGGAGATTATTTATCAATTTATCAAAGTTTAGGAGGATGATTTGCAACATTTAAATTATCAACACTTAGGTCCAAGTTTAGAGGAGTAATTTGTACTTTCCCCAAAATATTTTTAAATTTTCAAAATAATTTATTAATTGACAAAAACTAAGAGTTAATATTTTACAAGTTAATATGTGAATAAACACTAAAATGTATCAAAACTAAAGTAATGACACTAGAATGCAATCAAAACTAAAGTTTAGGGGTGTTATTTATAACTTTTGGGGGTCATTTACTAATTTATTAAAGTTTAGGAGGCCAATTTCCAACATTTGAAAGTTTAGGTGTTATATCCACACCTGAGTCCAAATTTAGGGTAGTAACTTGCACTTTTCCCAAAATATATTTTAATTTTCAAAATAACTTATTAAATGACAAAAACTAAGAGTTAATTTTTACTAATTAATACATGAATAAACACTAAAATGTATCAAAATTAAAGTAATAACACAAGAATGTAATCAATACTAAAGTATAAATACTAAAATGTAAAATAATGTGACAATTGTTAACTTATTTGTTAACAGAGACATTAAATTGAAACTAAATATGAGAAATAAGCATTGAATCATAAAATTTTAGATACTAAATTGTGAAAAGTTAAAAGTATAGACACTTTTAGTACCTTGATTTTTTTTTTCAATAGCATATAGAAGGGATACCAAGCTTGATCACATGATTATATATATATATATATATGTACACACACATATATAGATATATATATATATATACACACACATATAGATATATAATATATATATGTATATAGATATATAATACATATATATGTACATGCACACACACACACATATGTATGTATGTATGTACGTATGTATACATAACATTTTAAATGTATGCTTAACATTCTAAATATCGTAATATTATGATGTTTAAAATCTTAAGCATACATTTGAAATTTTAACATTACAATGACAAAACTTTAAAAAATGTTAAATGTTACAACATTGTAATGTTAACTTAAATTTAAAATGTACATTAACATGCATTATAATGTTAAAATTACAAACTAAAGTTTCTTATCACTTTCGTTAAACTTATTGCATCTTTAAATTCTTTACGTCTTTCTTTAGTACTAGGTTTTCATTATAAACATCTTCCATATCAACATGCAAAATTTCATTTTCAATTCTCAAGCTACTTATTTCTTTTGATAGAACTTCTTTTTCATTTCTTAAAATCTTATTTTCAATATCTAATCTAGCTATTTTAGCTTTAGAGTTTGATAAAAAAAATCTCTCTCTCTCTCTCTCTATATATATATATATATCTTCAAAATCTAAGTTAGAAAGTACCTTTAAATTTGCCATCATGCAAAGATTGACTTCTTCTTCTTCTTCTTCTTCTTCATCTCTTTATTTTTTTATTCATCCATATCACTCCTAGTAGACATTAAAGATTGTTTCTTCTTTTTCTTATACTTATCCATCCTTTTTATAACTACCAAGAATTCATATTTAATGTGTCTAAGTTTGTTGCATTCATAGCAAATAGGATCTTTCTTTTCCTTATGCTTTTTGTCCTTGCCTTTGTTGATTTTTCTTGCATCATTTTTGTTAGATTTTATAGAGGGGGGTTCTGGTAGGAATAGTCATGTGAGTATTACGAAGGTACCACATTGTACGTGACTTTGAAGAAGTGATGTAGAAATGGCACATGATGGGATGACTAGGGAGAGAGTGGCAAGGAGGAGGAATAGGCAATCTCGAGAGTCTCGAGTGACAAGGGAGCTAAGAGGACCTCAAGCATCAACCTTGCAGTTTTCAAACAATGGAGATTGTTCTTCACTTGAATTCTTATTTGATCTTTGAGAGTAGAGAATTCTTAGTGAAACACCATTTCTCTAATCTTTAGAATTTGGAAAAAATCTTTCAATGAGGAGGAATGACCGAGTATTTATAGATTTTTAGGCTTGATGACATCCGTTAGATCATCTTAGTGATTGACGTACAAGATGGAGTCTGCTCATTCTAGGGTTATCCTAATGAGCTTACTATAGGTCCAAGGCTAACACCCTTCCTCATAAGTGTATGAGTCTACTTGAGAAAGATTGGATGTAGACGGACCGATCCAACAATCCTTATTTTGAGCCTACCAAGCCAATTTGCCCTCAGTCATTCTAATAATTGGCTCGAAGTCACTAGGCTCTGTTACCTAGCCCAATGAGTCAAGCCAAACAATTAATGGGCTTAACCTAATACATTTATTTATTACTTTTAGCCTTCTACATTTTTGCCCTATGAACAAAGTCAAAGGGGCTTAGGCATCAGATAAGTCTTTCTAATGGCTAGAAAATTACTTAGCGCATGCGCGCTTGTGGAATAGCTTCATTGTTGCCGTATACACATTTGCATGATTCATATTATAAGAGGCTAGCACTAACACTGCATATAATTTAGATTTTTTCTTTCTTAATGCGCAAGCTTGCAACATGATTTAATTGCGTGTGTCACCTTTAGCCATTTGAAAATAGATATTGCTTAAGGTCAAAATACAATATCATTCGAGAGGAATAGAGTGCAAGATTGCTTGAGACCATGATATTTCTTGCAATATAATTGTTAGGATTAGATTTTCAATAGGTTTCTCTATGCTCTTCATATGTCGTTGAATGTCTCAAATGCATATGTAATGATCTTGTTTATGTCTTCCATTGGAAAAAACAAACAAAGAACATTTTAGCTCAAAAAAAGAATTTTATCAACCTAGTAGGCTATGAAAACATGCACATTTGCCCCTTAAAAATGAGGCAAACGATATAGTGGTTTGGTCTTAGCTATAGTAGACTTAAATCAATTTATATATATATATATATATATTATAGGTTCTATAACTCTATATAAGTGAAATATTATGACCTGTCAAAGCTTTTTGGAGAAAGATGTATCAATGTCAAAACAAAATCAGTCTCAAATCTTCTCTAATCATGGCTAAATCTTATCACATATCACCACCATACAAATTCAAATATTATTATCATAATTTAAATCCATTTAATCTTACCAATAATATCTTTAAACTCTACCAGCAACTAATCACAGTGGTAAATTCAACAACCCTTCTTTCTTTCTTTTTCTCTTGTTTTCTTTTCTTTTCCACGTCAAACTCGTCCAATTCCAATTACACCACAAAACAAACTGTTTCAGATGCCACAATGATCAAACCTTAACTCTAACACGGTCTACGGAATGGACTCGTCCTCGATCTTCATAGAGGATTTCAGTCTGAAAGTAGGCCTCACGCGCCGAATCCACGAAGTCCTCTTGAACTATCCCGAAGGCACAACAATACTCAAGGAGATCATCCAGAATGCCGATGACGTCGGTGCCACCGTCGTTCATCTCTGCTTCGGATTCATCGGACGGCGATCGATTGTTGTTGAGGTGATGGCTTCTGTTGCGACGAGAGCGGTACCAAAAGACATGATTTTGAGATGATGACGTAATAGCTGACGATGAGGAAAGCGCTGCCTAGGAAGGAAATGAGTAGAACCCTGCATTGATCTCAAACTAGTAAAACCGCCAAGTAAATTATCATCGTCGTGATATCCATTAGATGCTACTGAACCACCTGATGAATGTAATAGATGATTATCATTATATTTGCTATCCATGAGCAGAGAATCTGCATGCGGATGGGATAAATCATTGGCGTCACTTTGACAATATGGATCAGACCTCATATGACCAGCAGGATAAATTAGACTTGCTGAATTGGGAAGACGCACGAGCAGAGGATCATTAAGTCTTTGATTAACAAAAGAAAAAATATCCTCTTCGACTCCAGAACGTGCACCAGTCAGTCGATTTTGTGAATCTAGCCTCCTATCACAATGATTTGTAGAAATGCCATCATTCAGATGAACTTCTTCCAAATGGACAAAGCTCGGCTTTTTGTGATTTCACAAAGGGTGTTGTTGTTGGCATTTCACTTGATATAGAAAGTAGTGTCGGTAAAGTCTGAAAAAATTCAAAAAGTTGTATAAACAATTACTAAGAATTAATATAATAATAAAATTATTTTATTTTAAATTTGTGATAATAATATATTTAAAAAATTTAAACAATTAGAAAGAACGACTTTCGTAAGGAAGATAAGATGATGAACGTAAAAATTGAATTTTATGAAATATGTTACTGAATAAATTTAGAAAGCGACATACTTGAAAATATCCGAATATAGAAATATAAACGAATAAATAAAAATAATTGCAAAATTTAACTTTAGTTCTGATAAATTAAATTAAAAGAATAAATAATCTGAAATATAATTTTTAAATAATATTACGTTAAATAATGAAATTAATTTAAATTATAAATTTAGGAATTTTAAATTAAAATTTAGAGTAAATATTTATCTTCGTAATAATCAAAATAACCTAAACGTAAAATTTTATAATAAATTGTTAAAGATATAATTTTTAAATATATTCCTGTAAGCGTGCGAAATGTTAAAATATTGATATTTTTAAAATAAAGTATAATTATAATATAATATATAGATAAACATATAAATATAAATATATATAACTGTTAAAAAAATAAAAAAAGGGTCCCATCCCTTTCTTTTCTTTCTTTTCTTTTCTTGTCTTTTCCTTCCAGATCGGCCCCTGCTTCCTCTCTTTCTCTTTCTTACTTTTCCTTTTTTCTTTCCTTTTCTTTGTTTCTCCTAGCCATCTTCTTCCCTTCTTCTTCTTCTTCCCTCTGGTCACAACCGTTGCGACCGGAATGACGGTAGCATCTCGAACGACAACTGCAGCAACGTTCGACGGCAACTCCAGTGACAACAGCAACAGCAGTGGCAACGGCGGCGACGCCAACCTCCAACAGCAACAGCAATGGCAACAACAAAAACGACCTTCATCAGCAATGACAGAGGCAATGATCGCAGCAACCACAGCGACAACGGTGGCCACGACGACAAGCTCGATGACAGCAATAGCTGCGACGACGACCACCACGGCAGCGACTCCAATGACAACCCCGGCTGCAACGATAATGGCAGCAACAACAAACGGTGACCACGGCGATGAACAACAGTGGTGACCCCACTCCAGCGGTAGCAACGACCATAACAACAACAGCAACGACACAACAGCAAGCAATGACCATGATGGTGATGAAGATGATCACGGTGGCAGCGGCGGCCGCGACGACCGACAGCAACTTCAGCGGCAACAGCAATGAGAAAGCAACGACAACCACGACCGCTACGACAGCGGTAGCAGCAGCCATGCTGACAGCCGTGACGGCCGCAACAGCAGCGGCGACACAGTGACGACGATGATAATGGTGGCAGTAGCTTCCGAGTCGTGTTCGTTTCATCTTCTTCTTTAATGACAGAGGCGACAGCGGTAGCAATGTGCGGAGGAGGAAAAGAAAATGAGGAAGGAAGAGAAGTAGTCGAGGTGCGTGGTGTGTGCGGGGGGCAGAACAGTGGCGGCAAACGGTTGTAGTGGGAAAGGAAAGAAAAGAAGAGAGAAAAGAGGAAGAAGGAAGGCTAGCATAGAAGGGAAGAGAAAAGGAGAAAAACGAAAGAGGAAACAGGAGTCGAGTGTGTATAAGGCGAGTGTGTAGTGTGTGTATGTACATATGTGTATTGAAAGTGTGTGCAGTGAAGGGTGGCAAAATGTGCGTGAGGATGTGTGTGTGTGCATGTGAAGGAAGTGGGGGTGTGTGAGAGTGTGTGGGTGTGTGTGAATGGAGGTGTGTATGTGTGTGCGTGTGAGTGTGTGTGGCTGTGTGCGTGGATGAGAAAGATATGTGTGTATGTGTGGATGATGGGGTAGGATGTATAAGAGTGTATGTGTGTGGAGGAAGGTGTATATGTGTATGTGCAAGAATGAGGATGTGTATACGGATGTGTATGTATGAGGATGCATACGGTGTGTCTGTAGGAATGTGTGTGTATGCATTTGTGTAAATGAGGAGGTGATGTAGTGTATGTGGAATGTGTGTGTGTGAATGAAGTGCGTATGTGTGTATGTGTTGGTAATGATGTATGATGTGTATAAAAATGTATGTATGCATATGTGTGTAGGGATGTGTGTGATGTATGTGGGAAAGTGAGTAGTGTATGTGAAGATGTGTGTGTGTTGGTGATAATGTAAGGTGTGTGTATGTGTAGAGGAGGAGCCGAGTGTGTAATGCTTGGGGTATGCGCGTAGGTGCATGAAGTGATGTAAGGTGGTATGTGTATGTTGGTGTGTGGTATGTGTGTATATAAGGGTGTGATGTATGTGAAGTGTATGTGTATGGGGTGTGTATGTGGTGTGTACGAGAAGGGTGTATGCATATGGATGGTGTGGGATGTACGGAGTGTGTGTATATGTATGAAAGGTGTGGGGTGCGTGGTACTAGTGTGTACATAGATGGTATGTGAAATATGTAACATGTGTGTATATGTATGGAAAACGTATAGTGTGTGGGTATGTATATATGTATAAGGAAGGAGTGGTATGTGTAGGTATGTATGTATGTATGTGAAATAGTGTATGGTGTATGGGCATGTGTGGAAGTTGGGGATGATGTATGTGGAATATGTACTTATGAGTATAAGATGATGTACGGAGTGTGAACATGGATGTGTGGGTATGGAAAGTGAATATAGTGTATGCAAAGTATGTGGGTGTGTGTATTGGTGATGTAAGGCGTATATGGAGTATGTGAGTAGGTGTATGAGATAATGTATGGTGTGGTTGTGTGAGTATGGATATGGGAGGTGTGTAATATGTGTAGAGTATGTGGGTAAGTATGTAGTAGTGGTGTGAAGTATATGTAGGGCATGTGTATATATGTGTGTGATAGTGGTGTGGAAGGTGAAAGAAGCAGGTGTATATGTATGTATAGGTGTGTGTATGGGGTGTAAAATGTGTATATATACGGATAAGAAAATGTTGGTGCGTATGTGATGTGTAGGAAAGGTTGGTGTATGTATGATGAAAACGTAAGTGAGGATGAAAACTAGTAGAAAGTTTGAGGAACTCGTAGGTGGAAATATCAACAAAGAAGAGAAGAAAGAAGATGATACAAACCTTTAAGGACTGCTAAATCCTATCAGTTATCCTACAAGTAGTTCGTTAGAAGATATTAGAGACAATTGGATAAATGAAAGGTTCAAAGATGCTTCATGGACGAGAGAAGCGTCTACGATGGTGTAAATGGTGAAGGGAATGATTCAAGCAATATCCAAGATGATGGCCTGGGAGATATTTGGAATGAAATGGATTTCACAATGGAATGTTCAAAGGATGTCGAGAAAGATCATTCTTGGCCAAATACCCTAATGCAAGATCTTCAGTTATCCTTTCCAAGGATATCTTGCATATATGGAAGAAGGAATTCAAAATTTAGCAAGTCAAAGACATTCCATTACTTGACTTCTACATAAGGAAAGCAGACAGTCAATCACAGCAACTTGAGGTGTTGGAAGCACAGATTCGAAGGAAGTTCAACATTCGAATCTTGTTCGCCCAAAGTTCCATAAGGAGGAAACTTCACGCCTTGTCATCAACCACAAGATGAGCAGAGTACACATATCGAGTGCTAGAAGACTACCAAAGTCAGGTGGAGATGCGACTTTGTGATTGGGTTAAGGAACACAAAGGAGTTAGGAAAGAATAATGAGTTAGGAAAGAAGTCGTGAAGGTTGTAAAGGAATGAATGGTCCAAGGGTATAGGTGTCATTACCTTAATAATAGCACCTAGCGCCATATCACTAGTGCTATAACCATGAACCTAACCCATGTTTTACAAATTGTTTTCCTTCTAAAACAAACCAAAATATAAAAACTTAGCTCTTCCTTCTATAGCTACCGAATAGGTATGCTTAGTTGGAATAGGGTGTATAGGTATCGTTATGTATACATGTCAGAGTTGGTTCCTGAATGTGTATACATACACTTAACAAACTTATTTTCCTATTTTAATTACGAAACACACTCATGAACATAACCATACCAAATCATGAGTGCAACCTTAATTTTTACAAATCAACGACCATATTTTCTCACCCTCTTAAGTATGTAAGGGGAGATGTCTAGTAAATTGCCCTTAATTAAGGAGAGGTCACAAACATATATATGTATAGATATACAAGTGTCTTTAAAATGTTAAAAGGAAGATGCAAGACGACCTTTCTAGCTCTTGAAAGTGTGCGAATGATAAAGCACTTGAGAAGTGAGATGGCACAGAGGTGTCAAGGATGATTAATGTAAATCAACCCCAAGTTGTTGGTTTGACATGTGAGATAAATGACACATAGGTGTTAGCAATGATTGTAAGCTAACCCAAGTGATTCGACATTTGAGAGAAAGGGCACAGAGGTACCAGATATGATGATTGTAAGTCAACCCGAGTGGTTTGACATTTAAAAGAAATGGCACAAAGAGGTGCCAAAATAATTTAATCCATTATAAACTAGATAGGTCTATGTCCACGGGGTTTGGGTTCAGTGTTAATGTTGCATAACAAGAAAAACATGATTTGTGCTTGTTGTGATGAGTGAAATGGAATGTTTGATGTTTACTTTTGTGGTATGATTGATTGTGATTGTAAATGTTGTTTGATCACCCTAAATAAATTAATTAAGGAAGAGGACCTAATTTAAAAACCTGACATGCATTTTCATGAGACATTACATGAGATTGAAGGCCATCACTATCACAGGATACGTCGGAAGTGATTAAAAGGATCGTTGTTTCGCCAAGTGCAAACTAAGTGATTAGGGAATTGTTGCGCCTTGACGGTTCCGAGTCTGGCCTGTCCTAGAGGGTTTTGCTCTGTCTAGTGCAAAGAGGCACGGGAGGATTCACTGTTGAGTTAATAAAATATCCTAATTAACAAGTGATAAGATAAATAATCCGGGTAATGACCTGGGCACTGATGGTGGCTTCGGAATCCCCAACCTAAGGTCAAGGGGGGGCGTAAACCCTAGACTTCACGTTGGTTACCGGAAGACCACGTAAGATGCTGCATTTATATGGTTGTTCATGTATAGAATACGTTAATATCTTAATTTGAATTTACTTGCGTATGTATTTAGCATATGTCTAATATTTGATTTAAGTTGGTTTGTGTGTGTATGTAGCATTGAAAGTAATACCATCCCATTCATTGAGCCATGGTGTGTTCACCCCCTCACAGACTTTCTGTAGGTAGCGAGTATTAAAGCTCGGGATGTGATAAGATGTGAAATGTTGAGAGATTCTAGAAGACTAGAATGACAAAGTAAGAGTTATGGATGATAAATTGTTTAGGTGGAAGGTTGGGACTCCAATGTAAATAGAAATGTTTAAATTGAGAAACTTAGGATTTATCCTATTTTACTTATTGGTAGGGGATATCGATTCTCTATGATCATGGTTGACCGTAGGGTATGAGATCCATAGTTGTATTTTATTATCTAATTATATGTACTATAACTTGTTGTAGATGTAATTATTTACTTAGAGTCTTACGATCTTTGACTCGTAAGACGATTATCATGTAATGGGTACACACGTGCCATGATAATTTTAGTAGAGACTTCTAAGCCCCCTTTCGGGGCATGACAGTGTCACCTTTGAAAAGCTCTAATTTTTGTAGATATCATGTATATATTATTTGTATTGGTATCCATGTTAACATTACCATCCCCATGCCACTTATGTACATGGTATTATTATTATTATTATTATTATATATGCAATCTTCTTCACTTTTTCAAGCTCCGTCCCGACATTGGCAATACTATGAATCGATGGGGAAAAGCATAGAAGTAATCAAGAAAAGAGACTTGCTAATGCACTTAGATGGACATCCACTGCCAATCTTAAGTCCTCGGGATATGTCGCTAGATTATATTATCTCTGAAGATACCTTTTAGGATAAAATCAAAAGTCGAGAGCTCTATGTGATACCTCGTACTAATGGTATGCTTCACTTTATCAAATGTGAGCTTCATGCTAGCTCAAGAGATACCATTAGCACAAATTCAATCTTGTGCTTTATGAATGAAAGAAGGGAACTTCCTCTCTCTATCACCTAGTTTGCATTCTTTAGGCAGCCACCCTCTGAGTGGAAATCTTAGGTAGAATATATCATCTCAAAGTTAGACTATGTGACTCTTTTGGAGAAGGCTTGCAACTTTCATGCCATCACTACTTCTACTCGCTTGTGATTCCCACATATGAGTGAGTTGGAAGTGTGGCAGGAAATTATCTACCGATGGAGTACTTAGACTCACACATTCATCACTTCTTGGGGGCAAATCACCCCAACAGTTGAGGTTGTAGTCATTCTCCTAAACTTGAATAGTTTTGGGTAGACTAACATCACTTTTGCTAAAGTGTCTTATAAGGAACATAGTTTTCAAGTGTCCTTGCTAGATGCCTTGAAGGCTACTTGCAACAGCAAGAGGAAGTCATGCTTCTCTTCTTGGCTTGCATACTTTTTTAAGGAGTAGAGAAAAAATAGGCCTTAGGTTTCCGGCCCGGGTCATGAATAGGAGTAAGTGCTCTTATCCATTCTCATTGCAACCTTGATAACAAGTTCTCTTGGAGAGCAAATAGGAACTTCGTTCCTCTAAGTTTGCTCCAATTGTAATCAACAACTTTACCAAGTTTGATAAGTGATAGGGACTTCATTCCTCTTCTTCCTTTGATCATGAGTGTGACAGGATCTTCGTTCCTTTTCTTGGTAAAAAGTTCTTTATAGGTGCATCTTTATCCACTATAAGGTCGGAACACATTTATCTTTAAAGAAGGCCAGAGTCCTTCATGCCATTACTACTTCCACTTGATAGCGGTTCCTGCACAAGAGCAAGATGGAAGTGTGGCTATGGCTTAGGATCTTTCATGCCAGCACTACATTTGCTCAACTGTGGCTCCCACAAGTGAGCGAGATAGAAGTGCAGTTCCCATGTTTCTTTGAGGATATCCCTAAGTTCTAGGTTCAAGCCATAGACAGGAGTAAGTGTTCTCATTTTGTATACTTACATATTCATATGAATAAATCTTATATTGCTAGCTTTTGTATTTCCTTCTATCATTGCAGGTGATAGAAGTTGGTTTGTTAATCCTATTAGAGCAAGAATGTCATAAGGTTGGGTATAGTAGGCCTCCAGTAGAGTAAGCCTTGCAAACAATAGACCTTAGCAGGTCTCAAGCGTAGTGAGCCTCAATCATGACATATGTTGCACATAGAAAGACTTGACCATAGTAGGCTTGATGTGCAATAGGACTTAGTAGATCTCAAGCCTAGCTCACCTCAAGTGGATTAAGCCTTAAGCATGGCGAGCCTCAAGTGGATTGAAGGGTCACCATCAAAGGTGATTTGATGTTGCACTTTAGGAATGAAAGAAGAGAGCTAACTATGTTTGTCACCCAGACTGTACTCTCAAGTAGTCACCCTCTGGATGGAAGTCTTAGGTAGAGCATGTCAGTTTTGAAGTTAGAGTACATGGCTCTTTTGATTAAGATCGGGACATCTATGTGCCGATTGGGGATTGCATCCCTTGACTAGTTGTTATATTGGTCAAGCATCCTAAAAGCTTTTTAGAATGATGATGGTGGTAACACTGAAGATTTGAATGATCTAATGAAGTTGCTTTGATATTGAGGTACTAGTCAAGGAGTGAGATTAATTCTCATGTTGATGAACTACTTCTTTGTGTGCTACACCTGAAATATCTCTCCTCCCCTAATTGCTAACATGTTTCATTGAGACAAGGTAGCAACTTTAGATTTAGGGTAAAACTTTTCCTCTCATGATTTTATTGTGCCATCCCATCTAATAGCGCCACCAAAGGGTCTCTTGGTAGCCTACATTATTTAAATATGTGTAAGTCATCGTGCGCTTAGGAGGTAATACCTTCACCTAGTAGTGGCAATGTAAAGACCCACTTGAAGGGGTGTCATGGATATGAGACTACTTAGACTCTTAAGATCTAAGAAGCCTTTAGAGTCATCTTGCGCATTAGAGCAAAGTTCTCTCTTGCCAACAATGATGTATAAGAGATCTATTTAGAGAAAATATTTAATCACACTTAAACAGCAATAATGGGATTCATTGCTTGAAGTCGTGAGCTCTCTTTTACTAATTACGGGGGTATTTCCCACTACTTGACTATTTAGTATGAGTTACTAGGAGATTAAAATACTCTATGATAGAAATTTTATGATAGAGCATAAGTAGATTGCTTTTCTTGTTTAGCTGCAATAGCTTATGATGTACCTAGGAAACAATACTCTTACTTACCTACACTATACATGCCTGACTTTCCATCGTGCACCTAGGAGTTAAAGCTCTTACTAGTTAACATTGATATTTACATTACCCCTTATATACTTTGTTTCAGTGAATCGTGAATCTTATGTAGATTCTATAATGAACATGAGGATTCATTGGGGTATAGAAGTAAATTGGCTAAGTGTTGCTCTTGCTAAGAAGTAGCTTTATGACTAGCTTTAAGAGGATGAGCAAGTCTCCCTCATAATTAGAAGCATCAGCATAAGAGCCGAATTCTGAGGCATCGCCTGGGCTTAAGGTGTGAAAGCCGTGATGCTAGGGTATTGCCTAGCCCTAAGTCATGGGAGCCATGATGTTAGGGCTTTGCCTAGGCTTAAGGCGTGGAAGCCAAGATGCTAGGGCATTACTTGGGCTTAAAGTGCGAGTATATAATATTATAATGTAAAGATTAAAAAAAATGGAACTTTTATTATGTGTGGCAAAAAATTCTCTTTATTTACAAAAGTGATGTTAAGTTTTGACCTTGACTTTAGTGCTTAATAAATCAATAATCACTATAAAATGAGTTATGCTCCAACATGTGAGGTATCATGAGATGGGAGTGTTTTGCTCTAAACATCACTGTCTTTAATGACAAGCTACCCATTTTGAAGTCTCTCACGGAGTATCCTTCTTAAGCCTTAATAATCTATCTTCTTTGGATCATATAGACTATCATAAGTAGTACACCCTTCGCCCATCTTCATTGATGAAACTTTCTATTCCCTTATTTCTTTTTTGCTTTTTCTTGTCCCCGCGAGAGCATTGCATTCTCTTCTTTTTCTTAAGCTTCTCTTGAGTCTCCTCCCAAGTGGGTAGTGATGCGCTAGATGGTTTTGCAATAGCAGTCTCTCCCTCTTCAACATATTCATCAAAGAATGTGATATTGGTGAAGTATGACTCATTGTGCTCAAATAGATTGTTCGTAGTGGGAATGAATGTCTTTTCCTTTCCAATGGCCTTTAATGCACTGGTGCCATGTTGAAGGTATGAGATTGTGATCGTTTAGCCACTTCCTTCTAACTAGTAAATGGTAGGATACGGGCACTTCAATCATGTGGAATTATGTAGAGCCTTGTATAGGGCCAACTTTAAAGTCTACATTGACATACCCTACCGTGTCTGTAGATACATTAGTGAAACTGTTCATAGCAATAGGTTGTCTCACCAAGCACTGATTGTCTATCCCTGTAGCCTTGAATGTAGACATCAGCATTATATTTATATAAGAGCCATTGTTTATGAATGTCCTCTTAATGGGATGCCCACTAAGCATGCTTTCCACATAAAGAGGACGGTTGTGATTGGGATTCTTAGTGCACATGTTTACATCTATAAAAAGTATCGCATTCTCATGTGCATTAGCTATTCTTTGTATAGGTTGCGCTAGATTGCACTCCCCATACTGTCTTTTAGCAATTTAGGCAAGTGTAGTTGCTATTGTAATTCTTGTATCTTCATTAAACCCTAGTAAGTTAAAAAAGTTTCTAAAATTAGCTGTTTTCATTAGAGTGATGACCTCTGATGGGCATACGCCCTCATCATTCCCAATTGGAGTCTCTTGTTCATTACATATCTTGATGTGTGACATATCTCCTTCTTTGGTGCTAGGATCACGACTGAGAGCATTTGCAGTACCTCATTGATTACTATATGCAGGAAGTGGATTATTACAGACATTGTTATTTTCTATGATAAGTTCTCCATTACAACCCTATAATTGAAAATCTTCTTCAAAGTTCAACACTCCTTTTAAAAGGTAACCTATGAACCTATGATACCTGCAAAACTTGGGATCATTCTTCTCATTTTGCGTTGGTAAATGATCCACCCTTGGGAGCTTGATATTCTCATCTTACAACCATTTTTAACTAAAGCATGTACCTTTGCCATTAGGTATGGGAAAGAAAGAGCTGATGCAAAGCCTTGTGATATATCATTTCTTAGCTTCTTGTTGCCGTTAGAAGTCTCAACTTAGGCTAAGCTAGCTAATGTTGCTCATTTCCCAAACATTCCATTTTCTTCTTGTTGCAATGTAATAAAGTTGTTAGTTCTTCTCACGGTCTCGATGAGAATAGGGAAGGAACTTAGGTTAAGATTTTCTAAGTAGACCACATATTTGGTGAATATCTCTTAGATATAGACCTTCATTAGCTCTCTCTCATCACATATATCTTGGATGTCTAAGGTGCGCTCTTTAAAGTACTATATATAATCCATCAAGTCTTCCTTTGGGTTTTCTCATGTTCTTCCCATATCTGTTATCGTGACTCATTCTTAGTGGAGAAGATTTTCTCCAGGAATAGCTTAGACATAGACCCCCATAAATCAACTGATCCCATAGGGAGATCAACACACTAGGTGTATGCTTTTTTTATTAGCGACTTGGAGAATTCTTTAAACTTCAAGTTGTCATTCAGCTTGTATACTTCTAAGGTCTCAATAAACTTGAGTAAATGTTCTTTGGAGCTCCCTTTCTAACCATTGAACAAGATGAACTTAGGACTAACATAGCCCTAACTTAACTCTAGCACTCCTAGGTTGACTTTGCTTGTATTTCTTTTAAGTATATGTCAAAGTCCTCTTTCATTGCAAAGGAGGTCCTTGGAGTAGATACTATAGAAGTGAGTGTAGGGGTAAGTTGGCAGCTAGATCTGCTAAGAGCATTGGGAAAGGGAGTGTCTAGTGGAGGGGTTTGTTCTTGAGGAATGTTCTCCTCATCAATAGGAGAATTAACTGGAGGAATTGCATGTGATGGAGTTGCATGGATGGTGCCTTGCTACGCAGCAATGTTGGTGTTTGGTGGAGCCACACCTTATTGCATAGCAGTAGTGGTAGCTAACCCTGTGATAAGCGGAGCAAGCATAGTCATGAGTTGATTCAAAGCCCTTGTGATCTCCTACATAACCTACATCATTTGTGTAAGATCTATTGGAGCCTCAATATGTGAATTGCCTTGACTGATATTTTGCGGTAGTTTAGCTAGTTCTACTCTATTAGTTCAGTGTTAGGATTTTATTCTTGAGAAGTATTATTAGATGGTCCTCTCTTCCTAGAAGGTGCCATTACTCCTTTATCACTTAGCTTTTTCTCTAGCGGAGTCACCAGAATGTAGAAGGAGGGTTCCGATAAGAATAATCACGTGAGTATCACGCAGGTACTACACTGTATGTGACCTTAAAGAAGTGATGTGGAAATGACACATGATGGGATGACTAGGGAGAAAATGGTAGGGAGAAAGAATAAGAAATCTTGAGAGTCTTAAATGCACAAATGACAGATAAGGGAGCTAAAGGGACCTCAAGCATCAACCTCGCAATTCTTAAACAATGGAGATCGTTCTTCACCTGAATTCTTATTTAATCTTTGAGAGTAGAGAATTCTCAATGGAACACCATTTCTCTGATCTTTAGAATTCAGAAAAAAAAATCCTTCAATGAGGAGGAATTTCTAAGTATTTATAGACTTTTGGGCTTGATGACATTTGTTGAATCATCTTATTAATCAACAGATAAGATGGAGTCTACTCATTCTAGTGTTATCCTAATGAGCTTCCTATAGGCCTAAGGCTAGTAACCTTCCTCGTAAGTGTATGCGCTTGTTTGAGAAAGGTTGAATGTAGATTAACTGATCCAATGACCCCTATTCCAAGCCTACTAAGCCAATTCTTCTTTAGTCATCTCAATAATTAGACCAAACTCACTAGGCCTCGTTATCTAGCCCAATGAATCAAACCAAATAATTAATGGGCTTAGCCCAATACGTTTATTTAATATTTTCAGCCATCTACAGATTTCTTATAGCTAATTGGCTTATTACCTTGTTTCCTTAGTAAACTATTAAGCTATCATGCTAGCATGGTAACTTCTTCATCTTCATTGGTGGATTCATCATTGGAATCTTCATAAAATTCTCTTATTTTAAAGGCAACTATCTTTATTTTTTTTCCACCGTCTTCTACTTTAATTACATTAGTTTTATAAGGCATTAATTTGCTTTTGAGTTGACTAAGTGTAAGTTTAGTCATGTTATAAGCTTCTTTAATAGCTATTTTCTTTGGATTCCAGGCTTTTGGTAAGATCCTTAACATTTTTCAGACAAGATTTGTGTCATTCATTATCTTATGCAAAGATTTTAGTTCATTAGTCATAGCTGTAAGATGTCCAAAGGTATCTTTTATTTCTTAGGTATCTTTCATTTCTTCACCGAAATGCACACGGAATGGTTCATATTATAGCATAAGTGTGTCAATCCTTGTGTTTCACATAATGTATCCTATATATTCTTTGTAGTTTCACATGAAGAGATGAAATAGAATTTAGAAGGAGTAAAAGACATGAGTAAGAGATTCTTAACCTTTAAGTTTGTCTCAGCCTTCTTTTTCTCATTTGGATCTATCACTTCTTGTCACGCCCCGAAAGTGGGCCTAGAAGTTTCCACTAAAATCATCATGGCACGTGTGCACCTATTACATGATAATCATCTTACGAGCTAGAGAATGTAAGACTCTAAGTAAATAATTACATTTGTGACTAATCATAGTACATATAATTAGATAATAAAATATAACTATAGATCCCGTATCCCACGATCAACCATGATCGCAGAGAATCGATATCCCCTACGAACTAGTAAAATAGGATAAATCCTAGATTTCACAACTTCAAATCTTATTTACATAGGGGTCCTAACATTTTATCTAAATAATCTATCATTCACAATTCTTACTTTGTCATTCTAGTCTTCCAAAACTCTCGATACTTCACATCTTATCCCATCCTGAGCTTTCGTAATCGCTACTTGCAAAAAGGGTCTGTGGATGGGTGGGCATACTATGGCTTAGTAAATGAGATGGTAACACTTTCAATGCTACATAAACACAAAAAGTTTCAAATCAAGTTATCAAATCATATGCTATGCATGAACAACCATATGAATGCAGCATCTCTCGTGATCTTCCAGTAACCGACGTGAAGTTTAGGGTTTACGCCCCCTTGACCTTAGGTTGGGGATTTTGAAGCCACCATTGGTGCCCGGGTCTTATTCACATTTTCATTACTCTTATCACTTATTTATACTGTGTCTTAGCTTTAATGTTTTAGGCTTAAGTGCCTAAATACACCGAGCATTACACCTTCAAGAGATAGGCCGGACTCGGAACAGTTAAGGCACGACAATCTCCTAATCACTTAGTTCGCACTTGGTGGAACAATGATCCTTTAATCACTTCTGGCACGTCTTGTAGCAGTGATGGCCTTCAATCTCATGTGATGTCTCATGGAAATGCATGTCAAGTTTTAATCGAATCTACTTCTTTAATTAATTGATTCGAGGTGACCAAACAATATATATAGTTGCAACCAATTCCCATTCAAGGAAATGAAGTAAGCTACCAAGAACAATCCATAAGGACCTAATGAAGTCCCATAGACAATCTACTACATTTGATTTTCACACTTACCATAACAAACAAAGATCATGCATTTCACATCACAAAATAAACAAGGAAACTAGACCAAGCAAATGTAAACTACCCAGCTATACATCAGGTTTCAGTTAACTTGACACCTCTGTGCCATTTGTCTTAAACATCAAATCAACCACTCGGGATTGATTTAAGATCATCATTCGTGACACCTCTATGCCATCGCACTTCTCAAGTGCTCAGTTATACACACTTCCAAGAGCCAACAAGGTCATCTCGTATATTCCTTCTAAGTCTTCAATACACCTATGTATAATATATATACACATATATATAGGTTCGTAACATATCATTAATTAAAGAACAATTTACTAGACATCTTCCCTTACGTACTTAAGAGGGCAAGAAAATAGAATTATTAAGTTGAAAAATCAAAGTTATAGTCATGATTTATATAGTTATTTGCATAAGTGTATTCTATAGATATAATAGAAAAATGATTTGCCTAAGCATATTTTCATATTCAGAAGTAAACTCTGAAATGTATACATAATGATATTTATATATCCTATTCCCGCTATGCATACTTACTCAGTAGCTATAGAGGAAAAGTTAGGTTTATGTATTTTGGTCTAGTTTGAAGAAAACAATTTCAAATCGTGATATTAGACTTGTAGTAATAGCACTAGCAAGATGGTGCGAAGTGCTATCTACCCTAGCCCATTTTAATTTCTATATCAATACACTTGTATTTATCTGTAATTTACCTAATTATTAGTTTCTTCGTAACTTCTTTTCTAAACTCAATTAACCTCACTATATAATTCAAACTTAACAAAAATCACATTCAATTGCAACTACAACAAAGCAAATGAATTCTCATACATAGCATATCAACACACAACACAACATTGTAGCATATCATTAAGTTTCCCACTAACCTGTTCAGGGTCGTCATAGTCCTAATTGTCATTAAATGATCCCGACGTGTGGTCTCTTCACCGAACATAGTATCGAAGGATTGGCTACAATGGCTCCATGCAATTTCCATTGGATTTTTCAATTTCCCATTAACTCCTATCTCTTCTCAAACTCTCTAATGCCTTTTTCCACACTCACATTCATAATCATTTTACCGATGGCACATCGCATTTCCAAGGCTTCTTCTTTCAACTCGAACATTGGATCAAGCTACTAAAGCCACCGCTACCACATCGGTGATGCCTCTTTTCCCATTTACTTTTGCACACAGTCACACCCACCCCCTTCACGCAATTCCCTCTTCCTTTTTGGTTTCACCTTTCTATTCTTGCTTCTCTGCTTTGTTGACATCTCCACTTATAGGGTCTCCCATCCTTTCTATTGGTTTTCATCCTCACTCATGCTTCCATTACCATACATACATCAACCATTCTTTATACACATACATACTCACCTCCATTGTAATAACGTCATATTCATACATACACACAATCTTCACCTACCTAAATACACAAGATTAATACCTCTTTGCCTTTATTTTCCCGACTCTTCTTCTCCTTTCCTCACCCTTTTTTCGTCTTCAATTCTCACTTTCTCCTTCTTTCAACTTTCTTTTTCCCTTTTCCTTATCTTCTTCTTCCCTTTTGACTCCCTTACCATAACTTTCCCCTTGTTTCCTTGCCAAGCTCCCTTCAACCCTTCGAACTTCTCCAATTTCCCACTTCTTCTTCTCATTCCTCTTCACTCTTCTCTAGCCTACACTTATGCATATGTATATTCCAAATCTTCCTTTCTAATCCTCTATATTTTTCCTCCTTTCTAGACATCTTTCATTTTCCTTTTCTACTTCATATCTCCTACTTGCCAAATCCCACTTACACACCTTACACCACACCACGCACGTACACCAGCACATTCCCACACACTTTGTATACACACCAACACACTTTTATCCATACAGATACACACTCCGTACACACCAACACATACATACACACAATTGATGAGAGCCATGATGGGAGCCAAGCCAGAAGATGGAATGTGGATCCTCTTGAAGTGCCACCTAGATCGATCACAAGAACTCGAGCGAATCGATTCAAGGAAGCACTTAACGGGTTGATAAAGGATGTCCACGAAGCCGGAAAGGATTGGAGCATCCAGGAGAATGCGCTTGCACTTGTACAAGTCATTCAAGGAGACGAAAGCATAGGAGGTCAAAGCTGCTAGCCTTGACAACGCTGGCCTGAGCACTACCGGCCTTGACCCGGCGTTGCCATTCGCGCACGACGGAAGGACTACGCCAGATTACTGTGCCACCGGCTTTCATTCCCTGTTTGTTATTTTTCCACTACTTTATGATGTTATGTCGTTTTGGGTTTTTATTATTACGAGTTGCAAACCCTAATATAAGCTTCTAGGGTTGAGAACAGAAGATAGAACACAGATACAAGGTTGGATCACACATTTTGAGAGAATTCCTCTCTTAGTTCTCTAAAGAACTTCTCATGAACTTATCGGATTTTCTTCCGTGGCGTTCATCCCGACTTATCAATCGGTCTTTCATCCCGATTGTGGCGTCTACAGAATATACCAAGGGTCTTGCCTCACTTATAGGCAACAGGTCGTGGTTCCACTCATTTGTTTTTGGCATCTTGGGTTGCAAATTCCGAACGTATTGGTATTGGGTTTCATCACACGTGGGCGTGGTTCGTATCAGTTTGGTATCAGAGCCTAGGTTTGTTAAACATCAGTTCGGTTTAAGGAAGGTAACATCAAAACCCTAACTCCAATCGTTTATATCAATTATTCATGTCAAGTTTCATGTTGTCATAGCTTTGTACTCAAGTCCATAGTGTTAATTGTTTCTTGAGTAGTGTAGTGCATCCTATTAATCTTGTTATAAACAAAAGAACAAAAAAAAAAAAGAAAGAAAGAAAAAAAATGTGAACAAAAGGATGAAACAAAGGCAACAAAAAGGAAAGAAAAAGAGGAAAATTTCGTGCCCCTAGAGTTGTGTTGAATTCTACGGAAGGGATTGGTGTAGTTTGAGTTAGTTCCAAGAGAATTGAGAAGAGGAATTGGTGAGTTGATATCATCATTGCTTGTGAGAATACCCGAGTGATTGTGGGATATCATCCTTTGAGTGAAACACATAAGGGAGTGACTCGTGAGGCTTAATCATATATATTTGTGTTAGTACTAACCTTTTACTACAGGAACTATGTTGAGGAAACATTCTCCTGAAGGTGAGAGGGGAAGGTTTGATGCTAAGTTAGTGATTGAGGCGTTGAGGAGTGAGATGAAGAGGATGTTTCAGGAGGGCATGGAACAAATTCATGAGACGGTGGAGTAAAAACTAGAGCAATCTAAAAGCGTCTTCCAAGGGCGTAAGAGGGAGAGTTGTTCTAAGAGAGTACAAAGGGGTGGAGATGAAATGTCTGATGATGAATTTGATGAACCTTCTGTCGGGAGTTATAGAGGTTATGGTGGTAGGAATAGAGGAACTAGGGATTGGGAAGATAGAGGAGATAGGAATAGAAAGGATAATCAATTGAGTAGTATAAAGATGAAGATTCCTCCTTTCCAAGAGAAGAATGATCTCGAGGCGTACTTAGAGTGGGAGAAGAAGGTAAAGATGGTGTTTGATTGTCACAATTATAGTGAGAGAAAGAAAGTGAAGCTTGCTGCCATTGAGTTTTCAGATTATGCCATAGTGTGGTGGGATCAACTGATGTTGAATCGAAGAAGGAATGGCGAACCACCTATTGAGTCTTGGGAAGAGATGAAGAGGGTAATGAAGAAGCGGCTTGTGCCTGCGTATTACTATCGTAAATTGCACAACAAATTGCAAACTCTTAAGTAGGGAAGCCGAAGTGTGGATGAGTATTTCAAGGAGATGGAGGTTACTATGATTAGGGCGAATGTAGAGGAGGATAGAGAGGCTACCATGGCTAGGTTTCTTACTGGGTTGAATAGAGAGATACAAAATGTAGTAGAACTGCAGCATTATGTAGAATTGGAAGATATGGTTCATATGGCTATAAAGGTTGAGAACCAACACAAGAGGAAAGGTAGTAGTACTGTACGATTTCAACAAAGTGCTGGTTCATCCACCTGGAAGACTAACCAATGGAAGAAGGAAGAAAAGTTGGTACCCACCAAGCCAAAAGGAGAGCAGAAGCAAGCGGGTTCTACTATTGGTAACCAAGGTAAACCTGACTCTTCTACGCCTAGAAATCGTGATATTAAATGTTTTAAATGCCAAGGTAGAGGCTATATTGCTAGTTAATGTTCGAATGGGCGTGTTATGATTCTGTGTGATGATGGTGAGTATGAGACTAAGGGGGATAGTGAGAGGATGATATGCCTCCATTGGAGGACGTTAGTGATGATGAGGAGTCTGCAGTAGGGAAGTTAGTGGCAGTAGTGAAGCAAGCTTTGAATGTGCAGGTGAAGGAAGAAGAGAAGGTGCAACGAGAGAATATATTTCATACTAGATGTTATCTAGGTGATCATATTTGCAGTTTGATCATTGATGGGGGGAATTGCACTAATGTGGTGAGTACTTTTATTGTCGAGAGGTTGGGACTCAAGGCTACTAAACACCCTAGTCCATATAAATTGCAGTGGCTGAATGATAGTGGTGAGACTAAGGTGAGTAAGCAAGCCTTGATTGCTTTTCGCATCAGTAGGTATGAGGATGAGGTGTTATGCGATATAGTGCCGATGCAGGCGTGTCATGTGTTGTTGGGGAGGCCATGGCAGTTTGATAGGAAGGTTGTTCATGATGGCTTTTCTAACAAGTATACACTTGTTCACCAGGGCAAAAGCTTTAATCTCAAACCCTTAACACCTAAACAAGTGTATGAGGATCAGTTGCAGCTACAACAATCTTTTGCAAAATATAAGGTGAGTGAAAAACAAAGGGAGAGTGAGAGAGCAAAAGACATCGAAAAAGAAAAGGAACACAAAAGTCGAAATCAAAAGGAAAAAGAGAGGAAGGTTGGAAAGAGCATGAGAGACCAAGTTGAAGGGGGATCAACTTTGGTGGTGAGTGAAAAGGAGAGTGCAGCCTTGCAAAAGGAGAGTTGTGTGGCAAGAGCGAGTGTAGTAAGGAGAGCGTTAGTGATGAAGCAACCTATGTTGTTGCTGGTTTTTAAGGAAACTTGTTTGAATACTAACGAACTTTTTAACTCTTTGCCTAGTGTGGTTGTGTCTATTGTGCAGGACTTTGAAGATGTCTTCCCTGAGGAGATTCCAAAGAGGTTACCACCTATTCGTGGTATTGAGCACCAGATCGACCTTGTACCCGGAGCATTTATTCCAAATAAACCAGCTTATAGGAGCAATCTAGAGGAGACAAAGGAACTCCAAAGGCAGGTAAGTGAATTAATGGAGAAGGGGTACGTGAGAGAAAGCATGAGCCCATGTGCAGTGCCTGTGCTTTTGGTGCTTAAGAAGGATAGGTTATGGAGAATGTGTGTTGATTGCCGCGCCATCAACAACATCACGGTAAAGTATCGTCATCCCATTCCTCGCTTAGATGACATGTTAGATGAGTTAAATGGGTCTAGTGTCTTTTCCAAAATTGATTTGAAAAGCGAATATCACCAAATTAGAATGAAAGAAGGTGATGAATGGAAAACCGCATTTAAAACAAAATATGGATTATATGAGTGGTTAGTAATGCCTTTCGGTTTAACTAATGCATCTAGTACTTTTATGAGACTTATAAACCATGTTTTGAGGACTTTTATTGGCAAATTTGTGGTTGTCTATTTTGATGATATCCTCATTTACAATAAGAGTTTAGAAGACCATATATCTCACTTGAGGAACGTTTTGGAAGTGCTTCGAAAGGAGCAATTATATGCTAACCTAAAAAAGTGCACTTTTTGCACAGACAAACTTGTGTTTCTTGGTTTTATTGTTAATGCACAGGGAATACAGGTTGATGAAGAAAAGATTCGTGCAATCCAAGAATGGCCTAGTCCAACTAATGTAAGTAATGTGCGGAGTTTCCATGGACTAGCGAGCTTTTACAGGAGGTTTGTGAAGGATTTCAGCACTATTGCAGTATCACTTATTGAGGTAATCAAGAAGAATGTGGGGTTTAGATGGGGAGAGCAACAAGAGAAGGCCTTTCAGACGCTTAAAAATAAGCTGACTCATGCGCCATTACTTGCTTTACCTAATTTCTCGAAAACTTTTGAAATTGAGTGTGATGCTTCAGGAATAGGTATTGGAGTAGTGCTCATGCAGGAGAGAAGACCAATTGCATTCTTTAGCGAAAAGCTAAGTGGGGCAACCTTGAACTACCTTACTTATGACAAGGAGTTATATGCATTGGTTCGAGCGCTGGAGACTTGGCAACACCATCTTTGGCCAAAAGAGTCCGTGATCCACACTGATCATGAATCCTTAAAGTATTTGAAGGGGCAACACAAGCTGAACGAAAGGCATGCTCGTTGGGTGGAGTTCATCGAAACATTTCCATATGTCATCCACTACAAGTAAGGTAAAGAGAATGTCGTTGCCGATGCACTTTCTAGAAGGTATACTCTTATCTCTACTCTTAGTTCTAGACTGCTTGGTTTTGAGCACATTAAGGAATTGTATGCTACTGATCGAGATTTTTGTGAGGAGTATGTGCACTGTGAGAAGAGTGGGCATGGAAAATTTTATAAGCATGAAGGATTCTTATTTAGGGAGAATAAACTTTGCATTCCAAATTGTTCTTTAAGAGAATTATTAGTGAGGGAGTCTCATGGGGAAGGTTTAATGAGACATTTTGGAGTAGCTAAAACCTTAGGGGTATTGCAGGAACACTTCTATTGGCCTCACATGAAACAAGATGTTGAGAGGATTTGTGAGCGATGTTTCACTTGTAAGCAAGCAAAATCTAGAGTCCAACCTCATGGGCTTTATACCCCACTTCCCATTCCTCATGAGCCTTGGGTAGATATTTCCATGGATTTTGTGTTAGGATTATCTAGGTCTAAGCATGGTCGAGACTCTATTTTTGTAGTCGTAGATAGATTTTCTAAGATGGCACATTTCATTCCTTGTCACAAAACAAATGATGCTTGCAATATTGCTAATTTGTTCTTTAAGGAAGTCGTGAGATTGCATGGTATGCCTAGAACAATCGTATCGGATAGAGATGCTAAGTTCTTGAGCTACTTCTGGAAGACTTTGTGGGCTAAGTTAGGAACTAAGCTATTGTTTTCTACTACTTGTAATCCACAGACTGATGGTCAAACTAAGGTAGTAAATCGAACTTTATCTACTTTGTTAAGGGCAGTCATTAAAAAGAACATTAAAAGTTTGGAGGATTATTTGCCGCATGTTGAATTTGCCTATAATCGCATAATGCATTCTGCTACTAAGTTTACTCTTTTTGAAATTGTGTATGGTTTTAATCCACTAACTCCTTTGGATTTATCACCTCTGCTTATTTTTTAGTATGTTAATCTAGATGGTAAGAAGAAAGCAGAATTTGTTAAACAGATCTATGAGAAGGCAAGATTAAACATTGAGCGAAGAATAGAGCAGTATGTGAAACAAGCCAATAAGGGTCATCGACAAGCTGTTTTTGAACCTGGAGACTGGGTTTGGGTTCACATGCCCAAAGAGCGGTTTCCTATGCAGCGTCGATCTAAATTACTTCCTAGAGGCGATGGACCATTTCAAATTCTTGAACGCATCAATGATAATGCATACAAGATAGATTTGCCAGGTGAGTATCAAGTAAGTGTTACTTTTAATGTTACTGATCTGAGTCCTTTTGATGTAGGCGACGATTTGAGGACAAATCCTTTTCAAGAGGAGGGGAATGATGAGAGCCATGATGGGAGCCAAGCCAGAAGATGGAATGTGGATCCTCTTGAAGTGCCACTTGGACCGATCACAAGAACTCGAGCGAAACGATTCAAGGAAGCACTTAACGGGTTGATAAAGGATGTCTACGAAGCTGGAAAGGATTAGAGCAACCAGGAGAATGCACTTGCACTTGTACAAGTCATTCAAGGAGATCAAAGCATAGGAGGTCAACGCTGCCAGCCTTGACAACGCTGGCCTGAGCACTGCTGGCCTTGACCCGGCGTTGCCATTCGTGCACGACAGAAGGACTATGCCGGATTACTACGCCGCCGGCCTTTCTACCCGGCGTACATCCTACGCCGACTACTACGCCGCCGGCTTTCATTCCCTGTTTGTTATTTTTCCGCGACTTTATGATGTTATGTCGTTTTGGGTTTTTATTATTACGAGTTGTAAACCCTAATATAAGCTTCTAAGGTTGAGAACAGAAGATAGAACACAGATATAAGGTTGAATCACACATTTTAAGAGAATTCCTCTCTTGGTTCTCTAAAGAACTTCTCTTGAACTTATCGGATTTTCTTCCGTGGCGTTAATCCCGACTTATCAATCGGTCTTTCATCCCGATTGTGGCGTCTACAGAATATACCAAGGTTCTTGCCTCACTTATAGGCAACGGGTCATGGTTCCACTCGTTTGTTTTTGGCATCTTGGGTTGCAAATTCCGAACGTATTGGTATTGGGTTTCGTCACACGTAGGCGTAGTTCGTATCAACAATCATACTATGCACTTATTTACACATATACACAGCCACACTTTACAATCCTCCTTTCTCCTAAAGTCAACATGCACACACACATACCACTAGTGCATACATATACACATACTCCACATACGTCTCACACCACCGACACACACGTACGTACATACTCCACTTACACCTCACATCACCAATACGTACATACCCATATACTCTGCATACACCACATTCACCTTCCATACCTACATATACATATCCACACACCACACACCATGTATACACATACACACATACCGCATACACCACACATCTTCCATACACATACACACATACCGCATACACCACACACCTTCCATACACATTCACAAATACTCGTACACACCACACACCATCCATACACATACACACATACCCTCACACACTACATACCTTCCATACACATATACACATACTCCACACATCACACACCTTCCATACACCTATACACATACTCCACGCATCACATACCTTCCATATACATATACACACACACCACACACTTGACTCCTCCTTCCCCTTTCCCCCTTCTTACACCGCTGCAATGGTCATCATGGTCACCATTACTACTGTTCATTGTTGCCACTGTTGTTGTTGTTGTAGCTGTGGTTGTTGTCCTGGTTGCCATCGTTGTGTGGCCATTGTAGTTGCTATCCATTATGGTTGCCATCACTATCGTCGCTGTGTTGTTGCAGTTGTCATTACAACCGTTATAGTTGTTGTTCTATTGTTGTTGTGGTTGCTATTCTTCCCCTTCACACACACACATAGTTTCTTTAATTTAATTTACCCGAACTAAAGCTAGGACTTACGATTATTTTTATTTATCCATTTATATTTGGATTTTTTTAATTACTTCACTTCTTAAATTTATTCGGTAATACATTTCATAAAATTCAATTTGTTACGTTCATTATCTTCTTTTCTTTGTAAAGGTTGTTCTTTCTATTTGTTTTATTTTTAAAACCTATTATTATCGCAAATTATTAAAATAATATTTACGCATCATGATATTGAATTTTTGTCGTACATTTCTCAAAGTTTTTAATATTACGAAATTGTCCTTCTCGCTACCCTGACCTAGAAGTATTTATTATTTTGTTTATTTTCTTTAATTTTTGTATAGTCTTTTCAAAATTTTTGAGACTTTACACTTCTCCTTAGATAGTTTGGTTTCCTTTTTCGATAATATCCCAAGTTTCATAGTTTGTATCCTTAATGAATATGTCCATCCTATATTTCTAGTAAGGAAAATAAGTACCATCAAAATAAGAAGTTTTACATGTTTCACTGTGAGATTATCCATCATCGATCTTTATACTTAATGAATATCAAGTTAAGTTTTAATATCAATTGTTAGTCACAATTAACAATTAAGAGAGAGGTGAATTGATAGATACAAAATTTTTAATTTAAAAAAAAAATACGATCGGAAAGTACCCTTTGATTACTAATAGTAGATTTTGACTAAATATCGAGACTTGCAATATCAAGTACATAGTAGAAAATTAAATAAATTACAATAAATGTAAAATAGTAAGAGTTAAGAAGATCAAACAGCGATTTATAGTGGTTTTGTCTTGTGTGTCAATATATTTTTCTAGCCTCCACATGTTGAGGATTTAGTTATCTTTTTCGGTATCATTCTACTATATTAATAATTTAAATCTTGAAGGTTACAACAATTAAGCCTCCTCAGCCAGTTACACATTGCTTTAACTCACTAGCTTTCACTTAAAGCTAATCATTCAAAACTATAGTGAGCAAAGTAACCTATCAACACAAATCAACTTTAGAAAGTAGTTTTGTAGTCATGAGGAAAACAAAGTATATGATACTCTATAAGATTAGTGCTTTAACAGAATAAAAAATAAAAATTATCAAGAATTGCTTCAAATTCCATCTTGTATGCTATCTTGTATATTCTCTTGTATTTCTTCTCATATATCTTTGACCCTTGCCTCCATCTTGTATTTATAGATGAATTTGCAATAGCCATGCAAAATCTTTTCTTCTTCGATCATAGCTCATGTCAATATTAAGCTTTAATGTCTTCAATCTTGTAAAAAATATCCCATCTTCAAATTTATTCTATCAATTTGAATTTGTGTCATTTGATCATAGTCAACAGACGTAGTTAATGTTGATAATCTCCTCTTAATATTTCATAATCTTTTCTAATTGATTATCAAGCAAATAATTATCTTTCCTTAAGTATGCTTCTGACTTGATAAAAATTGTTATCCCCATGACATATTAACTAACTTAGTGGAATGAGTCAAATATATTTAACAAATGGAGATTGGTTTTGAATTTGTATTTTTCATATTTCTTAAGATCTTTTGTGACCTGTTTTCTTCTTTAGAAGCTCCTTTAGAGATAGCTTGTTTCACTTACTTCTTCAGTCTTCATTCGGAATGAATGTTTCTAACTGTATTTATCCTTTAGAAAGCTCCTCCAAAATACTACACTTTGGAAAACTTCTTCAAAATACAATTCCAATTAATCAAGTTAAATTTTTAACTTGTTTTTGAACAATTAATTCTACACACTTAACAAAAAAAAAAATAGTTTCATAACATAATATTCCTTTTCTCCTGACCTTTAGGTTTATTATTTTAATATTCCCAAAGTCCTAATCTTTCGACATAAATATGTAATGAGATTGTTTGATATTGTTAACTTCAAATCTTATCTATACAATATTTGTAACAGCTAATATCTAATTTCTCATTAGAACAGTTGTAGGATAGTTAGTTGGTTTTGATTAACATATTTCCATTTCATTCCTCCATTCTTTGTGTTGTCCCGATAAAATCAAATAAATTGTGAAACTTGGTAGACTTTCATAGAAAGCCATTTTGCTAAACTACGATCTGGTAGACTAACTGAAATCGAGACAAATGATTGATACGCTCAGTTAAATTTTTTCTTCGAAACTTTTATTACTTAAACAAATTAGTTTGAGTAACACACCCCATGGATTGCTATTTATGGAAACAATTTTTATTAATAAATATTAGGGGAAACTTGTTCGATCCTTTATCAATGTTGCGTTTGCATTGGGCAAATTTCATTTATCTCACCGAATCTATTTTCGTGCATCAGGAATGAGTCTTGATAGAAATTTTGAGAATTTCAAAAAACTTAACTGATTTTTAGTACAAAATATAAGACTTTTGGCATACTTTTTCCATTTTGAATGAGGTTTAAGTCCTTAATTGTTCCACGTGGGTCATTGAAATCATTTATTTACTTGTTTTTACATCAGCTAAGCTTTTTTTTTTTTTTTTTTTAGTATTTCTTATAATATATGATTATGTATAGGTGACTTAGATGACCTGAAAACATAACATAAGAACTTAAACTAATTCATTTAAAACATAAATGATGTGATTAAATTTTGTCATAAGTTTATAGGACTTAAATTTACCGTCAAAGTGCATAAAAAGGCTAGAGTGATTTTGGCACACAAAAAGGACTTCTAATATAGGGCTTGCAATTGGTGTTAACCGGTCATATTTCATATTCAAGTCCAATGCGTTTGTGTAAAGTAACCTTAGATGTTAAAGTTTTGTGAATGTAAAGAATACAATTGTGTGCTACATAAGTTGCTAAAAGAAATAGGTATAAGACTAGGAAAAATAAGACCATTTTAACCACTTTTTTATATGGTCTTATGGATTTGACATAATAAGAATATTTTAAAATAAAATTTGTATATTAA
The DNA here is from genome assembly GCA_037954665.1 of Laguncularia racemosa. Taxonomy (NCBI): domain Eukaryota; kingdom Viridiplantae; phylum Streptophyta; class Magnoliopsida; order Myrtales; family Combretaceae; genus Laguncularia; species Laguncularia racemosa. The sequence goes on along the minus strand of JBBMOL010000048.1, from coordinate 3,510,286 downwards.
ATAGGAAATCATAAATTAAACTTATGTCATAGAAAGATCAATTAGTATATAAGTAAATTGAATTTTGTAACAAATATAAAACTACTGAAACTCTTAAATTTTACTTCGAAATATCAGTTTTTTTAAAAATCAAAACAGAAATATAGGGTAAGATACCTAATTATCAATTAAATAAAAATTCCATTAGGATTAACTTAGTACTTGATGGAGGCACAAGAGACAGGGGACACACGGCCTGAACACACGGCCGTGCATAGCGACCGTGTATCCAATCCAGAGTTTCACAGAAGTATACACGGCTTCCTTGCACGGCCAGGAGACGACCGTGTATCTCGACCGTGTATCCGTTGCTGAGTTCCACAGAAGTATACACGGCTAGGAGACAACCGTGCATCGCGACCGTGTCTTCAGTCAGATTTCCACAGAAGTATACACGGTCCCCATACACGGTCGTACATCATGACCGTGTATTCGATCAAGATTTCAACAGAAGCGAACATGGTTTCCTTACACGGCTGGGAACATGACCGTGTACCTAGCCAAGAATATTTACAGAGTCATACACGGCTTACATACACGGTCGTGTAAGAGACCGTTTATGATGCGTATTTTATTGTTTCTTCCACGTGTACGTTTAGATTTTTCCCCTTTTAGATATTTTACGGGGCCATATAAATACTCTTTGTCAGATAGATTAGGGTTACGTTTTATTATACACTTGAATACACTTTGAGAGAGAGTTTTCTCCAATTTCCGGGTTGTGCGCAACCTAATTTGCATCAAAGCGTGTGTCTTTGTTGTGGGAAACCAATCCAATTTCGGATTCGTTTCGATTTCGCTTCCGCGCTGCGTCAGTTGGTATCAGAGCAAGGTAATTTCCTGCGGAGATGTCGACTAACAACGGTGTTGACGGCGGTCGTGTTCTTGACGGTGTTCAAGATGCGAGGTTTCAAGGGAACCATCAATGGGTTCCTAGGGCAGAGTTCGACGCAATGTATCAGAAGGTCGGGCGTATGGAACGGCGCCTTGATGAACTGATCGAGCGTTTCGATGCTCTGGTGGTAGACCCCAATAGGGTTGGTGGCGCCGGCAGGAATCCACCACGCGCGGTGGAGGAATTCGGTAGACGCGTCATCCGACCTGTTGTTGAGAACAGGTGGGGACGTGTGGAGAGTGAGGAGTCCAGCGAAGAGAGTGATGAGACGTACGAAAGCAGGCCGCGGCGAGGACGTGGTGGAAGAGGCGGTGGTCATCGAATGGCTCCTCATGGAAACTATCCTAGAGAAGGTGATCACAGGAGAAACCGTGGGGGTTATGATCACGGGGATGGCGGAGACTATCGGCTGAAGGTTGATATTCCTTGGTTCGATGGCAGTCTCAATATCGAAGGCTTCCTTGATTGGTTGGCGGAAGTAGACCGGTTCTTCGACTACATGGAAATTCCCGAGGACCGTCGTGTAAGGCTGGTGGCATGCAGGTTGAAGAGTGGTGCTTCGGCATGGTGGGAGAGATTGCAAAGTAGGAGGCAGCGGGAAGGAAAGAACCCGGTGAGATCATGGTATCGCATGAAGCAGTTGCTGCAACATGACTTCCTCCCACCAGATTACGAGTAGATATTGTTCCAACAATATCAGCGGTGCCGCCAAGGACAACGTTCCGTGCATGAGTATACGGTGGAGTTCATGAGGCTGGCAGAACGAAATGATTTGAGGGAGAGCGAAGGTCAGCAAGTTGCGAGGTATGTAGAAGGGTTGAAATTACAAATCAAAGATAAGATTGGGGTGACGATGGTGAGAACCCTCGTTGAAGCAAAGAACTTGGCTCTCCGAGCCGAGCTTGTGTTGCAGGAGCAAGGGAGTAGATACGGGGGAGGACGGAAAGGGTATGTAGGCGAAGCTATAGGTGGTGGTAGTCGACCGGTACTTGAGAAAAGTAGGGTTACACCATATAAACCAACTGAGGACATGTCTAGGAGGGAAGAGAAAAGTGAGGGGAAGAAGCAGATAGAGCCGAAAGGAGCTCAAAGGCCGAACAATCCCTATGCCAAACCCATATTGGGCAAGTGTTTCCGATGCAACCAACCGAGTCATCGGTCAAACGAATGCCCAGCGAGGAAAAGCGTCAACATCCTCGATAGGGAAGATGATGAGGAAATTTGCTGTGAGCCCGATGGAGAGGGAGAGTACTATGAGGAAGAAGAAGAAGCAGCATAGCCATCATATGTAATTCGGCGCATGATGCTCACCCCAAAGCAAGAAGAGTTCACGCAGAGGCACCAATTGTTTCGCACACGGTGTACGATCATGGGGAAGCTATTTGAGTTGATAGTAGACAGCGGCAGTTGCGAGAACATCATAGGAAGGGAGGTTGTGACACAACTGCAGCTGCCCGTTGAGAAGCACCTGAATCCTTATACTATTGGCTGGATCAAGGCCGCCGAGAAAATTGAAGTTAAGGAGAGATGCAGGGTACCTTTCTCAATAGAGAAGTATCGCAATGAAGCATTCTGCGACATTGTAGACATGGATGCTTGCCACATCTTGTTTGGGAGGCCATGGCAATTTGACGTGGACGCGTAACATGCGGGCAAAGAAAATGTCTACCGGTTGGAGAAGGAGGGTGTGAAGTATACCTTATTACCATTGAAGAGGGAAGGACGTGCTAAAGGGAAGAAGGTTGAGAGTCGCTCATTCTTAACTGTCACTCAATCTGAGAAGGAAGTGATGGACGACTTGAAGGAATCGCGAGTGGTACACGCCCTCATCGTGAAAGGAGTGACCGAAGGAGGGGAGGAACTTGATAGAGAAGTGCTAGGGGCAATGAAGGATCTTCTTGAGGAGTTCAAGGAAGTGGTCCCAGACGACCTACCCGAGGGACTACCCCCTTTGAGGAATATTCAACACCAGATAGACCTGATGCCCGGGGCTAGTCTCTCAAACCTCCCGCATTACAGAATGAGTCCCAAGGAAGCCGGGATTCTCCAGGAGAAGGTCCAAGAGCTTTTGGACAAAGGTTTCATCCGGGATAGCCTAAGCCCATGTGCGGTTCCAGCATTGTTAACTCCCAAGAAAGATGGGAGCTGGAGGATGTGTGTTGATAGCCGAGCTATCAACAAGATTACCATAAGGTATAAATTCCCTATACCCCGCATTGAGGATATGTTGGACCGTTTGAGTGGCGCTACTATCTTCTCCAAGATAGATTTGCGGAGTGGATATCACCAGATTCGAATCCGTCCTGGAGACGAGTGGAAAATGGCGTTTAAGACCAAGGAGGGGCTGTATGAGTGGCTAGTGATGCCATTCGGGTTGAGTAACGCACCGAGCACCTTCATGAGAGTAATGAACCAGGTATTGAAACCTTTCAATGGTCGTTTTCTTGTTGTGTACTTTGACGATATTCTGATATACAGTAAATCCAAAGAAGAACACTTAGAACATCTAAGGTGTGTGTTGTCTACATTAAAGGCGAATAAGTTGTTCGCTAATCTTAAAAAGTGCAAATTTATGTCAAGACGACTGATGTTCCTGGGGTTTGTGGTTAGTAGTGAGGGAGTGATGGTGGATGACGAGAAGGTAAAAGCAATTAGGGAATGGCCTGTTCCAAGAACCGTAACGAAATTGAGAAGCTTCCTCGGCTTAGCCAGTTTCTACAGAAGGTTCATTAGGCATTTTAGTACTGTTGCTGCCCCCTTGACCGAATGCCTAAAGAAGGGAAAGTTCCAATGGGGTGACGAATCTAAATTGAGCTTCATGAACTTGAAGCAGAGATTGTGTAGCGCGCCGGTACTAGCTCTACCAGACTTTGAAAAATTGTTCGAAGTGGATTGCGATGCTAGTGGGGTCGGAGTAGGTGCAGTACTATCACAGGAGAAAAGACCAATAGCCTTTTACAGTGAGAAGTTGTGCGAAGCAAGGAGGACTTGGTCTACCTATGATAAGGAGTTCTACGCCATGGTAAGGGCCCTTAAAGTGTGGGAGCACTACCTGGTCGGGAAAGAGTTCATTTTGTATTCGGATTGTGGGGCTCTTAAACATTTGAGTGGTCAGACCCGAATTAGTAAGGATATGCACGCCAGGTGGATTGAGTTCTTACAGAGGTTTCCTTTCAGGTTGATGCACAAGTCAGGTGTGCAAAATAAAGTCGCGGACGCCCTGAGTAGAAGAGCGAATGTCCTGCTTACGTTGAGTACAGACATTGTTGGCTTCGAGAAGCTAAAGGAACTATATGAGGATGATAGCAACTTTAAGGACACTTGGATTAAGTGTGCCAACAGGGAACCGTGTGACAACTATCATATACATGAGGGATATTTGATGAAAGGGAACCAGCTGTGCATTCCCGAATCTTCTTTGCGGGAAAAGCTTATCAGGGACTTGCATAGTGGAGGACTGGCGGGACATATGGGTAGAGATAAGACCCTAGCTGCAGTTACCGCCAGATACTTTTGGCCTCGGTTAAGGAGGGATGTGTATCGGATTGTGGAGAGGTGCTACATTTGTCAAGTGTCTAAACGGCAATCCCAAAACACTAGCCTATATACTCCTCTCCCCGTGCCTTCAAACATTTGGGAGGATTTGTCGATGGACTTCATACTGGGTTTGCCTCGTACCCAACGAGGTGCTGACTCTGTGTTTGTTGTAGTTGACAAGTTTTCCAAGACGGCTCATTTCATCCCATGCAGGAAGACCGCCGACGCACGGGCTATTGCACGGTTGTTCTTCAAGGAAGTGGTGCGGTTGCATGGAGTCCCAAAGTCCATCACATCTTATAGGGATAGCAAATTCCTTAGTCACTTTTGGAAGACCCTCTGGTTTATGTTTGATTCATCCCCGAATTACAGCAGCACCGCTCATCCTCAAACCGACGGACAGACCGAGGTGACTAACAGGACCCTTGGAAACCTCATCAGAAGCATCTGCGGTGAGAAACCGGGACAGTGGGATCAAGCATTGGCTCAGGCCGAATTCGCTTACAATAGTTCTGTCCACCGAACTATTGGAAGGTCTCCATTCTCAGTGGTATACACAAAGACACCACAACATGCGCTGGACTTGCTCAAATTACCCAAGGACATGGTGGGTGATGTAGCGGCTAAACATATGGCGGAGCAACACCAAGCCACTACTGAAGAAGTTAAGCGAAAGATAGAGGAATCCAACACATGGTACAAAGGGGATGCAGATAAGCATAGACGGAAGAAGCTCTTTGCAGTGGGCGATCAGGTAATGGTTTACCTTCGAAAAGAGCGATTCCCTGTAGGGAAGTATGGGAAACTTCAACCCAGGAAGTACGGTCCCTATGAAGTTGTACGTAAGATCAATGACAACGCATATGTTGTACAACTCCCGAAAGATATGAATATCTCTTGCACTTTCAATGTGGCGGACTTATCACCTTTTCATTCCGATGATACTCCTCTATATCCGGACGAGAACTCGGGGTCGAGTTCTCCATTGGTGGGGGAGAATGATGGAGGCACAAGAGACAGGGGACACATGGCCTGAACACACGGCCGTGCATAGCGACCGTATATCCAATCCAGAGTTTCACAGAAGTATACACGGCTTCCTTGCACGGCCAGGAGACGACCGTGTATCCGTTGCTGAGTTCCACAGAAGTATACACGGCTTACTTACACGGCTAGGAGACGACCGTGCATCGCGACCGTGTCTTCAGTCAGATTTCCACAGAAGTATACACGGTCCCCATACACGGCCGTACATCATGACCGTGTATTCGATCAAGATTTCAACAAAAGCGAACACGGTTTCCTTACACGGCTGGGAACATGACCGTGTACCTAGCCAAGAATATTCACAGAGTCATACACGGCTTACATACACGGCCGTGTAAGAGACCGTTTATGACGCGTATTTTATTGTTTCTTCCACGTGTACGTTTAGATTTTTCCCCTTTTAGATATTTTATGAGACCATATAAATACTCTTTGTCAGATAGATTAGGGTTACGTTTTATTATACATTTGAATACACATTGAGAGAGAGTTTTTTTCAATTTCCGGGTTGTGCGCAACCTAATTTGCATCAAAGCGTGTGTCTTTGTTGTGGGAAACCAATCCAATTTCGGATTCGTTTCGATTTCGCTTCCGCGCTGCGTCAGTACTTAAGCTAAGCACTTATTGGAAAAGTTATAAACCTTAAATTTTAAATGGGTTAACTAGTTCCTACCTAGTTTTGGAGCTAAATCAATTTAGATACTTTTATAATCGAGTCCAAACAGTTTTGACTTGTTTATTAGTTGTGCTGTCTTTTCTTCTTCTTCTAGTTAGTTTTTTTTTTTTTTTTTTTCACAAGATCCATTTATGAACTTATCGTGTCCTATCCGGGTCGAGGGCATTGTAACACATTGCCAGCCCTATTTAATCGACTTCTCACATTCAAAACACAATACTTAGATCAAAGAAATGAGAAAAGTGTAACCCCGTTTATGTTTCCAGAACAAGGCTTTGTACAGATCACCATCCATGCTTTTTTTTACAAGGTTAATTATTACCGTGTACGTGGAAAAAAATGCAAGCTCAGAATCACTACAAAACAGTGATATATAGTAAGAATCATGACAAAAATAAATGAAATTTTAATTTTCTGATGAAGCTAAAGACAATGATGAGGGCAACGAGGAAATGGACGTGGCCAAAGAAGACCTTTCGGGTGAATTTCTACATACAGGGCAGGTTGTGTTGATCCTAAGCCATTTATCTACACATTCTGCATGAAAATAGTGGTTGCACTCAGGTATTGTTCTCAATGTCTCCTTAGGTTGATATTCACCCAAGCATATGGCACAGGTGTTGTCGTTGGGCTTAGGCAAGCGTCGGCTCGCCCCGAGCTCGATCTTCGGGTAAGATTCGATGGTGAGCTCATCCAACCCCACAGAAATAACACTCCGCTGTGCGCCTAGCACCGGTAAGGTATTGATAGCATTGGTTGGACGTGGACCCGCTGGGCGAGTGTTTGTAATTTTTGCATAAATAAATGAAATTAGTCCAATAGCCACCAATAAGCCAGGTACACCAGCACCTATGATGAGACCATATTTGGCACCTCTTGTAAGACCTTAAAAAAAAAAAACAAATTAATAAAGGATGACGTAAATGATATGAAAATAGAGAAATATATATATATAAATATATCTTGATGATGATTTGAGAACCAATGTGCTTTGGGCCTCTTTCAACTTCTTAAAAGCTTCATAAACATCCAACTACAAGACCTTTTCATTCTTTAGCTAGAGCATGACCTGTACTCCTGTCAATGCTACGATTTTCTTCTGGAGCCCTCTCGTTTCGGCTAACTTCCACTTTAAAGTGGTATATTTATTCGAATAAAACACCAATTAGATAAAAACATAAATTTATACATAAAAATCAATCTAATAAGAAAAAATTAGTTTAAATAGACTGGAGATGTCTTGTATGTTATTTATTTATTTTCATTGGAGATTTAAATATAATCCATCTAATATGGAGATTTGTATCTATATTATTAAATTACAAAAAAATTTAACTTATATTATAAATTAAAATATTTATAATCTAATAGTATCATATAATCTTTTAATAAAATAGATTAAGTTTGACTTCTTAAAAGGATGAAACCAAGCCCTCCTATATTGTTAATTATCAAGCAAGATCTTAGTTATCATGTTATGTTGGCTTAATTTATAAAGTGAGTTAGTATTTGGAAGATGATTTTTATAAGTTAGTAGTGCAAGACCAGTACTTTAATGAAACGAATTAAATTCAAATCTTTAATAAAAAAATTAATATTTATGAAACGTAATCGAGTAGGCATTTGGTGGACAGAATGTGAAATAGTCCCCGCCCACGCTTCCGGTGTCTAGCTTTTGACTATGTTCCCAAGGCAATTTACCTTGGCTTGCCCCTCTGGGACTAGGAGTGCCACCTGTGGCTGGGTTTGGTGAGATTTCGCCGGCAGGGTTTCCAATTGAAAGCGATCCCACACCTAAACTACCCGTAGTTCTTGAAACGAGGAGACACATATGTTTATTCTAAAATAATTTTGCCGATAACATAAATAACAAATAAATAAATAAAAATCCACTAGAGCTCAGGGAAAAAAAGAAAAAAGAAAGAAAAGCGAAACCCAGACAAGTTATATTAGTGAAAATCTACGAAACGGAAGCTAAAACTCAAACAGTTTTAGGGTCAGTATTTATGTTCAACTGAATTAAGATCTTTTAAATTATTCAATAAAAATCTAATGGTTTCTAAATTATTATTATTATTATTATTATTATTATTATTATTCTTCATTTTACATACATGGACCGCGTTCCGTAGAACTACAAAATATGTATAACCCAATTGGTGTTAGAAATTTTTCAAACTTAAATGAACGTTTTAGGAAAAGTTTGATACTAAAATTATTATTATTATTTTTTTAAGATAAACTAGTTCATATATATCGAGAAACTGACAAGCACAGGTCCTTATGCTCTCCAATGCCCATGTCTACATCAGGATATGTTGCTCCTCTTATGCTCTTACAGCTATGTGGAATTTGTAATTTTTTACTACCTAAAGTTTCAATAGATGTATATATATATATATATATATATATATATATACACAAAATTTGGATAAAAATGAAAATATAAGGTCCACATAAATATGGCCTAAGAGGAAAAGGAACAAAAGGAAAAGGGTGACACGTAAATCGGTGTGGGCTTTCGTAGTGTGTCATCTTCGGAAAAGGCACTGCCAAAATCCAAATCTTATCACTCCCTGAAATACGTACACCACAAATCTAGCCAATCGAGCCAACTAGTACCTTCATTCTTTTTTCCTTATCTAAGTTTCATTAGCGTGTTCATAGGCGATTGAACTCGCTGTGCCAACAACCAAACAACATTTTATAAAGTACGAAGGATTCATCAAAATAAATCCTCAACCTAATCCCTTGTCTGCACAGCTAACCTCGGAATGAAACGACATCGATATTAACCCTCTCTAATCCTTTGGTCCAACTACCAGAATGTCTTCTTACCTGTCCACTTCGTTTGTACTTTGCTTAATCGCCATGGAACTCTTCTTGCTTGCTTCTTAAATTAAATCTACTAAAAATCCACATCAGGGCTCAGTGCACTCCCCGACAACCCCCTTCTCTCTCTCTCTCTCTTCTTCGACGTAAGTTATATCCCCATTGCTATGGAGGCAAAGAAAAAAAAAAATTCTTATAATCTAATAATATAAACTAATTTTGAAAAATTAGTCATAGTAAATACTTTTACAACCTAGTGAAAGGAATGTTAATTTTTATATTGAATGAATTAGAATTAAATTCTTTTGTCACCATTACAATCACAGAAAAAAGTAGTTGTATTATTGGCGAAAAAAATCATATTTTATTTTATCTTTAATATGCAAGAAAATTCCCCATATCATATCTAATCAAGTATATTGTCAAATCGTTCAAACCTAGACCATATTTATTAGGCTAACATTGTTGGTATCGAAATACAATTATTCTTTCATTATTTCCGTTTTTTATGTTTTATGTACGTGTCCAAAATACTTTATACATGTGATTAAATTCAATTATGAATCTAATTTGAATGAGCAGTTCAACTCATCTATGTATATGTTTTTCCACGTTTAGGTCTCTATTAATATCACCTAGGAACTTATTTGATACATTTACCATTGCATAACATATAGGATTTTAATGATTCCTTAAATAATAATAACAAAAAATTTGACTGGTTAGATCACCTAGTTTAGATGGGCCAATTTCACCTACTCACGCCGGCTACATTGACATGCCTAATGTCGATCAAATCATTCTTAACACTGTTATAGCTCCAACATCTAAATAAACAAAAAAAAAATGAAGAATTAACAACAACAACGTATGTAATTAACAAGAATTCTCACCTTTATCATCATCGATACTGCAACCAACTTCAGTACTATTCCAACCTTTATACCCACAATCACCTCCACGTGCAAGACAAGCCTTACAGTCCGGAGCTTTCCAACTCAACCTCATACTTTCATTAGCATCCCACCAGACTGGCCACCGCAAAGGAACCGTAATTGTCCCAGCTTCTTTACACGGCATACTACCCATATACGCATTGTAAAACACTGTCGGGACAGAGTACATCGTATAATTCCTTTCACTCATACATGGTATAGGCATGAGTCTACTCCCGAAGGTCGCATCGACGGCGTCGTTTGAACAGTTGAATAGCGTGAAGTCTTGTGGGTTCTGTGCCTTGAAGAGAGAGCTCGTGAGAGAAAAGTTTAGGAGTCTACGCGGAAGACAGTTATCTGGGTCGTTAAGGAATATAGTTTGGGTTGTGTAGTCTATGTTTTGGACAGTGAAGGGGCCTGAGTTTGGTATGTGGAGAAGCGTTTGAGGTTGGGTTGCTGGGTTGATGGTGATGCACGAGAGAGTGAATCCGGGGTAGCCGCAACCAGGGGATTGGTTTTGGCGGAGCCGGAAGGGGAAGTGGATAGGTGGTGGGTCGGTGCCATCTCCACCGCCACAAGTGGTGGTGGGACAGAGTTCCACGGCGGAGGAGGGATGATGTGGAAGGAGGACAAGGATTATGAAAAGAAAGTGGAATTCATATATTAACAAAAACATATTATTACATGTATATTGTGTAATAGTATGAAAAGTTGGAAATTTAATCTGTGGGAAAATCTTGGAGGAGAATGTGTGAGAATCTAGAAAGCGTATTTTAGGGTAAATGATTGATTTGTGTTTTAAGTTGAGAAAGGTATAGTGTTTGATGTATATTTGTGTTAGGTTTATACCTCGACGCCTAGTGAATGTTATTAAAGATCATATTATGTTGAGTGCTGACCACTTCACTATTTTAATTGCTTTTTTATTTGGGTTTTGGTGTAGATAAAAGATATAAGAGAGTCAGTGGAGCTTTGTTTTTTTGGGTTGATTTATTTTATTGATTCTACAGGCCAGAGTTGTACCACACGATGTGTTTGTTTTACCTCGTCATGAGTTAATTACATCTCTGAGATTGAAAAGATATATGAAAAAGGAAATAATTGTGTCGGTTCTACCTTCCTATATATATCTATATTAATGAATGAAAGGATTTGGACATGTGCAGTATGATCCTTGCATTGGTGTAAAAAATATAATATAGGAACCCCAAAACTGGAGGACTCTTTACATGAATTCTTTAATCAGTACCATGGATCCAATCTTAAAGTTTTTTTTTTTCTTTTCTTTTGCCCTTTTTAATTATTAAGGCCTTTTATTTACATAAATAGGAATAATTAAGAGATATTAGATCCACAGCAAGTTAATATAAAAATTTTAGTCAATTAAACATAATATAATATTTTCTTATATTTTACTAATTAATATTTCCCTTTGAAAGTTTTTATTAGGCTATTTAAATGTACCACTTAATTGAATTGGAATTGAAATGAATGATTAAGATTCAACTATTTTATAATTAACTTTTTTCAAAGTCACTAATTTGGTAGAATGTGATCGTGTTTAAAATCAAGTTTTTTTAATATTCTTAACTTGGTGGAATATAAGGATGCTATAATGGATTATTATAGGATATTTGATTTGAAGGCATCTCTAATGAAGTATCATTTTACTATAAATCAATTTTTTTAAAAAGTTTTCGATTCTATAAAATATTATTACTATTCATTTTTAGGATTACTAGCTCACTATAGCTTTACCCAACTTTAAATCAATACCTTTTAAGGGTAGTTGACTTAATAGAGCACTATCTTTCTTCAATTTTAAGATTGCTAGCTTCATAAAGAGTCGTTCCACTTCAAATCAATTTCGTTAAGGATTGTTATAGAGCTTTCCTTTTTAAAAAAAAAAATCTTTCTTTTACGACAGCTAGCTTAGTAAAACATCATCCCATTTTCTAATTCAATTTCTTTGAGGATTACTATAGCTAGCTTAGTAAAACATGATCCTATTTTCTAGTTCAATTTCTTTGAGGATTACTAGCTCAGTACGATGCCATCTTCTTTCAAATCAATTTCTTTTAGGGTTGCTAGCTCAAAAGAGCATCATCTTGTTTTTCAAATCAAATTCTTTCAGGATTGCCAACTTGACAAAGAGTCATCCAGGGTTTTGCAATCTGTTCCATTTAATATCGCCAAATTTAATGAGTGCCACTTCGCTTTAAAATGAATTTCTACCACTCTAATAAAAGTTTTTGCAAAAGAAAATAAATTGATAACTTTGGGAATGCAGCATTTTCATTTTTAATGTGTTAAGTGAAGATGGGGCGTCTCTTTATCTTTATAGCAAAATTTGTTTAAACACAATTATAAAGAGGGACAGTTATGGACATTCTATTTTTTACAATTTAAAATTTTATTGATGAATAGAATAAAAAATAATAAAGAAGGCATATGAGTAAAATAACTAAAAAAGTAAGCATAAAAATGGCGTATGACGATGTAGCTGGCATTAAGCTATCCAAAAATCTGAAAAATCAATTAATTTTCCAAAAAATCTAGATTTTTTAAAATAATCTAAAGATTAATTTTTTTTAAAAAAAAAATTGGGTTTCATAAGAATAAATCTATAAAATTGATTATTTTGAGAAAATCTTAATTTTTTTCAAAACAATTTGAATTAGGAAAGGGTTTTCGGTTAAACAAAAAAAGCATGTAATTTCAAATAAAATTTTCTATCTCATAAATTGCATAATCATTGTATTAAGCTATGAAACTTTTTTAATTAAGTAAGCTGAAGGCCTTTTTGCCTTGTATTGTACAATTATATATATTTATTTTGAAAACTCTCTCATCCTCCATCTTTTTCTTTTTTTACGTCAAAGGCAACATTTGGTTTTTTTGGTATCTTATTAAAATCATGGTGAAAAATGGTGATTATACGATAAAACTCAAAGCATAACTGTTGAAATTAGGAAAAAGAGTTTGCCTATTGGAAAACAAAAATTTTAGATTTTTAATATGTGGAAACTAGAAAACTAGTGGGCATATAAGTTTACTCAAAGTATAAATGTATTGTTTTATTTTGTGAATACCCGGTTTAAGGTTAAAAATTAGGAAAAATTATAAATAAGAGGATCAACGTTTGAAGACAAAATCAAATGAAAGATTAAACTTTAAAATGATTTAAATAGATAATCAATGTTATGCTAAATAATTTAAACTAAAATTCTATTATGATGCCATTACAAACAGTAATAAATTTTCTTTTTGAACCACTAAGCATGCTTATAAGACAATAAAACGTTGATAATCTATTTTAACTACTTGAAAATTTGATATTTTATTTTAACTATTTAGTATAATATTGATTTTATATTTTAATTATTTAAAAGTTTAACTTTTTATTTGAACTTGATTATAAATATTGATAATCTCATTTGAATAAAAAAAATAAAAAAAATCCCAAATAATTATATAGAAGTGCTTGAAATTAATAATAATAATACACAGTTAGAGATACCTTATTCGTCTTTCCACCGATTTTGTACAAGAAATTCCATGAAGGGGCCTAGTCGTTTTTACTTCCATGGCTTGAGTTGACTAATTATACGAAAAGGACCATCTAGCAACTGTACATAGTAGTCAGCTCGTCTACGTCTTTCAAACGCTTGCTAATTTCCACGATAATATTGGTTTTGTTCAAGTTTCTTTTATCTATATAGGATGCTTCCGGGTCAAGTTTTGAATTATTTTCGAGGAACACCAATGCAAATGTTCGGTGAGATTAGACCGCAGCAGCCCTTCTAGAACGTCCAAGTCCACGTCGCATTTGCCATCACAGAAAACGAAGCGCAGTTAGCTAGCATACGACGCATTATGTAGAAATGGTGGGCGGTTTATGATTGGACGACTGAAATAGAGACAACCGAACCCGTGGAACGTACGAGCATTCATTGTTATTGTTGTTGTAGTTACTGGGAAACATACACACGAGAAGATTAATATTTGGGAACAAGTTTTAAGTAAAAATTTAAATGATAAATCTCACCATGGCAATGTCATAATCTCGTTGATTGATCCTAACATGGCATGTTAAGCTTAGACTTGCACATTGACAAGGCTTCTGAGAGAATAATAAATATATTGCAATATACCTACCTAGTGAAAGGGATATGCAATTATATGGGGAAGGATTCTTATAGATGGCCGATCATGAGAAGTAGGAGTGTCGGTCAACCTTGAAGATATCTTAATTTGATGACACATAGAGGAATAATATTATAGAGAGGCATGATAGGAGAAATATGCAAATTCGAATTCTTAGAGCGTATGTGTAACAATAGATTGAATATAATGTTCTTGATGTGTTCTTGAGATATTCTTGATGAATTTTAGTTTATGATATTCTATGAAGCAATTCTAATAGAGTAACAATATTTACGCAAAACTTGCCAATGCTTTAAATGAATGCAAATGAGAAGAGTCACCTATTTATAGATTTTAGAAGCTAATCTTGACCATCGAATCAATTTGATATAAAGGGCTGAGATTTTATGTTGGTAATGATTGTAGGATTAATCCTAGTAATCCAACAATTGATATTTACCCCTTCTTTTCTTATATGGGCTTAGAGGTGGGCTTGGATATGAGTTTGTATAATTTTAAAGGCCTATAAGAAGATTCAAACTCCTTTATAAATAGATCAAATGCTTATTTAACCTCTCCTTAAGGCTTATTTAGGCCAAATGAGGCCTAAATGAACTTAAAAAAACCTTTTCGAGTTCTAGTTTTAGCATAGGAGACACTCTAGTAAGGTTGAAAGTAGAAAAACTAGTTTAGTAATTACTGATCCAGGCCCACTAAACTGTATTCCTCTAAGACATGCCTAATTGAACTTGGTTTTCTAGGCTCTTTTACTAGCTCAATAAATTCCATGGTATTAAAATTGGGCCAAAACCATAATTGTTGAAATGAACTTTCTATATTTTGCTCCATGACTAGAAGTTTCTTTAACAAAGTGTTGGGTCATTTTTTTTAGTTATTATAATTTAGCATTTGAGTTATTGATGTGGTATTTGTCTCTCAGTATCTAGTACATTTATCTTGCAGTCATTTCAACACTCCAATATAGTGGTTGAACATCTATGATACAATAATGATAATTTGAATCGTTTACTTGAGAAAATGAAGTTTCTTGAGTGCTTGTAGAAATCTTAGGCTTCAAAATTTTGCATTGATGAATGTCGAATAATAAATTTGCTGATTTCAAATTACTTCAGTTTGTTAATTCCTCAATAAAATAAGTTGACTGTTGATGACTTACATTTTCTTGATTTGATGGAATTATAGTGTGGAATAAATTGTTCTAAGTGTTGCTTGATGCATTGGACACTAAGAGATCATTTGCCAGTGTATATTATATGATGGGCTCTTTGTATGATAATTTATTTTATCTTGGCTAGGCTTTAATAAATTAATTATATTTCAATGATGATATTGTGATGTCTCTTAACTTAATGGAAAGCATTGTATATGCTTATATATATAGTGGCGAGTGGCTCATAGATTCACATAACCATTAATAATTATACAATGCTTCGTATAAAATCTCCTTTAAAAAGCATCTAATGATGAACCTCTTGAATTTTGATTTATTTTGGTACAATTGAAATTTTGTAAAATAAATTTGTGGCAATATTAGCTTTGTGAAATTGATAGCTTTAATTTCAATAAATTTCTTCACAATCATGTGGTAGCATGTTACTTTGAATTTTTGAAAAATTCCTTTATCCTCGATTATTATTATTATTTCCATTCAAGTATACTACATTCACTTGTCAAAAAAAATAACTTCTTCTTGTCGAATATAACTTTCTGTAACTTTAAATAAATGCTCCAGAAATAAAAAAATCTATAAATCTTTTTTTAGTAGTGCATGAAACTTTACCCATAAATAAATCTTCTATGTTGCTCCATGAAGATAATTTCAATGAATTGAGCATATAAGGCATGGAATTGTAATTTTAAATGTCCATCATTCTTGAATCTCATGCATGCTTGTACTTCTTCGTAACAACTTCCTATAACGCACTTATGCACAATTTTTTTTTAGATGCATCTGTGCACAATTTTGTCTTTTTTTATAAAATTAAAAAAAAATTAATGTGGTGCTATTAAGCAAGGATCAAAATAACCTCGGTGTTATCTCTACCTCCTATAGCAACACTCCATTAATAAGGCCCTACATTTGTATAACCAAGAAGCATACATTAAATAGGAGTCCAAGTCAAGTGAAAGAGCACCACTTAGTCATCAAGCATGCTCTAAACATCATCATCAACATTGGCTAGCACAGTAACTTGTAGAGTAGGCAAATGTATGTCCAATATAATCAACTAAGCTTTTATACTCTCATGAATATCA
This sequence comes from Laguncularia racemosa, assembly GCA_037954665.1. NCBI lineage: Eukaryota > Viridiplantae > Streptophyta > Magnoliopsida > Myrtales > Combretaceae > Laguncularia > Laguncularia racemosa. Next base: position 3,493,902 of record JBBMOL010000048.1, on the reverse strand, counting down.
AGTGCTAATCATGATGCATCACACTATTCACACTAAAGGTACACCATCCATGAGTATCAAGTTCTAAGAAGTTTCACAAGAACAATGCTCTACTGTTCATGGAGTCCCAACATCATTAGAAAAAGCCACTACTTAAGGGCATACAACTTCATCTGAAGACAAACTTCATTCATGCAAGACCTCCATTTTGGATTACCAAGTGTTTATCAAGGCATATCAATTGGGAGAATTGAATTGCTTCAATCGAGCTTACAGGTGTATCACCCCAAGGAGCTCAGAATAAGAATCAATCATTAGAAAATGAGAAACAAGTATTTTAGCCGACACATTCCTTTCAGTCAAACATCTTCATTAAATGTAAAAGGTGATGCATGAAACCCTAAAACCCTAATGACGTTATTTGAATCGATTACCTCAAGGACCGTCTCGAACAAGTATGCGTAACTAGACCCCAATTATACCTGTTGATTGAAACCTAAGTTATCAAAAGGGATTCCAAGCAATTCGATTAAGAATTCTTATGAAAGAGTTCTTTTGCAAAAGAACAAAAAGAGGGTTTTCGCAATCTCACAAAATTGTGTTTTTAATTTAATGATAATTGTCTTTGGCACCCCACCCCCCCGCCACATAGCTTATATAGCATACAAATAACAATATGGAAAAACCCTAAGTTGCCTAATCTATTCTTATCCACCTGTAACCCAATAGGCAATTAAATAACATAAGTTATAAACCAACAAATAAAACTAAAATAAACCGAATGTGCTTCTAGTTTGTCGGTTCAATAAAAGTATTCTAATGCTTCTAAATTATTACATCCTTCCATGGTCACATGAATTAAGTTAACACATGTTGGTTCTCCTTTAGTGTAGCTTGACACCTTAGCTTGTAAGTCCATGACTAATCCTTGTAGAGCTTCCTTCATCTTCTTAGCTCTAGCTCGAGTCATTGGGCCTCCAATACCATGTAATAGATCCTGGGATTTTCGTTCTTTCCTTTTTTATGCTAGCTAATCCTCATCCTTCCCTCCTTCCTCGAAAAGATTCTGCTTTGAATCACCTGCATCATAAGGAGTAAGTCAGAAACATTAAAGGTAGCACTTACATTACCATAGTGGCTTAGCAGGTCTATCTTGTAGGCGTTGTCATTTATGCGCTCCACCACTTAGAAAGGTTCATCGCCTCTTGGATGCAACTTGGATTTTCGTTGTTTAGCAAATCGTTCCTTCCTTAAGTGCACCTAAACCCAATCACCCGGATGGAATACAACTTAGATGCATCCTTTGTTGGCTTGATGGGCGTAATGTTCATTCTTCTTTTCAATGTTAGCCCATACCTGAGTATGTAAATCTCTAACAAATTATGCATTCTTTGTGCCATCAAGATCAATAAACTCATTAGTAGGTAAAGGCAATATATCCAATGGTATTAAGGGATTTAAACCATACACAACCTTAAATGGAAAGTAAGATGTAGTAGAATGTATAGTCTTATTATATGAAAACTCTACATAAGGCAAACATGTTTCCCATTGCTTTAAATTTTTATCAAGCACAGCACACAATAATGTAGAAAGTGTCCTGTTAATCGCTTCTGTTTGCCCATCCGTTTGGGGATGTGCCACAGTGGAAAACAGTAGTTTAGTACCTAGCCTATTCCATAAAGTGTGCCAAAAGTGGCTCAAAAATTTCACATCTCTATCACTCACGATAGAGTTAGGTAAATCATGTAATTAAACAATCTCACTAAAGAATAAATCAGCTATATATCGTGCATCATTAGTTTTTAAATAAGCAATAAAATGAGCCATTTTACTAAACCTATTGACGACAACAAATATGTTATCTTTGCCATTCTAGAACCTAGGTAAACATAATATGAAATCCACGGAAATGTCGGTCTAAGGTTGACTAGGCACAGGCAATGGGAGATACTCCCCATGAGGCATGACTTTAGATTTAGCCTTCCTACATGCAATGCATTTGTCACACAAAATTTGCACATTATGTCTCATCTTGGGCCATTAAAAGTGTTAATGCAAAATATCCAAAGTTTTCTTCACACCAAAATATCCCATGAGACCACCCTCATGCATCTCCCTCACTAACAACTCTGGTATGGAACTCTTAGGCAAACACAACCTATCTTTCTTAAATAAATATCCCTCACCTATAGTAGTCCACATACCCATTTTCAAAACAAGCAGCCTAAATCTGACTGAAGTCAGCATCATGTTCATATAAATTTTTCATACTTTCAAACCCAAGAATCTTAGTATGTAAAGAGGTTAATAGAGAATACCTCTTAGATAGGGTTCAACCACTATATTTTCCTTGCCCTGCTTGTATTTGATGACGTATGGAAAGGTTTCAATAAAACTCTAATCATTTGGCATGCCTCTTGTTCAGCTTTCCTTGCATCTTCAAGTACTTTAAGCTTTCATGATCACAATTGATGATGAACTCCTTGGGCCATAGATAATGCTGCTATGTTTGCAACATCCTCACCAGGGCATATAACTCCTTGTCATACACTAGATAGTTCAGAGCAGCTTCGTAGAGTTTCTCACTAAAGTAAGCTATTGGTTTGGAATCCTACATTAACACACCACCAATACCCTTCTCGGAAGCATCACATTTGATCTCAAAAACTTCAAAGTTTAGAATGCCTGCTCATGTGTTTTGGTCTATCTGAATTTGACGTTCTTCTTCACAAGATCATTCAGTGGAGCAGCAATGGAGCTAAAACCTCTCATAAATCGTCTGTAAAAGCTAGCTAGACCGTGGAAGCTCTTGACATCATTGACGTTCTTTGGTGTTGGCCAATCTTGAATTGTCTTCACCTTCTCCTCATCTAAACCTATCGACGACAACAAATATGTTATCTTTGCCATTTTGGAACCTAGGTAAACCTAATATGAAATCCATGGAAATGTCAATCCATGGCTGACTAAGCACATGCAATGGGAGATACTCCTTATGGGGCATGACTTTAGATTTAGCCTTCCTACATGCAATGCATTTGTCACACACAATTGGCACAACATGTCTCATTTTAGGCTAATAAAAGTGTTCATGCAAAATATCTAAAGTTTTCTTCACACCAAAATGTCCCATGAGACCGCCCCCATGCATCTCCCTCACCAACGACTCTCGTATGGAACTCTTAGGCACATACAACCTATCTTTCTTAAATAAATATCCCTCATGCTTATAGTAGTCTGCATACCCACTTTCAGAACTAGCAGCCCAAATCTGACTAAAGTCAGCATCATGTTTATATAAATCTTTCATACTTTCAAACCCAAGCATCTTAGTATGTAAAGAGGTTAATAAAGAATACCTCCTAGATAGGGCGTCAACCACTACATTTTCCTTACCCTGCTTATATTTGATGACATATGGAAAGGTTTCAATAAACTTAACCATTTGGCATGCCTCTTGTTCAGCTTTCCCTGCATCTTGAGGTACTTTAAGCTCTCATGATCAGAATGGATGATGAACTCATTAGGCCATAGATAATGCTACTACATCTACAACGTCCTCACTAGGACATATAACTCCTTGTTATACACTGGATAGTTCATAGTAGCTCCGTGGAGTTTCTCACTGAAGTTGACTATTGGAGTTTCTCACTAGAGCAGCTTACTGAAGTTTCTCACAGTGTTTTCCATAATCGCCTAGTTTTCCTTTCAATTTTCGAATAAAAAATCAGTGCGTTTGATGGAATATTTCTAGTCATGCACTATTGAAATAAAAAAAAATAAAAGAAACAAAAACAAGAAAAAAATGATTAAATTAATAAACCGATTAGTATTCTTAACATCAAAATCTCCAGTAATGCCATCAAAAACTTGATATGAGGTAAGTGTACCTATCAAAATTTGTAATATAGTATATAAAATATGGATATTATCCTATAAAGATTACAAGTACTAATACTGACCTACAACCTATTATCTAACCAGTAAATTATAGAGTTTGATTGATCTAAAAACTATAACCAAATACTAAATAAAGAACCAAGACTTTATTGAAAGATAGAAAAGAAAAGTAGTTTAGAATTAACTTCAAAATGGTAAAAATAATATATAGACTTTATTTCCCCTAGGAATTATTATGTAACATTAACAAAAAGTATTCGAATCTTTCTTAAATTTTATTGACCAAGGGAATTCCTAATTTAGTTTAATAACTTTCTTAAGTTTATTAAACCTTAATCTTAAATTTACCTATTTAAATATCTTCACAATAGCATAAGTTAGTGACCACATTAAAAACAATAAATTCCCATAACTAAATTAAATAAATCTAGAAGAATTATGTAACTTATCTCTAAAATTACATCAACTCTCTACAAACATGCCAGATTTAATTATATATTAGATTTCTAAATCTTCAATGATATAAAAACATGCATCATTAAGGAAATTAACTAGAACAAAGAAAACCCTAATTTTTTAAGAATAGAAAAGTAGTTGTCTTATCTCTTTAAAACCATAGAATAACTTAGAAAATTGTCTCCTTTTTTTATGTAAAGTCCTCTTTTATTTATATAATGAGCATAAAAAACTCTATGTTTTAAGTTAACACACTGTCCAACAAGGCCATGCTTTAGGTCATGTCTAATTCGTCAATCAAAATCGTGTAAAACATGACATTCCAGTAGACATGGCCTAAACACAATCATGTTTGTAGCTCATGTCTAAATTAACTAGCTTAGAAAGATACATGACTAATGAACACGACCGTATCTACATTCTGTGAAGCTTTAAATTTAACACATTCTAGACATCTCTATGTTTTAAGTTAACACACTGTCCAACAAGGCCATGCTTTAGGTCATGTCTAATTCGTCAATCAAAATCGTGTAAAACATGACATTCCAGTAGACATGGCCTAAATACAATCATGTTTGTAGCTCATGTCTAAATTAACTAGCTTAGAAAGATACATGACTAATGAACACGACCGTATCTACATTCTGTGAAGCTTTAAATTTAACACATTCTAGACATGGTACGTTTAGGCCATGTCTGACTTCAAAACTTCAAACTTCTTCAATTTAGCTTTGAATTTAGTAAAATTGGATTCCTTTTCTTGCTTTTTAATTCCATTACCCATCAAAGCCCTAAAATCAAAATATTACTCAATTAAAATTTAAATTCTTCAAAAATATGCCAAAATCAAGGGAAAAACATGTTAAATCTTACTTCATATATGTATATAATTGAGTACCTATCATGAGCAAACGAAGATGGGGGAAAGAGAAAAACTTAATTTTAAAGTTCACGAAGGGTGACACAGCCCCCACAATGGGTGTGTACTTAGGCATGTTGTCCTTCGATACATTTGAGATCATGTTTAGTGGGTCAACTTAGCCATCGATATGGCTTTACCAATGGGCATGTTAATATAAATTATACTAGGCATGGCAATTGACACGAGCATGTCAGTTGTGTGTGTACTTTTCTATGCATTTCAGTGCTTACCTAGCACGAGTATCGACACAGGCGTGTTGATGCTCGTGTATCTTTCTGTATAATTTTTTACATGCTTGACATGACCAAGTACATAGTTGTGTACTTGGGTGTATTCATCTTGAAAATTTATTTCTTCTCTTTTTCTCTAACATAGTCACACCTAGGTCATGTGATTAGGTGTGCCTGTTGACATGGCAAATAGCAAGGTCGTGTTATAAGGCATGTCAACCTTATATTCATAGGCACGATTGTGTTCTAAGTTATGCAGGGCTACATGCCCTTGTACATGGCCGCGCCTATGACTATCTAACACCTTTTCCTCCCTTGTTTCTCTTTCTTTCTCTATTCCAATCATCATCCTGAACACATTTCTTCTTGAGACAAATAAAAAGTGTAATTTTTATAAGTAACCAAGTGTAAGGAAGCAAAAAATAAATCAAACTATACTAAACTAAACTAATCTAAACCAAATATAGAAAAACTAAACTTGGGTTACCCTCTAAGAAGTGCTTTTTGTTTAACATCGTTAACTTGATGATCTTCTCTTTTGCCAGTTAAGGGAATGGCCATTAAATTTATGGCATTCAAATTGCTTAAATTCCCTTAGACTGTGTTACTTATTGTAAGTAGTACATCACTGTACTACGTTTACATGAATACTATTATGCACACAAGTAGAATTGGGCAACTTAGACATATCAAAGAAGTAACAGGTATCATTAAAGTTAGGGGGATGTCAAGTTACATTAGGGGTCTTAAAAATTCTCTCTTTATCCCTAACCTTTAGAGTTAATGTCTTGTTTCCTACATCAATAAATGCCCTAGCAGTAGCTAAGAAAAAGCGACCTAAAATGAGTGGTGCCTTGACTATGTCCACAATTACAAAATCAATTGCAAAAATAAATGTGTCCATCTTAACTAACACATCTTCAATGACACTGATGTGATACTTAATGGACCTATCGACTAATTGAACATTTATGTGTGTTAGTTTAGGTTTTCCTAATCCCAACTTCTTAAACATATGATGTGGCATCAAGTTTATGCTTGCACCTAGGTTAGCGAGAGCTTCGTTTATAGATAAATTGCTAATAAGACAAGGTAGCGTAATGCTCCCTAGATTTTTGAATTTTCGTGGTAGCTTGTTTTGCACAATCGCCAAAAATTCCTCACTTAATGTCATAATTGATATTTTTTTCTAACTTTTTCTTATTTAAGAGTAGTTTCTTCAAGTACTTAGTACACTTAGGCATCTACAATAGAGCATCAACAAATGGTAAGTTAATGAGTAGTTGCTTAAAGATTTCAAGAAACTTACTTGGCCGCTCCTCAAAGAAATCTTCCCTTAGTCAAGTTAGATAAAGAATGTGTAGACCATATTCTTTGACTTTGGAGGCTACTCCTTTCTCTCTTACTTTTTAAATTCCCCTTCATATTGCACTTCATTCTCACTTCTCATGAAGGGTTAGGTTTTATGTTTCTAGGGAAATTTCCTAAGGTCTTCCCAAAATCATCTTTACAATCTACCCCACTTGATTTTCTAAGTTACAAATTAAGCATCTTGATTTCTCAATGACTCTTCTATATCTTGGAAATGAGTCTCAATGGTGTGGATAAATTTTGTTAGCATATCTTCTAAATTTAGCTTCTTCTCTTGTGGTGGTGGTTATTGATATCTAGGTGAAATAGTTCTTTATTGGTTTCCCCATGAAAAATTATGGTGATTTTGCATCTCGGATCATAGGTATTGTTGTAAGGGTTATTGTACTATCTATTCGAAAGTCTTATAAAGTCAACATTCTCATTAAAATTAATAACAAAATCTAACTGACTTGATTGTTATGTCATCAATATCTCTTCAATTTTCTTGCTTAACACCTTAACCTGTGTTGCCAATGTAGTAACAACATCCACATTATAGACTCCTACTACCCTTTGTTGTCTTTCCTTTGTAGAGTTCCACTGATAGTTATTCATGGCTATGTTTTCGATCAAATTTTGGGCCTCTTTAGGTGTTTTATTATTTAATATTCCTCTGGTCGCTGCATCAATCATCTACTTGGTGATTTGATTCAATCCTCTATAAAAAGTTTGGATTTGCATCCATAATAGAAGACCATGGTGTGAACATCTCTTGAACAAAATCTTTATATCTCTCTCATGTGTTGTATAGTGCCTTTGACTGTATCTAAGCTTAGGAGGAGATATCATTTTGTAGTTGACAATCTGAGCTGATGGAAAGCATTTTGCTAAAAATTTCTCTACCATCTGACCCTATGTTATAATGGAATCTTTAGGAAGAGAGTTCAACCATTATATTGCTCCATATCCTAAAGAGAGAGGGAAAAGTTTTAACCTAATGGTGTCGTTTGTGGCCCTATTGATTTTGAAGGTATCACAGATCTCTATGAAGCTTGCAATATATGTGTTTGGATCCTCATCTTACAAACCATAAAATTAAACAAATTGTTGGACCATTTGTGTAATGTTAAGTTTAATTTCAAAATTGTTGGATGCAATTGTAGGCCTAACAACACTTGAATTTGCTCTAGTAAGTAATGGCCTTGCATAATCAAACATTGTTTAATTGTCTTCTTTGTTAGCTATATTTGTAGACTGGATATTGTTAGATTTTTTAGCTAGAACTTGATATCTCTAATTTACTCTATGAAGTCCCCTCGACATAAATAAATGAAGAAAATAAAAAACTATGGATAATAAAAATTTATAGAATAAGTTGTAAGAGAGATAATAATTTTATTAATGGGATATAGGTGTTCATGATATCTTAGTCTTTAGTAATAGCGCCAAAAACTTGATATCGATCTATCTTACTATCCTAAGACCTTTAGGCAATTACACCTATCAATTTTATAGTATAGTGAATATTAATATTGAGTATCAATCCCGCATGATTTATGATTATTAGTAATTACCTTGCCAAAATTGAGAGAGGAAAAAAAATTTAAGAGAACAACTATCAATAAAAGTGTTTCCTAATATTGAATCCTCTTAAATGTAATTAACTAATTATTATTTAAATTCATTATTGTATTCTTAGACTATGAGAATTCCTATATTGAACTAATAGCTCTCTTGAGTCTTTTAATTCTTAATTCCAAGTTAGTTAATTGAAATCTCTTCTTAATTAAAACTCATAGAATTGCATTACTTTTGATTTAGGAATTCTACTATTAGGCTTGGCTATAATTCAAAAGATTTACGTTGTCCTATCTCTAAGATTATGTGTAACTCCTTTCAATTATGTTAGATTTATTCAAACATAAGATCTCTTAATTACTATGTAAGAAATCAAATATCAAATTAATACATCAATAATATTAGTTTGAAAACAATGAAAAGCACATAATTGGATTACAAGAATAGCATAATTTTATTAAATAATAAACAAAAAAAACTCATGTTCATTCTATGGTTCATCATACTCGAGTGTAAAAGAAAATTAAACTAACATCATGTTGAAATTAAATGCAAAAATATGAAAATAATTCATAAAGAAGAACATCAATAAGACATAAATAATAGTAAAATCTATAGTTATGCTATTGCTAATTTTAAAACTCTCCCTAAAGCTTGAACTCTACTCCTTTTTATATTGGTTAAATGCCTCCCATCTAAGAAAGTTTTAGTTTCTTAGAGTAGAATTGAAATCTTCATAGATGAGGAAATATTTGTCTAATAGGCAGGAACTATATCCCTAAAAAGTAGGAAACTTGGCTTCTCATGAATGGAAATTAAATCTTTAGGATGGATCACTCTTTAGGAAAGTGAAATTTAGCTTGGAAGATTAATTTGGAAAGTCAAATCTTTACTTGACATGGGTTTGGCATGGTCATGCAAATGCTTATGTACCTTTTGTCTTGAAAATCTTCAAAATTTTGTTTTCAACACACCCTCTGACATGATGTCTTGCATGGCTGCTCCTTCAAGTCTTTTTTCTTGCTATGTTTAACATGACTTTATACATAGTCATGTTGTGGATCATATCAGACTTTTCGTCTTTGTAACTTTGATATTTTTGCTCTGAATTACATACCAGATATGCATTTTTGTTCCATTTTATCAAAAGTTGCAATTCAAAATCTTGAAATCAATATAAAGTCCAATTAAATGTAATATCCTTTCAAAATATTTAAAAATCAAACCAAAGATTATTGTAAAAATTATAAATAATAAGTGTTTTATAACATTTATCTCTTAATTAATAAAATTCTTTCCCATAATGGTTGTAAGTAAAGCACCTAAAGTATGGTTGACAAATGTTTACCCATTAATCTAGAGGTGACAAGATGTCCTAAACATTAGCTTAATCCTCACCCTCTTCCACAACATCTTAAAAAAAAAAACTAAAAAACTTAACATCTCTATTAGAAACAATATTTTGCAAAATCTCATGGAGTCTAACAATCTCCTACACAGAGATTAGCAATAAACAATGCATCATTAGTTTTATGGTGAGGAAGAATGTGTGTCAATCTTGCTAAATCTATGCATAAACACTATAATAGAATTTTTGCCTTTGGCTATCCTAGGTAATCTCAAAACAAGGTATATACTAACATCAATCTAAGTTTTTGATGGTATAAGTAGTGGCATGTAAGTTTTAAATGCCTCCTCCCTACTCTTGGCCTTTCTACACACAACACATCACTCTAACAACTTATGCACATCCCTCATCATTCTAAGCCAAAAGAAATACTCATTCAATAACTCATATGGGTTGAGCCTAATTTTTACTCATCCTTTAATTTTGATTACGTATTACATCTAGCTACTATAATGCAAACTGCTCGACTAGAAATTAAAAACCTTTTCAAAAAATCTATTATAAGAGTTGCCAACTAACCAACTATAGTTGGTAAAAAAAGGATTAGGAATTGATGGCTAGCGAGGCTTCTAATTTAGCTATTGGTCTAAATCGAATCCAAAAATCATAGGTTTGGGGACTATTAATTTGAAAGCCTAATTAGCTAACTAGAATTATAAATTATAAAATTATTGAAGGAAAAAAAGGACCATTTTATTGATTGCCTAAAGGGGGTCAACTAAAATAAACTGAGATGAATGAAGAAGGCCAAAATCAATATAAACACACATAGATTGTTAATAGCATTATAATATATGGCATAGTAGCAAATGAGATACTAATCACAAAATATAGCACTACAACAAACTAACCATATTATGACATATCAATATGACACAATTTTCACAATGATTTATAGCAACAATAAAACATCCTATATATTGCAAAGGATACAATTATGGAATTTTCTATATAATAGTTTAATTTTCAATGAAATTGTATACACTAGTTTAGATAATGATACATAATACATTACCATAGTGTACAAATATGATTATTATTGGCAATGATATTTTACACATGACAACAAGTTAGAGAAATCAACTAAAATAATGTTATTTAAAAAAAATCACAAAATAAGGTACTTGGCAAACTTATTCCTGAAATAGATTGTGAAGGTGTAAATTGGGAATACACCTTTAGCACAATTGACTGAAGGTGCATACCCCCATTGAAGGCACATTCCAAGTATGAGTTTTTAGTACGTATCATGATTTTTTTTTTTTTAATTTGAGAAAATTTATCATTGATTTTTTTTATGAAAAATCATGTAAAGAAAATTAAAATTTCTCAAATTAATTTTTTTTAAATTAAAAGTTTACATAAAAATAATAAAAAAATAATTTTTATAAATTTAAAAATTATAAAAATTGATTTAAAATTTATTAAAAAAAATTTCGCACCCCTTTATCTTATAGTATATGAAAAAGAAGAAGAAGAAAAAAAACTAATGCAATTTAATTTTCCAACTTTGAAGAGTCATAACTTTTTGCTTATATAAAGTTATAGAGCCCATAATATATAAAGAAAGACTGATTTGAGTTTACTATACCTAGGGCTAAATTGCTACACCATTTGCTATTTTTTCAAGAGTTAAATTGGCATGTTTTCATGTTCTATTGTCTATTGGATTAATAATAATAAAAAAAAAGAAACGATGTGATTTGCTTGTACTGAAGGCGCATACCTGAAATGCACCTTCAGGGCTTTAGTACAAATTATTAAAGGCACGTTCCTGATTTGCGCTTTCACCACCTATTTCGGGAATAAGTTTACTAAGTACTTTATTTCGTGTTTTTTTTAAATTATATTATTTTAGTGGATTTCTCCTAACAAGTTATGATAACACAAAATTTAAATTGAATTTACCATGAATTAATATTTGAGGGTACACAATATTTTATTAATATGATATTATTGTACTAATGGTTAGATAAAACTCACTATCTATATCTCTATATTCTAAAATCCTATAGCCCATTTGTTAGCACATATATATATTCCAAAAGCAAACCTTTTAATGAATGATTACAATGGGATTTTGCATTAATATACAAGAACACATAATCATGATATACTATTGACTACTATATGATCTCGACCCAATAATACACTTTATTTTGTTTACTTAAACAACCTATAAAATAATTATTAATGTACCATTGGTAATATAGTGTAACATGATATATTAATATATTATAACTATGAGCAAATGCTATAATTACGACATACCTATTTTATAACACGCAAATTATTTAACTAATGAAAATGAAATATATAATGATGAATTAACAAATTACATAAATATGTACTGCAGCATTCTCATTGATTCCTATTTTGTTACCAGCTGTTACTATCAAACCTATGAGATCTAAAATTAATAGTCTTACAATTAAAATATTTACACATGGCTACGTTTTCTATATACATCTCCATAATGAAACTTAATGATGCCATACAAAGACAGTATACGTTCATTTTATTCTATGAATATGTTGGGTGACTACATTAAAAAAAAACATGTAAATAATTTTATGACTTAGCTGAATAAATTATATAATCTACTAATAAAATAGCTTATATTGCAAATTAACTATATTGCATTTTACAACACTACTGTATAGAATTATTCATAATAATTTTTAATAACAACATGATAGGTTAATTAATATCTACAACTGGATTATGTTATTATACACAGATATATTGTATCTAAATTGATGTCCTCATTACAAAAGGCTATTGCTACAATGAATGCTTCTTTTATAAGATTAAATATTATTAGTTATCTATGAACTTGGAACCTATTTATATACATTTTATATACACTTTATCTACTACACAACCTTGTTAAGGTTTTATTAATACTTAATATGTACAGTATTGATAAAATAAAACACTAAACCAATAACATAATTGTGTAACATTTTACAATATATATTAGTAATATGATCCGACACAAATAATAACGTTATAGTTATAATAATAGTAGGATAAAGTAATGATATATCTAATCTATGGAAATGGCACACCTACCCTACAATATGTACATCTAGCCTAATGGATGAAAATATAATAAAGGGATAAATTATAATATAATGTACAATTAATACTTTATAGCTATGGCTTACCAGGTTACTCAACATATACAATATTCAAGTTTATTGACTTCTATTTAATCATTACCTGACACTATCAAATACCTAAATTTATCATTTATTGGACCTACAAATGTACATTTTCTACATTAATTGCGATACCAGAATTCTATAATATCCTTCAACATAACAATATTAGCATTAGGTAGCTAGATTGCAAAGGTTATATAACCTATTGATGACTCATACTGCCTAACAAATACAAGTATAAGATTCATTGACAGAATAATTTTTTCTTTCAAAGTGCTAACTCTATTAACAGATTAAAATATTACTACCTACCGAGAGAAACTTGTAATAAAAGGAATTTTTGAATGTTTAATACAAGACTATGATGGATTGATTAATCAATATGTCTATGGCCTAATCTCATGTACATAATACATATACTGACGGTTGTGTTTTATTGAAGTCTTAATTGTAAAAAGGCATCATTAAAGCATATACTTTCTTAATACATCCCAAAATTAAAATGTTACATGATTATTTGTTTTGTACATATTTTATACGCAACACAAAACCTTGTCATCATAGAACATTATAGCAATATTATAATACTTAATATATATTAAAGACATATCATGGTTCAAGTTTATAGCTACAGGATGACAATATTTACAGTCCATTTATACTACTATAAAAAAAAAAAAATTCCTTATTGAATTTCGTTATAAGAAATTATTACTGAAACAAATCCTTTTATACAACATGTCTTTATTAAAAAAATTATCATCACCTATCAGCATTACCTTATTATAACATGAAATATATATATTGGTACAGCAATTCGGTGATCGTAAAGCATTTTCACGTATCTATCCTATACTACATATAGGCTTGTATATAAACTATAAAGCATGCGATGAAATGATGAAATAATTTACAGCAGCACATTGCACAACAATTTATAAACATGTTTACTTATTCAATATACTTTAATCAACAATATTATACGTTATAGTCATTAGTACATGACAAACGATACAGCGTCACTTACAAAGATAATGAGTGAACAAGGTACACATTTTGACGAACACAACTCAATAACATAATATGGTTAATATACATGACAGTTATATTAATTTAATATGATTGTTCATGTAATATTTAGTAACGTAAACAACACATATTGATAAAGAATACATACTATACAAAAGTGTGAATAAACAAAACAAATTAAACGACATAGATAAACAGAAGAATAAAATGCAGCAAACTGACCTTAAAGAACTTTTAGATAAGATCAAGCAAAATTTGCCACACCAAGAAGATGATGGACGGAAGCAATCGCAACCAAGATAACTGAGTCTGGAGAAGAAGTCGCCTGGAAAAACCAGTGAAGTAACCTAACGTGGAATCGTGTTTGGGTTGTGGCGAGATGCATGCAGCCTTTGGTGGCCGTTTTGGGCGAATGGATGACGTTTTCTGGATGCATGGAGTATCGAGGGAGCTTTTCTAAGGTGGTGTTTTACAACCAAGAGCAGTGGTGAAAGGGTATTCAGCCCCGGAGAAATGTAGAGATAGAAAGCAATTCTAAAATTCGGATTTTGGGTGTTTTTCAGTCGAATTTCTCACCTCCCCATCAAAGAACGAAGCTTGGTACTTATAGAACACGAGAATTCTAGCCGTTAGGGAAGGTGGAAGGCCAATAAATTAATCTAATATTGTAACTGGAATTTCCTGGATTCCCCCTTTAATTCGTGTTTAAACGAGTTTAGTGATGTACTTTGGTGTTTTCTTAATCTTCCCCAACATAAAAGAGATACGTTTGGAGTGCAAAAAACGGTCTTTTTGAGCATGTAACGTTTTGACATTTTTCATCATCGTTTAGTTGTACTAAGAGTTTTTGTTGAATTTGAATTCCTTCTAATGATGTGATGATATTGGCTATTGATCTTTTAACAATATTTGAATGTTTATGCACTCTACATATTGTTTTCACCACATCACATACTACCTTTGCGGTTGTTGTTTTCTACATTCTTATTCAATCCTCAACCAAATTATGCTCAAAATCATCATCATAAGTACCGCCTTTCAAATCTACCATACGATAAAGCCAAAAGAATATGAGATGCAAAATTTCAATTACAACAGCAAAATATAATATAGAAAAATAGAAACACAATAGCAAAGTACTTAGGAAAGCAGATAACAAGAGAGCACCTAAATAGTTTTATGAATGGTCCTTTTCTTTTATATAATAAGCATGATAGAAACTAGGAGGTTGCAACATCTAATGAAGTAAAAAAATGGAATGCTTTAATATTAATTTAAGGATTTGTTGCATGATGGTTACCTCTAGATATTAGCTGCTATTTACTTCTACTGATATAAAAAAGAGGTTCTTCAAAGTTGTCCACTAATATTAATTTTTGGTCATTTTTCCATTCAATATACATTTTTGAAACTTCTTTTTATAAATGACAACATGGGGTCTCTCAACATGAACATTCCTGTTCAAATGGATTGATCTTTATCTTCTTTGAGGGAAAAAGAAAAATCAATGTGGTGTGTGAGGGATGGAGGCCTAACTTTTGCTTTTGAAGAGGAAGGAGAAGTAGAGGGAAGAAGGTAATTTTTACCACTTTTTATTTTCTTCTATTTTTTTTTTTTAGTGCAGTTTTTGTAATTTTCTTAATTTTCCACTCCTTTCTCTAAATTTCCTTTCAAATTTGGGGGGAAAAGGAATATACTTCTTAAGTAGAAATAATTCATCTTATTTCCTTGAATTCATTCTATTTTTACCTGTAGTTGAACATATGGTTTCTCCCATTTATACTGTTTTTATTCAATTTTCACTGCTTTCCTTTGATTTCCATCCTTTCAAGGAGATGAAGAGCTTCATAGATAAGAGGGAGTTCACGAGAGCATATTTAAGAAAGAGCCGTCTTAAGCCATGAACTGCTGTACTCTGTCTCTTAATATGTAAGTACCTTTTAGATGGAAAAAACCGGCTTACATTATTGTTGTGTGGGGATCAAAAGGCTTGCAATTAGATTACTTATAGGCTACAGCAGAAAGCTAAATAAGCGGCTACTCCCACGAATTGGGTCATTGTATTGTGATATGCGAAGCCATGATTAGCCCGGCCCAATACCTTACTGGGTCTCATGAAACCCGGACCAATCTAGAGGCAAAGTGGACAAATTTTGATTTCATGGAAAGAAAGAAAGAAAAGAAAAGAGAGAATCATTTTTGTCAATCACACGTGACAAGTTTAGGCTCCTGATGGCGGGAAAATGTCCTTAAAGTCCTCAATTAACTCCCATATAAAACCCTAGAGTTACCAAAGCAGCATCATCTACGCTCCACTCTTATCGTCTTAGGTATTTCAATTCTCTCCCTTTAAACTTCACGAAACTGTTTTCAGCACTCGATTAAGTGCGTTTCTCGCGAAAGCCCTTTGCTTCTCTCCTCATTAGAATATAGGTTTTTGCGTGTTTAGGGCATTTTACTGTAGGTTTCCGTGTACGTCTCCTCTCCTTTGTAAAGGTAGCGTCTTTAGTGAAAGCTCTCACGTATTTCGGGTTTTTCTTTGTTGGGTTTCAGGTATTCGCTGCAAAAACTCCGTTGTTGGTTTGAAATGGCGAGCGAGTTTGAGGATGGAGCTGAAGCTGAGCAGACGATCTCAATTGGGGAATATCTCAAGGACGTAGAGGACCAGGAACTGGTCAGTGTGTTCTACTATGTGTATGCGTAAAGCAAATAGCGTCGTTGTTTTTGTAATGTTTAACTTGGAATTGTCTTGATAGGTCTTGTGAGTTTTAGTTAATTTTGTTTGTTGTGTGTTTTGTTTCAATGAATTTCGCATGAAACGGTGGGAATAGAGGCAAAAGACTTCCGGGGTTCTGATCTCTTCAATTGTTGCAAACTTTTGTTGTTGGATAGAAAGTCTTCGTTGGTTGTTAACATTTTGATTGATGGTTTGAAACTCAAGAAAGGAGTGGTTTTGACATCTTATCAAGTAAGGCTGTTGGCATAGGACTCATTGAAGGCAGACTAGATGGGTTTTTGTGTGCATGTACTTTGTGTTCTTTTTTCCATTTTCCTGTAGTGTTAGTACACAAATATATGTGTATATACATATATTTATGCACGTATAATTGCATGTGCACACCGTAAAAAAAGGGGCATACAACTGGCGAAGCACTTCCCCTCCACTGCACAGGGGATGACAGTCGCACAATCCCTCTTGTTTTGCAAGGAGGCTGTTTCCATGCAGTGCACGTTCAGACATATATGCATTCTGTTTCTATGTATGAAATTATGTATATATAACACTAATATTATTAGGTTTACTAAACCAAAACTTTAAAATTAATTCCACGCGGAGGGATTTGGTATGATATGCCATCTTCCCATATATTTTGTTGGCTGGAGCCACTTTGTGAACATATATCTTCAGTTTAAGTTTTGCCCAAGTAATTTCTTTACGATACTAGTCCCCATATTGAATGATATGTCATTTATTACATTTATTGTTTTGCTGACTTTTGCTCTTGCTGAATTCTATTTTGGAAGGAAGTGGATTTGGTTTTGGGTGGTGATGAGGGCAAGGAATGCACCTATTCTAAAGGTTATCTTAAGAGGCAGGCAATTTTCTCTTGCCTGACATGCACTCCTAATGGGAATGCTGGAGTTTGCACAGCTTGTAGCTTGGCATGCCATGATGGACATGAGGTACCTCCTAAAGCTGCAATTTTAGGGAATTAGCTGTCTAGATCAAATCTTTATTGGCTACTGTTGTCTTATAGGTATTAGTTTATATTCACTGGTAGATTTTTTTTTTTTTGGCTATAAATGGGATGATCCTTTTGACTACAATAAGTTGGCCTTTTCAATTAGGTTCTTTTGTCACATGCTCCATATTTTTAGTTTTGATCCTGGTGGGTTTTTGTTTCCTGTCATTATTCTCATATTTTGCAATTTGCTGCTCTGGAAGCCTGCTGAATGGATATTTTTGTGGTGTTAATGACATTTCTAATGTGCATGACTGTCAGTTACTTGTGATACATGATCTTTTAACAGCATTTCTGCTTCTCACGGCAGTTGATAAAGTACATAAATAATCTGGATCTTTTTTTTTTCTCTTCTCATCTTGGTGCATGCTGTCATCCAATTGGGGAGTTTCAAGATCCATGTATGCTCTGTATTAGAGTATGCAATTTCATCCATGCTCTACAATCCACTTTATTTCGTGTTCCTTCTGTATGAAGCAATGGATAGTTACTGTTGTTGGTTTATTGGGGATCTTGTTGGTTAAAAAGCACAGCATTACCAAAAAACCTGTAAATTTTGCATTTTTCAATCATTATTACTTGACAAGCTTGCCTAGTAAGTCATTATTACTTTTGTTTATGATGGCAACTTGTTCTTGGATTAGATAGTGGAGCTGTGGACAAAGAGGAGCTTTAGGTGTGACTGTGGGAACTCAAAGTTTAATGAGTTCTTTTGCAAGCTTTGTGCTAACAAAGATGTAGAGAACCTAGAAAATTCTTATAATCACAACTTCAAAGGTTCGTATTGCACATGTGGCCGCCCATATCCTGATCCAGATGTCGAAGACCAGGTAGAGATGATACAGTGCTGTGTGTGTGAGGACTGGTTTCATGAGGAGCATATTGGTCTAAATTCAGCCAATGAGGTTGGTAAATCTTTATTACCATTTTCATGGTCCCTTTGTTAGTGGCTTCCAAATATTTTTGCCAAAATCATTTGTACATATGCTGCTATGTAGTATGTAGTCATGTTTCTTGCATTTTGGAATTACATATCATTTTGATGTTTATTCTTTTCTACATTACGTTAGTTCTTTCATGTCATTTATCTTATTGGCATTTGATTGACTTTTATATCATTCTTCTATTGTCATTTTTTAGTAAGAATTTGGTATACAACAGATTGGCATTTCTTATCAACTGTACATGCTAGCTCTTAAGTCCCAATTGGATTCTCGACATGGTGGAAACATAGATGCTATATGACGTGTCGTGGTTTCTTATGTTTTGCAATTGACTTTACCTCCATGTTCCCCTTGCCATGAAATATAATTAGTAGATTTCAGATGCCATCTGTAATTAAATTAAATACTATCATTTCTGAGGTGTGTTTTACTACATCGAACTTTATTATACACTAGCCCCTCTTTTTCCCATGAATGAGAAAATTATGTTGATTCTATTTGAGAACTTACAGAATTTCAGTGAATTACCCAAAAAAGAAAAGAAATACTGAAGATTTATCAGTCTATCTCATGTCATATTTTCTATAAATATTTTAAAGAATTCCATTTAAGTTTTGTCATGCGGCTTTTGAGCATGTATGACTCCCACAATTATTTTCTATTAGTCACATAATCTGAAGATTGTTGTGGTGCATTTCAAAATTTCTTTAATGTCCTTTCTTTGTGATGTTTTCTTCAAATTAAAATCATCAGATGGTCTTCTTCTTCTTCTTTTTTTGGCAATTTTATTATCTGGTCTACCCTGACTGGTAATACATCCATCCAAGATTTCTATCTTCGCAATCCTTCTCTGATGTTATTTTGTTTTTATTTTTGTATTTCTTTGTGGAACTATTCTTAGGATTTCCTGTCTTTGGACCTGAAATTTAGCTAAGGTATGGTGCTATTCTGGCTTGTATCTTGGAAGAAACAATTCCATCATCAGTGTTCATTGATTTGCAGATTTGAGATATAATATGTCCATTACATTTTCTACCCTTTGTACAACAATCTCAAATTCAGATGATTGGAAGCATCTTACTCTAGTGGCTGATGTCTGTACTCAGTAGGTTTCTTTTGTAACTATGTAATATTGTCAGTATTTAATGCTAGGTATTATAGAATTTAATTCTCTGAAGAGTTTCAGCCTTTTGATGCTTTTGCATTGCAAAATAGACCATAATTGCATTTTACCACCCATTTCTTTGAAAATTTTCTTTCTGTTATATTTCCATTCAATTTTTAAAAGGTTATGTAGCACAGGAAGGTTGAACCCACTGCATTGAGCTAGTAGCTTTATTTGTAATTTTTCCATTTCTTAATTTCTTCAAGGCACCACAAACTGTAATCTCTGTCTGTCATATTGTTACCACAGATTCCAAGAGATGAGGAAGGGGAACCTCTCTATGAAGATTTCATTTGCCAGGCTTGTGCAGCAGTCTGTTCATTTTTGGCCCTTTATCCACTGACCATATTAGCTGCTGCCACCAAGCAAGGTGATTCTGCTACAAGTGATGGCAAAAATAAGAATATTTTGTTGGAAGCACCTTTGGCCTCTGTAACAGAAAATGTTGAGAATGAAAATGCTCCTTGTAAATTAGAATCTTCAACAAGCACTGATAATTCCAAAAGCATCTCTGAAGAGAAGGTTTTGGCCAATGGTGAAAGTTCTTCAAATAATACACACGCAAGTAACTATGGAAAGGATCCTGTTCCAAATGCTGCTTGTGTTTTAGAATCTTTTGGGGCTTCAGAACCCCTTGTTGGTGAAAGCAGACCTTTGTTTCTATCAAAGAATTGGAGGGATGTCCTATGTAGGTGTATAAAATGTTTGGATATGTACAGTTGTAAGAAAGTCTCTTTTCTGGTGGATAAGGAGGATTCCATTATGGAGTATGAAAAAATGGCAAAGCAAAAGAGGGAAGAAAAGATGCAGCAACAAGATGGGGAAGAGCTTAAGTTACTGAATAAGTTAGGTCATGTAGAGAAGATGGAGATATTGAATGGTATTGCAGACATGAAGGATGAGATTCGATCATTCCTGGTGAGTAACTCAACCAGGACCCTGTCACATTTGGTAAAGAAAATTGTACTAGATATTAGACATGATTGTGAAATGGCAGTAGATGCTACATGTACTTTTCTTGTCATTTCTCTTTGTTCTTCTTTCATCTATGTATTGATTTTATGTTCACTCTCTTTTATATCCTGAATTATTCTTTTTAACAGGAGTCTTTTGACCCGTCGAAGGCAGTCACATCTGCTGACATCCACCAGGTTTTTGAGAATCTTGCGAAGAAACGTAGGCGTACATAGTTTATCTTTTCAATCCATTGATCTTTGTCACAGTTGACTTATAGACTATCTTGTAAGGGTTAAAATATATGCCAATATGTGATCACTAGCAGTGCTAATTTGGTTGTGGGTATTCTTAGGACAAGGGTAGTTATGTATGGCATCTCCACACCTGAATGACAAGTATAACTATATTTGATGCAGTTTGCTCGGTTAACTGTTTCCTTATATTTTTGGGGTTTACCTCTGCATTTTGAAATGCTCTTATGCAATGTAGGCTTTTCTCAGATACCTTTGACGGTTGAATTGCAGGAATATGTTCATCAATATGCCTTTCTTGGCTTTTTGGCTGTGGTCCAGTGTAGGGTCTGTTTTTATTGGTTCAATATCATTACCATCTTCATTTGTTCCAATATAGTTGTATGTGTGGCTATATATGTTTGTCCAGATTTGGATAAGTTTCAAAGTCTGGATATTTTTTCCTCAGTCAATCTCCGTTGTGCAGAACTGTTCTTTGGGGATCTTAAACTAGTTTTCATATTTGGTAACTCAGACTTAACCACTCTGGAAGTGACAAAGCCTTGAAAATTCCAATCCAAATTTAGATCTTTAGCACACACAACTAATGATTCAGTTCATGATGTAATATTTAATTGTGGACCACTTGACTTTTAACGGTTAGCATCATGTAACAAACATCAGAGTTGAATATCACGAATGCTTTATATTAATTAGAGTGTGCCAATTAGTGCTTTAGCCATGGAGCTCCTGCATTTTTATGCAGGATTAGTACATTAATTTTGCTATACTTTTTGGCATTATATTACCTCAAATCAGGGTGTGTTAACATTGTGATGGTCGATGGTTAAGCCACGTATGAGCTTTGATTTTTCCTGATTGTTAGCATCCTTTCTAGTGTTTTTGGTCTTGGAAAGCATTGAATCAACATAACATTGAGTATACAAGATTTCTGTATTCGAAGAAGTGATTGCAAAATTTTATGAAAATTTAGATTAAAGAAGAAAAGATAGGTTGTAATTAAATGTGTGTGATCAACATGTTGAAATTACTAAGAATGACCTAATTCATTGTTTAGAGCTCAAGAATGAAAATGATGATGAAGATGTACTAAATATGAATAGGTTAGAGTTATTTCGATGTTTGAATGATGGTTGAAATTAAGTCAAGGCGAGATTTGCTAGTTATTCAATTTTCTTTGTTAGTTTGAACGCCACATAAAATAGTTAGTTTATGTTTTCTTACAAGAATTGGAAGTAGAAAATGCATTTTTATGGATGAGCAAAAATTATACTAGGATTACTAAAGGAAGGAGTGTAGATGTAGTTCACAAAATTTTGAAAAATCAGTTTGAAAGTAAAGGTAAAAGACCACATGGAAGCTTGATCATGTTTCTCTTAAAAGAGAAAAGGATAAGGTTTTCAAATGAGGATTATATGAGATTTCCTATCAAGAAAATTATTGAGGAAATCCTTCATCATATGAACATACATGTTTAGAGAAAGGTTTAGTTCTCAAGAGATTGCCTAGTAGATATGGATCATTGATATTTTAGAAGAGATATTCTTGAATGGATGTTAATTGTGCAAAGAGGAGCAACTTGTAAAGACAAAAAGAAAAATGATGAAGAGGAACTTTTGAAGAAGAGTAGGAAGAGGAAAGGAAAAGAAAAAGTTAGTGAAAAAGAAAAAAAGACGAAGAGAAAGGTTGGTAAGGGAAATTTGGAAATTAGGGATGAACCTATACTTAGATCAAACGCTTCTATAGATAGTTCAATAGAAGCTATTTCAAAATCTCTTACTCTTAAGAAAAATGATTTTGAAGTTAGGATTAGCAATGGAGTGATAAATCTGAAAAGTAGAATTTCAAATTTAGAAAATTTTGTAAATAAAAGTTTTATGAAGATGAAATCCATGTTGGAGTTAGTCACTGTTAAACCTAGTAAAGAAAAATATGCGGAACAACTTCCAATAACTCCCACTAGGATTGGGCATAGTTCTATAAAGACTCTTATTCAAGAAGATTAATAGGATCTTAATAATGAGGTTGGATATACTGTTCCAATGCATGAACAAAACATGGAGACTCTACATACACAACAAGGTGTTCCCGAAAGTGGTGAGATTGGGATTTTGGATCAAGCTAAGTAAGAAACCGTTATGACCAATCTTGAGATTGATTCTACACTTGACGCTATTTAAGAACCTGATCTTAAATTCGTTCTTGAAATAGTCCAAACCACTTAATTTGAACCTACTGTTGGACAATCCGTTCAACCATCTCCTCCTACGGAACCAACAGAACCACAACCAGCTCCGGCTATTATTGAACCAATCCTAACCCCATCGAAAAGGAATCTTAAGAAGCAAAAATTCCAAAAACGACCAAAGAGAAGGGTCAAGACAACTACTAGAAAAGTTGTCAAGCCACTAAGGGAGAAGAAGAAGATTCTTTTTACATTGATATTTTTGTTAATTGTTTTACTTTTAAAGACTCATGTTAATCATTTGATTCTAATTATTGGTTTGTATAGTTTATCTATTCAATGATGCTTTATGCTTTTGTGAATTTCATTGATAGTCTATGTTTATAAATTTATATCACATTTTGTGGGGGAGTTATATATATTTCTCACCCGATAACAATAAGGGGAAGAAGGAAAAGTTAGTGATAAATCTATTTTCACAAATGTTTAATACATTATATAAGAATTTATCACTAGAGAAAAGTTTTGTTATCATTAAAAAGGGGGAGAATATTGAGTTCTCTAAAAAAGTTTTAATGATAATAAAAAGGTCATAAGATATTTAATGAATTTGTTTTAAGTGTATCAAACAAAAGTATTCATTCTCACAAACACTTAAACAGATAGTAGGTTACAAACACTTCATCTAATAGTTAGCAAGACAATTAATTAGACGTTTTAGTAGACACTTAAATAGACAGTTTGATATAGATGTTTTACTAGAGACTTAAATAGATAGTTTGATCTATCTGTTTGTAAAATGTATGCTCATACAATTATTATTTATCTTTGATACAAGTTTGATTTATTTGAAGCCTTGGTTCAACTAATTAAGTGTTTTTGGATACTATACTTAAGGAGGATTAATAATTCAAGAATTTTCTTCAAAGTCTATTTCACGAGTATTCAAGGTAGTTTTTAATAGTTGCAATTGAGTACTATTTTTTTATTTTATAAAAGATGTCAAATCAAAATGTTTAAAGATTTATCTTGACATAACTATCAACCAATGATGAACAAGATAAGGATATGTATAACAAATATGGTAAACAACTGAAGCTTATATGCATAAAGAGGGTTCTTCTATTTTCAAACTAAAGCTCATCTATATAAGGTTTGGATGGAGATAAATACCAATGATATCCATAAATCACAAGAAAAACCAAGACTTAAAAATTTGAAATACAGATAAGATTTTCAAACTCCACAAATACATGGATATTTATCTTATCCAACAAAGAAGCCATTAGAAGATTCTATGAACTTTTGAAGGTTTCTATCGAGAAGAACAATATGAAAACTCAAGATTTCAAGTTTAAACAATAGATGGAACAATAGAGACGACAAGAGAGAACAAATACATTTACAATTCTTTGCTTTCCTTGAGCTTAAATTAGAGAATTTATATTTTCTCATTTTTGTACAAATTTTCTTTACTTTTCGTGTAAAGATTAGCTTAGAAAGTAAGGTTACAAAAGTCTTGTAATTTGTGTTTAGCTAAGTTATAGGCTAGAAAGATAGAGTAAGAGCTATTGGTGTTTGTAACACTTCTTTACTATTGGATTAATGGAACAACCGGTATGAAAGACCGAATCTCTAGTAGTAAAGCTAGAAGAGAGGACTGACTCACTACGAGGAACCATTATATATTGCTTGCACATTATTTTCTATTATTTTCTTTTTGCTCATCACGCACATTCTTTATTAGAAAAATTAAACTAAAAGGATTATTTTAATTGTACCCCAACTCTTGTTTGCCATTTCGATACTTACAAATTCAACAATCCCTCCTTTTTGATGAAGAAAAAATTTTGTGAATACAGACTAGCTCAATTTATTATTCTCCCTTGATTAAGCATTCAATATTAATTTTTTTTCTTAAGTTTTAAGTCCAAGAATTGATACTTAACTTAAGGGAAATCACAAACTTTTCAAGAGAGCAAAAAGAAAATTTGTTTTGCAAAAAGGCACACTAAAGAACCTAATCTATCTTCCCTTTTGGCCTCATAGGAAGAATTGATAAGGAAAATGCCTAGAGATTAAGGGAAAGAGAAATGGGGCAAAAAATTGATAGAATTCCAACTTAGGCCAAGACATTTGCCGTTTGCAAGAAAATAACAAGATATGCAACTAACTACACAAGAGATCACAAATAAAGTCAACAAACACCTCAAAAATTATCATAGCAAGCACCAACTACACAAGAGACCAGCAAGGCAATAAATAAACTTCATCCAATAGGCAAGAAACATACATAAGCATATCCCCTAATCAAGCATATACATAACCTATAAAGGAGTTGAAGGACAATGCAAAAAATTAACAAGAGCAAAAGTAAGCATCTAGATTAAAAGGTAGATAGTCAACTATAAATATAGCTAAAAGGCCAACAAACAACCAATCTAGAAAATATAATAAGAGCAAAAGGGCTATAGGCTAAGGTTAACAAGATATATATATATATATATATATATAAAAGGTTAACACCATATAGATAAGAGCTAAGCTGCTGTGGGTTCATCAAAGAGGTCACGATCAAGAGTTGGAGGTAGAGAATAAGGATAGGAAATTTAAAGATGGGAGTAGATAGCATGGTAAATAGCTTAAGAGTTAGCCTCAAAACCCTTACGATAGGCTTAAAGAGGTGAAATTGCCTTATGGATAGCATGGGAAGGATAGGTAAGGTGCCTTAAGAACTAGGGAACTCATCCTATCCAACACCTACTACATGCTCATCTTCATGATGTTCACTAGTTTCTCCAACTGGCTCTATGTCATGTTCACTATCATCTAAGTTGTCACCCTCAATAGCTTGACTAGAGCTACAAAAAGGAGAGAGGAATTTTCTATCCTAATCCTCTCCTCTAACATGCTTCCAACCACTTTTGGAAATGTGATGCATTGTGAAAGGCCTAACTTGAGGAGAGATGGAAGGAGTCTCAAATTGTATTCCTTACACTAAAGAAGAAGAGTGATCAACTGCTCACATATGAGAAAGGCTTGGTTGGGTTTATTTGTGACTTTCTTGAAGTAGTTGAACACCAAGTCAAAATAATCAATTTTCTCATTATAAAATAGATTCCTCAGAATCCATTAATAACTCTTTATAACATTTTCAAGACCATCGCTCTAAGGGCAATAGTTGTGGTAGAAGAATAAATGGAGGATCTAATATTTTAGAGGTAATCTAAAGGCCTTAAGAGCATGCTTATTATCCTTGTTTGTATCACCAATGCCACTTACTCTAAAAAGTTTCTCATAGATTGATACAATAGTGGAAATTTCTATATATCAGACACCACAAACTTCAAGCCTAAGTATACTACATATGTCCTCATGGCTGATCTCGATTCTCCTACCATAAACATAATGGTAAATCTATAGACATGGGTGATCACTCGATCTATCCCTACACACATGTTGCTATCTATATCATCAGTTAAATTGCAACAAAAATATCTAATAGCTTTCTTATTCAAAACATTAGAGTAGTTCATGGTTTGCAAAACTCTAATTGTCATAACCTCGAGCTTACTAGGAATATTAAAGGCTTCTAGAACATCCTCATCAAAATGGTGACAATAATCTACTTTCAAGAGCTAGAATTTTTTATACCTTTGAACATGTCATTAGAAAAGAAAGAGATGACAATCAAAATCATTGTTAGGATCCTATCTCCTACCCCTTCCATGCCTAGACCATTACCCTATAACTTGAGAAGATGCCATTCAAAGAGAAAAGTGAGAACTATAAAATTTTAGGTTAAGGTTTTAGAGAGAATGGTAATGGGTGATGAGGGAATGTGAAGAGTTAGAAAGTGAAAAAAAAAAAAAAGAAGAAGTTTTGAAATTAGGTTAGAAAGAAGTTGATTGGTATAAAACAAAGTGTGAAAAAGAGGAATTTTGAGAGTGACAAATGAAGTGGAAGGAAAGGGGGTTCAATTGGTGAAGAGGAAAGAAGAGAGGAAGTGAATAGATAGAAGAAGAAAATAAAACTAAAGCTACAAAACTCGCAGCAACTTGTTGGACGATAGAGATAGGATCAACCTATTGGTTATTTACTCCATTTTACATAGATTGTTGTGTTAAATATGATGGTTTTTATGGAACCTACTAGCTGAATGGTTAGAGCAACCACTTGGACTAGACGGTTACACATTACATTCTATATAGAATGTGTAGGGTAGCCAGCCAAATGGTGAGGGGTCTATTGGCTAGTTAGTTGCCAAATTCTACAACAACCTCCGAAGATCAACAACTTAGCCTAAGGAATATATGTTTTAGAAAATACAGATGAGCAAAACAACACCTTGAGAAAACTTTAATCAATCTAAAAAAGTTGTTTGTAAATGCAAATTGAGCTCAATTTCCATAAAATTGCAAAATCACTATTATGGTTTCTTTTAGACAACTTTTAGGCTTGTAGTTGATTCAAAAAGCTAAATGCGAGCACCAAAATTAATTGTGCACTTCAACCCATAAATGATGTGAATTAGGTTAGGGTTAGCAAGGCCACTTCACACATTAACCAGCCTTTAATTTAACTAACCAAATTTCCCTTAATCGAAATTAATTGGAATGCTTAAGCATTCATTTCGATTAATCAATGGACAAAAGAAATTAGCCTAAGGAATGCACATATAACCACTAGCCATGCGTGGAGGATGTACATTCATTAACACATCTTCTTGATCAAATGGCTATCCTTAATTTAAGGAAGTTTTGGGCCTAGATTAAGGATGATAGGTGGATAAGTGTTAAAGTGTAAGTGGGGTTTAACAAAAAATAGAGTGTTGACTAATTAACCCAATTTTCTTAGGTGTAATTAAAGAAATTTAAGCAAATTAAATGGGGCATGATAAGCCCCTAACCATTGACCACTTCCTCTCTTCTCCACCCTTGAACCATTGACTACCCCAACACCACCATCCTTTTTTCACAAATCCTTACCATCACTTTTCCTATCATTGAACATTCCACTCACCCTCTATACTATTCATTTCCATGAATATAGCTAAAGAAAAACACCAACTTATCCCTTTCCCATACCTTAACTAAAACCCTAATCTAAACTCTACCCACTTCACTTTCACTAGAGCTCTTTAAGGACTTGCAAGCCATCACTTATATTATGGAAGTGGGAGGAAGAAGTTGAGGGAAATGGGAGTGAAAGGGTGGTGGCTTGGAGTAGGACAAAAACTACTAATAGGGAGGTAGGAAAGACATACTGAGGAATTACCAATCACCTAGGATTATGTAGTAATATGTAGTTATTTCTTCATGTACTAGGAGCTTAGTTTGATTTTAGACATTGTTTTTATGCATAAGTGCTTACAAAGAGGGTTTATTATTATTATTATTATAAGAAGGGGGGGGGGGGGGGGTGGGTGGTAGAGAGAGAGAGAGAGAGAGATTGATTTTCAATCTAAGTCTTGAGCATGTAACATGATGAAAGGTACTTTATTAGTAGAAGGAATAGTGTAATCTTGACGTAATAATAGCAACTTAAGCTATGATCATGAAGGAAACAAAAAAAAATGAATTTAGGTAAGAAATCCCTCTTGGTTGAGACATCTAAAGGGTGTAGGAGGCCCAAATCTGGATCTAACAAGTGTTTTAGACCCTTACTTAGCAATAGAAGAAAGTTAGGAATAGTTAAAAGTTATTAAATTAAAAAAAAAAAAAATTTCAAAACCACCATAAGGATCCACCCTATGACCAACACAATTTGAAAAAGACCCAATGAAATTTTCCTTTAACTCTAGCTAACAAATAAGACCTAGCATGATTATGGAGGGATTAGAAGTAAACACATTTTAATTAGGTGTTAATCTTAGGGTTTAGGATCCAAACATGCAAAATAAAGAAGAAGGACCTAAAAAACTTAAATAGGCCTTGGTTTACCCACAATCTTAGTAAGAATTCCACAATAAACATGCAATTAGAGACTTAATTGAGCATAGAAATTGATTAGGAATAATTACATCAAGTTTAGGAGCAATTAGGAATCACAAAAATGGGCCTAAAAAGCCTAACATCTGAACCTTTTTTTCCTTTACCCAAAAATACAAGCCTAATTTACTAAAGTTGACCTCACCATGTGAAAATAAGCTTAAAAACCTTTTAAACAACTATAAGAATATGAAAAATCAAATTTAAAATGAGAAAATTATAATCAAAATATGAAACTAGTCATAATTGGGAAATATAGCAAATTTAACTTTATAGTTTGAATAGTTTAGTATATGTATACTTATAGAATATTTAATTTCCTGACTAGGTGATCTTGATCTTGGCCTTGAGTTATCTAGGATTATTGCATTGCTTTTGATTGTACTTTAGTCGCATTTATTGAATATATGAGTAATTTGATGCTTGGGAGTCGAGAATTATATGTGATTGATTGAGTGTTGTTCCTTGTGTTAAGCCACTATAATATATTAAAAACAAGTTTAGATGCTAAATAGTGAAATAGTGTGACAGGGCTTATTGTCCTTGAAAATTGTAGTGGTCACCTAAATAAAGAAACTCTAACAATATCTAGTTTAAACAATAAATTGGATCACATATATCACAATTCACATTATGAAGGTCATCAACATTACGCAATGTTATGGAGAGGCTATATGAAGGTGATTCTTCATATATAACCTTGTTTAGACCTTTAGCAGCTACCGTGTATTGGGAAATGCCACCATCTAATTGAAGTTGAGTATGAGGATTCACTACCTAATGGTAAGTGAGATTATGGGTGTCACTCACATCCACACCCTTGGGGCATTTAGGGATTTATAATCTAGTATACATAAACACACACACACACACACATAAAGCTTAATGTGAGGAACATCTCACTAAGATGGATGTAACTTACACCCCCATAGTGTTTCCTTATTGTAGGAGCCTATCTAATTACTACTTGGTTGCCAAATGCCAGAGGTTAGTGCATGAGCTGCTAGAGAATCATGAGCGCGTAAGATGAGGGCTGAGAGCTACTATGATTGGACTCTCTAGATTATTATGTGTTTTAATTAAGACAATAGTAGAAACTTAGATTGCTAAGTATTGTTAATACTATTGCTATTATTATATTATCAGATATTTTGTGGGAACCACAACCCAAATTAATGGAATGATGCTGTGGTGAGCTTAAATAGTTGTACTTATAGTTCTTTTATTGCATGGAACTATAATTTTACTAGAGTAACTTGAAGTAAGTATACCTTGTGCACTATTGGTAAATTTTTGTGTTATGTATGATGGGCGGTTATGATAAAGGTATTCCCTAAGGCATGATAGTTCAGCTAGTGATGAGGAAGGAAGAGAGGAAATGAGGGGAGAGAAGAAGAAAAGGAAATTAAAGCAATAGAATTCACAGCAACAAGTTTGATGATAGAGATAGGATTAGCCTACTAATTGCTTACACCATTTTGCATAAAATATTGTGTTAAACCAAATGGTTAGTGTGGAACCTACCAATTGAATGGTTAGTGTAACCACTCAAATGGTAGTGGTTCTACTGGTTAGATGGTTGCTCGACACATTCTATAGAAAATGTGAAGATCTATGAGGGGAGCCTACCAGCCAGTCAGTTGCTAAATTCTACAGCAACCTTAGAAGATCTACAGCTTAGCCTAAGGAATATATGTCTTGGAAAATAAAAATGAGAGGAACAACACTTCAAACAAGCTTTAATTGATCCAAAATGTTATTTGTAAACAAAAATTGAGCTTGGATTCCACAAAATTGCAAAATCACTACTTTGGTTTCTTTTAGACAACTTTTAGGCACAATTAACCTAATTAAATTGGGGAAGTATTAGTTTACTTTATTTCCTTTTCCATAAGTTTTTAATTTGTTTATTTTTATCTTTTTTTGCTTACTTTGTACATTAGGGATAATATACAATTTTAAGTGTGGGGAAGGGGATATTGTGATTATTTACTACACTATGATTATTTGCTATATAAGAAAATCACTTTATTGCTTTGACAAATTTAATTCAATTTACATTTATATAAATAAGCTACTTTTGGGGAGATTTTTTTCAAATTTTTTTCATTATCTTTTACTGTTCATTAATGGATTTTTAATACTTGACCAAAGTTAAATTGTAGAATCTATTTAAAGTAGAGTTACATGGTTATTAAGCTTTGATTTAAGACTTAGAATCGTGAGTTAAGATGTTCAAAAAGCTATATGAACAATTATAGATGATAAATAGAATAATAAATATTATTTTATTTTGTGATAGTAATAGGTTTTAAAAAATTTAAACAATTAGAAAAATAAATTCTTCGAAACACGAATTTCGAACAATATTAGGTTAAATAATGAAATTACTTTAAATTATATATCTAGGAATTTTAAATGAAAATTTAGAGTAAATATTTATATTCGAGATAATTAGAGTAGCTTAGATGTAAGCTTTCATAATAAATTGCTAAAAATATAAAATTTAAAAATATTCCCGTATGCGAGCAGAATATTAAAATAGAGACATTATAATACAAAATATAATATAGGATAATATATATATATACAATTGAAAAAAAAAACAAATTTTCAAATCTACCGCCATCCCATCCATCCATCATGCCATGAACAGTAGGTGGCAGGTAGCAGTAGCAGCAGTAGGAGGCGCCATCCTGTCCTGCCCCCTTCCCCTTCTTTCCTTTTCTTTTTCTTTTCTTTCTTCTTCTTCTCCTTTGTTCTTTTTTTTTTCCTCCAACGTGGCATCTTCCCCTCTTGGCCATCCCTACCCTATGTTTCCCCTTCCTTCGTTCTTCCTCCCTGTCATCTTCGTATTCCCTTAATGCACTGCCATCCCCCCTTCATCACTCTCTCCATCACAGCCTCTTCCCACTCCCACTTCGACTCCACCTGGATGAAGATTTCCAATTGGCAACCACTCAAGGTGACGACTCTCTCGAGATTTGGCTTGTGCTTTTCGAGTCCATAGGTGGCGCTACCAGTTGATGAACCATAGGTGGCCTCAACCGAAAGTCCCACCGCTCGTGTGGTGTAGTGCTGGGCTAGAAGGACGGCTATGGGGGCGACTAATCTTGTCGAGCACAGATGGTTCAGCTTTAGGATAGCAACAACGACAATAGCAATGACGATGACAACTACGGCAACCACACAACGATGACCACAATGATGGCAGCAATGACGACAATAGTAGCACCCAGCTGAAGGAAAAGAGTAGAGATGTGTGTGTATAGATATGGTGTTCGGTATATGGGTGTGTAGATGTGTGAGGAATGACCACCATCTAACAACAGCAGCAGTGACGACAACCACAACCATAACAACCATAACAACAGCAGCAATGGTGATTCCTACAGAAACTACAATGACGATCCCAATGGCAGTAGCAATGGCGACTCCAACAGCGGCTGCAACAACAACAACGATGACCATGATGAACAATAGCAACGACGGCCCCAACTACAATGACAGTAATGACCATAACGACCACAACAATGGCAACAATGACGACAATGACCCAGCAACGGTAGCGGGCTGGTGCGGTGGAAAAGTGGAGAAGGGAACCCTTAATGCGGGCGAAATAGTTGTGCCGGGATGGTGTGAGTGGCTATGGCGACAAGGACGGTGAAATGTCCTATGAAGATGACATGATTCCGAGGAGGAGCAACCTGTTTTGGAAGTTCAAACTTTGACAACTGCTAAGGAATTGAAGGTTACGGTTCCGAACAAGGGGAGAAGGTACAAGGGTGTGTGTGCGGGTGAAGGATGGTGTGTGTGGGTGGAAGTATGCGGTGTGTAGGGGTATGTGTATGTAAGTGTGTGGTAGTGTGCGGAACGTAGGATGAGTATGTGTGTGTGTGTGAATGAAGGTGTACAGTGTATGTGAAGATGGGTATATGTGACTGTGGGTGGTGTGTGTGTAGGAATGTGTGTGTATGTGTGGGAAAGGAGGAACCATGTGTGTGTAATGCTTGTGAGTATGTGCGAATGTGCATGATGTGTATGTGGTGTGTGTGGCATGTGTGTGTATAGGTGTATGGAAGGTGTGGGATGTGCGGCACTAGTGTGTATATGGATGGTGTGTGGAGTATGTAGCATGTGTGTATATGTATATGGAAGGAGTGGTGTGTGTGGGTATGCATGTATGTATGTGTGTGAAATGGTGTATGGTGTATGGACATGTGTGTGTAAGTATGGAAGTTGAGGATGGTATATGTGGGATATGTATGTATGAGTATGAGATGATGTGTGGTGTGTGAATATATGTGTGTGGGTATGGAAGGTGAATGTAGTGTGTGCGAAGTATGTGGGCGCAGGTATGTTGGTGGTGTAAGGTGTATGTGGAGTATGTGTGTAAGTGTATGAGATGGCATGTGGTGTGGGTAAGTATGTATGTGTAAGAGATGGTATGCGGTGCGGGTATGTGAGTTTGTATATAGGAGGTGTATAATGTGTGTGGAGTATGAGGGTAAGTATGTATTGGGGGTGTGAGGTGTATGCGAAGCATGTGTGTATGTGTACATATTTGGAGTGTGAGGTGCATGTGGGGTATGTGTATATATATGTGTTGGTAGTGTAAGAAGTGAATGAAGTGTGTATGTATGTAGGCATTAGTGGTGCGAGTGTGCGTAGACTTGAGAAGAAAGGGGGATAATAAAGTGTAGTTGTGTGTGCGTGTAATTAGGTGTGTGGTATGATTGTGTGGATGTACGTGTAAGTGCGTGTGTAGTGTGCAGAGTGTGTATGTATATAGATAGGAGTATGTTGGTGTGTACGTGGTGTGTGGGAATGGTTGGTGTATGTATGGTGATGGAAGTGTGAGTGAGGATGGAGACCGGTAGAGATGATGGGAAACCTTATAGGTGGAGATGTCAATAAAGGAAAGAAGAAAGAATGGAAAGGTGAAACTAAGGAGGAAGAGGGAATTGCATGAAGGAGGTGAGTGTGTTTGTGTGTGAAAGTAAACGAGAAGAAGAGGTGTTTATATTGGTGTAGATGGTGAAGCGAATGATTCGAGTAACGTCCAAGATGATGGCCTGGGGAATATTTGGAATGAAATGGATTTCACAATGGAATGTTCAAAGGATATCGAGGAAGATCATTCTTGGCCAAATACCCTAATGCAAGACCTTTAGTTATCTTTTCTAAGGGTATCTTGCATACATGGAAGAAGGAATTCCAAATTTAGCAGATAGAAAACATTCCATTACTTGACTTCTACACAAGGAAAGCAAACAGTCGATCATAGCAACTTAGGGTATTGGAAGCAATGATTCGTAGGAAGATTGTTCCTTCTGGAACCCCGTATCAGAATCACATTGAAGAAGTGTTCAACGTTCGAATCTTGTTCACCTAAAGTTCCTTAAGGAGGAGATGATAAGTCGCAAAATACCCTTATTTAGAATAATGAAATTGTGCTTTGTTGTTGAATTTTTAGATGATTTGTTGAAGAAAAGGATGCTTAATGGAATGAATGTTAATTTCAGGATCCTCTAGAGTATTTTGGAGCTAAGGGAAGGAGTTTTGAAGAGTCGAAGCAAGTTTGGAAGGAATTGGATACATTACATGTGAAGAGAAAGAATTCTGGAAAGTACATAAGCGAGATACACGCCCATGTACTTTGCTTGTGTATACTGAAGCGGATGTCTGGAAAGTACACGAGCAAAGTACACGCCCATGTACTTTGCTTGTGTATCTAAGTTTTGCTTCTGTTCAATGATGTTTCAAATACACGACCAATGTACACTCCCATGTACTTGCTCGTGTATATTCACATAAGGACACTTGGAAGCAAGCATGAGATACACGAACGAGATACACTACTTGTGTATCTGCTCGTGTATATATCCAACCGGGGTACATGTATAAATAGACCATTAGTTTGCCCTAGAATAGAGGTTACGAATTTTTTCATTTTCTCTCACTCTCATAACAGCAAGGGAAAGAAGATTCTATCGATTCCATGGGAGATCGAAGACCCACGAAGAAGAAGATTCTATCTTTAAGGGTTGTGACCATGAATTTTATCTATTATTCTAGTAATTGCATTTCTTTTGTCCAATTTATGGAGGAGTAGACCCTAGATCTAGATTTTATTTGAAACTTCTCTGTCATGTGATGAAGATTTGGTCATTAATGCGAATTTGTTGACTTTCTTATGATTAATTGCATGCTCTTCAATTGTTTCTTAGATTCATAGATCCGGAATATGAATTTATGCATGATATCATATTAGTTAATTGAGAAATTGCTCATATGATTAGATCTAATGCAATTAATGAGATTTGATTGTTCTTCTAGAGATAGGAAACAAGAGTCTTCTGTTTACATCGATTATTTTGATGCTAATTCATGTGCTTTATGCAATTCTAGGTTGCTATTAACTAAGGAGAGATCCTATTTGATAAACCTAGGATTAGATAGGTTAATATACTTGAGAAAGTAGTTAACTTGACTAGAGAATTCGACAGTATAAGAAGTCAATTACGACAATCTTCAGAAATCTAATGAATTACATGATAGAGAAGGAGTAGAATAAGATCTAGGTTGCTTTTGTTAATTGATAAATCTTCAGAACCATTGTTGTTAGTGAGTTATTAGTTTTAAGATTAGAGTAATTAAGTTTCAACCAACATTATTAAGCGGCGGTTAGATAATAGGAACGGAGTTAGTACTAGTAGTTGGTGTATCTCTGAGGGACGACCTTATGCTTACTCGCTATATTAAGCTACGATAGGTGCACTTGCCTATTGCTTCGTAGTAGGATTAAGAACAAGAATTCAATTTATTAAAACTACGATTGGCAACGATCAAGTTTTTGGCGCCGTTGCCGGGGATACGCCAATATTAGAAACACTTTTTACTTATTAATTTAACTAATTTATTTCTTTCTTATCTTTTTTCCCTTTTCTTCTTGAGAATTTGGAGCTCATAATTGATTTGTATCATGTTTACAGTGCATGACCAGAAGTCGCTCCAAGGAACTTGCTGTTTTTAATCCTGAGCCAGAGAAAATTATTCGTCGTTATCAGAAAAAGCAACACTTGACTGAGTCAACATCATTTGGTATTCAAGGAGAATCACTGAAGGAAGAAATGGCTGATCAAGTCAATAATCGTGCTCAAGAGCTGAATCAAGGAAATGTTGTTGTGGATCCCCCGAATCATCAACTGGTTGATAATAGAGATGGCCGAGTTAATGAGCCACCTAGAACCAATTCTGATTTTGCCAGGCCAAACTTGATAGGCGTTAGCTCTAGTATAGTCCGTCCTCGAGTGGAGGCAAATAATTTTGAACTTAAGCCTGCCGTGATTCAGATGGTGTAGCAATATACTCAATTTGATGGTTTACAGGATGAAGATCCAAATGCGCATATCCAACTCTTTCTGGAGATATGCGATACCTTCAAATTTAATGGAGTTAGTGATGATGCGATCCGCCTCAGGCTCTTCCCCTTCTCTTTGAAAGGCAAGGCTAAGCAGTGGCTGAATTCTTTACCGAGGAACTCCATTACTACAAGGCAAGGTCTGATTAAGAAGTTTATGGACAAATTCTTCCCTCCTTCAAAGACCGCTAAACTTCGAGCTGAGATTCAATCTTATCATCAGTATGACATGGAGACGTTGTATGAAACCTGGGAGAGATTCAAGGACTCAATGTGGAAATGCCCACACCATGGGATCCAAGAGTGGCTTCAAGTTCAGATATTTTATAATGGGTTGAACTATCAAACGAGACAAACAGTAGATGCCGCAGCTAGTGGCACCTTGAACCATAAAACTCTTGAAGAAAGTTTGACTCTTTTTGAAGACATGGCCGTGAATAATTATGAATGGTCACATGGTAGGGGCAGAGAAAAGAAGGTGGCAGGCATTCTTGAAGTGGATGTGGCTACTTCTATCATGTCCAAAGTTGAGGCTTTATCTAGAAAGATCGACGGGTTGACTGTCTCACAACATCAGCTGGCTATTGTGGAACCCTTAGGTGGTGAGGAAGGGCAAACAGAGCAAGTGGATTATTTGGGAAACCCAATTTGGCCCTAGAACAATCCATACAGCAATACTTATAACCCAGGATGGAGAAATCACCCAAATTTTTCTTGGACTAACAACAGTAATATTCAGAAGGGCAATCCGAATCCTCCACCAGGTTATTAGAGGCCATTGGTCTAGAGTTCCAAACCGCCACTTGAAGATCTCCTTACAAAATTCATCAAGGATTCAGAAGATAGACAGAAGTCCGTAGATTTGATTCTGAAAAATCAAGACTCGGCTCTGAGGAATCATGAGGCATCAATACCCAATCTTGAAAACCAGGTCGGTCAGATAGCTAAGCTTCTATCAGGGAGATCTCAAGGTTCACTATCGGGAAACACGGAAACTAACCCTAGAGAACATGTTAAAGCTGTCACATTACGAAGTGGTAAGGAACTACAACCAAAGGTTCAAGAAGAAGAGAGTCGGGTGACTGAACCAGCAAAGGAACAAGTAGTTCTCAAAGAAGGGGGAAAGCATTCAGAAAAATCACCTAAAGAGAAATCATCACCTCCATTAATCCTAGAATACAAGCCCAATGTTCCTTATCCAGCACGACTCAAGAAGGACAGAACAGATGAGCACTATGGCAGATTTTTAGAGATATTCAAGCAATTGCATATCAACCTTCCACTGGTTGAGGCATTATCACAAATGCCACGATATGCAAAATTTTTGAAAGAGTTGCTATCGAACAAAAGGAAGCTTGAAGAGTTCTCCACTGTAACTTTAGGAGGAGAATGCTCTGCGGTAATTCAGAATAAACTCCCAAAGAAGTTAAAAGATCCTGGGAGCTTTACCATCCCTTGCCTGATAGGGAATTTATTTGAAGAACGGGCATTGGCTGATTTGGGAGCCAGCATTAATTTGATGCCATACAAGATGTTCCAGAAATTGGGTATTGGAGAGCCGAAACTGACCAAAATGAGTCTTTAGTTAGCCGATCGATCAGTCAAATTCCCGAGAGGAGTAGTTGAAGATGTATTAGTGAAGGTGCAGGACTTCATCTTCTCGGCGGATTTCGTCATCCTTGACATGGAAGCAGATGTGGAGGTCCTTCTTATATTGGGGAGGCCATTTTTGGCTATTGCTAGAGCCATAATTGATGTTGGGGATGGGAAGTTAGTGTTGAGAATGGGAAATGAAGAGGTCATAGTGAAAATTCCTGACGTCCTTAGACAAAGCCTGCACCATGATGATACATGCTATGCAATCGAATACCTTGACTTTGCAGTTTCGGATTCATTGTAAGACTTGTTGATTGGTGATGCATTAGAATTGTGTTTGATGAATGGGGAGAAAGAGCAACCTGAAAATATGGCGATTAAAGCAGTTGTCAATCAGCTTAATAATAATCTTGAGTTGAGAGAAGAAAGAAGCTTTGAAGGTATGAATAGATCCACCATTCAGAGATCGAAACCTTCAATTGAGGAACCACCTGAGCTAGAATTGAAACAATTGCCAGACTATCTTCAATATGCATTTTTGGAAGAAGATTCTAAACTTCCAGTCATAATTGCATCAAATCTGGATCGAGATCAGCAGGAAAGGTTATTGCATGTCCTGGGGTAACACAAGAAAGCAATTGCATGGAAAATTGCAGATATAAAGGGGATTAGCCCATTGTTTTGTACACACAAAATTTTGATGGAAGATTGTGTCAAGCCAGTGGTACAACCGCAACGCCGACTTAATCCAAATATGAGAGATGTTGTAAAAAAGGAAGTCATCAAATTGCTTGATGCAGGAATGATCTACCCGATTTCTGATAGCTCATGGGTGAGCCCCATTCAAGTAGTTCCGAAGAAAGGTGGTATGACAGTGGTACCGAATGAAAAAAAATGAACTCATCCCGATGAGAACTGTCACTGGATGGAGAGTTTGTATAGATTACCGCAAGCTAAATGCGCAACTCGAAAGGATCATTTTCCTATTCCATTTGTGGACCAAATGCTTGAAAGGTTAGCTGGTCATGCATATTACTATTTCCTCGATGGGATGTATGGATATTTTCAGATTCCTATCGCACCTGAAGACTAGGAAAAGATGACATTCACATGCCCTTTTGGGACCTTCGCTTATTGACGCATGCCTTTCAGATTATGCAATGCTCCAGCCACCTTTCAGCGATGCATGATGGCTATTTTTGAGGATATGGTAGGAGACAAGATGGAAGTATACATGGATGATTTTTCTGTTTTCGGGAATTCTTTTGATGAGTGTCTACACCATCTTGAGTTAGTGTTGCAACGTTGTGAAGATACTAACCTGGTCCTAAATCGGGAGAAGTGTCATTTTATGGCAAAGAAGGTATTGTTTTGGGTCATAAAATCTCCAAGAAAGGCATAGAAGTGGATGAGGCAAAGATCGAAGCAATTTTTAAATTGCCCCCACCATCTTCAGTTAAGGCAATACGAAGTTTTCTTGGCCATGCAGGGTTCTATCGACGATTCATTAAAGATTTTTCAAAAATTGCTAGGTCGATGACAAAACTCTTGGAGAAGGATACCTCCTTTGACCTCAACCAGGAATGCATTGATGCATTTGAACTCCTCAAGCAAAAACTCATCACTGCACCTATCATGGTCACACCAACATGGGACGTTCCCTTTGAGATTATGTGTGATGCTAGTGACTTGGCTGTAGGAGCTGTTCTGGGTCAGCGAAAGGACAAATACTTTGAACCCATTCATTATGCTAGCAAAACACTCACTCCTGCACAAGAAAACTATATAACCACTGAGAAGGAGTTGCTGGCAGTTGTCTTTGCCTTTGACAAGTTTAGACCATGTCTCATCTTATCTAAGGTCACTATATACACAAATCATTCCGCCTTGAAATTCTTGCTGACAAAACAAGATGCAAAGCCACGCCTCATTTGGTGGATTTTACTTCTTCAAGAGTTTGATCTTGAGATAAGAGATAAAAAGGGTGCCGAAAATCTAGCAGCCGACCACCTGTCACGTTTGGAGAATCCCTGTTTAGAAAGACCGAACAAAGTCGAGATCAACGATGAGTTCCCTGAGGAACGATTGTATGCCATCAAGACCGTTGAAGATGATATCATCCCATGGTTTGCTGATATTGCCAATTACCTAGTGGCAAGGGCCCTTCCTAAGGATATGAACAAGCAGCAGAAGAAGAAATTTTTCATCGAATTGAAGCACTACTACTGGGAGGATCCACATTTATTCAGAATTTGTGCTGATCAGATGATTCGAAGGTGTGTTTCCCATGAAGAAGGATGGAAAATCTTATTCCACTATCACAGTGGGCCAACGGGAGGACATCATAGTGCCAATAGGACGGTTCACAAAGTATTGGAAGCAGGATTTTACTGGCCGTCATTGTTTAGGGATGCTCAGAGATATATAGCTCGATGTGACTGATGCCAGAGGGATGGTAACATATCAAAAAGGAATGAAATGCCACAACACTACATATTAGAGTGTGAAGTATTCGATGTGTGGGGCATCAACTTTATGGGGCCCTTTCCTCCTTCCTTCGGAAATAAATACATATTGGTAGCTGTGGATTACGTCTCTAAATGGGTAGAAGCACAAGCCTTGTCGACTAATGACTCTCGAGTGGTTGTTAAATTCTTGAAGAAGCTCTTCTGTAGATTCGGGGTCCCACGGGCACTCATAAGTGACAGAGGTACACACTTTTGTAATTCGCAAGTTGAAAAGATTCTTATGCGATATGGGGTGACTCACCGTCTTGCTACGCCGTATCACCCCCAAACTAGTGGGCAAGTGGAGGTTTCAAACAGGGACCTAAAGCGTATCTTAATGAAGTCCGTGTCTCACCATAGATGAGACTGGGCCGAGAAGTTAGATGATGCTTTGTGGGCATATCGGACAGCTTACAAAACCCCCCTTGATACTACTCCATATCAATTGGTCTACAGGAAAGCTTGCCATTTACCAGTTGAGATTCAGCACAAGGCATTTTGGGCAATCAAATCTGCCAATTTAGATCTCAGCCGGTCTGGAGCACATCGAAGGATGCAACTTAATGAGCTAGATGAATGGAGGCTCATGGCATATGACAATTCATATATATACAAAGAGAAAGCCAAGAAGTTTCATGATGCTCGGCTACCACGGAATGGACAGTTTAATGAAGGGGACTTTGTATTACTTTTCAACTCTAAGTTGAAATTGTTCCCTGGGAAGCTTAAATCAAGATGGTTTGGTCCATTCCGGGTAAAAAAGGTTTTTCCTTACGGCACAGTTGAGTTGGAACACCCGGAGAAAGGCATTTTCAAGGTGAATGGCCAAAGGCTTAAGCATTACTTTGGGGACAAAACAGTTTTGGAAGAAAAGGAGGAGCTGAACCTCATTCTCATCTCCATTTGAGCTCTACCGGTTCATTATGTCGAGCTAACGACGTTAAACAACAGCGCTTCTTGGCAGGCAACCCATGTTGCTTAGGTAAGTTTTTTTTTTCTTTTTTTTTCTTTATTATCATCCGCCGTTTTGGACTAACTTTTGCAGGATAGCAAGCTACAGAGGGGCTAACCAAGTTTGGATTCTATGAAAGTCACCCTAATAGAGCTTCTTTTAAGCTCTAAGTGTGGGGAAATTCAGGATGGGAGACCTTTTCAAGGGAATGCAAGATGAAGTGATGACAGGTATGTACTTTGATTTGCACAACCGGGTACACTAGTGGTGTATTTGGTTTCTCACACATGCCAGATGGTGTCTAAATTGACTTTGCAATATACAAAGGGAATACGTCATGGTGTGTCCTCCCGTGCACTTTAAAATATGCTCATTGTGTATATATCAGAGATACATGAATAAGGTACACGCTCATGTACTTGGTCGTGTATCTGACCTACAGAAGGCACAATTCGATACACGAACAAGGTACACGCTCGTGTACCTGGTCGTGTATCTAACCCACAGAATGCTCTCCCACGATACACGAACAAGGTACACGCTCGTGTACCCGGTCGTGTATTTGACTCATAGAATGCTCTCCCATGATACACGAACAAGGTACATGCTCGTGTACCTGGTCGTGTATCTAACCCACATAATGCTCTCCCACGATACACGAACAAGGTACACGCTCGTGTATCTAACCCACAGAAAGGAATCCAAAGTACACGACCGTGTACTTGGTCGTGTATCTATTTTTTTTACTCGTACTATAAAAGAACTCCTCACTTCACTCTGCCATTTACACGACCCATTCTCCATCCGTGTATTTGACCCACTCACTCCCACTTTGCTCCTCCATACCGTGGTTGTTCTTTCCACACCATAAATTTCTTCCGTTTTAAGGACTCATGGTAAGTAAGTTTTCTCTTCTTCTTCTTCAATACTTATTGCAATACGGTTGTTGCTCGGTTTTCTTTTATGACTACCATACATGCTTGCATCTATGATGATGGTATGATGAGTGATTTCGTAGTTTGGAAGTCGATTGTTGATAGATCGGTAGACATTTTGAACTCATGTGAATGCATGTATGATTGATGTCATGAGTGCCTGCCAAACAAGTGAATCGACAGTTAGGGTTTGAACATGAATATTTGGGACTTTGATTTTGTGGGTTTCTTGAATAATGTTGTTGTGTTTCTTTCCCGATCTTCTTCTTAGAAACCAAGTTATGAGGCCATTTTTTTTTATGATTACTAAACTATCGCACCTAGCTTCTTAGAATCAAGATTCGAACTTTATCGTTTAAGGATGCTTTGGGTGTGTTGTAGTTACATTTTTGGCCTTCAGGAAGGTAGATTGATAATATACTAAAGCCACAAGACCTGATTTTGAGCGTTCCTATGGTAATTTGTGCATGTATGAGATGGGTAGATACATAATCAGGTACACAATCGTATACTCTGGTTATGTATCTCAACTGTGCTATCTTCCTCCTTATTTCGGAAACCCAATGCAAGTCCTATCATTTTCTTTGTGTAACTTATTTTGAGACCATTGAATTCTTGAATGATAAAGACATTGGGGACAATGTCTCAATCTAAGTGTGGGGAAGGGGATACTAAAGAAATTTGATAAGGGTTGTGCTGAATTGTATGAGTCATTCAAAATTTTCCCCTATTTTTTTTCTTTTTGCTTGATAATCGAATTTTGAAATCATGATTGCAAATTACGTAATATTTTAGCATTTATTAAATGAATTCCTCTAAAAGAGTGTTGTACATGTCACCTTTGTCTTCTTTGGAACATTGATACTTAGTCAAAGTTATGGGATAAAATCGCTGTGAAACTCAAAGTTCTTGAGAGCCATTTAATCTTTCATGAAAGGGCAAATGAAATGATTCTCTTAGTGATCCTTCTTAGAAGATCTCTTTAAAGTAATAATTTAATGAAAGCATGTTATACTTGAAAAATAAAGGATTGGTTAGTATGGGCAGGCTTTGGTCCCTCAGAAGAGCGAAGT
This sequence comes from Laguncularia racemosa, assembly GCA_037954665.1. Lineage (NCBI taxonomy): Eukaryota > Viridiplantae > Streptophyta > Magnoliopsida > Myrtales > Combretaceae > Laguncularia > Laguncularia racemosa. Next base: position 3,450,156 of record JBBMOL010000048.1, on the reverse strand, counting down.
TTGACTCCGCTACTAACTAGTCAAAATAATAAGTTAAGGTAATAGAGGTTCGATGGGGTTCCTTTAAAACCTGGTCACCTAAGGTCGTCTGGCCTGGGATCGGCCAACCGAGGAAATTTCCGTAACAAAATGAAATACCATAAAGGCAAAAGTTGAGAGGCTCCTATAACTCGAGTAATTAAGCCCATAGGAACGCCCTCAATTGAGGGGATAACGTTCGTTAACTTGGGTGACGAGCCTAGGATTATCGGCTGAAAACTCATTACATGGGTTGCAAGATCCTAAACAGCTGAACCAAAAAAAAAAAAGGGGGATGAAAATAGTGAACTATTACAAAAGAATAAAATCTTTGAAGAGATCAACTAAAAGGGAGGAGGAATCCAAGGGAAACATAAATGCAATGTACTTTCATTATTGATTTTTTTACTTAGAGAGATAATTGAGAAGATTATACTCTTTAGTGGTGGTTGAAATGTCCCAAGTTTCCTTTGGCTCTGATTGATCTTGTGTCTAATTTTGATCATGAAAGCCGTTGTTAAATGATGAGGGTAAAGCTTGGTTTACTCTGATTAATCCTAGAAATTTGACTAAAGTATCTTTGTTACAATACTTTCATGACAAGGTGAGAAGCACACTCATTAGATTGAGGGATTGCATTGAGCTTTAAAGATTAAAATTCATAAATGCTAATGTCTGAGTCGTATTATTTGGTAACGATAATCATGATTAATGAGAAGTTTGATTAATGTTTTAATTTGCTTGAGGACAAGCAAAGATTTAAGTGTGGGGAAGTTTGATAAGTCGCAAAATACCCTTATCTAGAGTAATGAAATTGTGCTTTATTGTTGAATTTTTAGATGATTTGTTGAAGAAAAGGATGCTTAATGGAATGAATGTTAATTTCAGGATCCTCTAGAGTATTTTGGAGCTAAGGGAAGGAGTTTTGAAGAGTCGGAGCAAGTTTGGAAGGAATTGGATACATTACATGTGAAGAGAAAGAATTCTGGAAAGTACACAAGCGAGATACACGCCCATGTACTTTACTTGTGTATACTGAAGCGGATGTCTAGAAAGTACACGAGCAAAGTACACGCCCATGTACTTTGCTTGTGTATCTAAGTTTTGCTTCTGTTCAATGATGTTTCAAATACACGACCAATGTACACTCCCATGTACTTGCTCGTGTATATTCACATAAGGACACTTGGAAGCAAGCATGAGATACACGAACGAGATACACTACTTGTGTATCTGCTTGTGTATATATCCAACCGGGGTACATTTATAAATAGACCATTAGTTTGCCCTAGAACAGAGGTTACGGATTTTTTCATTTTCTCTCACTCTCATAACAGCAAGGGAAAGAAGATTCTGTCGATTCCAAGGGAGATTGAAGACCCACAAAGAAGAAGATTCTATCTTTAAGGGTTGTGACCATGAATTTTATCTATTCTTCTAGTAATTGCATTTCTTTTGTCCAATTTATGGAGGAGTAGACCCTAGATCTAGATTTTATTTGAAACTTCTCTGTCATGTGATGAAGATTTGGTCATTAATGCGAATTTGTTGACTTTCTTATGATTAATTGCATGCTCTTCAATTGTTTCTTAGATTCATAGATTCGAAATATGAATTTATGCATGATATCATATTAGTTAATTGAGAAATTGCTCATATGATTAGATCTAATGCAATTAATGAGATTTGATTGTTCTTCTAGAGATAGGAAACAAGAGTCTTCTGTTTACATCGATTATTTTGATGCGAATTCATGTGCTTTATACAATTCTAGGTTGCTATTAACTAAGGAGAGATCCTATTTGATAAACCTAGGATTAGATAGGTTAATATACTTGAGAAAGTAGTTAACTTAACTAGAGAATTCGACAGTATAAGAAGTCAATTACGACAATCTTCAGAAATCTAATGAATTACATGATAGAGAAGGAGTAGAATAAGATCTAGGTTGCTTTTGTTAATTGATAAATCTTCAGAACCATTGTTGTTAGTGAGTTATTAGTTTTAAGATTAGAGTAATTAAGTTTCAACCAACATTATTAAGTGGCGGTTAGATAATAGGAACGGAGTTAGTACTAGTAGTTGGTGTATCTTGAGGGACGACCTTGTGCTTACTCGCTATATTACGTTACGATAGGTGCACTTGCCTATTGCTTCGTAGTAGGATTAATAACAAGAATTCAATTTATTAAAACTACGATTGGCAACGATCAGGAGACTTCATGCCTTGCCATCAAATGCAAGATGAGTAGAGTACACTAATTAGGAGTTGGAAGGCTATCAAAGTCAAGTGGAGATGTGACTTTCTATGATTGGGTTGAGGAAGTATCGTAAAAGGGCATTGGTTTCAAAAGGAATGCAAGGGGGTAACTCGTTGGAATCGCTCGACCCCAACTAGGATTACGACAACCCTAAACAAGTGACTTGGAAACTTAATGATATGCTACCATGTTGTGTTGTATGTTGATTGCTATGCATGTGGAATTGTTGTTTGTTATGTTGCATTTTAATTTGATTATTGCTGAGTTGAGTCATAGTGGGGATTGATGATTTAGGGAAAAGTCATAAAGAATATAGTGGATGGTATAATCTGAGGGTTTAGATGTCGTTACCTTAATGATAGCACTTAGCACCATATTATTAGTGCTATAACCACAAGCCTAACCTATGATTTAAAATTGTTTTCTTCTAAATCAAACCAGAATATAAAAACCTAGCTTTTCCTTTTAGAGCTATCGAGCAAGTATGCTTAGTTGGAATGGGGTCTATAGATGTCATTATGTATACATGTCAGAGTCGGTTCCTGAATGTGCACATATACCTAGGCAAACTTATTTTCCTATTATATCTACACAATACACTTATAGTGAAATCTTGATTTTACAACTCAATTATTGTATTTTCTTGTCCTCTTAAGTACGTAAGGGAAAGTGTCTAGTAAATTGTCCTTAATTAAAGATGTGTCACGAACATATATATATGTGTGTAGATATATATATATATATATATATATATATATATTATACACAAATGTCTTGGGGACATCAAAAGGAAAATACGAGACAACCTTGTTGGCTCTCGAAAATGTGAATAATAAAGCACTTGAGAAGTGCGATGACATAGAGGTGTCAGATAAGATGATTGTAAATCAAACCCAAGTGGTTAGTTTGACATTTAAGACAAATGACACAGAGGTGTTAGATATGATGATTGACATTTAAAGAAATGGCATAGAGAGGTGTTGAGTTAATTTAATCTGTTATAAAAATGGCTAAGTCTATGTCCATGGGGTTTGGGTTCAGTGTTTGTCTTGAGTGATAAGAAGGGCATGATCTGTGCTTGTTGTGATGAGTGTGAAATGAAACGCTTGATAGTTACTTCATTATTTTAATGAGAATTGATTGTGATTGTATATGTTGTTTGATCACCTTAAATCAATTAATTAAGGAAGTGGACCTAATTAAAACTAGACATGCATTTTCATGAGACATTGCATGAGATTGAAGGCCATCACTACTACAGGATGCGTCGGAAGTGATCAAGAGGATCACCGTTCTGTTAAGTGCGAACTAAGTGATTAGGGGATTGTTGTGCCTTGACGGTTTTGAGCCCAGCCTGTCCTTGAAGTTTTTGCTCCGTCTGGTGCAGAGAGGCACGAGATTGTTCACTGTTGAGTTAAGAAAATATCATAATTAACAAAGTAATAAGATAAATAAATTGGGTAATGACCTGGGCATTGATGGTAGCTTTGGAATCCCCAACCTAAGGTCAACAGGGGCGTAAACCTTAAACCTCACGTCGGTTACTCGGAAGACCACATGAGATGCTGCATTCATATGGTTGCTCATGCATAGCATATGTTTGATAACTTAATTTGAATTTTCTTGTGTGTACGTAGCATTGAAAGTGTTACCATCACATTCACTAAACCATAGTGTGCTCACTCCTTACAGACTCTTTTGTAGGTAGCGATTATGAAAGCTTAAGATGGGATAAGATGTGAAGTGTTGAGAGTTTTGGAAGACTAGAACAACAAAGTAAGAAATGTGAAGGATAAATTTACTTAGATGAAATGTTAGGACCCCCATGTAAATAGAATTTGAAATTGAGAAACCTAGGGTTTACCTTATTTTATTGATTGGTAAGGAATATCGATTCTCTGTGATCATGGTTAATCGTGGAACATGGGGTCCATAGTTGTATTTTATTATCCAATTATATGTACTATGATTAGTTGTAAATGTAATTATTTATTTAGAGTCTTACAATCTTTGACTCGTAAGACGATCATCATGTAATGACTGCACACATGCCATGATGATTTTAATGGAAACTTCTAGGCTGACATAAAAAAATAGAAGAAGAAGAAAATAATAATAAAGTTTAGTAGTGGGCCTCATTGACTTAAGCAATTAAACCTATGGGGTATCCTTCAAGGGATAACATTTATTGACTTGAATGACGAGCTTGGAATCATTAGCTGAAAGCTTATTATATTGGTTAAGAAAAAAGTTTGAGAAAACTAAACTTAATTTAAAAAAAACAATGGAGTTAGTGGAGGTTCGAAGGAGTATTTTAAGACTTAGTAGCTTAAGATCACCTAATTCGCGACTTACTAACCAATGACACTATTTCATGCTACTTAAAAAAAAAAAAACTCCTAACTAAAAAAATAAATAAATGAAATAAAATAAATAAGGAAGAAATTCAAGAGATGAATGGATGTAAAATGTATTTATTTAATATTATGGTGCTAAGAGAAATAGAAAAGGGGGTGTATACATTTTAGATAAGTGGACAAAGCGTGGATGACTCTTTCTTAATTAGTTGGTATTAAATTTGATTTTAAGTTTGTAAATTTTTGTTTAAATGGCATAGTAAACTTTAATTTACATGGATTAACTATTAAATTTCAGTATTTAATATTTTTAGTACATTTCTATGTGATTAAGTGAGCTACATAAAAAAGTTGCTATATACATTAATTTAATAAATTGTTGAATGCAAATTGAATTCATGAGCTACTAGTAGATCAAATGCGATATAAGTGTTGATTTTATATATGGTAAATTTAATCGGTGTAGGAGCTCTTGTCCTCAATTTTTTTTCTTTGATATATTTTTACTTGAGGACAAGTAAAAGCTCAAGAGTGGGGAAGTTTAATAAGTGTATAATTACACTTATTATTTGGCTTTTATATAGTTTTGATTTATTTTATGAGTAGTTTTTAATAAATATTATACTAATTTTGTTCATATTTTGATTTTAGGTCATTTAAAATAGTTTTGAATTAAAGAAAATAAATTACACAAGTTTCAAGCAATTTGGAGCTCATGTGAACAAGTTACAAAATTTCAAAAAGTACATGGTCATGTACATGACCATGTTGGTGCCCATGTGTCTATAGAAAAATTTATTAACAAACAAGGATACAAGACCATGCAAGATTTTTCGTTTAGAGATACACATGCTATGAAGAAATTCACTTTCTTAATCAATCATGGTTGTTGAAGTTTAATTACTTGGTTTATAAATAATATTGAAGATGTAATTTCTTGCCTATTGAAGACAACTTCCTAGTTAGTAAAGATTTCACTTTCCAAATCAATTGCCTAAGCTAAAAACTACTTTCCCGAAGTGTGATTACTTAAAAAGATTCAATTTCCTTCTTATGAAGCCAAGTTTCCTACTCTTTGTAGAGGCAAATTTTTGTTTGTTGAAGCTGGTTTCCTCATTTATGAAGATTCTGATTCTATTATAGGAAACTACAACTTTTTTAAATGGGAGGCAATGGATTGTGCAAAGATTAGTTGCTATGTGCAATGGAAAAGGATGCTAAAAATGGGATGTTTTTTATTGCTTAGGTGATGGTATTGGTAGAGAATAGGATAACTAGGCTTGGTTTCTTGGCATGCTGAAGAGCAAGCTTGGCATTACAAATATGGTTGAGGGATGGACATTCATTAGTGACCAACAAAAGGTACGTGTTTAATAGTAATTTTTTTCAATGAATATGATTGTTAAATCTCTAACCAAAATCAATTGTGACAAAGGTTAGTTGATGCTATTGAGAGGATCTTCATGAAGTGTGAACATGATTTCTATGTCTGACACCTTCCTGCAAATTGGGGAGCAGTGTATCTTGGGAGGAAGCTTAGGAGTTTATTTTTGACTTGTTCAGGGAGTACAAATATGGCAAATTTTTTAAAGAATATAAAATTGTTATAAGCTCATTCACTCGCCGGTCATGCCACCTTAAAGGAGGTACATTTTAAACATTAGGTTAAAGCACACTTCCAAATGCATGTTAAGTACGATGTCATAAGCAGTAACTTGTGTGATGCTTTCAATGGAAAGATACTTAGTCTAAAGGGAAAATCCATCATTATGATGTTTGAAGGCATGAGGTCTTATATCGTGGAACACATGCAAAAGCAAAGAGTTGAAGTTGCAAAGTGGACCCATGAATGTTCACCTAGGGTTTATAAAAGTTACTAGATGCATGGTATGAAAGTTAACATTGCAAGGTGAAGTTAGGTGTTGATTATAGTTTTGAAATCGACCGTAATGATGACATTTATATGGTGGATGTAAATAATAGAACATGCACATGTAGACTTTAGCAATTGAGAGGAATACCATTCCTTTATGTCATCTCAGCTATCCATTAACTTAACTAAGATGTTAAATCATATGTTAATGTATTCTACAAGAAAGCCGCATTCCTCACATCTTATGAACATAGCATATAGCTTGTTAGTATGCAATTTTGAGAAAACAGTAGCTGTTATGGTCCCATCCACCTATTCTACGAAAAAGGCATGGGTGATACCAGAAGAAACGCCAAAAAGAACCACTTGAAACAACTAGAAGTAAGATGCCAAGAACAAGTTAACATAAAATTGCAATGGATGTGGTGGAGAGGGCTACAAAAAAAGGAGATGCAAATGAGTGGATGTTAGGGATGCATTCGTGGGGAAAACATATACGCAAAGAGACAACCAAGGCACAACTGCAGTGTAGGGATGAACTCCACAGGTCCATGGTGCCAATACAATGCAAGAAGAAGCCAGAGATTGGATTAGTAGCTATTTTGGGCAGATTCTATCTTAGGCATTTGAGTATTAATTTACAATTTTAGGATTTATGATATTGTTTCCCGCTATTGTTATCTCTAGAATAGGAAAGTCATTGTCCATTAGAATATGGGTCTATTATAGTAGAGTTAAATTAGGAAAGAAAGGGAGTATGTATTGGGATTTTGAGAAAGGAATAAGGAGGCAATATTTACTCACAAACTATTTGAGATCGGATTCTCTCTCTAGTCGAGGTCCCCAGTATTCAGGTCCCGGTAACAATCTGACTCTTGTCTTTTTTTTTTCCTTTCCATCATAGGGAGAAAGAAGAACAACAACAAGGGAAGGTTTTCCCACCTCAATATTGATTTTTCGGTTAATCGTCCGGTGACTCGAGCTTGGGCGAAAGACACTAACAAATTGGTATCAGAGCCAATCACCATGAGCGATTCACCTCCCGATGCCGATCCACTCCACGCCATGATCACTGAGTCCGAACGAAGGAAAAACTCTAAGATACAAGAGTTGTCTCAGAAGTTTGATCATAAACTGGAATTGCACCTCTAACACCTCCAGAATAGTGCAGTGGTAAGGGAAGCATCCGCAACAGCATTCCTACACCTCGGCGACATACCTAGAACCAGGAAGGCAGAAACGCCCAGCCCCTTCAGGCTGTCGGGGCCATGGTGCCCCGATACACGAAGCTGGACTTCTCGACCTACGACGGCTCGGAAGATCCCTTAATTTGGCTCCATCACTGTGAGAAATGTTTTGCAAACCAACGGACTGCAAACACGGATAAGGTGGGATTGGCTTCCTTCCACCTCCTAGGCGAGGCATAGCTTTGGTTCCATCAATTAGAAGGGGAACGTCCCCAAATTGATTGGGGGGAGTTCAAGTATTTCTGCAAGCTGCGTTTCGGACCACCCACCCGTACAAATCCGTTGGGTGAATTGGTGACTTTAAGACAAACGGAAACCGTCGATGAATATAACAAGCAATTCTAGGAGAAGTTAGCATGAGCAAGCCATGTAGTACGGGTTGATCAATACGTAGGACTGTACACGGCCGGGTTAGCGGATTGGATACGCCTTGAAGTGGAGCTTCAGGAATCGCCCGACCTGATGTACGCCATGAGTTAGGCACACGCTTATGAAAGCCGCTAGAAGCTGATGCGCGAACTGAGTGTGCGAAAGGGGGTGGTCAATTCCAATCATCACTAGGGTGGCAGCCAAGTGACCACAAAAGGCACTATGACACCCGCACCTGAAAACCCCCAAAAGAACTAAGCACCCACCTTTATCAGCCCCCTGAACCGAGCAGAGATGGTTTAACGAAGAGCCAAGGGCCTTTGCTACAACTGTGACGAGCCTTATACCACCGGACACCGATGTTAACGGTTATTCTGGTTGGAGGTGGGTAACGACGAACCATAATCCGCATTACAAGAAGAAGAAGGTGAGCCCGCGGTCTCGCTTCACGCCATGACCGGCCAAAGGGGAATGAGAACGATGTAGATTCAGGCAGTGGTAGAGGGGGTTCCCCTACGCGGCTTAGTTAACTCCGGGAGCACCCATAATTTCATTAGTAGGATAGCCATCGAGCACCTGCAACTCGACTACGCCAGCAAAACTGGAGCCACAGTCACTGTAGCCAACGGGGACAGCATGAAATGTGTGGGTCTTTGCAAAAGCATCCATTTCACCATTGAAGGAAATGAATTTCAAGCCAATTTTCTTATCATTCCATTAGCCGAGTTTGACTTGGTGTTGGGAACTCGATGGCTACAAACCTTGGGGCCTATTCTTTGGGACTTCTCAACACTCACGATGACCTTTGGAAACAGTCAACAAGAGGTGCGGCTCTAAGGACGAGTCACCACTGTGCAGCCCCATCTTCATCTGGTCGAGAACAATCCCAAAGACGACACCTAGCTCGAGAAACTCTTAGCTGAGTTCAATAGTGTTTTCTAAGAACCTATAGGCCTGCCACCGCTTCGAAGTTATGACCACCGTATTTGTTTAGAACCAAACACTGGCTCGGTGGTCGTCCGACTGTATTGATATCCCCACCTGTAGAAAGATGAGATAGAAAGGCAATGTGAACAGATGCTGCAGTAGGGAATCATCTAACCTAGCCATTCACCATTCTCGTCACCCATCCTGTTGGTCAGAAAACATGACGGCTCTTGGCGATTTTGTGTCGACTACTGTGAACTGAATAGCAAGACCATTAAGGATAAGTTTCCAATTCCGGTAGTGGATGAATTACTAGATGTGCTACACGGAGCACAATTCTTCACTAAGTTAGACCTCTGATCAGGCTACCACCAAGTCTGAATGTTTAACATCGATGTGGAGAAGACGGCCTTCTGTACACACCATAAGCAATTGTGGAATGGCTAAAACCGTAGAATGTCACATCTCTCCGCAGATTCCTTGGATTAGCGGGGCACTACCGGAAATTCATACGGGATTATGGCTAACTCGCAAGTCCCCTCACTGCAATACGCAACACCTTCACTTGGACAGAAGCAGCAGAGAAGGCTTACTCACTGCTGTAGAAGGCGCTAGCCACCAGCCCCGTCTTGCAGCTACTCGATTTCACACAAGCATTTATAGTAGAATGTGATGCTTCCGGCAATGGGATTAGGGTGGTCTTGCAACAGAATCAACATCCCATCGCTTATTTCAGTCGACAACTCGCCACTAGACACCACAAACTAGCAGCATATGAGTGGGAACTTATCGAGTTGGCAAAGGCAGTCCAACATTGGCGACCTTATTTATGGGGCTGTAAATTCATCATCTAGACAGATCACTATAGTCTCAAATACTTGCTCGACCAGCACATAACAACTTCCCCACAATAACACTGGATAAGTAAACTCATGGGATTCAATTTCGACGTCGAATACCGGTCGGGACTATCTAATAAGGCAACAGATGCACTATCTCGTTGTCACCAGGACACGTTGGAGTTGAACGCCATTAGCTAACCTCATTTGGATCTTTGGGATGAGATAAAGGTTGCAGTGGCTAGTGACACCAACATCCAGCAACTCTAACACAGGTTGCAACAAGGAGCGTTGCCAGGCCCTTGGACAAAGCAGGAAGGAGTCCTCTGGTATAAGGGTTGAATTCACTTATCTAACACTTCGCTCCTCATTTCCGCAATCTTGTTCGACGTTCATGATAGCACACATGAGGGTACGCAAAAGACACTCCAACGACTTCGCCAAGATTTCCATTGGCCCGGAATGAAGGGTATGGTCACGGAATATGTGACTCACTGTCTCGTTTGTCAACAAAACAAGGCCGCCTACTTGCGGTCAGCTGGGCTGCTATAACCCCTGGAGCTGCCCACTCAAATCTGGGCTAACATATCAATGGATTTCGTAGATGGGTTACCCAAATCTTGGGGAAAATCTATGCTCTTGGTGGTCGTCGATCACTTTTCCAAATACAGCCATTTCATCGCCATGGCACATCCTTATACAACCAAACGTGTGGCACAACTGTTCATGGACCACATCGTTCGCCTCCATAGTTTCCCCGAGTCAATCGTTTTAGACAGAGATGCAACTTTCACCAGCAATTTTTGGAAGCAATTATTCCGTCTTAGTGGCACAAAGTTGGCCTTTTCATCGGCATATCATCCACAATCCGATGGGCAAACGTAGGTTATTAATAGGACAATTGAAATGTACCTTCGTTGCCTTGCAAGGAACAACCCTAAGACCTGGGTTGACTAGCTACCGTGGGCGGAGTATTGTTACAACACCTCCTACCACACAGCCCTCCAGGATACACCCTTTAAAGTAGTTTAAGGAAGAGACCCCCCGCATCTAACAGCTTATACGCCAGGAGCAACCAAGGTTGAAGCAGTGAGAGGATGCCCTTGCAGTTTGTGGCAAAATGCTAGATGAATTTCGATGACAGCTGCAAGCTGCATAGCACCGCATGAAGAATCAATATGACAGATATCATAGAGAAGTCGACTTTAACATCGGTAACTAGGTTTGGCTCCGTCTACATCCCCACCAACAACTATCTTTGGAAGGGAGACAACGCCATAAGCTCCAACCTAAGTTTTATGGTCCATTCCAGATCATCAAGCGAATTGGTTCAGTGGCTTACCAGTTGCGCTTGCCCGATAATGCCAAATTACATGATGTTTTTCATGTCTCTTTACTTAAACCACACCGAGGTGATCCCCCACTCCAGCAACCACTACTGCCTTTGGTTTCCAAAGGTCGAGTTATTCCGATACCAACCGCAATTCTGCATTCCCGCTTGAATAGGGGACATTGGGAGCTACTTGTACAGTGGGCTGGAACGGAGCCAATGAATGCAACTTGGGAAATGTTGGATGCTTTCCAGCAGGCCTATCCTGCTTTCGAGCTTGAGGACAAGCTCGTTTTCCAGGAGGGGAGCGATGTTAAGGATACATTCGTGGGGAAAACATATACACGGAGAGACAACCAAGGTGCAACCGCAGTGCAAGGATGAACTCCACAGGTCCATGGCGCCAATACAGTGCAAGAAGAAGCCAGAGATTGGATGAGTAGCTATTTTGGGCAAATTCTATCTTAGGCATTTGAGTATTAATTTACAATTTTAGGATTTATGATATTGTTTCCAGCTATTGTTATCTCTAGAATAGGAAAGTCATTGTCCATTAGAATAGGGGTCTATTATAGTAGAGTTAATTTAGGAAAGAAAGAGAGTATGTATTGGGATTTTGAGAAAGGAATAAAGGGGCAATATTTACTCACAAACTATTCAAGATCGGATTCTCTCTCTAGTCGAGGTCCCCGGTAACGATCTGACTCTTGTCTTCTTTTTTTTCCCTTTCCATCATAGGGAGAAAGAAGAACAACAACAAGGGAAGGTTTTCCCATCTCGATATTGATTTTCCGGTGAATCGTCCGGAGACTCGAGCTTGGGCAAAAGACATTAATAGTGGGCTATCAACTATCAAGCTCCACCGGCCAGGTATTAATAAATTAGTTTTCCAATGCAAAATATGGCGCTTTTTTTTTTTCCTTCAATCCTAACATTCTTATAATTGCTTGTAGGTACCTAAATGCAAACCTCAAAAGCAATTATCAATTACCTGTGAATCTTAGGAAGGAAAAGACAACATGTGGTTATAGAATTTATTACGATGAGCAGACACAACAAACATTTTTCAATGTAAGTGTGCTTCATATTTTCACTTAATATTAGAAAATGAATCATACATTGGATCATCTCCTCCATTTTTGTCATTTACTCGGGATAAGAAGTGAAAGAGTACTTACTGGTGTTGAAGGTGTGAATGAGCATTTGGGTGGCAAAGGTAATAAGACTTGTAATTGCAAAGTAACTCAAGGTATAACGAATTTTCCTTTCATCAGAATTAACAAGTTTAAGTAACAAAGAGAGGATTGGGGTTTCTAATCTTTGAAGAGTGGGGTAGGGGGGAAGGGTTTCATGTGAGCAAGAAGGTTAAGTGCAAGACCTAAAAGCATATCGTGTAAAGACGAGAAAGAAAATGGACGGGATAGAGCATAATCAGATAGTATCAGGATGGTATTAGATAATTTAGATATTTGGAAGTGTTTGAAGTTATATATATATATATAATTGATTCATCGTGTGCTGATGGATCACGAATAAGTCTAGATAAGAAACTCAGTTTTTCTTATTGTTTCCTTAGGATGTTGTAAAACCATGTTCACTGGTAAATACTTGAAAATAGAAACTAAAGGACAATCTTGTCAAATATTTGACTGGATTTTAGACTTTGAGATTGGAATTTTCACCTTTATCAAAAGTTTCCTACTATTTTATGTGGATAAAAGAATTTTAGTTCTCGGCTTCGTAGTAGCCATAAAACTACTAAAACTAGTCTTTTATTTTTCATTTAGCGTAGATCTCATATAAAATGGACGTTTTATTGGTTAATCTATATATGTATCTCTATTGACAAGTAATGGCAATGTCAACATAGATTTATGGGAGGTTGTTGACATATATTATTCACTAGTGTTGGAATGTTTTTTTCTTTCTAAGGCATTGCTTGAATCCCAGCATAAGATTCCACTATAATTAGCACCTTGCTTTCTAGTTACATCATGCAATTACAAGCAAAAAAGAGAATATATAGTAATAGCTATTCATGGCTCAAACCTAACTTTTAATGAACAATATAAGTTAAATACTAAAAATCCTCTAGCGTCCAAGGGATGCTACCCACTTGAGACCCCTACTGACTCAACGTGGATTATAACTCATGTGCTTTCCTTGTAGTTTGGGGAGTATGAGCCCTATTCCAACAATTACCCAAAAAAATTAAAGT